>CM075819.1:31529329-32167329 GCA_037975025.1 Excoecaria agallocha
CATGCCTACCCATCAACGACTGTAAAATTTAGGCACTAATTTTTACATTGACCACTTATTAATTTTAAATATAATACACTCATATCTACATGGCCATTATTCATTTTATAACATGTAATACCATGAACATAATCATATTCAAATAAGCCTATAGATCATTTAAAATCTAAAACATGTCAAATTCTACTTAACTGTATCTATAACATTTCTATATAAACTTGTGTGTTCATATTATATACATATAAGCCCTAATTGAGCATAAAAATTATCAACATGCATAAATATTTCCTTTAGCATACGTTGTATTTAATCATATATTTCAAGGTTTAAAAACTCAATTAACACATGGTAGATCATATTTCATTTATTTCTAAGTGTTGGCAAAGTTCCATAAACGTTGGTGAAGGTTTGGGCAGGTTTCGATGATATTCGAAACAAAAACATGTAAAATGTGGCATAAAACAAACATAAAAGACAAGGGCCATAAAGGGGGCACATGGTTGGTTAGATTCATTCCTAGCTATATGGGACTAAAATACACCCGTGTGTGAGCTAACATGTTGTCTTTGTGTGGATAGCAGATCTAAATCAACTAGGCCAAGATTTTTCACCATATAAATGAAATTTTATAAAGAAGTGGTCTTCTAAATAATTGTTTATATGGGTCTTAAGTTTCTATAGAAACAAAAATCAAATCATTTGGACTTCTAAATCTTGTGATATTCATAAAATAAGATAGACTACTCTAAATGATAGGGAAGAAGCCATCACATAACTTCAATCCAAAATTCAAAACTCCTTAAGGCAAAATCAACTTTTAATTTCTTCATGAAAGTTTTATATATATGTCTTCAATTTTCATATCATTAAAATTAAAGCCATTTATAATTCTATACCAAGAGATATCTCTAAATTACTATAAAGTGCTCCAGTTGATAGGGCAACAACTATCACTCCAATTTAGTCTAAATTTTGATGGTCTTAGAGGCAGAATAAGGTTTTAGTCTCTTCATAATAATTTTAGATATGTGTGTCTAGTTGATTCTCTAATTTGAATTAATTCATTTGGAGCTCTATAACTTAACTTATGGGCTAAATACTTACTACTGGTCACACGGGTCCTATACTAGAATTCCACTACTCACTTCTTTCTCTAATATTTCAATTATGCACACTATCCTACCAAATCCACATTTATATAACACTTCAACATCAATTATGCATTCCAGCAATTTAAATCTAGCACGCATAGACACATATATGCAACTCCCATACCTTACAAAGCTTGTGCTTTTATTCCTTGAACTAAGGTGAGATGCTTATCCTAATTTAGTGTATAGTAAAATTTAGGTGGAATTTGGATGAAATCTAGGTTAGGAAGATGAAAATGATGGAGGATAATGGAGACACCAATTCGGTCAAGGAAGGATGAAGAAAACGTGAGCTTTCTTGAACATTCTAAGATATTTATCCTTATATATACCCAATTGGGCAGTTATGATTGAATTAAGAAATCTAACGGTCATCAATTTGCCACCTTTCACTTTCATATTACTCTCACTCACTCACCCCCTATGAGTGACTAAGTCACGCCTTCTGGGAGTGGGTGAGCGAGTCTCTCCTTAAAGGTGTGAGTGACTTGAATACATGGCCAGAATTACATCCATTTGCCACCATTTCATTGGTTCTAATGTTTTCTTTTTGAAATTTCCTTTCAATCCCTCCTTACACTTTTAATTATCAATTAACTTAAATTCTGTTTTCTCTCATCAATTTAATTCCTTAATTATACATGTACATTATAATTTGCACAATTTACTAAATGCCCTCACAATTTCATAAATTTCGGTCCCTACTACACAGTGAATGTTCTTTTTCATTTAAACTCATTGTCAGTCACTCTTATTCCTTCAAGGTACATCTTGAGTCCTCAAAGAAACTATGCAAGAGATTGCACTTTGCCTAAAAAGGTACACTATTCTGACTCAAGAGTTAATAAACTATGTGTATATAGGTCTATATTTCAAACTGATTTTCATCCTTTGCGGGTGATAAACTTAGGAGAAATGGACCGTATAACAAGGGATCTAGAAGCCTTTATTGAATTTTAACAAATCCTAAATGGAGCTAAGTGGATTTATGTTAAAAATAATGCAAAAGTGGTAGTTCAAGGGATTGGAACGTATATATTAGTTTTGCATAAAAGTTGAACCCTACTCCTATATGATGTACTTTATACCCTAGAGATTCATAAGAATTTAGTATCTGTTTTAGCCTTGATAAGACTTGGTTTTGATTTGCATTGTAAAGATGACAGTATGTGTTTATGTTTGGATAATTTTTATTATGGTTCTGGTTTTATTTCGAATGATTTTATTATTGAGGATATTGATCCTGATTACATGAATAAACTAGTTTTTCCTTAATCTTTTCTTCTGCTTCATATAGATATGAGAATAATGTAAAATTATGGCATGTTAGGTTAAATCACATTGGGCAAGACCGAATGGGTTGGTTAGCCAAAGTAGGTTTATCAAGTGACCTAAATGAAATTGATTTACCTGCTTGTAAGCATTGACTAAAAGGAAAACTAGTTAGAAAACCATTGGAAAAATGTTCCATTGCAATTAATACATTCTGATATTTATGGTCCAATGAATGTGAGGGCAAGCATGAGGCCTACTATTTCATCACATTTATAGATGACTATACTAGGTATGGTCATGTCTACTTGATTTCTCACAAAGAAAAAGTTATATGAACTTAGTTGAAAATGAATTAGATAGGAAAATAATAGCTTTAAGAACTAATAAAGGTCGAGAATATCTTTCGAATGAATTTAAAGCTTTATGTGATGAAAAGGGAATTGAATATCAATTGTCCATTTCTAGAACTCCACAACAAAATGGTGTTGCAAAAAGGAGAAATATGACTCTCCTTAAAATGGTAAGATCTATGATGATCGAGGTAAATTTGCCAATCTCCTGTTGGGGAGATGCTCTATTGACTACTACGAATATGTTCTAAACTATGTACCCTCCAAATTTGTCACATCCACTCCTTATAAGTTATGGACTAGTCAACAACCTGACTTAAGTGATTTGTAACCTTGGGGTTGCACTCTTACATCCATGATACCTCTAGTAAATTTGTTAAATTAACACCAATAGGTAAAAAGAGTATTTTTGTGAGACATTCTAAAGTACCAAAAGGATACATTTTCATAGGTGAGCAAAAAGCACAGTGATGCAGTTTGAATCATGAGACGTCATATTCTTAGAGAATGAATTTCCAAAGTTGGGCAAAGTAAATCAAGATTTCAATTTCTATAAAACTCAAAACTAAGAAATATCAAGATCACTTCATTCGAATGGGAAGGAATTAGAGGAAGAAGGTTAAGACCCTCCTCCTCTAAACTATTGAGATGTTTGGGATCCCTACTTCAATAGGAGTATTCCCAACTCTAGTGGGAGTATTACGGGTGTTCAAAACCTGACCCTACTTGAATAATTCGACCTAAACTAGGAATTCGAATAGGGTTATTAGGTTCAGGTAGGGTTGGAGATTTTAAATTTTTTTAGGTTCGAGTTGGGTTAAAACCCTTATAAACCTGACCCACCCCAATAACCACTCCTTTTTAAAACATCATGTTTTGCTACACCCCCAAATACCCCTTCTTCCTTCTATGATTCTACTACCCAAATCTGAAATCCTTAATATTCCAATTTGATTCTCCTCTCACCCTCTCACTTATCCTCTCCTCATCACCACCCTTGCCTTTTGTCATCCCCGATGCTTGATCTTCAAGCTCCGTCGTCGCTGACGTCTACACTTCAACCATGGTAAGTTAATTCATTCTTTTTTCTTGATCTATTGTTGTATATGTGTAGCTATTAGCTTGATCTGGTGGCCTTTCATCTTTATCTTTTTTACCTTTAAATTTGTAAAATTGTGAGGTTGTCATCTTTATCTTTATTGCCTTTAAATTTGTAAACTTACGATAGTGGTCGGACCTCCATTTTCATTCACATAAAACTTTCCAACCTTTTTTTTGTCTTAAAGCAGTTTATTACATAGCTCTCTAATTTTTTATCTACGGTTGTGCCCTTTTTATTTTTTTGGGTTTTTTTGGCATGTTCTAATTGTGTTTAATAGTAACTTATGTTAGTGAAAACAATTCAGGTATCATACTTAAAAGTCTTAGAGATACAAATAATTGAGAGCTTTATTTATAGCTAAGACTTTACTTGTTTTCTTTACAGAAAACCAATTCTGGGTTTTCTATGAAATGCCTTGTCATTACTTTTATTACATAGCTTATAGGTCTTGGTTAATCTAACTTCCATTTTTGGTATTGCTTCAAGCTATCTTTCAGTCCCTTTTGAACAGCAAAGTATTCATTTTTTCCTTCTAGGCCTATTTTGTTTTGTGCTTTTATTAAGATTAAATTACTTTATCATCATTGAGGGGGCTTTGAGATTTGGTGCTTTATGGGATGGGTGTTATGATTGTAGCCATTCTTCAACTAGTGAAACTTTGTGTCATTGCCTTGGTTTTCATAATTGAAGAAAATGAAATTGTAGTATTGATTGGAAGTTTTTGCTTGAATTTTCCCTTATCTTTGAACTCATAAATCTAAATGGGATTTTTTGTTTTGCTTTTGACTATCTATGAATGGGTAATTTGTTGGGTATTAGATGGTTAAAGAGGAGAGAAGCTAAGATGGGTAAATTTTTCAACTTTTTTATTTTGATTTTAATTTTTATGTTATTGTTGGCATTTATTTTAGTGGAATAGATCAAATATGGAGGGCTTGTTTGTGTTCATGTCAAATTTTAATTTTAATTTTAATTTTGATTTTATATTTTTAGGTATGTACAGTAGAGGAAGCTTATATGACATACATTACTTTGCTTAAAAAAGTGGTGTGAATGTGAATACAACTCCAAGCAGGTTCTGCTTTAACTTCCTTCAAAATCTCCATTTGTGGGCCTTTTATTCTTATATCCCTAGAACCCTTTTTTATTATTATTATTATTTTAATTTAATTTAAACTAGTTTCTTGCTTTTTAAAAGCATTTTTGCTTAGCTTTTATAATCTTGGATTATGTATATATATTTTAGGTTGAGAGCATACTTGCCAACCTAATCCATCCGAGCAAAATGCCAAATCCTTCCCCACTGTGCAACCAAAATATTTTATGCTAAGGGTGGGTTCAATTTCAATTTTATGCTCAAATTCCCACGCTTTGACATGGTCCAATTTTTTTAAAAAATAGTAATTACAAATTAATTTGACTTTTTAACCAAAGAATATGCTTATAAAACAATTACAGGATGAATACCATGAACAAATGGCATTAATTTAAACCATGAGTAACATGTTGCATGTTTTTGAGATCTCTTATTATTTTCTTTCATAAGTTGTTATTAATTGAAAGTGAATGTAAATGTATGCATAAATTAAGAGTTAAAAGTGCATGTATAATTTTTATAATTTAATCGATATATATATATATATATATGGAAACAATGCCTCAGCAAAACAATTCAAATCGACTGCTCTACCAGAGCAACAGAGAAATACATGTGAGGTGACAAGTGCTTCTGTAGCAGGTTCAAAGAAAAGAAAGGCACCCCACCAAGATCTATTATTTGGGAACATTTCACGAAAATATATGATGTTAATGGCATTAAAAAAGGCAAGTGTAGACATTATGCTAAAGAATTTTATTATGATCTTAGAAAGCATGGCACTAGTACACTTAAGGATAATATTAATAATTGTAAAATGTACCCACATATTGTAAAAATAAGACAAATACAATTGTCTTTACAACCAACTTCTTCCTATTAATGGTAGCTTTATTGGGTCACTAACAAACTGGAAATTTGATTAAGAGTACAGCAGAAAATGTCTTGCTTTGATGATTACACTTGATGAACTTCCTTTTAGTTTTGTTGAGGGAGAAGGATTTAGGAAATTTGTTGCAAGTTTGTGTCATTAGTTCAAAATGCCATCTAGATCGATTGTGACACGTGATATTAACTAATTGTATATTAATGAGAGAAAAAAATTTGAGAGCATTTATTAAAGAGCATTCTCATTCTATTTGTATATCCACCAATACATGGACTTCGATACAGAATATCAATTACATGTGTGTGATGGTTCATTTCATTGATAATGATTGGAAGTTGCAAAAAAAAATCTTGAACTTTTGTATAGTCGATAGTCATAGGGGTGAGATGCTTGCATAAGATCTTGAAAGGTATTTTTAGGAGTGGGGAATTTATAATAAAGTGTTTTGCATTACAACAGATAATGCAAAAACAAATGATAAGATGGTTGAAACTTTAAAAAATAAGTTTGTAGCAAAAAGGATTGTTATTTCAGAGGGGAAATACATCCATGTGAGATGCATTGCTCACATACTTAATATTGTTGTCCGAAAAGGATTGAAAAAGGTTTAACTTTTTGTTAAAAGGGTTAGGAATGCTTGTAAATATGTTAAATCATCACCTGCTAGATTAAAGAAATTTAAAGAATGTTGTGTGGCTGAGAGAGTTCAGTGTTTAAAATCATTGTGTTTAGATGTGGCAAATAGATGGAACTCCACATATTTAATGTTAAGCACTGCATATGAATATCAAAAGGTTTTTAAATATTTTGAGACTGTGGATCCAAACTTTAAAATTGAATTGGATGCATGGCTACATAAGGAATATGGTAATAATTTGGGTGGTGTGCCTAGTTATGTTGATTGGAAGATTGTAGAGAGAATTTCAACCATGTTGAAATAATTTTATATAGCTACTTTGTGCATTTCTGGTTCATTTTATGCCACATCTAATGCATACTGGACTGAAATCAGTGATTTGTATGCGAAGTTATATGATTGGAAAAGTAGCAATGATGTGGGGTTGAAGGAAATGGGACAGAAAATGCAAATTAAATTTGACAAGTAATGGAAAGACTATGATAAAATGAATAAAATCATTTATGGCTTATATCCTTGATCCTAGGGAAATTTTTGAGTACATAGAGGATGTTTTTGTTATGATTTACAGTGATCAGAGGGGGAAGTATCTATTTGATGGTGTGAAAATTGCCATATTGAGTTATTTGAGGAATAAAAGAAAAAAATAGCAACCTGATTGTAATCAAGAAGTTGACATTCGAACAAGCTGAATTTCAACTAGATCTAATATTAGGGAAAGAGGAATTTTAAAATAAAGAATCAAGCATGCAAGGGTAAAAAGTGGTGTTGCAAGGGATGGAAAAAGTGAGTTAGATTTATATTTAAATGAAGCAATGTACGAAGATGATAAAGGGGATTTTGACTTGTTAAAGTGGTAAAAATTGAATTCAGAGTGATTTCCTATCCTTTCTCACATGACTAGAGATATTATAGTAGTCCCAATTTCTATAGTAGCTTCAGAGTCGGTATTTAGCACTAGTGGGAGAGTGCTTGATCCATTTAGGAGTTCACTGACTCCTAAAATTGTTGAAACTTTGACATGTATGCAAGATTGGCTCTGAGGATCTAATGAACACATAAAGATCGAAAAAGATGTGGATGTCATTGAAAAACTTAAGGATGGTATGTATTTTTTATTTATTTTTATTTAATATATTATATTATTGTTTATTGATTGTTGATTTTATAATTATTTATCTAATTTATAGAGTTGGAGAAATTTAATGAGAATCAACTTAAATCTAATTAAAAAGCATCATCAAGTGCTAATCAAGAAACATCATCAAGCATTAACTAAAGAACATCATCATCAACAAATGTGGAGAGTATTAATCTATATGATTGAGTCATTAATAGTATGGTAAATTTAATTTAAGCACAATTTATGTTTCATTTTGTTGTTTGCTATTTGTTATTAAATTCATATTTTATTATTTCTCATACATAATTTATATATTAGGTGGACATGAAGAAATTAAAGATAGAAGATGGTGGCTTTCCTTTATGACAAAATTTATCTTTGCACTTGGATAATTATTTTTGAATTATTATATAATGTGTGTTTGAAAAATTGTTAAATTGTTAGTGGCTAATTATTAAATAATATGTTAGAAGAATTTTTAAATATTTTATTTATTGTAATTTTTATTTTACATTTGTGAACAATGATATTTTTATTTAATTATTTATTTGGGTTTTAATTTGATTTTTGTCATGTAAATTGACATAGAAAAAATCTATTTTTTAATTTAAAAAATAAGCTCGAGTTATTCAGGTGGGGCCCAAATTTTTTAGGGTTGTTTGGGTAGGGGCCCAAACTATTCACAAGGTCGAGTAGGGTTAGGATTTAAGGGGAAATTCGGGTTACAGGTTGTTCAGGTTAGGGTCGAGTTGACCCGAACCCACCTGATAAACACCCTTATGGAGTATAGACTTTGGTCCTAGTGGGAGCATTCCAAATTAAGATGAATAGATGAGACGTGTTTATTAAGAGGCAGAATTGCAAAAATCTAAAAGAAAAAGTGTTCCACGCCAACGATTTAAGATCGAAGGCTCGAATAAGGCCTTTCTAGTTTCCCCATAAGATGAAAAAGAGCCTAAAAATATACAAGAGCCTTTTTCTTGCCCAGTTAAGGAAAAAAGGATTAAATCAATGGAAGAAGAAATGGCATATATGAGATCAAACCATGTTTGGGAATTGGTTGATTTACCAAAAGGACATAAACTAATTGGGAATAAGTGGATTCTCAAGGTAAAGTGAAAAGTTGATGGAAGTATCAAAAGATATAAAGCTCAGCTAATTGTTAAGGGGTTTACACAACAAGAAAGGATTGACTATAAAGATACTTTCTCACATGTCGTAAGATTTACATCTATGAGGTTAATTATGGCTATAATGGCTAGTTTGGACCTAAAGATACATCAAATGGATATGAAAACTGCTTTCCTCAATAGAGGTTTAGATGAAAAAATCTACATGGAACAACTTGTAGGTTTCATTGAAAAAGGCAGCAACATAAGGTTTGTCGATTGAAAAGATCAATCCATGACCTTAAACGATCTTCAAGACAATAGTATTTGAGATTTCATGAAACAACCATGTCGAAAGGGTTTGAGATGATTGATAAAGACCATTGTGTTTATTACAAAAGCTCTAAAAATAAATTTGTCATTTAACATTGTATGTAAACAATATACTACTAGCTAGAAATGACAAATAGTACGTAAATGAAATCAAAGATTGGTTGTCTTTTAACTTTGAGATGAAATATATGGGCTAAGCATATTAGATTCTTAGAGTTAAAGATTTCAAGAGATCATTCGAGAAGGTTGTTGTCTCTTCAACAAGTGATGTATATCAATAGTCCTTGAATGGTTTAACATGCAAAATTGCAAATCCATTAATAACCCCATTGCTAAGAATTAGTTTCTTAGCAAAAGCCTGTGTTTTAATACGCCAAAGAAATGGAACGCATAAGGGATGTTCCATATGCTACTGCCATGGGTAGTCTAATGTATGCAATGTTGTGTACAAGAACTGATATATATTATGCAGTAGGCTTAGTAAGTAGATATCAATCTAACCCAAGCGAAGCACATTGGAAAGCAGTCAAGAGGATACTTAGATACCTCAAAGGTACCCCATAATATTCTCTCTATTATTAAGGCAAGGATCTACAATTGAAATGATATATAGATGTTGACTGGGGAGGAGATATGGATGAGAGGAAATCCAGTTCAAGATTCATTTTCTTGCTTGGCAAAGGTGCCATTTCATAGAGTAGCAAGAAATAAACTTGTACAACCCTGTCAAGAATGGAAGCTGAATTGTTGCTTTGTCAGCTACAGTACAAGAAAGTGGTTTGGCTAAAAAATTTATAGACCATTTAAGAGTAACCATTTTAGAGGATCCAGTGATAGTTAATAGTTGATTGCTTACATCAAAAATCTGAAATTTCATAGTAAGACTAAGCATATCGACATTAAGTATCACTACTTAAAAAGATATTATTGTACAGGAAGAAGTGAACTTACAGTATGTTTCCATGTACGATATAATAGCAGATCTATTGACTAAACTTGTAACGAGAGATGTGTTTGTGAGACTCCTTAGATCTCAGGGCTTGCATAGGATTTAATTTGTATTATTCTTTTATGTAATCCTTTTACATTATTATTTATGAATAATAATTAAGCTCACTATTGGCAATACATAAGTGTAAATATATAATGTGCAAATATTTACTATTATTGATTATGAGATTAAGCATATCAGATAGAGAAGTAACCTAAGATGAGGCGATTTTTGAACATGCAGTGAAACTCGAGAGCTTATTCAAAATAAAAGTGTCGTCTTGCAAAAATTACAAGATTAGTTATGTTAAGGTGTAAGACAAAGACATACATCAGGTTGTCTACTTTGGATTAAGATCCAAATTTGGATTACATGTGATCACATGGTGAGTTAAACGTAACTGCCATGTTTCATCCAAAAGCCAGAAGTAGTCCTTAAATAGGTGGACTAAAGTTGGATGTGATAATTGTGAATTATACTATGTTTTTAGTATGTGTGCAGTGTGTTCATAGTGTCATTTTGGAGTTTATTTATTTAATTTGATGTTTAATTGTTAAGTTTATCATAACGTGTACCTAATTACATATATTGGTGTTTTTAAGTGTCGGATTAAAGAAATAGAAAGATTTAAGGGCAAAAGAGGAAATTTATCCTTTAAGGGATTTTTAAAGAAGAGATTTCGTATGTTTAGTCCAAAAGCCAGTAACTCGATGGAGGGAATTCTCCTTCTATCGAGGTAAACATAAGAAGCAGGGTATAAGAAGAAAGCTCACTTGGTGGAGGGAATTCTCCCTCTATCGAGTCATCTTAAGGGACAAAGACAAAGGAGGCTCATTCGGTAGAGGGAGTTTTCCCTCTACCAAGGCAAGTTGTTGAGTAGGATTATGACTCTACTTTCTTCTAGTTTGGAAAGCTTTGGCAGCCAAATTTCTTCTAGTATTGGTTTATTTAAGTAGCAAGAACACCAGTTTTAGAACACGTTTTTTATTTTCTACGAATTTAGAATCTTAGCAATTTAGTTTTGTACTTAGGGTTTACAAGCTATAATTGAAGACTCTGAAAAGACTTCAAGAGCAGTTGAAGGGTTCTATGTGTTTGTATCATTTTTATTTTTTTCTTCAGTTTTAAGATGAATTATGAGTAGTTTTCTTTACTTTTGCTAAAGGATACTTGAATCCTTAAACTTTTATTGTAATGACTTAGTTGTGTTTTAATTCAATGTAAGTTTGATTATTTCTTATTTTTGAGCAAATTCTTACCTCTGGTTGTATTAAAATTGATTATTAACTTATTCGATTAATAGTTTATGATTAATTTAAGTATGATCTATGGTATGCATGTTCTTAGGTTAAATCATTAGTATTAATGCATAATTATTTTCTAAATTTAAGGTAATTGTGTGTTGGTAAGTAAAGTTAAACTAAGAATAGATGGAATTTAAGTTTGGTTGAAAAAGAGTTTAATGGATGTCTAAGAGTTTAAAACCATATTTTTATGTTAGATGCTTAATTATTCTTAATTAGAAGGTTTAATACGTAGAATGATAGTCTGAATAAGCTATATGGCTTTATTTAACTAGTTTTTCTATAATCACTTATGTTATTTTTAACTGAGTTATTGCAATATTAGTTAAGGTGGATAGTCCTTTAGCAGAAGTTGTCTCTATTATTAATTTTTACCAACTTACATTACTTGCTTTGTTTAAATCTAAGTTTATTTGCTTAAATTCCTATTTTTAGCTTCGTTAAATCTTCATCATTATTAAAACTTAGGATTTCTCTTACTCTTTACACCCAGTTTTCATTCTAAAATCTGAAACAATTTTGCACCTGCACAATTTCTCTTAGGTTCGATATTTAGGGTTCTAATCTTATTTTCTTATATTATGAGCCAATCTAATACACTTGTTAGACACCAGTCAAGTTTTTGGCGTCATTACTGGGGGAAACATTGGCACTTAGTTGTTTGTTTTTAGATTTTAAAGTGAATTTTGTGTGTTTTTCTTCTTCCTTCTTATTCTTTATTCTTTTATTAATTTTATTATTTTATTCTTTATAGGTGTCAATAGTTTATGGTAAGAGGCAATCCAATTTTGCTTATTGACCCCAAAATTAAGAAGATATTTCATAGGATTAGGAGATTAAGGCAAATCGATATGAATCTAGGATATCAAGGACGCAATAACCTTAATGACCCACTTATAGATGATCCACCTTTGATTGAAGAGAAAGGCATGAATAACCAAGCTCAAAGGAATGGATTTAGGCCTAGAACCATTAGAGACTATACTACTCCTAGGTAGAATGAGGAACACGGGACCATTATGCTACCTATAAATCAACATTTTGAGTTGAAACCTGCTACCATCACTATGGTCCAAAATAATCAATTTTCAGGATCGAAAATAGAGGATCTAGCCCAACATTTGGATATCTTTCTAAAGATTAGTGATACAGTGCAAATACCAAATGTTTATATAGATGCTAAGTTGTTTCCTTTTACTCTCATTGGTAAAGTAAGAGACTGGTTGTAAATGTTGCCAAGTCAATCCATTAGATCGTGGGACCAGATGCAAGAAAAATATTTAGTATGATTCTTCCCACCCACCAAAATAGCCACAATTAGGAATAGTATTTACAATTTTCTATAGTTTTATGAGGCTTGGGAAAGATTTAGGAGACTTATCAAAATTTGTACACACTATGAAATTGTTGTACATCAATTAATGTCTACTTTTTATGCAGGTGTGAATCAGATAACTAGATCTCTCCTAGATGCAGCTTCAGATGGAAGTTTTATGAACAAGGTACTTGAAGAAGTTTTCCAATTACTTAATGAGATGGCTACCAATGATGCTCAATGGGCAAGCACAAGAACCACACAGAAGAAGTAGTAGTACACAGTGTAGATAAGGTAGCCATGTTAAGGGCATAAATGGAGTTATTGAAGAATGAGGTAACTGGTGGTTTAAAGGTACAAAATGTGTCATCTTTATCTCAACCATGTAATACTTGTATAAGAACACATGTAACACCTGAAAATAAGTGTGAGGAAGGTTTGGGTACATTAGTTAAAGATGTGATTGCATTGAACCCTTATAGTAATACTTATAATTCTGGGTGGAGAAATCACACTAATTTTTCTTGAAGAGAAGGGAACCATGCATCTCCATCCAGTAATCAAAGTAAGGCTCCCTTTAACCAAAATGTAGCTCCCCATAACAACAACCATCAACCACACCAAGCTTAAGCCCAACCACATTATCCATCCACGTATCAAGCTCATAATATCAACCCTTAGGTTTTTAAGCTAAACCTCAACCTCCACAGGATAGGAAACCTAACTTAGAGGAGATGTTTGCTAGCTTTATGACCACGTAATCTATATTTATGTCTAGTTAAGATGTTAGATGGAAATCTCAGGATGTTTGGATGAGAAATCAAGATGCCTTAATTAGGAATTTAGAAACTCAAGTAGGACAACTTGCAAATTCTCTCTTAAAGAGAACCCATGGCACTTTTTCATCCAATGTGGACTGAAATCCAAAAGAAAAAGCAAAGGCAATCGCTTTGAGAAGTGGGAAAGAGGTAAAAGAAACTAAAAATGGTAAGAATTATTCAGAATTAGTGGAACCAACAACAGAGGTAAGTATTACTAAACCCGATATTAATAATGAAATGCATACTGTTATTGAGAAAGGTAAAAGTAAGGAAAATTTTGTTTCTACTATACTTGATGAGTCTAGATTACCTTATCCATCTCTAGCAAAGAAAGAGAAGCATAATGAACAGATAACTAGATTTTTAGACATATTTAAAAATTTGCATGTAAATTTACCATTTGCTAAAACTTTATTACACATGCCTAAATGTGCTAAGTTTATGAAAGAGCTATATTCTAATAAGAAAAAGCTAGAAGGTGTAGGAAGGGTTCAATTATCTAAAAATTGTAGTACAATTTTAATGAACAAAATTCCTAAAAAATTAGAGGATCCTGGTAGTTTACTTTGCCATGTGAATTAGGAGGGAATTTTGTTGATCATGCATTATGTGATTTAAGTGCTAGTATAAACTTGATACCTTATTCAATTTGTAGGAAATTAAATTTGGGAGATATCAAGGAAACCTGAATGACACTACAATTGGCAGATAGATCCATGAAAAGGCAAAAGGGCATAATTGAGAACTTATTGGTAAAGGTTGGAAATTTTATATTTTTAATTGATTTTATAGTAATTGATATAGAAGAGGACCATAAGGTACCACTAATAGTGGAAAGGCCATTTTTTTACACAGCAAAGGCATTGATTGATGTACATAGACAAATGGTTACTTTGAGGTTCAATGAGGAAGAGATGGTCTTCAATGTTAATAAGGTGATGAAGCACCCTTCTTATAATTTTCAAGAGTTTGTTTGCTTCATGGATAGTGTTCAAAAATGTATAAAGGAGAAACAAAAGGAAATTATGTTAAATGATGCACTATAAGACTGTTTGATACATTCAAAGAATAAGGAGAAAGCTAGAAAGAAAGAAGAAAAGCTAACAAAGGAGCTAGAAAAAGAGCATGATGAGGAAGGTACAAAGGAGGATGAACCATCCCCTCCTAAAGGAGAAAACAATTTTGAACTTAAAACCCTTTTTCACATTTAAAATATGTATTTTTAAAAGATAGTGCAAAATCAGCAATTATTTCTTCACTTATGATAGGTTGGAAAGAAGAGATGCTTGTGGAAGTATTGAAAAAGCATAAAGGAGCAATTGGTTAAGAGACATCCAACTTAAAGGAAATTAGTCCCAGTTACTGTACACAGTGGATACCTATCGAGAGTGATTTCAAGCAGATGGTACAATCCCAAAGGAGACTCAATCCAGTTATGCAAGAAGTAGTGAAAAATGAGGTACTTAAACTACATGATACATGTATTATTTATCCCATTTTTGATAGTAGTTGGGTGAGTCTAGTACAATATGTGCTTAAAAAGAGGGGTATGACTGTGGTAACTAATGAGAAAAATGAAGTCATCCCAACACGTACAGTGACGGGATGGAGGGTGTGTATAGATTATAGGAGCTTGAACAATGCCACTAGGAAAGATCATTTTCCTTTGCCTTTTATTGACCAATGTTGGAAAGGTTGGCTGCGAATAGATTTTATTGCTTTTTAGATTGTTATTCAGGATATATATAAATACATTCGCAAGCCCTTATGGCACATTTACATATAAGAGAATGCCATTTGGTCTTTGTAATGCCCTAGCCACCTTTTAAAGGTGTATGATGGCCATATTTCATGACTATTGAAAAATTCATGAAGGTTTTCATGGATGACTTTACTTTGTATGGTTGTAATTTTCAGTCTTGTTTGAATAACCTTGCATTGGTCTTAGAAAGGTGTAAAGAAACTAACCTTATCCTCAATTGGGAAAAATGTCACTTTATTATGAGAAAAAGTATAGTTTTAGGGCATAAGATCTCCGAAAAAGGAATTAAAGTAAATAAAGCTAAAATAGATGTAATTGCTAAATTACCTCCCCCTACAAGTGTTAGAGGCATTAAGAGTTTCCTTGGTCATGTCAGATTTTATCGTCGATTTATTAAGGATTTCTCTAAAATTACAAAATCACTTTCTAATTTACAACTTAAAGATGTTGCATTTAACTTTGATGATGAGTGTTTGCAGGATTTCAATTTATTTAATCAAAAGCTAATTACAGCACTAGTTATAGCATCACCATATTAGACTTCACCATTTGAGATAATATGTGATGCTAGTGATTATGCAGTGGGAGCAATCTTAAGCTAGAGGAAGAAGAAGATATTTCACACAATTTACTATATCGGTCACACATTCACTGAAGGTCAAGTGAATTATACTATTAGTAGTAGTATTTTATTTTGGAAAATTTAGGCCATATCTCTTAGGATCTAAAGTTACAGTGTGGTCGGATCATGCGGCTCTTCGATACCTCTTTACTTAGAAATATTCTAAATCGAGGCTCATTAGATGGATTTTGCTACAGTAGGAATTTGATGTAGAGATTAAGGATAAAAAGGGAGCTGAAAATTTTGTAGCTGACCATCTATCTAGATTTGATCATACTTATATAGAAAAAGGAGAAATTTCTGATTTATTTTTTGATCAACATATTTGTGCTATTTATTCCTGTGAAGGTTTAGATGGTTGGTATGCTAATATTGCTAATTATCTTACAGGAGATTACCTACCAAAAGATTTCACATGGCAACAAAAGAAGAAGCTAAAAGCGGATACAAGGCACTATCTTTGGGATGACCCTTATTTGATCAAAATATGTCTGGATCAAGTGCTTAGGAGATGTGCTCCGGAGGAGGAGTAAAAGGATACCATGAGATAATGTCACAAAGGAGAGGTTGGAGGTCACCATGGACCAAATCACATAGTGTAGAAAATTTTACAATCAGATTTCTTTTGGCCTTCTCTTTTTCTGATGTTAAGTCTTTTATGGAGTTATGTGATTGGTGCCAACGGGTAGGAAATATATCTAAGAGGGATGAGATGCCAATGAATAATATGCTAAAATTTGAAATTTTTTATGTTTAGGGTATTGACTTTATGGGGCCATTTCCGAACTCATATGGGTTTGAGTATATCCTAGTTGTTGTGAATTATGTGGGTAAATGGGTAGAAGCAGTAGCCAATAGGACATGTGATGCTAGAGTTGTGCTTAAATTCCTTGGGAGGAATATTTTCACTAGGTTCGGGGTACTAAGGGCTATTATAAGTGACGAAGGCAAGCATTTTTTCAACCATCAATTCAGAACATTACTTAGAAAATTTGGTGTTAGACATAAAATAACAACCCCATATCATCCTCAAGAAAATGGACAAGTGGAGGTGTCTAATAAGGAGCTGAAATCAATCTCAGAGAAAACAGTAAATAGTGCTAGAAAAGATTGGTATCAAAAATTATATGAAGCTCTCTGGGCTTATAAAACTACATATAAGACCCCTATAGGCATGTCTCCATTCAGGTTGGTTTTTGGAAAAGCATGTCATTTGCTGGTTGAATTATAGCATAAGTGATATGAGCTTGAAAAGCTCATAAATAGTGTGTATGTGTGTTTAGTTTTATTAAGTATAGTATTTAATATTTTGGTATTTTATGTGTATTTTGTTTCTTTTATTTGTTTTGTGTGTTCTTGGTTGTTTTATTTGTTTTATAGGAGTTAAAGAATCAATTTGGAGCTTAAATGGGCATATTTGGAAGCACAAATGAAGGAGTAAAGAAGAAGCCCTGTCGCGAGCGCGATAAGGGATGCATGTCTAGGGCAAGATATGAGGAAGAGAAAGGTGAAAGAAGGAAGCGTGTCCTGTTGTGAGCACGACAGGTGCCACGATCACAATAGAGGGTGGTTCAAGGCAATTAATCTTGAAAAGTCACCTAAAAGGACACCAAGGTTCACCAAGGGTTGCATACCTATGGAGGGGCACTTGAAGGGACTTGATGCTTGAAAATTTATAAATACCCTAGAAGTTATAATCAATAGAAAAGAGATCTATCATTTATTTTTCTTATTTGAAAATGTAATTGTAGAGTATAGTTGTAGGTTTTAGTTTTAGTTTTATGGCTTGAAGATAAGGCAAATACAATGAAGAAGACTACACTTTGTGAAAGGAAAAAGGGTTGAGAGATCACATTCTTTTATTTCTAATCTTTATTTCTTCTTTGTTATTAATATGAATACTTTTTAGGAATTTGAATGTCTTTATTCATATTTAATCATTTCTCTTTCATTTATCTTTATATGTAGAATTTTCTATTAAAACTTTATTAGTATCATTATAAGTTAAGAAAAATGACCTTAGATGGCAATTCCTTCTCTGAAAATCATCATAGTGGTTATAAGTAAGAGAGTTAGTGAGAGCAACATCTTTTTAAAAGTTAATAAAAAATTCATTATCAAAGCATAGTTTGAGAGATCGCATGTGGAGATAGTTGTTATAGGTTGGTTTTTATTCTTTGAATGTGTGTTTATGTAATTATAGTCTAAATGCGAGAGCTGCGATTTAGAACCATAAATGCATGTTTAAGGCATAATCTAGTCTAGATGCGAGAGCTGCGACATAGAACATTATTCCAACTTGGCATGCATGATAAAGATTAAATTCTAAATAAGAGAAAACTAACAAGTTCCATATATATATGTATATTACATTCATCACATTCATAAGTCTTCTCTGATCATCATTAAAGTATAATAATATTTAATTTAGTGTAGTGTAGTGTTAATAATAGTTTTAACTTGCAAATTAATGAGCATTGTAAACAAGATTAAAATTGAGTAGTAATAGTGTACAATGTTAATCAACATTCCTCATGGGATCGATATCTGAAGTACTATAATCGGTACACCGTATACTTGCAGTATTTAAGCTTTTAGAAAAAGCATATCAATAAGGCATATTGGGCAAGAAAACTGCTTAACTTTGATTTGAGATGTGCAGGAGAAAAAAGAAGTTTATAGCTCAATGAACTTGCTAAGTTTCGATAGTCATCTTATAATAGTGCAGCCCTTTACAAGGAGAAGACAAAGTGTTGGCATGACAAAAGGTTAAATCTAAAAGAATTTGCTCCCCGGATGCTAGTTTTATTGTACAATAGTCGATTAAGGTTGTTCCTAGGTAAGCTGAAATCCAGATGGCTTGAGCCATATAAAGTATTGTCAAGTAATGAATTTGGAGTGGTGACCATCAAGAGTCCGAATGATAGGCATAAATATAAAGTAAATGGTCACAGATTGAAGCCTTATCGCATTAGGCGAGTGGAGGTTACTAAAGCAATCATGGCTTTTCAGGACTATTAATAGGGTTCTAAAAGTCTAGCTGAGGACTTGCTAAACTCAAAACTAAATTCTTCCTTCCTTACCTTAGTTTGTGTTAATTGGCTTTGTTTTGCTAGTTTGGTTCTATTTTGTTTTCTTCGTTGCAGTGTGAGTTAGTTTGTTTTTATTTAATGCTTAAGTTTTTCATAAAGTAAAATATGAAAGATTCAGACTTAGAGTTGGGAGAAGAGCTCATTATGTTATATCAACAGTGATTTTGTGAAGTCAAGGCATATTTAGTGTTAGGGGCATTTTAACTTGATTGTGCACAAAAGAGAAATTTTTGCTAGGTACTTAAGTTCTTTGGTGGAATTATTATTTAGTTGAAAAGGAATTAATCAATGGAGTAATGCAAATCAAGTGAACATCAAGTTAAGAATTAACTTTGAGGTTTACTGTGTATGGAAGACAAAAGAAACATTTTATGGTTTTTGTGACTGTGGACCGAGAGCACTAACTCGATAGAGTGGATTTTTACTCCACCAAGTGCCGCACAACTTGATAGAGTGGATTTTCACTCCACCAAGTCCTTCAACAATCCCAAACTTGATTTTTTATCCAAATTTGTTCCAGTACCTTACCACTCGGTAGAGTGGATTTTTACTCCATCGTGTGCCACACCACTCGGTAGAGTGAATTTTCACGCCACTAAGTCCCTCAAAAATGCCAAACTTGATTTTTTTTCCACTTTTGTTCCAAAACCTTGCCACTCGGTAGAGTGAAAATTCACTCCACCATTTCACTCCACCTTCACCTAGCACTCCCCTATAAAAACCCTCCATTTGATTTTCACTCCACCATGCATCCTTCTTTTGCCTTAACATTTGCTCTCACTCTCCCAAATCACTCTACCAAGGCAATTAATTTTTTTGTTTTCTTAGATTGATCATCTTTGCATTATCAAATTAATCAAGTAAGTCATCTACATTTACTTTACTTCTTTCAATTTGATATTGTAGTGACAATTTACTTGGGTTTTTTGTTCTTGAATATGTATATTTTGTCTCACTTGGTTTGACCTTTATATGTTAATATTCTTGTTCCCACTTATTATATGTGCATGTAGTGTTGGAAATTGATCATGAAATTTTACAATTGGGTTTTAATTGGTTAAGATTGCATGTAATATAGCTTAGTTAAGTTGTGCACATAGCATGTTTGATAAAATTCCTCAAAGACTAAGTTCATACTTTGTGTTTAATTTTTTTTTTTTTTGCTCTTAACCATTATAAATCATTCTTATATGTTGACATTTTATTTCCACACTTGATTTGAACTTTTTTTACACTTAATTTCATGCATTGACATGTGAAGAATTTGGGCTAAATATTGAGTGTCTCTTAAGTGTGATTATTGACCTTTACATATTGTGGCATTTATATTTATTATTAGTGCTTTGTGTAGTGGCACCTAAGAGAACAAAAAAGGGTGAAGCATCAAGTTCATCTAGAACACACCTTCCGGCATATATCGATGAGGACAATAGACAATTGTACGAATACTTTGGGGGGTCTCTTTTGTCAAGTCAGTTTATCTAAAGCAATTTTATCTAGATATAGCGGATGGAAATTTATGGAATGAGACATTTCCTTTAATTAGAAATATTGGTTGGGAGAAGTTCATTAAAAAGCAATCGAAAGTGTACTCGTACCTAGCACGAAACTTCTTCACATCATTGAAGCTTTCTTTTAAAGATGAACAAGAAGAAGGCATAGTTAGTTTCAAACTTGGTAGAAAGACTCACCATATGCCTTTTATGTAGTTTGCATAGAAATTGGGATTTTCTGTAGATGGTATAGGCAAATTACCCAATGCCATGCCATAGGAGAATTAGGAATTCATTAGAGATCCTATAGATCCAATGCCCTATCAATCAAGCAGGTTAAAGGCCCGTGCTTTAGGCAATCATGCACTTCGAGTTCTTTGTCGATTCTTATCCCTCACCTTTTTTAGCTGCCTTGGCAGCTCAGGTGTAATTAATGTTAAAGAATGCATGCTTTTAAGATGCATGGTTGAGGGTATATGGATTAATGGTGCAATCCTTTTGTGCCAAAAAATAAAAAATTTGCAAAGAATGAAAAGTACCATTAAAGAGACATCTCTGGGGTGAATTGCAACCATTATGAAAAAAGCAATGGGACATATAGATATGAGGGATTCTCTTGAGGAGGCAACATTTATAGACTATGATATGTTTAGTCGAATGAATGTGTTAGCTAAGATGCCACATCGACATTGGTCCAATAGGGATGAATATTTATAGCTAGTCACCGTTGGTAAAAATAAAGAGAAAGATCATGACCTCGCTGCTCATGAACCAACTGTGCATGAACCTACACCATAAAAACCTTCAGCCCAAATGATTTCTTTTATGAATCAAGTGAATGGTTGGTTGGACAATATGTAAGAGAGTATCAATAAAGTGAAGCAGAATCTTGAGCAGTTTGTCACCAATTTTTAGGCTAGATATCCACCACCACCACACCCACCATCCAAATGAGCTGAGTTTCAAATTGTTATGGACAGAAAAATCTTGAGAGGGGGGTAAAGCTTCTCTAAGCTCAATTTTGCTTAGATTCAGGAAATAGAATCTAATTCTCCCCTTTTATTCATGAAAACACTTATGTTTGTGTTGTTTTTATGTTTTTTTTTTGTGTTTGTTTTCTTTTAAAGTTTTTATTATTTTGTTTGTAAGGTTAACTCTAGGAGCAACTTTGTATTTTACTTTAAGTAATAGTATTATTAAATTTTGCTAGTCATTATTAGTAGTTTGTTTTCCTGTTTTAATTACACTAGTTAAATAGTTAGTTCAAAATTGTCACTTAGCTTACACTAGACTTAGTTTGCCCTAGTTTTATGCTCAAAACTTGAATTAGTTGAACTTGAACTTAGAATGTGCAATGTTTAAAATTTATGTTTAGCATTGAGACAAACATGTTGTTTAATAGGGTTTTAACTAGTTTAACATTCAACTTGACTTATATTTTTTAGTTTCCACTTTTTGAACACTAAGACCGATTTTGAACTAAGAGAAAAACCAGTGCATTGTAGTAGTTAAGGAATTTTAAGACACTAGAACCTTCTTCATCACCCTTTGGAGTATAGAAATAATTCAAACAACTTAGAAAGTGATCTAGGCATATTTTTCTTGTTGAGCCATATGAAGACTATTTACCTGTAAGGACCCAATCATGGCCCTAACCGGATTACAGTAAAGTGACAAGAATTATGGTTAATTAAGGCAAATATTGAATTATTTTGCATTGTTAAGGTTAAAACCCATTAGGGGTATTTTGGTAATTTTAGCATATAAGTAAATTGAGTATGGTTAAATTAAGATTAAAGAGGGATATAGTTGAAGTAAATTAGAAGTTTGGGTGTTAATGTTAAAAGAGAAAAGTTGATGGGGTCAAATTGAATAAGGGCAAGTTTGGAAATTCACAATGAGATTTTTACCCCACTAACTCACTCAATAGCTTCCTGGAGAAGGAAACAAGGGGATTGGAGATTGAGGGGAATCGGCATTTTGGGGGAGACAGCTCTCTCTCTCTCTCTCTGCTGGTTACGGGTTAGAGAATGGAGCTAGGATTTGTGAGTGAAGATTAAAGGTAATGTCTTTAATTGAAGATTTCTTCTTCCTCTTTTCTTTTTCATTTATGATTTTTGGTTATGAGGGATTACAAGACCCTATCGTTATCCCTGTGTGTAAGGAGAAAGGAGAGAAGTAGATAGATCAAGGATAGGAGAAGGAAGAAAGAGCTAGATCAGTGGACTTCCTAAGGAAATGAAGCTAGTATATGAGGTACGGGAACTGTATGTAGATGGTTACTTGATGATTTTCTTCCTATGTTCTTGTATGTGTTCCCTTAGTAGAAGTTAAGGGTTAAATAGTAGATATTTAGACGAATTCACAATGAATTAAAACTAAGTGCTTAAGATGAGATCTGGGATTTGTGTTTCAAGCTGAAAAATCTGGGTTTTTATCGCTGGCTGTCGAAGTCCCTTGCATGGCCACGTGACTTGTTCCTCTTCTCCTTGCGTGGCCATGCATACTCATGTTTTCTTGCTTCTTCAGTGAATGGTTGTGCCTCCTTTTGTTCCTTCCTTGCGTGGTCGTGTGCCTCCTTTGGTTGTCCATACGTGGCCATGTGATTTTCTTGGATTTCTATGCGTGGTAGCGTGTTCCCTTCGGTTCTCCATGCATGGCCACGTGATGGCTTGTTCCTCTCCCTGCGTGGCCATGCACTGCATGGCCTTCCTCCTTTATTTCTTCTTCTACGTGGCCGTGTGTTTGGCCTTGGGTTTCCTTGCATGGCCACGTGAATGGCTTACTTTTCCTTCTGCTTGGCCACGCATTTGGCCTTTGTTCTCCTTGCATGGCCATGTATACCTTTTCTTCTTTCTTGGGCACGGCCACTCGTATGTTTTCTTTTAATGGTTCTACTTCACACTCTAAGCTGTAAATTCTTCATGAATCATGAATCTCATATTATGAAATATAAATTAAATGGACCATAAGAAATGTACATGATGATTATGTTAATTAAGTGGTGGTTAATAAGCCATATGATTTCTAAATGAAATAATTGAACGGTGAAGCCTTACCAAGACATTATAAATGACATAGGTAAACGTTAATCTCACATTTGATTACTTTTGCTATTTGTGAGACATAGAATGCATGTATATAATGTATTGAATAAAATGAATGTGTGATGACTAAATTGAGTATAATGACGCAAAGAGAGATGGTATTGAGGAACCACTTAGGTACGTTCTTCTTTATTGAATATGTTTTACGTGTGGAGTCATGTGCTCATGGTTTGTATAACTATATGTACGGATTCATTCTCATGAACTATCATCGGGTATTACCAAAGTCAACCTTGAAATTCAAATCATGTTGTTACTTCATGATCTTATATTCAATGATGCGTATTGCATTAGGTTTTTAAAACATTGTTTTGATCTATTATTGCATAATACTCAGTTACCATTATGCTAAAGCATTCTAGTGTAAGATATAAGTTATCCGATGGCTATGCAAGTATATAAACATGTGATATGCATTCTTGAATATCAGGACTTTAAGCCAGTATTGCTATGTAAATGAATGATACGTGTTCATTTGTGGAAAATGATTTAAGAAAAGGTTATATTAAATAAGGAAGAATATGATGAATTCAAGATGTTCTTAAAGTGATAAAGCCTACGGGTCTTAGTTCAGTTGTAGATTAGATAGGCATGCCTAGAGGGATTCAGCAGCTGCCATAGTTAACCCCGTTTGGGTCTTGTTCCTTATAGAACCATCGTTCGACCCCATTTGGGTTTATTGTTTGTTCCTTGTTGGAACCATTGCCGACCCCGTTTAGGTCTATTGCTTTGTTCCTTTATGGAACCATAGTTAGGCCCTTTGGGTCCATCGTTTGATACCTCTAGTATCCATTGTTTCCGTTATCCACCATTTGAACTAGCACTTAGGCAGGCTATTAAAAGTTAAAAGATTCGGCAATGAACAATTAAATAATGATATATATATATATATAGCAATTGCTTCACCTATGTAATGTGAACGTGATAAATAGCTTACTATATTGCTTGATTGAATTCCTTTTTGGCTAGAATGATATAAATGAAATGTAGTTCTCTACTCTTTATTATATAGCTAAGATTGCATGACATAAGTGAAGTATTAACGCCTAAAATATCTCTTATAGACGATGTATGATATGTATACTCCCCTATGCTTTGAGTGAACATTAAAGGCATATCATGCATAATAAATGTGATTAAATGCTTATGATGAAAGCTGTACTATCAATTACTATGAGGTCTAGATGATTGTAAGAATAATGTTCATGTTTAGGATTGTAAATTCATTTGGTATAGCAAGGGTGAGATCGTTTAACATTGTTGGCTTATATGTTTTCCTTAAATTTAAAGGGTGTAGTGATTTCATGATATTTTATTTTGATTTTATCATTGGAGTTGGTTTTCCCACTAAGCTTTATAACTTAGCACGGGCTTGTTATCCGTGTAGGTACTAGTTAAGCTCTAGTGGATCGATAGCTGGTGGCTAATTAGCCTTTGAAGAGAAGATCTGACTAGGTGCAGTTGCTTGAGGATTCCATGATGTATTTTGGCATTATGTTAGGCCTTTTAATTATAAGTTGGTTTTAAGTTATTGTGGCATGTAATAATTATGGCCTGTGTTGTTTATTATTATCCTTGCCTTATCTTTGCTAGGTGATGATGATGATTGATGTTTATGCATGGTTAGTGAATTAGGGTGTTACAATTAGTGGTATCAGAGCCCAGGTTTAGTCTTTTCTGGGCAATATGAAATTACAAATGGTTCTTGGAAGTTGAGATAATATTGGTCTAGACCAAATGGCCATACTCGATGTTATTATCATTGAGATGCAAATTTTGATGATTGCGATAAATTATTAACTTACAATTGATAGATATTGGAGTACTAATAGGATGTTAATTCAAAAATTATGAGATGATATCTAAGGAATTATCAGTATCTCTCACTCCCTGATATTGAAAGTGCATAAAAGCCTTGATGATCTAGGATTGAAGTATAGCATAAGTTGATTATAAGTATGTCTAGATTGCTTATTAAGATGTTTGAGGAAAAGTTTACATGATAAAAAGATAATTGAGTTCTGGTATTGCTGAGCGTGCAAGATGTTGAGGTTATTAGGATGCTCTATATATATGATTGTCAGGATTTTCCTAATTAGTTTGGGCAATTGAGCATGTTTCATTATATCAGGATGGGATAAGACATGTACAGTCTATAGGAATATCCATTGGTATTCTATTGCATACATGAAGTCATTAACGCATTGCATAACATCCCATATCACATGAAAAGCATTGCATCGCATATGTGGCCCAGCTGATAAGGGAAAACTAATAGGAAATGTAATGACCATGGGAGTATCTAAATATCAGAGGCAGATACTAATGATATAGATAGATGAGTTTGTTATGGCTATAGTTGTTTGTAGATAAGATTGAGTTTAAAATTTATAGCATTAAAGATAAAGATGATATGTTTGAATTTCGAGGACCAAAATCTTTTAAGGAGGATAGAACTGTAAGGACCCAATCATGGCCCTAACCGGATTACAGTAAAGTGATGAGAATTATGGTTAATTAAGGCAAATATTGAATTATTTTGCATTGTTAAGGTTAAGACCCATTAGGGGTATTTTGGTAATTTCAGCATGTATGTAAATTGAATATGGTTAAATTAAGATTAAAGAGGGATATAGTTGAAGTAAATTAGAAGCTTGCATATATGAAAAAATTTTAAGTGTGGAGTATTTACAAAGGGAAGCAATTGTGACTTCTAATTAGGGATGAACTATGAATTTGAGAGAGTTGCAATAGTTCTTTCTCTTAAGAGTACTTTTAATATAAAGGGATAAGCAAGTTTGGCTTAGTACTATAATTTTTTAGCTAGTGGGATGAAATTTTAGAAATGTTAGTCTATCTTGTCATAAAGTGGCTATTCTTTTTTATTATCTATTGTCCATTCTTTAATAACTAATATCTTAACCCCATTACAACCTTTTAAGACCTAAGTGATTCTAAGTTTTGCTTTGAGTTATTTAGCGCAGATGACCTTCAGGTTCTAGTGCTAAAGGAGAGGCTTATGGTGTTTCTAAAGTTTCACTTGTGAAACCATTTGTACACTTAGGTGTACATTCATTCTAATCTTGATTATGAATTTGCATTAGTGTTTTGATTTTGATAATACTGAAATTGTTTTGGTCCTGCACACATATATGGAAACTAACTCATATTGTCTTACAAATTTATCCTAGTTAGAATTTTATTAAGTGCTCTTATTAATTGCTTAGCTTGATTTTGAAATGCATAATTCTTGATTGAAGTTTGGTTATTTTGAGAAGTAAGTTTGTGCTAATTTTCTCAGGGGCCAACAAAGACTAAGAGTGGGGTATTTGTGAATTATACTACATTTTTAGTATGTGTGTAGTGTGTTTATTGTGTGATTTTGGTGTTTATTTATTTAATTTAATGTTTAATTATTAAGTTTATCATAACATGTGCCTAATTGCATAAATTGGTGTTTTTACGTGTCAAATTAAAGAAAAAGAAAGATTTAAAGGCAAAAAAGAAAATTTAGCCTTTAAGGGATTTTTCAAGAAAAAATTCCATGTGTTTAGTCCAGAAGCCAGTCACTCAATAGAGGGAATTCTCCCTCTACCGAGGCAAGCATGAGAAGAAGGCTTACTCGGTAGAGGAAATTCTCCCTCTACTGAGTCATCTTAGGGGACAAAGACAGAGAAGGCTCACTCGGTGGAAGGAGTTTTCCCTCTATCGAGGTAAACTTATTGAGTTAGATTATGACTATACTCTCTTCTAGTTTGGGAAGCTTTGGCAACCGAATTTCTTCCAATATTGGTTTATTTAAGCAGCAAAGATACCAGTTTTAGAACACACTTTTTTATTTTCTACGAATTTTGAGTCTTAGTAATTTAGTTTTGCACTTAGGATTTGGAGGCTACAATTGAAGACTCTGAAAATACTTCAAGAGCAGTTGAAGGGTTTTATATGTTTGTATCAATTTTATATATTTTTTTTCTTCAGTTTTAAGATGAATTGTGAGTAGTTTACTTTACTTTTGTTAAAGGATGCTTGAATCCTTAAACTTTTATTGTAATGACTTAGTTGTGCTTTAATTCAATGCAAGTTTGATTATTTCTTAGTTTTGAGCAAATTCTTATCTCTGGTTGTATTAAAATTGATTATTAACTTATTTGATTAATAGTTGATGATTAATTTAAGTATGATCTATGATATGCATATTCTTAGGTTAAAACATTAGTATTGATGTATGATTATTTTCTGAATTGAGGTAATTTTGCGTTAGTAAGAGCAGATTAATACTAAGAAAAGTTGAACTAAGAATAGATGGAAGTTAAGTTTGCTTGAAAAAGAGTTTAATGGATGTCTAGGAGTTTAAAACAAAATTTTTATGCTAGGTGTTGAATTATTCTTAATTAGAAGGCTTAATACGTAGAATGATAGTCTGAATAAGCTATCTGGCTTTATTTAACTAGTTTTTCCACAACCACTTGTATTTTTTTAACTGAGTCATTGCAATATTAGTTAAGATGGATAGTCCTTTATCAGATGTTGTCTCTATTATTGATTTTTACCAATTTACATTACTTGCTTTGTTTAAGCCTAGGTTTATTTTCTTAATTTCTTGTTTTTAGTTTCGTTAAATTTTCATCATTATTAAAACTTGGGATTTCTTTTACTCTTTGCACACAATTTTCATTCTAAAATTTGAAACAAGTTTGCACCTGCACAATTTTCCTTGGGTTCAATATTTAGGGTCTTAATCTTATTTTTCTATATTACTAACCGATCTAGTACACTTGCTAGACACCGATCAGGATGCTTCGATGCATTAGAACCTTACATTTTTGTATGGTGTTAAATACATTTGCAAGATATGTGCTCCTTAAAGGGAAGGAAAGAACACCATAACTAGAGGTGTACACGATACGATACAATTCGGGAATTTATAAATCTCTATATTATCTTGAAATATTAGGTATTTTAAAAATTAAGTATTGTTATTGTCTTGAAAATTTGGAATATTCAGTACAATTCAGTTTAATTCTTCGGTTCTTTTGATACAAAACAATACAGTATAAAACAATCTGGTATGTTGCATAATTTAATATTTTTAAAAATTTACAAAATAAAAACACAATAATAAATATACATACAATTAAAATATGTCAATAAGTACAATTAAAATTCAAGTCAGTACAAAATTTGAAAATTAATAATCAACAGTTTTTCTCTACATTATATTTGTACTGATTTTAAAATATTGAGCAATATCTAAAAAACAAAGAAATTAAATAATTAGACCATTAAAAACATATAAACATTAAATAAACAATTTAAGATTGTTACTTGTAAGTGACAATATTTGAAGATTTGTGAGGTTTCCATTCTCTACAGGAATATCTTCTAAGAATAAGTTATTGCTTAAATCCAACCATTGCAAGTTGGAAAGTTGTGCTGCTTTGAAATTTAATGAATGGAGCAAAGTATTGGTCACATCAATTTGCATAACTCAAAGAAAACAACTCTAGTGGAAGGAAACCTAAGAAGTTAAATTGTTAAGATTAATGTCACCTCGTTGAAAGATCATAGTTCACCAATTCCCAATTCCAGCAATCAAAAGAAGTGGATTACAAATGTTTTAGAATCAACGCTTTTATATTCACCATCAAGCTTTAAGAACACATTCACAAACAAAAGAAGAACTCATCATAAAAATAAATTGAGATGAATGAAAAAAATGAACAAGCTTCTATAAATTGGAGTTAATAACATTCTAAGTTGCATCATAAAAATTACCTAATTAAATAATTATGGAGATCAACAGGCAGACAATGAGAATAGGAACCAAACACAAAACCAAAGAAATAGCACCCTATTGGTATATCATAATTGAAAGCAATCAAAAGTCCCATGTTTGTTTGCATATAAATAATAATTGCGTTACGAAAATTAATTTGGTGCACCTGATCATGCAATTAACTTGGTTGTCTTATATTTATATATTTTTTTACTAGGTAGTATATAAAATTGAAGAAACAAACCTAGATCCAGAGAGCTCCGTTGAAGAAACAAAGGCCAAACCTAAAGAAACTATGTAGTTGAAATAAACAAAATCAAGAAAAACAAAGCTTCATGAAATTGTATTTCTTTTAAGCCTTTCCCAATCCCATTATCCTATGTCTAAAACTAGATCCAGAAATTTATGGATACGCACGAACTGAAAAAGAACTTGGTTTCATTTAATTCTAAGCCATAAAAAAACAAAAAATTAAAAAAAAAGACTTTCACTCACTAGTTTCTAGTAATGTCTCACCAATCCTAACCAAATAGATTACATACAAAAAAAAATAAACACATATTCATCAATCAATAAAACCCAATTGGGAACAAAAAAAAGAAAAAATTTAGTAGGCTAATTGATGTGATTACATGACATAAACTCCAGCAGAGTTCACCAAGACATAAACTTGAGACCCAAAAACTCTCTCAGCCTCATCGAAGAGAGACATGGCATAAGTAGGATCAGAGAAATCGCCTTGCATAGAAATTGTACTAAGTGAATAATTTGTAGAGGCATTGATCTCTTTGGTCACAAGATCAACCAATTGGAAGCCTATTGCTTTACCTATTCCACAGAAAGAGCCAATGACAATGGCTACCCAATCTTGGAGTAAGAGATAAAGGGTAGAAAGAGATTGAGCTATGCATAATAAACACTGAAAAATCCATTCAACATCTTTAATAAGAATATATCTAAACCAAAAACAACTATAAGAAATTTAATGGAATATCTAAACAATAGTCCATCAAAAAGTAGATCGACAACAAAAAGGAAAAATAGAAAGAAAAAAATAACATGAAAAGTATAGCAGAACCAATCACCAAGGAGAGCAAGAGAGAGGTGGTGACAAGCAGATGGCATTGGCTAGAGGCAAAGCGTAGTGGTGAGAGGCAAAGCGCTATGGTGAGAGGCGGAGAGGCGGGTGGAGAGGAAGGGAGCAGAGGCTTCAATTGAAGAAAGAGAAGGAAAAGGGCAATTGTTCTCCTTTAATTTCTTTTTTTTACTTTAATAATTTATTTTTTAATATTTTTTATATGAAGAAGAAGAAAAAAAATTGAAAACACCAGAACAAAAGCTCAATCCTAACAGCTCTGGGGAAAAAAATTCCCCTGCTATCATCTGCCAAGATAAACCCAACACCATCTGGGTAATTAAAGTGCCAAGTGAATTGCTCTCCTTGTCTTAAATTAAATTTTTAATTCCCCCTAAAAATTCAAAATAAAAAATATTCCCTCTTAAAAATTTTCAAATTTAGTTTTTCATTCCCTCCAAATAATTTTAATTTTTTCTTTTTTATCATTTATAAATGTACAGCTAAAATTTTATTATACATAATAACTATATAGAATTATATTATTAATTTATATAGTCATATAGTATTATTTGAGTGGTACTGAAAGGAACTGAAATTGATTATTAAGGTGGTTATATATTCATATAATTAAATTAATTGGTAAAATTTCATTGATATAATAATTGTACACAATTACATTATTAATTTAAATGTTCAATTAATCATATAGATATTGTGCAAAAATAATTGAATATTAGTTGATAATAAAAGGAAATAAAATTAATTGCTAAATTGATTATATACATATATAATTGCATTAATTGGTAAAATTTCATTAATATAATAATTGTATATAATTAAATTATTAATTTAAATACTTAATTACTCATATAAGTATTGCGCAAAAATAGATAAATGTTAGTTGAGTGATATAGAAAAAATTAAATTAATTGTTCAGGCGATTATATACCCATATAATTAAATTAATTGATAAATTTTTATTAATATAATAATTGTATAAAATTATATTATTAATTTAAATACTTAATTACTTATATAGATATTGCTCAAAAATATATGAATGTTAGTTGAGTAATACTGAAAGGAAATAAAATTAATTGCTAGTGTGAATAAATACTCATATAATTACGTTAATTGATAAATTTCATGAATATAATAATTGTATATAATTACATTGTTAATTTACATACTCAATTACTCATATAGATATAGTGCAACAATAAATGAATACTAGTTGAGTGATAATAAAAGAAAATAAAATTAATTACTAAAGTGATTATATACATATATAATTACACTAATTGGTAAAATTTCATTAATATAATAATTGTATATAATTACATTGTTAATTTACATACTCAATTACTCATATAAATATTGTGCAAAAATAGATGAATATTAGTTGAGTGATACTTAAAGAAAATAAAATTAATTGCTGAGGTGATTATATACATATATAATTACACTAATTGGCAAAATTTCATTAATATAATAATTATATATAATTGCATTGTTAATTTATATACTCAATTACTCATATAGATATTGTGAAAAAATAAACTAATACTAGTTGAGTGATACTGAAAGAAAACAAAATTAATTGCTGAGGTGATTATATACATATATAATTACACTAATTGGTAAAATGTCATTAATATAATAATTTTATATAATTGCATTGTTAATTTACATACTGAATTACTCATATAGATATTGTGCAAAAATAGATGAATAATAGTTGAGTAATACTGAAAGAAAATAAAATTAATTGCTGAGGTGATTATATACATATATAATTACACTAATTGATAAATTTTCATTAATATAACAATTGTATATAATTGCATTGTTAATTTACATATTGAATTACTCAGATAGATATTGAGGAAAAATAGATGAATACTAGTTGAGTGATACTAAAAGAAAACAAAATTAATTGCTAAGGTGATTATATACATATATAATTACACTAATTGTTAAAATTTCATTAATATAATAATTGTATATAATTACATTGTTAATTTACATACTGAATTACTCATATAGATATTATGCAAAAATAGATGAATACTAGTTGAGTGATACTAAAAGAAAATAAAATTAATTGGTAAGGTGATTATATATATTAATAATTACATTAATTGGTAAAATTTTATTAGTATAATAATTGTACATAATTACATTATTAATTTAAATATTCAATTATTCATTTAGGTATTGTGCAAAAATAGATGAATGCTAGCTAAGTGATATTAAGAGCATATAAAATTAATTGGTAATGTAATTATATAGACATATAATTACTTTAATTGGTAAAATTTCATATATATATATATAATAATTATACATAATTATATTATTAATTTACATATTTAATTACTCATATAGGTATTGTACAAAAATAGATAAATACTAGTTGATTGATACTGAGAATAAATGAAATTAATTATTAAGGTAATTATATGCAGATATAATTACTTTAATTGGTAAAATTTTATTAATATAATAATTATATATAATTATATTATTAATTTACATACAAAATTATTCATATAATAAATATAGAATAAAAATTATAAATAATATTTATATATAAATTATTAGTATTATATATAATAATTAATAAATATCGATTATTTTGGTCCAATTTGATTCCAAAACAATTCAGTACAGTTTAATACAGTTCTCGATCCGATTCTAGGCAAAATATCTAAATCCGTTCTAAATAAAGTCAATAGTACAATTCGATTCGGTTGTAGTTAAAAAGTCAACAGTACAATTCAGTTCTGGATCTTTTTCTTTGATACTTTGGTTCGATACAGAAAGATCTAGACTCGTGTACACCCCTACTCATATCACATGTTTCATACCATGTGTGCTTAAGTGACAAAGGGATGGAAATTTAATAAATAAATAATCTCAACTTTCCCTAATGTGAGATCCTATTGGATATTGACCTTCAGAACCCTTAATTTGTCCCTGAAATATACTTCAATATGGCTAGCTTAGTTAGTCTCCAAAAGGCTATGGAATAATTCGACCTAGCAAATCCAATTCGAACAGCAAGTTGGAACATGATGGATGGCATATTATAAGAGGGAAAGATAGCCTTTTGATCACATTCAATATTTTCGTTGTTCAGCGGTATACCTATTGTGGCTTTTATGAGTAGAACGCAATAATGAACACAAAAATTATTGTATGAGATCATGAGTTAAAATAGTGAATGTGAGAAAGCAATCCAGGGTTAAGCATATGTGAAAAAGAGGATCTTGTTTTTTGAGATGCTATATATCCCTAATAGGTATATAACACTAGTGCTCTCAATGTATGCTAGTTACACGATCTATCTATCTATATAACTAGAGATATTGACCGAAAATTGTTCCATCATGTGCAAGTGGGAGATGATAAAGTTTGGATACGCCCATAACTCTATTTGTATTTATTCTAATCAGTTTAAAATTATCTAATCCTGATCCAAAAAGAAATCAAAGTTTTATTAGGGATGTGACTCTAGTAAACCTCTATAAATAGAGATCGGGAAACCTATTTGAGGTTACTGGTTTTTCATCTCTATTTGACATACAAAATATCTTGTTTTCCTATTTCGTTTTCTCCACATCTCTAAAGGGATTTTAAACCATAGATTTGTTGCCTTTTTTTGGCATATTTGCTTGTGATTAAAGTGTAACACACATACTATAACTTTGACTGTTGACTAAGGCAATTAGCCAGAAAATTTTATTTTCTTTTTTCAACCAAACAAATTCTTTAACTACCAATTTCTTTTGTCAATAATAATAATAAATTAAACTTGCTGATTGACCTATAACTGTCCGATATACTATTTATCAATTAAAAATTTGGCAAGTTTAATTTATTATTATTATTGATAAAAGAAATTGGTAGTTAAAGCATTTGTTTGGTTGAAAAAAGAAAAAAAAATTCCGGCTAATCGCCTTAGTCAGCAGTCAAAGTTATAGTATGGGTATTATATTTTGTGGTATTAGAGCACCTTTACTAGTGGAACCTGATTGTTCCTAAGCTGTCTGACTTCTTTAGCTAGGATCTTTACTAGTCTTTCTTCATAGATTCATCCTCGCAACCACGCATAAGATAGACTATGTTGATATCAATACCCTTTAAAGAGAGATTAACTCTAGTTGGAATACACAAGTGTAGGGCACGCAAAAAAAAATTTGTTTAATGTTATGAGGAACCACATAATTCCAAATATGCTTCCAATCTAAAGAACAAATATCACTTGAAAAGGGAGGATCTCCAGAATGGATTAAACGAGTACCACTTATAACAATATACGTACCAAAAATCTCTAAACTCCATCTGTCTTTTTTCTCTTGCTAGCTTAAAGGAATTTGAAGAATGAGGTTGCTATCTCGATTATTAAAGAGAGAACTAACCAAAGAAACATTCCAGCAACGAGAATTATTGAGAAACAAATCAATGACCTTTAAGTTGTCCCAAGTATTATCCAAATGAGTAGTAATACACATATTGGAAGAATTTGGCAACAAACGATTAGTAAGCACATTGATGGAGTTGCCATTTCCAACTCGCCATCTACACCCCAGCTTAATCTTGTCCCTTACTGAGATAATGCTAAGCCATATAAAGCTTGGATTTGCTCCAAGGTTAAAAGTCCAAAAACTGCACTTTGGATAATACCTAGCTTTAAGAACCAAAGCCATTAGAGAGGATCCATCCGAAAGTAGACGCCAACATTGCTTCCCAAGGAGAGCAAGATTAAAATCTCGAAATGAACAGAACCCTTGACCTCCCTTATGTTTTAGCCAGCACAACTTATCCCACACCATCAAACTAATTCCCGTACCAATCAAATTTTTTGTCCCCCATCAGAAAGAATTAAGAATATGTTCAATCTTTGTAGAAAGCCCCACAGGTAAAAGAAACACACTCATAGTGTAGGTAGGGAGAGATTGAGCCATTGACTTGAGAAGAACTTCTTTACCTGCTTTTGAAAGTAGAGTACAATTCCATCCACTAACCCTCTTCCAAATCTTATTTTCAATAAAAGCGAATACCTCCTGTTTATTCCTTCCCGCCATAGATGGCAATCCCAAATACGAATCATGACAAGCCTATGGAAAATCAATTAATTAGTCTAAAATTACAAGAAAAAATCGGATTAACCTGAAAATCCAATCTAACCCGAAAATAATATGAAAGTAATAATCCAAAATCAATCCGACCTAATCCTGTCTTAACCCCAGCCATTTGATAGGTCTAGCAACGATGTGTGTGCGTGTGCGTGTGTTTATATATATATATATATATATATATATATATATATATATATATATATATATATATATATATATATATATATATATATATATATACACTTTAACTTAAAATCGAATATAACCTACATCAAAGTTATATCAATAATTTATATTTTTCTTTTAAATTAAATTTGTCATATTACTTCATGAGATATATAATAAGCATGCTTTTAGTTTAAGTTGGGATTCGGAATTCTTTCAAAAACAAAAAAGGTTGGGGTTAGGAATTCGGTTCGCATGATTAGAATAGTAATTTAAAATGGTCATAGAGTTATGATTTCCTAAATCGAATAATGTTTTTTAAGTGTCAGAAGTCAGAACTTTGATTGGAATCAAATCTTTTTTTATATGACTTTTTTTATTAGCAATTTATTTATTTCCATTTTTTTTTGTGGATACATTTTTTTTTCCTCTTATTTTCTTTTTTTCTATTCCCATAACCTTTTTAATTTATTTATGGTTGTTTATTATTATGAGATCTATGGAAATTTGGGTTCTCGGCAGATTTTGGAATTTTAATTTAGTTTTGTGGAATTTGAGTTTTCGTATTTAATTTGTAACCAAAGTTTAATTTGATTGGATTTGATTAATATGCAAGATTAAAGTAGGAGTAATGCAATGAGTTTCATGAGCAACAAGTGCAGCAACTAGTCTTACCAAAGATTTGTAGGTCCATTCTACAACAGAATTTATTATCACTTCCTTAATCAAACCATGTTTTACGGTTATAACCGAACGTCAATTTAAAAAAAATACATAAAAATGAAGGCATGGTGGATGGCTGATGAGAATCATGAGATACATCAACTATAAAAATAATTATATAAAGTTTGAAATAGAAATCTATCGCTTCATCCTTATAAAGGGTCAAATTCCAATAGAAGATTTTTTATTTTTTGGGCTAAATTCCAATTGGTGATGAAAGGACAAATACGGTGCAGCCATTCATCTGCCTCATCAAGTTTCGGTGACCAAAGTCCTAAGAATAGGGGGGCCTAGCATTGCCTTACAAACGTAGTTATTAAAATCAAATCCAATCGATCGATTGAATCGATTTAATTATAAATCGATTGATTAAATAATTTAATTATTAAAAATTAAATTAATAAAAAATTAAATTGAACCGAAAAAAATTAAATTGAATCAAAAAATTGATTAAAATCAATTTTTTTGCTAAAAAATATAATTTTTTTTTTGTATATTTTTACCCACCCCTATTTATTTATTTAAAAAAATTAATATTTTAAATTTTAAGTATATTACTTAATAATTTAATATACTTATTATATTTTTTATTTATTGTAATCAAATATATATATATATATTAAATTTTTATTATTTATTTATTTGAAAAAATTAGTGATAACTATGACAAATATATTTTTAGAGGCCCAATCAAGGTGGCCCAATAACGTTCGATAAGGCCTAAGCCCAATAACAAAAAGGCAAAGAGTGATCTGAAAGGCAGCTCAAGAAACCGTGATGTCCGATCGGATTAATGGGACAGCATATCTTGTCAGCCCACTGACACAAGCCAACGCCCATACTCTCCGCCCACTTCCTGTCACGTCGTCGCTCACCTACTTTGACTGCCAATTATCACTCCCCAAGGTACTCAAATATCCCTCCAAAGAACTCCTATAAATATCCTAAAATACAATGGCTCTAGGTATTGAATATCTGAGACTCTCCCACTCCTTTTAAAGCACTCTCTCTATAGAGCTACTTACTTAAGCTTCGGAGTGCTAACGCCTGGGTCCGATCGGACACTTCTTTTGTAGGTCTAGCTATCCGACCGGCCCTACAACTGCCAGCACTTCTCCTTACAAGATAAAGACTTTTTAAGTTTTATCATTTTGTGCTTTCGTTGAGAGCCATGACAGATTCAAGATCCTATGAATGTGTAGCTCATGGAGAGCATAATCGCAATAACCAGGAAAAATCCGAACCCTCAAGGCTAAGAGAGAGATCTTTCAGATCACCAATCAGAGGTGACCCCCTCCCGAATCTTGACGACATCATTGTGCGACAACAGGAGAATGCCCTCATTACTGTAGGAAACATGCGTGCTGTACTTGGTCACCTCACTGAGAGCGTGGTCCAAGCTTTGTAAATGGAAAGAATGCCCAGAACTTTCGAAAGCGGTCCGAAAACGGTTTTAATGGCCGAAGACTTCGAAAGAAGGAGAAATATAGGGATTTCCCTCAGAGAACCAAGCATTTGTGATGAACGAAATGCAAGTGCTAGAATCGCGAACAGATATGATAAGGGGAAGAGAATGATGTTCTCGAGTAGAGATGCTCCTCGTATTCCCAGTAGATCATACAACTCGTCTTTTGGTAAGCATGGAGGATATGCGCCCAATCACGATTGCTTCCAAAGGACAAAAGAAGAGTTCACTCCTGCGATGATGAGCAGCGAGGATGAATGGTTTAAATAAAAACTTAAAAAGTTTGGTTTGGCGGAGCCAATGAAAAGGATGTCTGAAGGGAATGCTTGCAACAGTACCTCCCCTTTCTGTAGGAAAATTATGGAGTCTGAGCTGCCTTCCAGATGAAGAGATGTGGCGATGAACAAATACACGGGTAAATCTGATCCTGCCATTCACCTTGCGGAATTTTTAACTAAAGTGCAAGTCTATACCTTTGATGAGAGGATTGCTTATAGAGTTTTCCCAACCACCTTAGGAGGGGACGCTTTGAAATGGTTCCTCGAACTCCCTCATGCATCAATCACCTCCTTCAAGCAACTCAAAGAATTGTTCGTGATGTGATTTCATATGCGAACACGCCCATCAAAGTCGGTCAGTGGCCTGTGCAACCTTTACAAAGAACCGATGAAAGTCTTAGAGATTACATCGTTCGCTTCCAAGCTACAATGTCAAAAATAAGGGATTTAAGCGTGGAGCTGGCATCAAATGCCTTGGCAAAAAGCGTCATGGATCGTCCATTTGCCGAATCACTGACAGTAAGGCCACCAAGTAGTTTTCCTAACCTAATAGATATGGTCAGACGGCGCATCCATTTAGATGATGCTCTCGGATCCAACAGAATCGAAAAAGCTAACGTAATGGATAGACTGCAATATCCAAATGGTCGGCCATTCAAAAGAACCCCCGCATCCGATCGAACGGATGGGAAACTTAAACTGTCGGTCTTCTCGAGGATTACGGAGAGGGGAAATGAGGACAAGCGAAATAAACTAGACTGTCATAATAATCGGTTGGTTGGTAGGACCTCCATCCCCCTCAGTATCGGTTCCTTCCAAACGCCGACGAGCACCAAGAGAAAACATGGGAAGACTAATCGACTCAAAATGGCCAAGCAGAAGGAGAAGCAGTGGAGGCCGCGAAAAAATTCGTGAGCCATATCAAGAGGTTGGATGCTTCAAGCAATGAAAGAGAAAGCCCCTGTGAAGTGCCCAATGATGGAAAAGAGGTAACTGGTTTAGACAAAAACTACTAGCACGAAAAGCCAGATCGACACGGATGAATTGAAGAGACCGACAAATAACAACAAAATCAGGTGCAATTATTACAATTTGAGTTCTTAAAAAAGCATCTGTACTGAATTTGAATGTTCTCTTATTCCCTTGTTGTAAGTGCTGGAATATCAGTTTCTATTAATATTACTTGTTTTGCCAGTTAAAGATCTATTTTTAAGAGAAGGCAATGTATAAAATTCATAAATTTAAAGAAGGGGGGCTACAGTATGCAAAAAGCTGTTGAAAATTCCAACATCGTAATGCACACAAAATAAGTGTCTCCGCAAAGTAAAGATAACTTGAAAAACATGTATGTGTCCAAAGTTCATAAATTTAATACTTGTCATTTAAGCAAAATTTATTTAACTCTCCAGCAAATCAATTTTTTGGCTTGGATGGTATGATTGCCACCGCTATCGGATATTATTGCCACCACCGCCAAGAACGGATCGAATGGCATGATCGCCACTGCTAAAAGCAGGTCGGATATTATTGTCACCACCGCCAAATAGCGGATCGGATGGCATGAGCACCACTGCCAAGAGCAGGTCGAATATTTTGTCACCACCACCAAGAGCGAATTGGATGGCATGATCGCCACCGCCAAGAGCGAGTTGGATATTATTGTCGCCACAACCAAGAGCAGATTGAATATTATTATCGCCACCACCAAGCGCGGATAGGATCGATAAAGGTGTGAATATGCCTTGAGAAATTCTCATCCATCGTAAACCACGGCTTTGAAAATCTCTCAGACAACGTAAGCAGCCGTAAAATGAACTAGTAAGTATTTATGAAATTATTTTGCAGGATAAAATTGTAAAATTTTCGATCAACGTCACATCCCGATCGATCTATCTAGCTCGATAACTTTTCGGCACTCTCAAACCCTCAATCTCAAAGATCAAATTGCATCGAGGGGGACTAGGGCCATTAAAAGCCCACAAAGAGGTATACGGTCAGAGGCCTAAAAATCTCTCCATTAATAAGAAATGGGGATAAAGGCCCTGGTGCCTATAAACCTCTCCCCCCCCCCGAACAGTAAGAATAAGTGATCACTCTTGCTTGAAGACGATCTCTATCAGAAACACAACTCCATCATTAGGCTCGATGTCCATCTCGAGAGCGAAATTCGATCTGTATTGACTTGGTTGCCATGTTCGATGTCTATTCTGATGATCGGCATCGCCACCTTAATCCTAGTAGGATAAAAAATATTCCGATACAAATAGGTAACGCCAAGCGGATAACTCCCTTGAACTTTTAGGGTCAAAATTCCCTATTTGGCATAACTTATTTGTGAAGTTTGATGCTTATCTCGAGCTCGGGATGTGAAGTGCACTCGCATCCGTTCAATCTCCATCAATTAATTCGCTAGATTCAACGCATGTCCTGAATCCAAGATGCAAAAGTCGACAGCTGAGTTAACTAACTCTCTCAAATATCTGATCAAAGCAATGTTAAAGACAGAAATGACATTCGCTGCACTTGATGTAATAAATCTAAATCACGATTCTGAACTAAACAGTTCATTTTGTACATTCAATCATATTAAGCAACTGTTGATAAAGTTGTGTACCCCCGTGCTTGAAAAGCATATTGAAGTTCAGGGAGTATTTTTCCTTAACATGTATTCTCTATGGGTAATTTACATATGATTCTCACAAGTCAATTTTATAATTTCTTCTTAGCTGATCTTATGATAAATATCGCTTGAAATAAGAACTGCAGTCTACAGACGCAACTGAAAGAAAGATCTAATATTGTATATGAATAATTCTTACAAATCATTACAGCAAAAAGCTATGCTTCTATGTTTACTATCTCTGCACTAGAAGAAGGCCCTGCAGCAGCTTCAATAGGAAGTTCAAGAGATTATGCTGTTTTTCCAAAAGTATTCTCTGTCAGCAGAAAAGTTGTAGCCTCAGAATGGATCTCCACACTAGCGTATGGTCAAGATGATGCAGGGCCTTGAGGGACTTCGTGCTTGTCGTCGCTAGAAGGAGGATCGGGTGGGTCATCCACCCAGCTAAGATCGACCTCGGGAAAATGCCTGTCGACCTCGTAAATTAGCCAAATTAGTAACTTTTCCTGGGCCTCCCCTGATTGATCTATGATATCACCCTTTTAGGCAGAATGTTCTTCTTCAAGCTTCTTTCTCTGTGCCATCTCTTTTTCCAGGGCAGCCTGCAATGAATCTTGCTCCTCACATAGAAGATCACGCTCGAATTTAACCTTGGAACATTCAATAGACAGACGGACTACATCTTCTTTGAGGTGGTCAACCTCTTTCTGTCGAGCTTTTAAATCTTGAGAAAGACGAGCGGACTCCTTTTTCAGCCTTTCAACTTTTGATCGGCCGAGCAGAGACTCTTTTCTTGCTGAATCATATTTGGCCTCTGCTTCCCCATTATACCGATCGAAATCTTCCCATTTCTTTCTGCAAAGTTCAACCACGCCATGCAAGCATAAGCCCCTTTTTATTAGCTAAAATTTGGACAAGAAGAAGAAAGGTTTAGTAATCAAGAAGATAATGGATCGTAAGACGAAAGTTTGCTTAGAATGAACATTTTTTTAAAAAAAATAAATAATATATATATAATATATACATATATACCTCCAGACTTTGCTGTTGAAAAAGGCTGCATTCTTGGGACAATATGTTGGGATCTCCTATTTCCTTAAAATCACCCTCTTAGAGCATACCTCGGCACAAAAAGCTCGATATTGCCCTCTTGTCAATGGACCAGCTGTCACCAAATTGACCTTTTAGAATTTTTTCCAGCGGTGTAGCATGCCTTTCGAAAGTTCTTGCAGCAATCCTAGTGTCTGTAGCAGCCACCCACTCGATAGCTTTTCCCTTAGATGCCTCTTCAGCTCTCCTCTGTGCAGTTTCACCTGTTAGGGGCGCATTAATTTTAACTGACCCTATTTGAGTAGACACAGGAAAAGGCTAATGGGAAAGGGAGGTCGGAGCACTAGTGGAGGGCGTGGAAATCTGCACTTCTGAAAAAGACACAAGTCTTCTCTTCTTCGACTTTCTCTCTTCTCTGGCTGCACATTTTGCCTTTATCTTTGCTTTAGTTCGATCAGCTAGTTGCTTAACAACATCGTCTCCCTTAGCCATCACACCTGCAGCTACGTCACAAAAATAAAAGATAAGTATTTTATCCAGCTGATATACTTTTCATAATATGCTTCTCCTACACTCTAATTACAGTGCCCACATTTCGCGTCAGTGGCAGCGTCAGGGTTTAGGTCCCCGATCGGACTGTCCAAAAGGTCGACCGGCTACTCGATCCTTCAAACCTTGTAGAGATGGCAGTACATTAAACAGCTTCCTATATGATCAATTAGGTGGCGTCACCCTCGCCACCTCACAGAGGATCCTGAAGCAGGACATTGCTCCCCATTCGTTCGGATAAAGCTGATTAGAGGCAATTCTATAACCTTTGAGAATTGCAATTTTAATAGCATCAAAAGGAAGCCTCAACCCAGCATCCAAGCTCTATGAATGACAAATGAGTCACTCTTTATTCTCATGACTAAAAGGCCTCCCTGTCATCAACATGGAACATGAGCAGACCATCACGAAGACTTTTGCGGGAAGGTTGTATCGAGAAAAAATTTTAGTCATTTCTTCCTCGGTGAACTTTAAAGGACGAGCCATGGTCTCACAATCTGCATAAGCTTTAAGAAAACTCCTATCTATAGACTGGCTGCTACTCAAAGTCATCTTTGGTAGAGGGGGAGAAATAAAAAATGACGTTATGAATAAAGAAGAGAAATCAAAAACAAGGATTGATTACTTACTTAGGTATTCTTGTAGAAATTCTGAAACCACTAAAATGGCAAAGTCCACGTAGAAAATTTAGCAGAGTCTCGCTAAGAACCGCTGAAAAAAAAAGAAAAATCGCCATAAGAGTGCCTGTTTATAGGCAAAAAACTTCTAGAACTCTCCAAATGCTTCAACAATTGATTAATAGCCACGCGTCTCCAGGTCATTATGGCGGTTCCAGAAAACAAGGCATTGCCCTCGGCATACACATCAACAATAAATGAAGAACAGTTGAAATACATAGGCATGACTTAACAGATTCAAGCCAATTTAAAAATCCCGCTGAAAAGATTCCCCGATATGGTTAATCTAATGCTCAAAGAAACAAGAATTGACATTCAACAAAGAAAGTATCCTCTATTTTTCTTCCATCTTTGAAAAAAAGGTACGTTTTTATTTATTTGATTATTTTTAGACTTTGTTTTTTTATTTTTCGTTTGTAGGTCGTTTGTCTTATTCCAATCAATTGAAATCCTGATTGATGAATAATCCAAAGCCGATCGGATCCCACACCATCGGAATAAAAGATAAGATCTCCTACCGATCGGTAGGCGAGTGACCCATTGCCTGTAATTGGCTAAAATACTCCCAGAAAAGACAATCTTCACAAAACAACCAAGGGCACCGACCGATCGGTCCATATTGTCCCAATCACTAGACTCGACATAGCCAAATAAGAGAAAGTTGGAATCCAATCACTTATAAGATAAGTCCATCTGTTAAGCTCGACGTTCATTTCAGGCCAAAGGCGCGAGGCACGTCGACTTATTCGCTAAAAGTTTAATTCAGACCTAACATGTGAGCACCACTAAGACACCACTTGAGTTAATTATCTCCTTTGGGTGCTTGATATGCAAAGTTGCCAAATCTTCAAAATAATGTAAAAATCGAAAGGTCATTCGCCAGTCATGATTCTCTAATGAACATCTGATCAGCTAATACTTCAATCAAATTAAAGTCTGAAAGGTCACCTATTGCGCTTGACAAGATAAATCTAAATCACAACTCCTGCTTGAAGGGAAATTGTATTTTAGAATCCGATCGGATTAAACAATCATCGATTGAAGGTAGCTATGCACTGTGATGCTTGAATAGCACATTAAATTTCAGGAAGTATTCTCCTTAATTTTACGAACTCTCCATATATGATTTTCATTCATGATTGATAATGTTTATTCTCTTTAGTTATTTCCATGGCAAATTTTGCCTGAAATGCAAATTGCAGTACGAAGATGTAATTGAAAGGCGATAAATTTTTATATATGAAGAATTCTTAAAAAAAAAACTATGTTTTCGAATCTACTTCGAAACCCGATCGATCAGAGACAAAAATCCGACGACAATGTCGATTTTGAGGCTAATGCTGAGCAAAGTCGGACGTGTCGACAGCCTTGATGATGATGGTTCTCCTTACATTGAAGCAAAGTCGGACGGGTTGACAGCCTTGATGATGATGGTTCTCCTTACATTGAAGCAAAGTCGGATGTGTCGATAGCCTTAATGATGATGATTCTCCTTACATTGATGCCAATAGTAGAGCGACGGTATAGTAATTGGAAAATGCAAAAAATTTGGCCAAAATCATAGTATAAAATTGAAGCATACTGAAAGAGGCATGACCCAGAAAGTGATTTGACTTCTAACAACAAAGGAAAAAAAACTTGTGTTGTATCGCCTCTGCAACTATGTCTACAAATGACAAATGAACAGCTTACTGCTCTCACATCCAAGTATCCCTTCATTCATCATCACGGAGTTTGGGCGCACCATCGCAGACACCTTTGCAGGAAGATTGTATTGTAAAGGGATATCAATCATTTTCTCCTCTGCGAGTTTCGAAGAATGACCCCCAATCTCATGGTCTTTATGAACCTCAAAACTCCAATCTATAGACTTGATACCGCTTGAAGCCATCTCTGATAATGGAAAAATAAAGAAAATGATGATGATATTATGAACGAGGAATTACTTGGCTAATCTCGAAGAGACTCCGAAATAGCCGAAATGGCAAAGTTTGTGGAAAAAGGCATGACAAGAGTTTTGCTAAGGATCACTGAAAGTCTTCTATTTATAGGCTCCAAGCTTCTAGAATTCTCCAACTGCCTCTCTACCGGATAATCGTCATGCGTCGCCAATCGATTAAATACATAATAGAGAACGAAACGCCGCCCTCGATGCATGTACCCTTAACACGTGTGTAGGTACTAAATGCATGACGGGAAGAGCAAAGCATCGTCTTCGGTGCGTGTGCAAGCATTGAATGCATAACGGTTGTCCAAAATCAATGGACGTATCTCCTCAAAAGGGCACCTCCCAAAAAATTCAAAAATTTTGCCAAAATGATAAGATAATACATCGCCCGGTCAGATCCGTTGGAGGGGGGATAAGTGATAACTATGGCAAATACATTCCTAGAGGCCCAATCAAGGTGGCCCAACAACGTTCGGTAGGGCCCAAGCCCAATAAAAAAAGGCAAATAGTGATCTGGAAGGCAGCTCAGGGAACCGTAATGTCCGATCGGACTGATGGGACAGTATGTCTTGTCAGCCCACTAATACAAGCCAACGCCCATACTCTCCACCTACTTCCTGTCACGTCGCCGCTCACCTACTCTGACTGCCGGTTATCACTCCCCAAGGTACTCAAATACCTCTCCAAAGAACTCCTATAAATAGCCTAAAATACAATGGCTCCAGGTATTGAATATCTGAGACTGTCTCACTCATTTTAAAGCACTTTCTCTCTATAAAAGCTACTAACTTAAGCTTCGGAGTGCTAATATTTGGGTCCGACCGGACACTCCTTTTGCAGGTCTGGCTATCCGACCGGCCTTACAACTGCCAGCGCTTCTCCTTATAAGATAAAGACTTTTTAAGCTTTATCAATTAGTATTTTAAATTCTAAATATGTCACTTAATAATTTAATATACTTATTATCTATTTGGATCATTGTAATAGTATATTAAATTATTAAGTAATATCTTTAGAACTTAAAATACTAAGTTTTTTCAAATAAATAAATAATAAAAATTTAAAATATACATATATATATTAAATTTTTATTATTTATTTATTTGAAAATTAAAATTTTAAATTCTAAAAATGTCACTTAATAATTTAATATACTTGTTATCTATTTGAATTTATTATAATTAAATATAATTATACTCATATATGCAAGGTTAATATTTTTTGTGTTTATTTCATTAGTATTCCATCTAAATATAAAATTATTTTCATGATATGATTGTATTTTTATGTTTCTAACATATGATATTCAAAAATTCATAATTAATCACTTGTAATAATAAAATTAAAATTATATTTTGTAACTTATTATTAGAATATTTGTGATATATATTTAATATTTGATGAATATTTTTTTAATTTTTATACAATAATTTTTAAAAAATTATAATAATTATAATATTTTAAAAATAGAAAAAACTCGATTGAACCCAATTGAACTGATTGAACCACGAATTCCAAGCCTTGTCGGTTTTTTATCCGGTCCGATTTTAATAACATTGCTTACAACCCTCATTTCCATGTGAATTTGATTAAATTGACGGATTTTGGCTCTCTAGCTAAGCACAATATTGTTTTGCTGTTCAAATAGAAATTTGCAGGTTAGTATATTTCCTTACACCTTTTCTCCTTTTCAACAAATCGTGTATATGTATATATGTATATATATCCACAAGCATTTAACCAAATTATGTGGAATTCTAAACGGCATCCCGTCACAAAAACCACCCTTGTACTTAGATGAAGCAAAATTTAGACCAAACTCATGAATTCAATCTATTAGACTTCGATCTGTTAATACTCTGTAAAAATTAATTCACTTGCAATCTAATATGTCTATAATTCAATTCAAACTCATCTAATTAGATTCAAATATGTCCAACCAATCTACTTGCCAATTGTATCTACACCCAACACTATTTAGTTTTTCTTTTTGAAGTGATTCAAAACGAAAAAAAAAAAACTTTAATACAAATTATTAGAGGTGAGCAAAAAAAAATTCAAATTTTTGGTTAACTGAAAAATCGATTAAAAATTAAATTGATTTTTTGATTAACCGAATCAAAAATTTAGATTTACGGTTTTTATTTTTAAAAACCGGCGGTTAACCATTGACTAACGGTTTATATACATTTTATAAATTTTATTTTAAATTTTACACTTATATTTTTCAATATTTTTATAATTTATAAATATTATGATATATAAATTTTTAAAATATTATTATAATACATATTTTTAGTAAATAAATATTCAAATTATTTTTTATTATTATTATTTATTCATTATATGTGCATAATTAGCACTCTGTTGTTAGTTTCATATTGAATATATTTAATTCTTATAATTAATTATGAAATTTTTATTTTATTTTTATTCTTTTAATGGATATTGTATTTAATTTGTATATTTTCATTTCTAAAGCATTTTTAAAAATTAAAAATAATATTACAAATTATATAATTTATTAAATTTATATATTAAAATTTTTTACTGGTTAGCCAATAAACTGATAAAAAAATCAAATTAAAAATCGAAATCAATATATCGTTTAACCGAAATTAATGGATTGGTTAATAAAATTATTAATGAACCGGTTCATCCCTACAAATTATAATAATTCTTTGAAAATATTGCAACTCTTATGTAATCTAATTTTTTATTGTTATATTTGTAAAAGTGCAATCAATATGTCTTTCACTTATAATTTTATTTACTATTTAGTTATTCTGTTAAAATTATAAATTTTAATACATTGCTTTAATTAGGGGTGAGCAAAAAAAAACTTTAATACAAATTATTAGAGGTGAGCAAAAAAAAATTCAAATTTTTGGTTAACTGAAAAATCGATTAAAAATCAAATTGATTTTTTGATTAACCGAACCAAAAATTTAGATTTACGGTTTTTATTTTTAAAAACCGGCGGTTAACCATTGACTAACGGTTTATATACATTTTATAAATTTTATTTTAAATTTTACACTTATATTTTTCAATATTTTTATAATTTATAAATATTATGATATATAAATTTTTAAAATATTATTATAATACATATTTTTAGTAAATAAATATTCAAATTATTTTTTATTATTATTATTTATTCATTATATGTGCATAATTAGCACTCTGTTGTTAGTTTCATATTGAATATATTTAATTCTTATAATTAATTATGAAATTTTTATTTTATTTTTATTCTTTTAATGGATATTGTATTTAATTTGTATATTTTCATTTCTAAAGCATTTTTAAAAATTAAAAATAATATTACAAATTATATAATTTATTAAATTTATATATTAAAATTTTTTACTGGTTAGCCAATAAACTGATCAAAAAAATCAAATTAAAAATCGAAATCAATATATCGTTTAACCGAAATTAATAGATTGGTTAATAAAATTATTAATGAACCGGTTCATCCCTACAAATTATAATAATTCTTTGAAAATATTGCAACTCTTATGTAATCTAATTTTTTATTGTTATATTTGTAAAAGTGCAATCAATATGTCTTTCACTTATAATTTTATTTACTATTTAGTTATTCTGTTAAAATTATAAATTTTAATACATTGCTTTAATTAGGGGTGAGCATGGATCAGTTAACTAGTCCATTGATAAATTTATTAAATCAGTCTATTAATTTTAATTAGTCTCTATATCGGTTTCGGTTTTTAACTCAATTTTTCGGATCGGTTTATTGATTAAATACTATAAAAATTTTATATATGAATTTAATAAATTATAGATTTGTAATATTATTTTTAATAGTTAAAAATGATTTAGAAATAAAAAAAATATAAATTAAATACAATATTCATTAAAAGAATCAAAATAAAAAAAAAATTTCACAATTAATTATAAGAATTAAATATATTCAATTTAAAACTAACAACAGAGTGTTAATTATGCACATATAATAATAATAATAATAAGATAATTTTAATGTTTATTTATTAAAAATATATTAATTAATAATATTTTAGAAAGTTATACATCATAATATTTATAAATTACATAAATATTGAAAAATATAAGTATAAAAATTAAAATATAATTTATAAAATATATATAGATCGGTTAACGGTTTTGTTCGGTTAACCATTGATTTTTTAAAGTAAAAAGAGTAAAGTTAAATTTTATGTTTGATTAACCTAAAAATCGATGTTTCGAATGATTTTTCGGTTAACCTAAATTTTATGTTTTTTTTTTCTCATGCCTAGCTTTAGTTTATGCTTGTTTCAAGAGATTTGGGTATAAATGAAGAGAAGAGTCTTTTGTTCGGATCAATTTTAGGCAGCAGAATTGAGGGGAAGAGAAGAGAAATCTAATTTCCCAATTGCTGCTAAGACGGCTAACCAATTTGGTAGGAAACAAAGGGAAATCAGGGACAATAGACTGCTTAGGGTTGTACAGAATCAAATTTAAATAAAAATTCGAACCAAACAGACTCAATTTATTTGCTTTTTGTTTTGTTTGGTTCTAGATTGAAATAAAATTTCGAATTAATCGATTATGTTCGATTTTTAAAATTGAAAAACCGAAGTAATAGAATGACAGATATTTACAAATATATCTATATTACAGTATTAAATTTGCAAAAGAGATAGTTTGGATGAGTGCTATGGAGCCGGTTCAAATTCTATTAAGGACAATTTGTTTGCACTTTTCTGTTTTTTTAGCAGTTTTTTTCCACTTTAATTTTTTTCATTTTTCACTTATTTTTAATTTGAGAAATTATATTATATTTTTATTTTACATGAATTTTTTTATTGGAGGACTTTAAATGTATTTTCAAATATTATTATAAAAATATATTTTTTAATATAATTTTGATTAGCATTTATTATGTACATAATATGATAAACATATGTGCATTATTTTAATTTTAGATATTTTAAAAAATATAATTTTGATTAGTATTTATTATGTAAATATAAATTATATTTTATTTTTATTTTACACGAATATTTTTTTTATTGGAGGACTTTGGATTGATTTTTAAATATTATTATAACAATATATTTTTAATATAATTTTGATTAGTACTTATTATGTACATAATATGATAAATTTATGTACATTATTTTAATTTTTGTTATTTTAAAAAATATAATTTTGATTAGTATTTATTATGTACATATTATGATAAATTTATGTCTATTATTTTAATTTTAATTATTTTAAATGGTGTTATTTTGATGAATATAAAGTAATTTAATTTATGGGTCTATATTTATTAAAAGTCCAAGTTTTCAGTTTTTTTTCCACTTTAACTTTTTTTTCATTTTTTAATTATTTTATATTTGAGAAATTTTATTATATTTTTATTTTATATGATTTTTTTTATCGGAGGACTATAAATGTATTTTCAAATATTTTTATAACAATATATTTTTTAATATAATTTTGATTAGTATTTATTATGTATATAATAATAATAGGATAAACTTATGTAAATTATTTTAATTTTAATTATTTTAAAAAATATAATTTTGATTAGTATTTATTATGTGAATATAAATTATATGATATTATATTTTTATTTTACATTAATATTTGTTATTAGAGGATTTTGGATGTATTTTTAAATATTATTATAATAATATACTTTTTAATATAATTTTGATTAGTACTTATTATGTACATAATATGATAAATTTATATACATTATTTTAATTTTAGTTATTTTAAAAAATATAATTTTGATTAGTATTTATTATGCAAATAATATGATAAATTTATGTGCATTATTTTTATTTTAATTTTAATTATTTTAAATGGTCTTATTTTGATAAATATAAATTAATTTAATTTATGAATCTATATATGTTAAAAGCTTATATTGATGCAAAATTGAATAGACTGAACCGAACCGAAATTAATTTGGTCTACCGGGTTTTGGTTCTATATAATTTGGTTTGCGGTTTATTTCTTTTTCTTGAAATTTGATTTTCGATTTGCTCAGTCCAAAATTGAACCAAACTGAGCCAACCATTTGCACAAACCCTACAGTGACTGCTAATGGAATGAAGTTACCAAAATACCCTCTTATATTATCCATCATTTTCTTCAACTTTCGTGCTCTTATATTCTGGTTCTTCCTTTAACCTTCATCTCAGCTTATACTGATCCGATATTTTTCTTCTTCATCTTTTCAAACATTGCTTTAATGATTAAATTCCTCCTTTATATAAGTATAAGAGAAGAATCTAAAAAGATGTTTGAAGTTTAAAAAATCAAATCATTATATTCCAGAATTTGACTTTAACTAATGGAAAGCAAAAATAAACCTTATCATAGAAAGTAAAACATAAAGATGAGATTTCAAGTTCATGATCTTTTTTCACTAAATTGTTTAATTACTCATTAATTACTAATTATCTGTACCAACAATGGGGATGTGTAGGCCTAATAAGGGACCATTATAAATAGGAGTAGGGTTATGCAAAATCGAACTGAAATTGAAAACTGAATCGAATAAATTTTGATTTATTTGGTTTGATTATTCTGTTTTTAATTTATTCAATTTTGGACCGAAATAAAATTTCAAATTAATTGGTTTGATTTTTAAAATTAAAAAATTAAAATAACCTAATAAATCAATATTTACAAATATATCTATATTATAGTATTAAATTTACAAAAGAGATAGTTTGGATAAGTGGTATGGAATCAGTTCAAATCCTAGCAGGAACAATTTGCTTGCAGTTTTCATTTTTTTTTGCAGTTTTTTTCACTTTAATTTTTTTCATTTTTTACTTATTTTATATTTGAGAAGTTATATTATATTTTTATTTTACATGAATGTTATTTTTTATTTGGATTACTTTAAATGTATTTTCAAATATTATTATAACAATATATTTTTTAATATAATTTTGATTAGTATTTATTATATACATAATATGATAAACTTATGTGCATTATTTTAATTTTAGATATTTTAAAAAATATAATTTTGATTAGTATTTATTATGTAAATACAAAATATATTCTATTTTTATTTTACTTGAATATTTTTTTATTGGAGGACTTTGGATGTATTTTTAAATATTATTATAATAATATATTTTTAATATAATTTTGATTAGTACTTATTATGTACATAATATGATAAATTTATGTATATTATTGCAATTTTAGTTATTTTAAAAAATAGAATTTTGATCAGTATTTATTATGTACGTAATATGATAAATTTATGTGCATTATTTAATTTTAAATATTTTAAATGGTGTTATTTTGATGAATATAAATTAATTTAATTTATGAGTCCACATATGTTAAAAGCCCAAGTTTTCCCTTCTTTTAGCAATTTTTTTCCGCTTCAAATTTTTTCATTTCTTACTTATTTTATATTTGAAAAATTATATTATATTTTTATTTTACATGAATGCTATTTTTATTAGAGGACTTTAAATATATTTTCAAATATATTATAACAATATATTTTTTGATATAATTTTGATTAGTAATTATTATATACATAATAGGATAAAATTATGTGCATTATTTTAATTTTAGTTATTTTACAAATTATAATTATAATTTTTATTTATTATGTGAATATAAATTATATTATATTTTTATTTTACATGAATTTTTTTATTAGAGGACTTTGGATTTTTTTAAATATTATTAAAAAAATATTTTTTTAATAAAATTTTGATTAGTACTTATTGTATACATAATATGATAAATTTATGTATATTATTTTAATTTTAATTATTTCAAAAAATACAATTTTGATTAGTATTTATTATATACATAATATGATAAATTTATGTACATTATTTTAAATGGTCTTATTTTGATGAATATAAATTAATTTAATTTATGGATCTATATATATTAAAAGTCTAATGAATCAGTGGCGATGCCACTTGAAGAATTGCCTCCCTTAACTTTTGAAATTTTTTTAATTATATATATATATGTGTGTGTGTGTATTATTTAGACAATTATGCCCCCTTTAAAATTTTGTTTTTACCTCTCTTTTTAACTTATTTCTTAAGTTTTTTTTATCAGTGAAACCTTTTGTTTTCCTATTTTCATTAAAACAAAAATACAAAACTCTATTTTTTTTAATTTTTAAACGAAAATTAGATAAATTTCAGAAAAAAACTAATAGTACAGTAAAAAATTCTCTTTAATTAAAGGTTAGTAATTTAGGTTTGCAATTTTTTTTGCTTTTATATAATTTATTTTTCTGCATTTTTGAGAATGCATATGAAATTTTAGACAAATACAAACCTAATTAGGCTTTATATTATCTGTTTGAATTGATGAAAGCCTAAATTCTTTAGTTTTCTTATTATGCCACTAAGAGATATGTTGTATCAATTTGACTTAATTAATGTATTTGCAATTGCAGAGAATTTAAATGAATAAAAAGAGTACCAGTATAATACCAACAGATAAAATATAGAGTTTTACCTTTTCTTACAAAATACTAGTAAATTAAGTAAACATGTTACAAATTATCCGAATAACTTTTCTTTAAATGGATAAAAAAGTCCTTGTTGTGTTATTGTATCTAAATGGTTTTTTAATGGTTTTGAAAATTTAATCTATAATATAATAAGTTCAGTAATGATTTTTGTAAGTGATCTTACTAAATGAATGGTGTATACACAAAAGGATATTTTATATCATTTGACTTATAAACTCATCATTTTATCACTTGTTTTATCCGTTGCGACTATAATCGTTGAAAGAGTATTTTCTACTATGAAATTTATGAAAAATCGATTACGTAACAAAATGAGAGATCAATGGATAACCGATTGTTCGATCATTTATATTGAAAAAGATATATTGAATGCTATTGATAACGAAGTCATTATTTACTGCTATCAAGGCATGAAAACTCGTAGAGGACAATTGTAATTTTTTTAAAATATGTTAAATGAATATTTTTTTATTTAATAATTTATTTATAGCATTTATGCTATATTTTTTTTAAACATAACTTATATTTTTATTCCCCTTAATTATAAATTTTAATTTTGTGACTGTAATGAATCGGTCTATATTAATTCAGAATCGAATATACTAAATCAAATCGATCGAAATTAATTTAATTTTTTGATTTTAGTTCTATATAATTTGATTTACGGTTTGATTAATTTTTTTTATGAAATTCAGTTTTTTGTTGGTTTGATTTGGTCCAAAACCAAACCGAGAATATGCCCCCAGGAGTTGTGGTAACTGTGGCCTTCTTGACGTGTTGCCCGATATTTTACAACGAGTGGCGGCTACGCCCTCAAAAATCAATATTATCATTAAAAAAAAAAGAAAAAACCTAAGACGAAATAAAAACAATACATAATATCCAATTTAAAAAAAAAAAAAACTCAGTAGGCATAAACGGTAATCCAGTAATCAGAATTCAGGTTAAGTGGGTGTCGATTTCGGTGCAGTAATGACTCTTCAAGCAAGCTCTTGCAGTTTTGGTGGTGGCATTTCCTCCTTCCTAGGCCCGCGGAGAACGGCCTTTCTTCGCCGTGTTCCACCGACCGGAGTTCGAGCCCAGAGTACTTACTTCCTATTTGCTAATTTTGTTGCCAAAAATTTTCTTCTTGATTGAAACTACTATTGTTTCTCCCACACGTTTATAATTCTAGGTTTTAGGTCTTGTTTTTGTTATCCTGTGCTCTAATTTTGTTTTTTTTTTTCAGTTGAGCCATCGGAGAAGTCTGTAGAGATCATGAGAAAGTTCTCTGAGCAGTATGCTCGTAAATCCGGAACTTATTTCTGCGTTGATAAGGGAGTTACTTCTGTTGTCATTAAGGTGAATTTCGCGCCATCTTTCTCTCTTTCTTGTTTCTGCGCTTTTTAATTTTGCTTCTGAATTTTCCCTATGGGAAATATAGAACCATAGGTTTGGTTGTAAATTCAGTTGCTTTTGATTATTTAATATAGTGGGTTCTGAATTTTCTATGCATTGAATGCTTAGTTCATGTTAGTTTTCAATATTTCTGCAGCTATTTTTTTTCCTTTTGTTTTAGCTGTCATGCTACTTTTTGTGTTTTGACTTATGGATTTCTTTGTTCTGCTTTCTCCATTGAGTATGGCCTGCCTTTCTTTGTGTTGCTAGTTCAATAAATTTTATCTTAGCATTTAACTCCTTGGGAATTTAAACAGGGATTAGCAGAACACAAAGATTCCTTGGGTGCACCTCTTTGCCCGTGTAGGTAAGTACATTCTATATGTTATTTTAACCAGGATGAATGAATTTTTTGATTTGTTCTTCTACTGGGATATACTAAACGGAGGATGCCTTAATATAATTAGTAGTATCATTTTACAATTTTTGCTGCATTGCTCTACAGGCACTATGATGACAAAGCTGCTGAAGCAGGACAGGGCTTTTGGAATTGCCCCTGCGTCCCAATGAGAGAAAGGTATGTATATCTTTTTCTTTACAACTTATCATGTGAAATGTGATTACCATCAGCGGTATTTTGGATAATGTCTCTGATGTTTTCTGATAAATTTCATGTATGATTTAAAATTTATTCTGAAGTTATTGGATAAATCAGCAGCTTCTTTCTCTCTCTCTTAGCTCAGGTCTTAACACTTAGTAATTTGTAGGCCTTGAAGTCATAGGATCTTTCCTACTTAAGAAGTTTAGAAATGGCTGTATTTGGACTCTATTTGATTATCATTTTGTGTGTAGGGCATTGTCTTTTTCTTCCTCTTCTTAAACATACTATTAATGTTTCACATTCTGCAGTAAGAGAACCTCTTTGGCATTCTGAAATTCTTTTTCCTATTCTTAAATGCCTAGATTCCCAATTTGGTACTGAAACCTTTCTATTCATGAATGCTGAGATTTCATGTTATTCAGTCCTGGCAGTAATGAAACCTTTTTTATCACATATCATGCTGCAACCCTGTGACTGAGTGATAGGTTGCATCAAATTGGCAATAGGTGAAATAACTGGTCAAATTGTCATAACTTTATTGGTGATTGGAATGATAGAAAATAGGAACCTGAAACTCAAGTATCTGTGTAGCGGGAAGATCATATTGGAAGTCATCTTACTGCCTGTGTGAATGTGGAAGGAATTTAGAGGAAGAAATGAAATTTTTGATATTTATTCTGTATGAGGAAGCATGTCTCAGGTTTGTTGCATGGATGCCATTGTGAGGTGTAGCTTCATTCTTCAAGGAAAATGAAAATGTGTTAACATGTCTTAAGGATTAGGATGGGAAGGGTTACCAAATGGATTCTATGATGCATCACTTGGTATTAACCATCAAATCAGGTCTGTTGGAGGTGGTTCAATGAACTGCAGGGCAAAGAGTTTGTTTAGAAGATGGCTAGAGGATTATGAAGAAGAAGCGTATAGAACAAGCTTACATAGTCGTTTTTATTTTAATTGTTTCATTTTTCAATTGTTAAAATCAGAGACCATGGGGAATGTTGATTCTTTGAATGATGGAGTGGTACTTCAGACACAAACTAGAAGTATTCGGTAAATTTGTTGGGATATCCCCTATGAAGTTATGACGGTGTTGAGGAAATACCCAGGAGTGATATCTTTGTGAGATTGGTTGATTTCCATTTTATGAGCTGTGACTTGTGCATAACATACACTGGACACCAGGAAATCAACTGTACAAAAGGTTGACTGCCTTGGAAGTTATAGGAGATAAAGAAATTATAGGCATACCTGAGCTGATATGGAGGGAAGCGGTGAGAAGGAATTTGGTGTCCCTAGATTTTGTATGAGCTGCTGACTGGTTGGTTGTTAGATCACATTTCTCTCAAACAGGATGCAAACTAGTCTAGCCAGATGAATGAGGGCCGGACTATATTTGCTGGAGGTCCATCATATGCAGCTAGAGTTAGCACTGACAGGAATAACAGGATGAAGATCCACATTAATAATGTTTTCCAATCATGATGATCAATACTGTAGTAACTAGTTTTATATATTTACATGGGCTTAGATACCTGCCTGAATACTTTCCAGGCTTGGAGAACATATTTCCATTCAAATCCAGCCTGACCAGTTGCCAAAAAAAGAATAAAAGGGCAAGTACTCCTGGGCTTGGTGATGTATTTTTCCCTTTAGGCATGGCCTGATCCTCCAGAATTTAAATAATAATGTAAATGTATTTGGTTTCATTGTTGGCTGGGGTTGAACAAAATAATGGTTATACTGCTTATATCAATCTACTGGTATGGTTGAAGTAAGTGCCCAAAAGTGACATTCTGTAATTGACAACCATCTGAGCTATATTCCTTCAGCTAGATCAAAGAGTCAAAAGATTATGAAACAACCTGGAGATGTATATTCATTTGAGCTAATAAGTCTTTGAAGCTTTTTGGTGGACTAGCCAATCTAATTTTTTACTTCAGTGGTGATGTATGGGCAAGGTTGATATTTTAGAATTAGTTGTTGGTCATTGTTGTGACCTGTTACCCATACCAACTATCTTAAAGGGAGGAACAAAACCTTTTTATTGTAGGAAATACAAAATCTATAACCACCATTTGGTGTTTGAAGCTTTGCTCATTGCCTTCTCCGATTGAGTAATGAGTGGGGGCAGCCAATGCCATCCAGCATCTTGGTAAATGCTTTTGTGCTTTTTGATGGGAATAAGGATACATACTGCTGATAATTTTGATTTGGTGGATGACAAGATATTTGCCCTATATACATTTGGCATCGAGATTTAAAGAAGAAAAAGCCTCAAAGTTGATGTTGCTATGCACGCACAAAAGGAAAACAGTAATTTGAATGATATTTTGTTATTACGACGTTTCATACTGTAGTTCTATTTCATACTAAAATAAAAGTTCCATTCAACTCTTCCATTTGTCTTGCTATATGTGAATGTCGGATGAAATTTATTGGAGATTTGGAGAGGAGATGAGATAAGGGAGGTGCAATGGAAGCAAAAACCGAAACAAAACAAATCATATTCATATAAATTACATGAAGAAGAAGAAAATGCAGAAAAATGGAGCATTCAGTCATGAAAAAAATAGAATTTTTGTATGCAGAAACAAGCCACAGAAACATTACCTTTTGTTCTTGTTGACTTATATATTTTGTTCCTAATTTGTCGGATTTGTTTGTTACCTTTCTTGTATCTATCCTAGTTAGACTTAAATTTTTTTGTATAAATATCTATGTAAATTGATTTATCAAAATTAATTGAGTAATAGAAAACTTCTCAAAAATCTTCATGGTATCAGAGTTGTACTGCCCATTTTGAAGGCTAAGTTTTCTTCCTTGCGCGGTAGATCGGTTCTTTAAAATAGAGTTACGATAGACATTTTTCGGCAAGTGTGAAGAGGATATGTTTCATTCCTCCGTTGACGACACCGCCCTCACTATAGGAAAGCCTAGGCTAAGTTCGGACTGTCCACAAATTTTCGGTGCTGTCAGACCCTGTGCAAGTACACACACTGCTAGATCACTTCGTCACCTCTCTCCATGCGTGCGAGCGCATGTAGTGTGTGTAGCTTCCTCCGGCCATCGTCTATCACTGGATCTTGCCTAGACCTATTTGCCGGCCTCCTTCGACTCTGATCAACCTCTCTCTAGTTACTTCTGAAGTTTTTGATTTTTTGGATTTCTTCTTTCTAGATTTTGTGTTTCTTTTCACTGTCCTAGCATTTTTGCTATTCTGATGGACAATAAGGTAGTTAATTTATATAAAAGAGAAAATTCCACTATCTTTTCATCCAATCATAATATTTGGATTGTAGATTTTGGTGCAAATGGTTATATGACATTTCCTTGGATTTGTGCTACTCTGATGGACAATAAGGTAGTTAATTTATATAAGAGAGAAAATTTCACTACCTTTTCATCCAGTCATAATACTTGGATTGTAGATTCTGGTGCAAAGAGTTATATGACATGTCCTTGGAGAAACTTTATTTCTTATTCTCCAACTAAAAACGGAAATAATGTCCAAATAGCAAATGGGTCTCTTACTTCGATATTTGGAATAGTTTATATGGATTGCACTCCTACTATTAAATTGTCCTCTGTTCTTTATGTACCTCAGTTTCTTTGCTATTCCCCTATTTTTTTAGTTCTATAACTAATTCTGTTAATTGCAAAGTGAAATTTTTTCCTACACATTGTATTTTATAGGACCTTAAAACTAGAGAGAGAATTGGTAGTGATAGGTTGCAAGATGGCTTATATATCTTGGACAATAGTAGTAGCCTAATTTTTGGTAAGAGGCAAGTTTTTTTTGGGTGAGAGTAATGATGTGAATAAAGAGATCATTCAATGGCATGGATAGTTACGATACCCATCCTTTTTTGTCTTAGAGAAATTATATTCTAACTTGTTTAAGAATGCTAAGTTTGATTCTTTGGTTTTTGATGCCTGTGAACTTGCTAAACACATTATGAATTCTTATCCCTTGAGTAATAATAGAAGTTCTGTTTCATTTACTATCATTTATTATGATATTTGGAGACATACTAAAAATGCTTCATTGTCAGGTAGTCGGTGGTTTGTTACGTTTATTGATTGTTGCACTAGAATGACTTGGGTGTATCTAATAAAAGCAAATAGTGATGTATTTTTTTGCTTTCAATTTTTTCATAGGACGGTTTGTACTCAATTTGATGCTAAAGTAAAAATTTTGAGAATAGATAATGGTACAGAGTACATAGATACTAGGTTTGGTATTTACTTGGAGTACAATGAAATAATACACCAAATTAGTTATCCTTACACTAGTATACAAAATAGGGTATTTGAAAGAAAAAATAATCTGTTAGAAGTAATTAGATCTCTTATATTTTCTATGAATTTTCCAAAGCCTTACTAAGTGGATGTAATTCTAGCAGCTGCTTATCTTATCAATAGAATGCCTCTTAAATCTCTCAACTTTAAGAGTGTTTTAGAAGTGTTGCAAGGAAAAAATATTTATACCGTTCCTCTTAAAGTGTTTGGGTATGTTTTGTTCATACTAAAAATATTGACAAACTAGATCCGAGGGCTCTTAGACGTGTGTTTATTGGGTATTCTTCAACATAGAAGGGTTACAAGTGTTACCATCCTCTGTCGAGAGGAGGTGATACCTATTATAACTCTTGATAACTGTATTCTAGAGGAGAATTCTGTGAGGGAACAAGTTCAAGAGGAGACTATTGTTTAGGGGGAGACTATTGGACGTTTTGATATACTAGATTTGATGAGATGTTCGAAGAGAAACAGGACAGAAGAAGCCATCACGCGGCCTACTCTATGTGAAGAATCCTCTTATGGTCAATCAGGTCATTTATTTTTGAATTTTGGTTCCGCTAATAATTTGGATATGCCTATTGCTCACAGAAAAGGGATTAAATCCTGCACCAAACATCCTATATCGAATTTTGTCTCTTATAATTCCTTATCTCCTTCCTATAGAGCATTTGCTTTGTCTATTTTTTCTGTCTCTATTCCACGGGATTGGAGGGAAGTTTTTATAAATTCTAAGTGGAAGCTAGTTATGATTGAAGAAATGAAGGGTTTGTCCAAAAATGAGACTTGGAAATTAGTTACTTTACCAACAAAAAATTGGTTGGTTGCAAGTGAGTTTTTACTGTGAAATATAAAGTTGATGGTTCGACTGAGATTCAAAGCCAGATTGGTGGCTAGAGGATTCACTCAAACTTATGGAGTGGATTATCGGGACACATTTACCCTTGTTGCTAAAATAAAAATAGTCAGAATTTTGTTGTCCTGTGCAGCTAATTTTCATTGGAATTTACAACAATTTGATGTGAAAAATGCATTTTTTCAAGGAAATTTGGAAGAAGTATATATGGAGATTTTCCCTGGATTTGATGATGAATGTAGTCAAGGGAAGGTATGTAGACTGAAAAAAGCCTTATATGGATTGAAGCAATCTCCTGGAGCTTGGTTTGATAAATTCAGCAAATTCACGATCTCTTTTGGCTACCAACAAAGCAATGCTGATCATACAATTTTCATAAGACATAATAAGGGTAAACTCGTTCTGCTCATAGTTTATGTTGATAACATTGTAATGATAGGAGATGACAGAGATGAGATGACCCGATTGAAAAAACTATTGGCTCAGAAACTTGAGATCAAGGATTTAGAAAAATTGCAGTACTTCTTGGGAATTGAGGTTGCCAGATCAAAAAAAGGGAATTTATATTTTTCAGAGAAAATATATTCTGAATCTCTTGAAAGAATCTGGTATGACGGGTTGCAAACTAGAATAATCGTCCGTTGAGAGCAATCACAAGCTACAAGAAAAAGTTAGAGAGCCAGTTGATAAAGAGAGATATCAGAGGTTGGTTGGAAAATTCATTTATCTTTTACACACTAGGCTAGACATAGCCTATTCAGTCAGCTTGATGAGTCTGTTCATGCATGATCTGTGAGACTCTCATATGTAAGGTGTCTTCCGCATTTTACAGTATTTCAAGTCTGTCCCAGGAAAATGTTTTTTTTTTCTCCAAACATGGTCGCCTCCAAATAAAAGATTTTACGGATGCAGATTGAGCTAGATTTGTAGATGACAGAAAATTTACATCCAAATATTGTACGCATGTAGGAGTAAACTTAGTTACTTGGAGAAGCAAAAAAACAAAATGTAGTTGATAGATTGAGTGTTGAAGCATAGTACAGGGCTATGGCTCAAGGTGTTTGAGAATTTTTTTAGCTGAAAAAGTTATTAGAAGAATTGAGATTATTTGAAAAAAGGAAACTATCCTTATACTGTGACGACAAAGCTGCTATCAGTATAGTTCATAATTCTGTTCAGCATGAACAGACAAAACACATTGAAATTGATCGGTACTTCATCAAGGAAAAGCTTACAAACGGTGCCTTGAGTTTATTTCATGTGTCATCTGAAAAATAACTAACTGATATGTTTACAAAGAGGCTCAACAATTGTACTTTACCTACCTTAGTATGCATATTGGGCAGGTGTAATATTTTTGCACCAACTTGAGGGAGAGTATTGACATATATGTTTTATTCCTAATTTGTAGGGATTTATTTGTTACCTTTTTTGTATTTATTCTAATTAGACCTAAATTTTTCTTTATAAATGCCTGTAAATTGATTTGTCAAAATTAATTGAGAGTAATAGAAAACTTCTCGAAAATCTTCAGTTCTTCCTTTTCATTTTTTACAAAATATTTCATGTGTTTTTATCTCTACAAATCTCTACTTTCATACAGATTTTTATAGCTATTTATAGAGCTTTTGGTTTCCAAAGGAAGCTTTGTATCAGTTAGAAGAAATACAATAAACAATAAATTCTAGTGAGCTTTAACAAAAATTCTGCCTGTTAGCAAAATTGAATCATCTTTAATTATTTCCAACACTCCCCCTTGATGAGATTTTGCTATGTTTGAAACTTCATATCAAGCAGATTTAATTCACCCATCTCTTTCAATTTTAACTTTTCAATTTTGGAGAAGACATGGCTGCATATGAATGGTGGTGATGAAGGACATCACATGCTAGTTTAGGACTTCATTTTTGCAGCAAGGTTCGTCAAGTTGAACTAGTTTCTTTGATCAACAATACCTCTTGATCTTCAATATCCCCTTCAACCTTTCAAAAGCAGTTTCAAGGACATGCTGAGGTCCTTGTCATGGTAGTTTTAGGACTTGCAGGTCTTTTAAATTTATTTATTTATTTTTTCTTTGAGCAGTTTTGTTACTTGCCCAGGTCCAATTCTTGCAATTTAATGACTTGCAGGTCATGGGCACTGGCAGTTTAAGGACTGCAGGTCCTCGGCTTTTAAGTGCAGTTTAAGGACTTGCTGGTCCTTCAAGCTTTTCTGTTCCTTTCTCTTTTTCTTGATATTTTCATTTTGAGCAGTTCTATGACTTGTCCGGATCCATTAATCAAGATTTTGAGATGAGCAGTTTTGTGACTTGGTCAAAGTCCATTAAAACATTCATTGAAGGAGGATTTCTGAAAGAGCTTTGAAAAGGATCAAGACATCACAAAAATATTTCTTGCAGCCATCAAAGTAAGATGGTGGACAAATTCGAAATCATGTTTTGATTTTTGCAAAAAGGTTCCTTCAAAAACAGGGGAGCGAATTTAAGTGTGCTACTTGAAAAGATTAGATTTTTGTTGCATCAGATTTGTGATAGAAAAGGTTCTTTTCAGCAAAAAATTTTGATTCTGGGTATAAAAACTAAATAGCCCATCAAAAATCATAATACGCTCTGATACCATTTGTTGGAAATTTGGAGAGGTGATGAGATTGGAGAGATGCATTGGAAGCAAAAACCAAAACAAACAAAATCATAATCGTATAAATAACATGAAGAAGAAGAAGAAGAAGAGGAGGAGGAAGAAGAAGAAAATGCAGAAAAACAGAGCATTCGGTCATGAAAAAACAGAATTTTTGTATGCAGAAACAGTACCTTTTCTTCTTCTTACTTTTCATTTTCTACAAAATGTTTTATATGTTTTTATCTTTGCAAATTTCTACTTTCACACGGGTTTTATGGCTATTTTTAAAGCTCTATGGCTTCCAAAGGAAGCTTTGCATCAGTTACAAGAAATACAAGCTCTAACAAATAATTTGATGGGCAGATTTCTTGAGAACAAAATTGAAGCAGCTTTAATTATTTCCAACAAATTTAACCAAGGAAAACATAATCTTCTCTCTCTCTCTCTCTCTCTCTCTCTCTCTCTCTATATATATATATATATATATATTTGAAATTTGCCATTGAGAATGGATTAGTTAATTTTTAAGACAAATATTTGCGTATAAAGGAAAAATTTGCTGGCTTGAATCTAGTATGATAAAGACATTTCTTATCTAACCTTCATGAATTTTATAACTCCGCACTTGTTATGTCTCCAGTCCATGAATTTTACTTTTGCAAGATTTATCTGCCCTTTGTGCTGAAGATGTAAGATTGTCTTGGCAGGAAGGAGTGCCACTGCATGCTCTTCCTTACTCCAGATAATGATTTTGCTGGCAAGGATCAGGTAAGTTCTAAATTCCTTTTATTTTGGTTATCTAAAATTAATTAGAAAAATCCATAATTATCAAATGCAAGTTAAGCAATATGCATCAGATAATGTTTTACAATATTTATATGGAACGAACTGCTCTTAGATGTAACAAGGTGATTGGTCTTTGTTGTGCAGAAAATCTCCTTGGAAGAAATTAAGCAAACCACAGCAAATATGTAACATCTTTTGTATTTTATTTGATTTGTTAGATGAGCTACCACCATGTATTGGTCTGAAAGTTGACCAAACCTCATGTGCTTGTATATTATTATATGCTATAGTCCGATTAGAAAAACATATCTGATTTCTTGCTATTAGACTAGCAGCAATTTTCCCCCCCTCTTCTTTGCCTTCATGTTTCACTTCCAGATATTCCTATGTTGCTGTACTGGGTTGATTTTTGAAGTGCCAAAATCCCTTAAAGAAATATGAAAATTTGGTTTAGGTTCTTGCTACTCTACTCGCAAATGAATATTTTATTGTTGCTATTATGTCATCAGCAGAACAATTGGAAGGCCTATTTTAGATATGAAGAAACCAATAGTAAGAAAGACCTTAACTCCTTGTATTTATCGGCTCGCAGCTGATAGTAATTATTGCATAATTATCTCTAAAATTTTAAGGAAAATGGTTTTGAGGCTATTAAATATTGAATATCTGTACTTTTCATACATTAGGTTCAAAAGGAACAAGGAACAGGTGGAATTAAAATTCGATTTATTAATTTTATATGAGATCAATTTAAAATGATTATCGGGTTCATTAACATATTAAAAAAATTTGAAGAAATATACTATTGATATATTAAAAATTTTAAGAAATATATTATTATTTTAGACATTAAAAACATGATGAGTTTGTTATGATTGAGCGGTTAATAAGGTGGTAGAATGCTTATTTGACTTGATAAAAAGGTATGTGCTACTGGTTTACCTTCTGAATCAATGACCGAGTAGCCTCTTTCCTTTGGTCGACTAAAGGTCACTGCTAATTGAAGGGGTCTAGTGGTTTCTTTCCAAATCTGCTTATTGAAGAGCCAGCGGTAAATGTCTTGCTACCGAACAAAATCTTTCTTTCGTTGCGGTGGAGAAAACTCATCCCTCATTGGGCTTACTCCAGTGTAGCCAAGAGCAACAAGGGTAGCCTTTAGGACGTAGACCTAAAAGAAGCCTATCTCTTAAGGCGATGTCTTTCCTTTTAGTAACACATGATGATCCGCAAGCGTACAAGCAGTAGACCTAAGAATTAGAAGTTTCAATTAGGGGTATACACCGATCTGAATCTCCCCGTACTAAATCGAAATATCCAAAAAAAAGATTTATAATCGAACTGTACCGTTGATTTTTTAACTAGAACTGTATCGAATTATACCGTTGATTTTATTTAAAACGGATATGAATATTTTATTTAGAACTGAACCGAAAATCGTATTAAACTGTACCAAACTGTTTTGAAATCGAATTGTATCGAAAAAATCAATATTTATTAATTATTATATATAATACTAATAATTTATATATAAATATTATTTATAATTTATATTTTATATGTACTATATAAATTTAACTTTATAATGATTTGCATTATATATTTTAATGCACAAAATTAAAATAATAATTAGTTAATATATTAAATTAAATATTTTAATTATTAATAAGATAAATTTAATTATTAATAAGATAAATTTAATTATTATAATAATTATTCTATCTATATGAATATGAATATGGATTTAAAATAATTTATTTTTAATTTAATTTATCTTTAATCTTACTCAACTATTGCTTAATTTTTCTTTTTGTACAAATATTTATATAAATATGTAAGATAAGTAATTTATCACACAAGAACTTTATAAATTAATTTTATTTATTTTTAATATCATTCAACTAGTATTCATCTATTTTTGGTACAAGAATTATTTGAGTATGTAAATTAAAAATGTAATTGTATACAATTATTATTTATAATGAAATTTTACCAATTAATGTAAATATACGAGTATATAGTTATATTTCCAATAATTTCATTTACTTTTAACATTACTCATTTAGTTTTTGTAAAATAGTTATACGAGTAATCGAGTATGAATATTAATAATGTAATTATATACAATTATTATACATGATGAAATTTTTACAGTTATATAAGTATATAATAATCATACTAATTAATTTAATTTATTTTTAGTATCAATCAACTAATATTCATCTATTTTTGCTACAATAACAATATGAGTATGCAAATTAATAATATAATTATATATAGTTATTATATATACCAAAATTTTAACCAATTGATGTAATTATAAGAGTATATAAATATTTTACCAATTTATTTCATTTACTTTTTGTACCACTCAATTAATAGTTATCTATTTTTGAACAATACCTATATAAGTAATTAAGTATGTAAATCAATAATATAATTATATATAATTATTATATATAATAAAATTTACCAACTCAATGAAGTATTGACACAATGCGTATATGAATACGTAAATTAATAGTATAATTATATATAGTTATCATACAAAATGAAATTTTAGTTGCATATTTAAAAATAATAAGAAAAAAATTAAAATTCTATTAAAGAAATTAAAAATTAAACTTTAAAATTTGAGTTCAAAGAAGGAATTAAAAATTAAAGTTAAAGAATTTATAATTTTTAAAAATATTTAAAAATAAATTATTTGAGTGAGGTGAAAAAGTTTAAAGGAGAGCATTAGGTTTAGGATAGTTGTCCCTTTACAATCTCTTTCTTTAGTCAAACTTTGCCCCGTTTCTTCCTCTGCCGCTTCAATCATCTTCACTGCCTTTCGCTTCATCTGCCGCTTCAACCACCTTCGCCATCCACATGTCGTTCCTCTTTCCTCATTGATTTTTCTATTTTTTTTGCTTTCTTTTTAAATCTCGCTCTCCCTCGCCTATCTTTAAGTTGATTGTTTTTAGTACATTCTAGACCCAAATCAAAGAAAAGAGTGAATTTTGGTTGTTGGGTTTAGATTTATAGCAATGATTCAAGTATATAATTTAGAATTTTGGTTTTGATTTTTTTAATGGAAATGGAAAAACAAATGCAGTTAAAATTTAACAAGTATTGGGGTTCGATTAATAAGATGAACGTTTTTATAGTTGTAGTTTTGGATCCTAAATTCAAAATGGAATTTCTAATTTCAAAGTACACAACTTTTTTATGGTGAGCTTGAATCAAAAAAATTAGTTTCTAAAGTGACAGCTGCTTTAAATAGATTGATAAAAGAACATAAAAAAATGGAAGAAGTTAATGTTGATAAAATTGTAGACCTACCACTAAATTCTGATAAAATTGATAATGATGTTGATGCGTAGTTTTTGGAAAATGAGGATAAGGAACAAGTTGTGTTTTAAGAAGATTTGGATGCTTCTTTGACTAATAAATTAGTAAAAAATTCTCTTAATTTTGATATTTTAAGTTGGTGGAAGATAAATTAGTCAAATTATCCAATTTTAGTTAAAGTTGTTAGAGATGTCTTAACTTTTCATTACTCGACTGTAACTTCTGAATCAACTTTTAGCACTGGAGGAAGGATTTTAGATAAATTTAAAAGTTTTTTTTAAGTTCGATTACAGTCGAAATTCTTATTTATTGCCAAAAATGGTTAAAATCGACTATACTTTTGGCTTCAGATGCATCAATCAAAGAATTTGAAAAGTATGAATCAGATAATTATTATATTTGCATAAATTTTTAAATTTTTTATTTAATATCTATATTTTTTTATGATCTAATTATTTAAAATATGTGTTATTTCTTTTTGATATTGCTCAAGATTTTAAAATCAGTATCAGCATAAGGTATAAAAAGTCTGTTAAATGTTAGTTTTTAATTAATGTACTTTGATTTAAAATTTAATTATACTTATTGCGATATTTTAATTGTATTTGTATTTATTTTTTTTGAATTTATTTTGCAAAATTTTAAAAATATTGAATTATTCGTAATACTGAATTGTATTATACTGTATTGTTTTATACCAAAAGAACCGAAGAACAGTATTGAATTTTTATAGAACTGTACCGATTTTTTAAATTTTCAAAACAGTTATAATATTTAATTTTTAAAATATTTAAAATTTTAAAACAATACAGAGATTTGTAAATTTCTGAATTATACTGTATCGTGTACACTTCTAATTCCAATCATAATCTATGACCACTTAACTAGAGGAGTCACATCAAATACTAGCTTAGCTCTACTACTTTTATTAGGTATTGTTAGTGAATACAAATTTAGTTTTTTTTTTTGTACTAAATTGAAATATTAAGAAAAAAGATTTAAAATCGCATTGTATAGTTATTTTTTTCACTATTGAATTATATTATTGACTTTACTTGGAACAGATCTAAAAATTTTATCTAAAATCGAATCGAAAATTGTATTGAACTGTATTAAATTATTTTGAAATCAAATTGTATTGAACTAATCGATATTTATCAATTATTTATATAATACTAATAATTTATATATAAATATTATATATAATATATATTCTACATTTATTATATAAACTTAACTTTATAACTATTTGTATTAAATAAATATTTGAAATCAAGATAATAATTAGTTAATAAATTAAATTGAATATTTTAATTATTATAATAATTATTATATCTATATGAATAGAAATGTGTAACTAAAGCAATTTATGTTAATTTAATTTACCTATAATATCACTCAACTATTAGTTAATAATTTTTTATGCAAGTATCTATATAGGTATGTAAAATAAAAACTTTTTATCACTCAATCATTTTACCAATAATTTCATTTACTTTTAGTATCACTCAATTAATACTCATCTATTTTTACTTTTTAGCATAATATTTATATGACTATGTAAATTAATAATATAATTACATATAATTATTTTATAAATACAAATTTACTAATTAATATAATTATCTAAGTATATAATCATCTTATCAATTAATTTCATTTACTTTTATTATCACTCAACCAATACTTATATATTTTTGGTACAAGACCTATATGAATATATAAATTAATAATATAATTATATACAACCATTATATATAATGAAATTTTATCAATAAATGTAATTATATATGCACATAATTAATCAATTTACCAATTAATTTCATTGTTTTTAGTTTATTACTTATTTATTTTTGACCCAATGCCCATATAAGTATGTAAATTTAATAATTTAATTATGTATGATTATTATATATTTTAGCTGTACATTTAAAAAGGATAAAAGAGAAAAAAATTAAAATTTTTTGAGAGAATTAAGAAGTAAATTTGAAAGTTTTTAGCAGGGAACGATTTTTTTTATTTTGAGTTTTAAGAGGAAATTAAAAATTAAATTTAAGAAATTGATAGTTTTTGAAAATATTAAAAATAATTTTTTTGAGATTAAAAAAATTAAAAGCATATTTATTGGTAAGTGAATACTTTAAACAAGTTTAGAAAATTTTAACCTTGGTTATTCTTATTTGTTGTCAAAATTAATTGAAATCGGCTGCAGTTTTAACTTTAGAGACATTAACTAAAAAATTTCAATTAAGTGATTATTATATTAGCATAAATTTTTAAATTGTGTATTTAATATTTAGATCTTTTTATTTAATCATCTAATTTTTGTAATTTTTTTAAATATTGCTCAAAATTTTGAAATTAATATAAATATAATATAGAGAAAGACCTAGAATGTCAATTTTTAAATTTTGTATTTTGACCTAAATTTTATTTGTACTTATTGAAATATTTTAATTGTATTTGTATTTATTATTGCATGTATTTATTTTTTTTTGCAAATTTATAAAAATATTTAAGTATCCTAAATACTAGATTATTTTGTATTGTATTATATTATTTAGTTTCGAAAGAATAAAAAAATCAAACCAAACTGTTCCAAATTTTTGAAAGACTAGTATTAAATTGTCTCGAATTTTTAAAACAGTAATAATACTAATTTTTAAAATATCTGAAATTTCAAAATAATAAGAACATTTGTAAACTTTTAAATTGTACTGACCGTGTACACTGTGAGATATTATGCTCCTAATGAACCATTGAATGACTTTAAAGAGGGCTTGGGATGGGGGTAGTAAAGAACTGCCTTTCTCTTTTTAGTGATAGTTCTGGTAGGGGGCTGAATTTTTATATTTTGATGGCTTGCATAATAATTTTAAGTTGATTTTGCGCGTATTTTTTAATTTCGTTTAAATTGAATTTAATGTGAGTAATTAAAAAATTATGCAGATCTAATATCAATTTTTAAAAGTACACGTATTTTTCTAAATTATAATAAAATTAATTTGATTATGGTAAGACCATCACCGGTGGGCTGGAGTTTTAGTTTGGAAAGCAGTAGGTGGTCTTAAGTAGCACCTAAAAGCTTGAGGATAAATATGGGAGGACCATTTTGCTAGGACATAGGCTTTTTTTTTTTTTTATATATCCTATAGCGCTTTTGGTTAATGTGCACCAATTGTTCTTGAAATTTAAGCTCTGAATATACTACATTCTTTAATTTTAATTTGTAATTTAAAGCCTTCCAATTTAAAATCGTCAACTTTAGAAGTTCTAAGCACCGTTGTTGCTTGTTGATAGGTGACTTTATCTATAAATCAAAATCTTCGCAGTTGTGTGAGCTTTGCTGGTTCATGTTGCAGGTGGCGATTGATCAATTAAGTCAAAAAGTTCGTCTCCTATCCCGAATCCAAGCATCCTTGCCATATCGCATGTCTTTAGTCTCGGCTTTGGAATGTGATGCTGCTTCAGCCAAGAGTACACTATGAACACTTTCTTCATCACAAACAATTCTAACGCCTCAGGATTAAAAACCACACCCATTTTCATATTCATCTGCCAACAAATTTCGAGAACACGTTAGTCCATTGAACAACTAACATTCTACTAATAAATTTTAATTTAATGATACTGGGATAATGAGATTTAAAGTTCGAGTTTCAGTCTAATTCCCGTTGAAGAAAAGGGAGAAAAAACTGTTTAATGACATATCCAACCATTTGAACTTGACAATTTCGGTCATTTATCTCCTCTACTTATTGAAAACCATTTAGTTCTCTAAACTATCAGTTTCTATTATATAATAGAATAGGTTACTAAATTCTGACGTGGAATTTTCCCTCAAATGAAAAAGAAACATATGTTTTTAAGTTTATGTAGAAAAATTACATGCGGCATTTTCTCACCGGGAGGAAAGTTCTCCATTAGCATATTTAAGGATATATTGTGTATGAAAGTTAATGTTAAATGGGCAAAATGGGTTCTCTGAAAAGTTTGAGTAAAGCAAGAAATGTTTACGAGTAGAGTGAGCTACAGATGTATTAAGTTAATAATAATAATAATAATAATAATAATAATATAGTCATGACTTTTTTATTACCTGATGAGGGACTAACATAGCTGCATATCGAGCTAACTCCCCGGCTCTCCAATCCAACAATACAGGAAGCCAAGGATAAATAGCATCAAGTCTTACAAACCATAGTCTAATATCAGGAAATTCTGATAATTCTCTAGGGTCACGTGGGTCTTCTCTTGTATAGTTAATAGTGAAACCAATTGGACGTTCAAGAAATTCTTTTGGTTCAACTGCCAAAAAAAAAAAAAATCAGATTTATGGAGGGGCATACACAAGGGTTAATTTAATCCATAGTTATTAGTTTTATGCCCTAATAATAACTCTATAATCCTATAAAAATACTTTAATTTCTAAAATATTACCATTAAAATTAGTCTAGCTAGATTTGTTTGTAATATTTCAAAAATATCATATAAAATCTTTCATAACAAACTATCAATTCATAATTTTTTAGTTAAAGTGATTTTACCCATAATATTTTAAAAGTTAGAATTATTTTTTAGAGTAAAAATTTATGTGACGGTATTTTTATTAAAGAATAAGTTTAGTCTCCATCAATGAATTGACGCCATACATTTATTAGTATTGCTAAAGAATTTGGAGTTATGGTTTTTATCCTGACCTGATGAGGGAGCAGTAATTCCTGTAGCGTTATGAAAGGGAGATAAATCAAGACGGCTAATAATATCATTATCAATAGTAACATCAAATCTTCCTTCAGTTGGTGGCATTGGAGGTGCAAATTTTGATGAATCTGCCAATCAGGGAAAAATTACTAAATTTAAACACAATTTAACAATTTAATGTTTTAGCGTAGACAATAATAAACCCCCCATATAGTCTAATATTGGTGTTATTTTACTTACCAATTTGATCATCATCCAAAGAAAGGTCGAAATTCCCCGAAGGATTGAAGGAAACAGAGGCGGTAACTTGGCCTTGCTGTCTGCTTAATTGGAAAATTGGGGAGTTGGGTCTGCAGGAAATCCATGGAGAAGTAAAGGGTATTTTGTGTTTTGACGAAGGGAAATGTGCAATTAAAGGTTTTATGCTGGTAGCCATGGAACCCAAATTTCCATTTAGGAAGTCTTATCTCTGCTGAGTTATAGTGTATGGTTTATGTGCAACTCTTTTTGTGGCCTTGCTTTAATGTGTCCATATCCCCTTTTTATGTGGTATTATAGCTCAACAGTAATAGGGAGGATATATAGTTTAAGCCCACAGACTTCTGTAGTTTCCAGCTTCATCTATTCATACACGAATTAAGTGCCAACTAGAGCTTTAATTTTGGTTTACGGTAAAACTAGTATCACAATTAATTTTTAGAGGAAATTTCTCATTTGCTCTTTTTTTTACTGGCTTTTCAAAAATATCATGTGGTTTATATTAATTTTCATTTATTTATTTTGATATTTAAAAAAATCCATTTTTAAATATAGGAGTTTTAATATATCAAAAATACTTTTTTTACTATCTATAAAAAATTCTATCACCATCTCTCATCAATCTCCGCTGTCTCTCTCTAACTTAGATTTTGATTTTCTATTTCTTAAAACGGAAATGATTAATAGCTCAAATTGAGTGGCTCAAATAGGGATAGATATGTAATTGTATTAACTTGAAGTGACAAAAATAACTTTCATAAATTAAATGTCATTTGAAGCCAATCCAAGCCGAGCCACTTTGGGCTCATAAAAAGGGGATGTCATTTCAAACATCATAACTTACGTAGACCTATCCTATTTACAGTAAAAGTTATTTTTGAGATAAAGCAAATGATTCATACATTCTCTCTATTTATTCACATCTTTTTGGTATATGCTGAAAACATTTTAGCCGGGATAAACAAAGCGAGGATGAACAAAACAAAGAAGATGAAGAAGAAGTTCTATGTTGTTTTTAAAGGCAAAGAAACCGGAATTTACATGTTATGGGAAGAATGCTCGCGGCAAGTATTGGGTGTTGGTGGTAGTCTATACAGATCGTTCGAATCTTATAAGGAAGCTGAAGATGCTTTGATGAGGTATAAAAATTTAGAACCTCAAAATGTTAAGAAATAAGAAAATATTCCTAATGCAAAAAGCCATTGAAGGTACTTCATCCCGTATTAATTGCTCTGAGTCAAGTGCATGTAGTGATAATGGTAGAGGATTGCATGAGACTCATAGAAGAGAGATGGTTGAGTCCTTTATTGTCGGTGTAGACACCGTGACCCGAGGCAGCCTAGACTAGGGTTACCCGATGATGAGAAAAATAGTATATTGCTGACAATAGGCTCGGATCTTGAAGCTCTGATCATGAATTTATCATTTTCTCTTAAAGATGTTCATGATTTTCTAAATGCTTTTAAATATTTTCAAGTGTATTAACAAAATATGCAAAAAACCTTGATTTGGACTTCCAATGGTGATAGATGACCGTTTGTCACCTAAGGGGTGCCTGTTTGTGGGCTCCTATCTCCCATACAGGCTATTTTGGGAAAAAACCAAGGTTTAGTGATGAAGGACGGCCGCCCCTCATTGAGGGATGCCTGTCCCTGGCTTGAAAACCCACATTTTCCCATGTTTTTTCTGGATTTTCGAAAGAGGAAGTTGATCTGTAAAAGATTGATTTCAGATTTGGCAGATTTTATCTCCAAATTTGACGATTTTTGAGTTTGAATTGGAGTAAAAACTCTTCCTTAGGTATAAAAGCTAAAATCTAGGATTTTCAAGAGGGGGGAATGATTCTTTTAAGGGCCACCATTGGAGGAGAAGAAAACTAATTTTCTTTCTTTCTCTAAGGCATTTTTGCTCTATCAATTCTTGTTCAAACACACAAATACATAAAACGAATTTCATATTTCTTTTAAAAATTAATTACCACGAATCAGAGCGGAGATTTGGTACAAAATTCATAGAGTCAGAATATCTCCTAAGGTAATTGATGCATTTATGGTTTTGGGGGATTTATGGTTTTTTCTTGCACGAGAAGTCGTGTTCCTAGACCGGTAAACCATCTCCACTCCCTAGTTACATCATTATTTCACATTTTATTTTATTTATTTATTATGGCATTGTTTGTTTATTTATTTTTTCCATTATCGACTATTTTATTTTTGAATGTATTATTTTTTTGGGGATTGTAATAGTTAGTAAAAAAGGATTTTTTTGAGCAAGTTAAAATAAAAAGACACTTAAAGCATTTTCAAGCCAATAAATTGGGTTTTTTTTACAAAACATAGACCAATGTTCAAATTTTTTTTTTATCCAAAACCAGACAATGTAATAGATGCCTTTTTGTAAAAATGCATGAGAAAGCCAGTGCTTCCAAATTAAATTGATAACCCGTTTTTATGTATATATGTTGATCTTGGCTTGAATTATTTTTTGGGACAATTTGCTTCTGTAAGAATTAAGTAGGTTTATTTTATTGGTTTTACTGCTTTATTTATTCGAATGGGGTGTTTACTTAATTTTATTGTAAAATGTATTGTGTGAGAGAGGAGATGGGATTAATTCTAAAAATCAATTATAAATTGACACCTAACCAAAATGCATAATAAGAGGAATGCCCCAAACACCAATCTGCATCAAAATGAGGTCGAGATTCAATTCCCAATGTCCTATTGGGTGGTGACTCTATGACACCTGCCTTTTTGAGCCCACTAATGGATGCCTTCATGGGTTGACCGTCAACAATAATTAGGGCTCAATCCTAGTTATTACAAAATGGTTAGTTTATGATTAAAAGTGAGCCTCATTTGGTCTCGGGCCCTAAGAGTAGGCCTCTAAGAATGAACCCGAAAATGAAGGGCGGGCTTCGGCTTGCAAGTTTATCACAATCAAGTTTATCAGAAGAGGCTAGCCCGTTCATTTAAGAATAAAGTTTGGAAGCACCTTTTGAAAGAAGGAGACTTAGTGTTCAACTAGATAAGGCCAGGGATTCCAGATATCTAAGGCAAATTTAAGTCTATGTGGGAAGAACCTTTTGTACTTAAGAAGCTATTATCCAAAGGCATTGCTATTTTTTTCAGACAGTGATGGTAATTAGTTTTGATAACTAGTGAATGTCGATAGGTTAAAAAAAGGTTCAATGGCTAAAGCCTAAAAGAGAAAAAGAAGACAATAAATGCCCTGTGGGTTAAAAACCAAAAAAAACGACAGCATTACAAAAATTGGGCACCTCGCCAGGGTGAAAATCGAAAAAAAGGCATTTTGGGCAAAAATTAAAGGTTGAGAAAAAATAATCAATCAAGAAAAATTGAGAGAGCTGATTGATGACAGGAATATAATGCTTGTAAAGTTTCATTTCAAGATTGAATAATATGTGTCATTGAGATAAGGTCAAGTATTGATCATGTGTACCAAATTTAGAAGTAAATGTCATGAATGTATTCATAAATGTCATTTAAGTATCTGAAAATAATAGTTTTCTATCATATGTTCAATAAAAACAGAAACATCATTTATGAAAATGTCTAATCTAATCTATTGGCATCATATCTCTCTCTCCATCCAGGTGCCTCAGGTGAGAAAGTCTGTTGTCAATAGCTGGACTAGTGACCCATTGCTTGTATGAGTCAGATGTAGTGAAATCACAAGCACCCATGTTAAAAATAGTAGTCCTCACCAGAAGCTAAGTCCAGATCCTTCGATAATACTCCATCATGAAGTAAACAATGAGAATGCCTCCACGAAAAACCTAGGGGATGCTTAACAATATCCTGCTTATCCCTGAACTGATGAAACACAATGGGCAGAAACATAAGAGGTGGCTCAATGAAGTCCACAGAGAGGAATGCATCTTGACTCCCTATTCCTAACCATAGAGGTAACAGGCAACCAGGGACACCTGAACTTGATGTCAGCATTTATTAAACGATTGAGCTAATCAATGGTGTCCTGAATTGAATGAAACTCGCATCGAAGATGCCTAGTTAACACATGTCTTATGGGGTAGGTCTATGTAGCTCTAACTCAAGAAGGAGGATCTGACAATAGCTACAACTCCTCGCGAAGCCATACCTAAAAAAAAGGTCATTGGGGTAAGTTGGGTTCATCTCAGGCAAAAATAAGGATAGAAATGTGTGAAAATCCAAAAGGATGCACATTTTAACAAGAAAAGCTAGTATGAAAAACCCACAAGGGGTGTACTGCCTTTAAAAATAAAGACATACCTAAAGAAGCGTAGGACTGCTTGTAAAGAAGGATGGAGAGCCACGCTGAGCAAGAGACCTAAGATGAAAGTCATCCAAGCTAATGATAGTCTCTGCCATGATCAGGGGAAATGGATTGTGCCCTTGATGTATGCCATCAAAAATACTAAAAAACCCATAATCTATAGTCATAGGATCGCTGGCATGCACCAATAGACAGCGAGCAAGGCAACAAAGCATGACCACGCTAGAACATAATGTATGAATGTCATTAAAATCAATCAAGACATCTATAAGCCGCTATAGTGGAAACATCTCCCCATGAGGTACTAAAATCAAAAGGAAGAACACCCAGAGCATGAACCACCTCTTTAGGATAATTGATTATAGGAGAGGGCAAGCATGGTCGAGCATCGAGGTCAAATCTGACACCCACCATGGCAGCAAACTCTTTAGATAAAGGATATAACTCCTGATGAGTGAACCAGAATGCATGCAATCATAGGTCCCAAAATCGAAGAGCAGTAGTCAAAAGGTGTTTATCTGGAGAAGTTCTTCTTAGGAACCTCAAACTCGAATAAAGAGCCAAAAGAGGGTCCTCTCTAGTTTTGGAATCATCTAGTAACTGGTGCAATTTTGTAAGCCCAGTAGTCATGGTTATGGGATTTTTAAGCATTCTAAAGGGTGAGAATGATAAAAGAAAGTAAATGATTGGAAGAAAAGAAGACAGAAAAAGAGAGAAAAAAAAGGAAAAAGAAGAGAGACCTAATGGAAGCTTCCTGGAAAATGAAAAGTCAAAGGCATGAAATCCAAGAAAATAAAGCACTATTTATAGAAAAGTGATGAAGGATGGCCATCCCTCATAAGGAGTGAGCCACGGGTTGCCCATCCCTCACCTTTAGAAGGCCAAAAGTCACACATTTGCATGTCCCATGCATTGCACATACATATTAGTGCATTTTATTTTATTTACATTTTTTAGGTGATTTAAAATGCCTAATAACCTAAATATCCAAGTCTGGAAGATCTAGAATATCTGTAACATAAAAATCAATATTTTACAGAGAAATGACTTATTTCAGGGGGTATTTTGGACTTTTGGACACTTGTATGTAGTAAAATATAATTAAGACCTGTAAATGTTATAAAAATAATATTGTACCTCATAAAAATAATGTTAATAATATTTTAAATTAATTTTAGATGGATAGAGAACGAAAAATCAATTAAAATGGTAAAAAAAATCAAAGAAAACGAAGTTAAAGTGTGGAAAATAGGACAAAATTAAAAACAAAGGGCATTTAGGTCATTTTGACCTAAGGGACGTGACACTTTTTCATCCCATCTATCACTCAATGAAGGATGGGATTCCTATCTCTCACTCGATTTCGGCAATATAAAGGGCCTCCTTCTTTAATTTCGGCCAAACCTCCATTTTTTCGATGTTTGAGCTTTAGTTCTTATTTTTCAAGTCATTTTCTCTCATTCGATGTCTGATTCGCGAGCGATTTATGCCTATGGACTCCAGGGAATGAGGCACACTTTAGGGAGCATAACTTTTCTGCCATTTCTACTTTTTTCTTTCTTTCTTCTTCAACTAAATATAATTTAACTTTTTTATTATTTTTTTTATTTTTTTACTTTTCTCTTAAGTTAGAGCATAATTTAGGTTAGAGACCTTTAGCTTTAGGCATGATGTATGCGAACACCCGTTGTTTTATCTATATTTATTGTATTTATTATTTTTTTAGTTTAGAAACCAAGAATGCCTTATAGTCTAAGTAATGTAGTGTAATTATCAAACCTTCTATGCATGACACTATGTACAATAAAAAGCCTTATGTATGAGCACATAAATCAGTAACATTCTCTTTTAGGTAACAATGTAGGTGAACTTTGAATTTTTTAGGAGCATTATTATTGCACTAAGTATGAAATGTTGATAATTGTGCTATTTGATGGTCTTAATGGCATGTGGCTTGAATGCATTTCTTGTGCAGGTGTAGGATCATTCCTAGCCAGAATGCTGCAAAATTTTTATCTTATTTTATTATTCTTGTAAGGCGTGAAATGTTGATAACTATGTTATTTGGTGGTTCAGAGGGCCTGTGTTGTGTTGTTGTTATTTTGAATATGTCTTTTGTACAGGGGGCAGTCACATTTCTAGCTGAAATTTTATCAAAATTTCTCAAAAAGCATGAAATGTAGTACTATGATTATATTAGTGGTTATGATAGCATGTGTGTTATTTAAACATATCTTTTATGCATTGGCTAGTCTCATTCCTAGCCAGAATGTTGTCAAAATTTAAATTCTTGTAAAGTGTGTAATGTCTGTTTTGCCTCATTTTTTGTGTATGATTGTTAGAATTACATGTGTGTCAAAAACTCCTTGTGTAAATTAGTTGTAAATATTTAGTTCAAATGATATCAAGATTCTCATAAATTTTAACATTTTGATTTACTTGCAACTTAAGTCAAACACGAACTAACATGTAATACTTTTGTAGGATTCCTCGCAGGACAGCGTATCCCTAGCCTTCCCAGCTAGTACCGGCATACATGATGCCCGAGCAGGTTGTGAGATACCGAGCTCTAGGCCATGTCTAGTGCAAAGCAAGCCAATATATGTATAGACAATTCCTTGAGGACTTTGGACTATTATAGAAGGCTGACAGGCTTTTAGCCAATGCTGGTTAGACTGATTTCTTCTCCTCAGCTTACAAGACATATACAAATGTGACTAGAGAGGTCCTAGCTACTTTATGGTACGAAGGTTATTAGTGATCAGACACTCGAGAAGGGGTAGTATGATTCAAAGCTTTGGAGATACCATATAGCATCACCGGGCATAGATTCGTAGAGGCTATGGGACTAGGTATAATTACACCATCTAGATTGATGGACAGGGATAGATAAAGGGCTGTGACATTGCTCAGAGTGGTTTACAACTCCGATAAGGTGAAGAGCACAATGTTAGCTCTCTAAATCTATAAATATTTGCAGAGTGTATTATTTGCCTCTTATCTTGGATGCACTAAGAGTCCAGGTAATGTTAATTCGGCAGATATTACCAGTTTATGGGGGATACATGAGGGCAATCATATAAACATCACCCACGAGATCATCGCAACCTTAACTAGGGTGAGCACTATGCCAGGGACACATATATGTATGGGAGGAGTTATCACCAGACTACTGCTTACCCTTAGGTTAAACGAGAGCCATTTTGGAGAGCCTATCCCAGAGAGTATGCATATAGACCTATAGGCAACTATTAGCATGAGCATGGTGGAGCCTATAGATGGGAAAAAGGACTGGTACAAATTACTTACATTGCCTGACACTTGAGAGATATGTGGCCTCGATCCTATAGTTCCAGATGCAGCGGTAGAGCAGGATGATCAGGGCTAGGCAGCAGAGGATGCACCAACTGAGCCTTAGGAGCCACTAGAGTAGCCATCTCAACAAAATAACTGGGCATATGAGCCTCATGAGGTAAAGGAGTCTAAGGGGGTGGAGTCAAATTTTGATTATGCCTTCAATATGTAGATTGACCTATACGACCTTTTAGGCGGGTTACCCTAGACACCAGCACACCCTGGATCTCCTATCAGACAGCAGAGGTCACCAACTGTGAGATTTTCCCCTTATAGGCTTCTAGGAGCATCATCCTCTACATTCACTCGTGTTTCACTCAAAATTTGGCTTTTATTCTTTTAATTTTCTCACACTCTCTTGCCTTTTTCCACTCAAGCTTAAAACTTAAAAATTGCACTTCAAAATTCAATCCACAAACCAAATTTTGAGCACGTTTTAAGAAGGCAAAGAATAAGCACTAACAGTAAAAGAAAGCTCAAAAACTAGAAAAGAAGACACTAAACACAATGGAGGTGATACACTACCAAGAATGGTCTACTACTTGATGATAAGTAATTTAGAGTATTAGACAAGCAAAGATACTGTAATAATGTAAAAGCAACAAAAGTTAGCTTAAAACAAAGAAATAAGTAACAAGAATCAAGAAAAATGACAATATGGATAAAATGTATGAATTTGATCCACTACAAAGTGAAAGTTGGAGAAGCTCGAAGTAAGAGACTGTTGCCAACTCAACTACAGAATCTGAGTATATTGTAGCGACTGAGGCTGCAAAGGAGGCTGTTTAGATTAGAAATTTCATTTTTTGATTATGAGTGGTCCCAAACATCCTAGATCTATTAGAAATTTTATGTGACAATAATGGGGCCATCGCACAGGCCAAGGAGACTGGTCACACCAGAAATCCAAACACATACTCAGGAGGTACCACCTGATAAGAGAGACCATTGATCTTGGAAACATCAAGATTAGAAAGATAGCAAGTGAAAACAATGTAGCAGATCCTTTGACGAAACAGTTGCGTCCAAATCTGCACGAAGCTCATTTGAGAGCATTCGGTTTTAGGGCTATGCCCAATTGGGACTAGTGCTAGTGGGAGATTGTTAGAGTAAGCCCTAGCCCCAATACATTGTTATAAAACACTTAAGTTAATAAATGAGGCATTTGTTTTATCTATTGTATTCCTGTGCATATCAATTGATAGAACTAACAAAGAATGTTATTTTAGTTTAAGTTATCATGTGTGAGGCACATGGTTATAAGACCTTGAAATAAATGAGACTTCATTCTAAATATCCCTAGTCAGTCATTGTTATGGGAATAACAAATGAATTAAGACTAGTATGCTCTCTCTGATAATTTGAGTTCTGTCTTACGGATCATAAGGACTGGAGTGTCAATCAGAGATCATAGATACATGTTTAGAACATGGTATCTGGATCCGATCCATTCATGAGAACACTACATGGTACAAGTCATAAGTGTTTCTCATGTGTAAGTTTTGCATCATAGTTCTTAGACCTAAAATCTTTATGAAACTCTTTATGAATCACTGTGTACTTTGACATACACCTAACATGCTCGTAACAGATTGACAAGTATGGGTATGCTTGGGTATGCACTAATCCATGTTAGAGAGCATGAGAGAAGTAAGGGAATTACTCCTTTCGATAAGAGAGAAAATATCATCGGCCACTTGATCAATGAACTAAGAAGTGTATGGCCATATCGAGATGAAATAATGAGTAATCATTATTTATTTGAAAGTTTAGTGTCACTGGAATATCAAAAAAGGAATTAGTATATATAAGGATGACTAGTTCCATGCCTTATATTAATTCTGATATTTAAGGGTAAGGGACTATGCAAAATTGCATTAGGTCACTAAATGCCATTTGCATTTTCATTTAATTTGGAATGCTATAATATCTTGCTAGAGAATATATATAGCCTTTGAATTAATTTATTAATTCATTGCCAATATTAAATGGACCTATAGGATCGCACACAAAGCATTGGGCTTAAAATATTTAAATAGTGTATTGGTAATTAATTTGGGCTTTTATTTAAAGTCAAATTAATGTATGCAATGGGTAAATAGATTTTTACCTTAAACAGCTTGCTGTTTTAGGCAAATCTGTTAAACATGTTTTTTTTCTTAAACAACTTGCTATTTTAGGCAAATATGTTCAACTCCAATTTTGCCTTAAACAACTAGCTTTTTAAGGCAAACCTGTCAAACAAGGTTTTTGCTTTAAACATCTAACTGTTTTAGGCAAATCTATTAACAGTTGGTCATGAGAGAAATTTATTAGCATGCGCTAGGTTTAATTTCAATTAATTAATTATCTATGTATAATTAAGTTAATTGAGTATTAAATCCTAAATTGTATTTAATCAAAATATAATACTTAAGAGGGAATTAAAGTAGCCAAAATTCAAGATAGGAATCCTAGTTGAATTCGGCAACTACTCACCTTAAATAAGTAAGTTTGTTTTGATTAAATGACTAATGCCATTTGAATTTAAATTCTAATAGAATTTAAATTAAGATATATCTATTAATTAGGAAGTGATGAAGGTTGAAATTACCACTAAATTTTGGCATTCACACTTGACCTAAAACAAGTGATATATATATTAATGAATTAAAAGAATAAAAGGGCTAGCCATTTTTTGCTCTTTTTCTCTCTTGGCCGAATTACTCAAGGGGAAAGAACTCTTTCTTGTTTTCTTGTGTTGTTGGGCAGCAATAGCAACCTAAAGGAAGAACAGGATCAGAGCTTGTGGCTTTAAACCATTTCCATTGCCGAATACGCAATCATAGAGCTAGCACTCTTGATTTTAAGCTATCTTTGCAAGTGTGTGTGTGAGCATAGAGTGGTGTGGCATAAAGGCTGCTCCTTTGGCATTGGTGTTCCAGATCTAAAGTGTATAAGTCTATCTTATACATTTTCCATTGCAAAATAAAGTTTTCAAGAGCATCCAAGCTTGTAAGTTTTTAAAACTCTAAAATTGCATATTTCGATTCTAAGTCGTATATTGCGTGGCATGAATGATCAATATTTTTTATTTTTCCGCTGCTTGATCTTGAAGTATATGCCATGTAATATCCCTTCAGTGGTATCAACGACTAACCATGCTTATTTTAGTGCTTTGGATGCATTAAATATTGATTCAAAAATCGTTATTGCATAAAACCACAATGCTGAAATTTTATGTTTTGAGTTTTTTACATTGTTTTAGTGTAAGAATGATTTTAAATGATTAGTTAGGTATTATAATTATTATGAAATGTTAATAAACTTTCCTAAGATGTTCTTAGAGCTTTTCATGGTCGATTTTAATTATAAATACCTGATTGTACATGTTAATCTTAAAACTAGGTGCTAGTTTGCATGATATGTGTTTGTTTAACAACTAGTTTTCAAAATTAAATGTAAAAACATGGTTGGCATGTTTTTAAGTGATTTTTAGAGATTAATAACAGGTATGGACATGTTTTAAAAATGGTTTTAATTTTTTTCCATGATAATTTAATTGATTAATTTTAAAATTACTTAAAACTATGACTAGTTTGTGTTTGTTGTATGTTTAATCGACATTGTTTGTTATGTTTTGATTAAAATGGAAAAAACAAACTTATATCAGATATATATAGAACCTTAAATCAATTTTTATGACCTTATTTAAATTATTAAATAGCTCATAAAATCGTTTTAAGTGTTTGTGCATTGTTTGTGGCATTATATGAGCATTAGACAACTAGTTTCATTGTTGTTTGTTTGTTTTAGTATATATGCCATGTATGACATATGTTTTTCATGAACTTTTATGTTTAATTCATTCTGGCTCATATTATATGTATTTTTAATGTTTATGGGCTGTATGACATAATATTAAAAATGGCAAAATTGGAAATTATACTAGAGTTGATTTATAGCACAAATCTAACTAGTTTGTGTTTTGGGCTTTTAAGAGAACTTATTCAATAAGGGGATTTAGTCCATTGGGCTTTGGCCTAGGCCCATCATGAGGTCTTATTTTAAAAGTGCAAGTGCAAAATTTCCATTAATGGGCTTGGCTATATTAATTAAAATTGGACTTTGTTTTATCCATGAATATTATGTATATTTATTTGCTTGTTTTGTGTGATGAATGGATATGCATGGTGCATTCATGGGCCCTGGATTTTTGTAATTAAATATGGCTTGCATGCCATTATGGATTATTTTAAAATTTTTATTTATCTTAGTATAGAATTTATTTGAAGATTTTGTAAATCAAGACGAAGCCCACCGGAGCAGAGAAGCCCAACTTGAAGATTCATATGTAATAGTATAAAATCTTAGTTGTAGGTTTTTGGGTCCATGTTTGTCATGCTTTACTTTATGCAATTATATATATATGCATGCTATGAATAGATGACAAAGCGTATGCCATGTAAGCCGTAATAAAATGAATCCCTAAAATAGTAAGCCACATAGTTGCCTTCCTAATTTGAAACATGTCAAGGCATTGATCATCGATCACGTAGACTAGGAGTCCTAGATGTGCCTGATTATCTTTGTGAGGCATGGGTTGTGAATGTAGGTTGGACTTAACATGGAAAGGGATGCCCGAACCTAGGCAACTAATAATTGGGTTTGTGCTATAATATCTTAAGATGTTAGCCCATTTGATCTAATAGTCATGTACGAGACATGATTGGAGTTTTCCTATCTAAGTAACTTAACTTGTTAGGTGTACAAGCTCAGTTTGACTAATAAGTTATTGTGAAAAGTGGATCTTGGCCCACATTAAATCACTAACGCGAATTATTTAAAGGGATATTAATTCAGTTTGTGGGATTGTTATAAGAGCTCATTTAATCTTGCTAAGTTTTATTGTAGATTGAAAAATGGCATCTTCAAACAACAACTTTTCATTGCAATCGGTCCTAGAAAAGGACAAATTGAATGGCACCAATTTCATAGACTGGTCTCGAAACTTGAGAATTGTTCTCAAGCAAGAGAAGAAGTCGTATGTTTTGGATGCACCCTTGCCCGAGGAACCTTCTAGGAACACCTCTGCAGTTTAAAAGGAAATTTTTGAGACTAAGAAGAGTGACTCCAATGATGTGACCCATCTGATGCTAGCCATTATGGTGCCCGATTTGCAAAAGTAATTCATGGACCAAGAGGCTTATGCGATCATGGTGCACCTCAAGGAGATGTTCCAAGAGCAAGCTCATCACGAGAGGTTCGTGACAGCAAAGGCCTTGATTTCTTGTAAGATGGCTGCGGGTACTCTCGTTAGTACTCATGTACTTAAGATGAAAGGGTATCTTGATACTCTTGAGAAGCTTGAGGTACAAGTGCCTAAAGAATTAGCCACTGACTTGATCTTAGGTTCATTGACTGATGATTATGATCCATTTGTTATGAATTATAACATGCATGCAATGAACAAGACAGTCACCGAGCTTCATGGGATGCTTAAGAATGCTGAAGAGAACATTCGAAAGACCAATCTTGTACTTATGGTTCAAGGGGGCATTAAGAAGGGGCCTGCTAAGGGAAAGGGGAAGGGAAAGGCAAAAACCAAGAATGACTTGGCACGGCCTAAGTCTAGTGGGAGTGCACCTCAGGCCCAACCTAAGCCCAAGGCACAAAAGCTCAAGGAGAGCGAGAGCACATGCTTCCATTGCAATAAGTTGGGGCATTGGAGGAAGAATTACGCTCTCTTTAAGGAAGAATAAAAGAAGAACGGAGCCAAGTCGTCCAGTTCTGGTATTTTTGTTGTTGAAATTAACCTTTTTATTTCTACCACTTGGGTATGGGATACCCGTTATGGTTTTCACATTTGTTCAAATGTGCAGGGGTTAAGAAATAGGAGGTTACTTGGGAATAATGAAGTGGACCTCCGTGTGGGGAATTGAGCACGAGTTGCTGCCATAGAGATAGGCTACTATCAACTCACTTTACCTTCCAGACTTTGTTTAGATTTTAAAAATTGTTATTATGTGCCTGCTATGACTAGAAACATTATTTCAGTTTCTTGTTTGGATATGGATGGATTTGATTTTTTTATTGATAATGGCAATATTCATATTCATTGCCAAGGCATTTCATATGGCAATGCCATGTTACAAAATGGCCTTTATATCATTGATCTACAAAACAAAGAGTTCATATACAACATTAATACAAAGAGGGTTAAATCAAACGAATTGAACCCTACTTACTTCTGGTATTATCGTTTAGGACATGCAAACGAAAAATGTATTTCAAGACTCCACAAATCTGGAGTGCTTGGGTCATTCATTTGGAATCTTATGACACATACGAGCCATGTTTGCATGGAAAGATGACAAAGAGTCCTTTTAACAAGAAAGGTGAGAGGACTAGTGACTTATTGGGATTAATACACACCGATGTATGTGGACCATTAAGTACACAAGCTAGAGGTGGTTTTAGCTACTTCGTAACATTCACAGATGACTTTAGTAGATATGGCTATGTCTATCTAATGAAGCACAAGTCTGAAACTTTTGAAAAATTCAAAGAGTTTAAGAACGAAGTAGAAAACCAACTTGACAAAAGTATAAAAGCCATTCGATCAGATTGAGGTGGCAAATACTTAAGCCAAGAGTTTGACATCCATCTAAAGGAGTGTGAAATTATTTCACAGCTCACTCCTCCTGGAATGCCATAATGGAATGGTGTGTTTGAAAGGAGAAATCAAACTCTATTGGACATGGTTTGATTGATGATGAGTCAAGCTAATCTTTCTGTCTCTTTTTGGGATTATACATTAGAAAATACTACATTTCTACCGAACTGTACTCCAACTAAAGTAGTTAAGAAGACACCATATGAGGTATGGACTGGGAAATAACCCAATATGTCGTTTCTCAGGATTTGGGGCTGTGAAGCACATGTTAAGAAATTAACATCTGACAAACTAGAGTCCAAATCTACTGTCTGCTTATATGTGGGTTATCCTAAAGAAACAAAGGGGTATTACTTTTACTCACAAGTCGAGAGTAAAGTATTTGTTGCTAGCAAGGCTATTTTCTTAGAAAAGGAATTCCTTCTCAAGAAAGACAATGGGAGTAAAATATAACTTGGAGAAATTCAAGTGCCACAAACACCTGTAGGAGATGAGTTGGAAATGGAATCAAGTTCACAACCAGTTGTGGAACAAGAACCTATTGCATAGGAACCTAAAAGGTTTGGTAAGGGTACATCGAGAGATTGAGAGATACAATTTTCTAATCACCGACAATGACACTATTAAGTTAGTGGATCGTGAGGATCCAACTACCCAACAAGAAGCTATTGAGAGCCCTGACTCTGAAAATTGGCTTGGAGCCATGAAATCCGAGATGCAATCAATGTACGATAACCAGGTTTGGACCTTGGTTGATCCACCAGAAGGTGCTAAGGTAATTGAATGCAAGTGGCTATTTAAACTCAAAGCTGATAAGACCTACAAAGGTAGAATAATAGCAAACAGTTTTCGATAAACTCACTCATGGTGTAGACTATGATGAGACCTTTTTGCCTGTAGTCATGCTCAAGTCCATTAGGATCTTGCTTGCCATAGCTGCATATTATGACTATAAGATATAGAAAATGGATGTCAAAACTGCTTTCCACAATGGAAATCTACTTGAGGATGTGTATACGACACAACCTGAGGGTTTTGTCAATCCCAAGCATCCTAAGAAGGTTTGCAAGTTTAAAAATCCATTTATGGATTAAAGCAAACATCCCGGAGTTGGAATCTCCATTTTGATGAAGCTATCAAAGAATTTGACTTCATCAAGAACGAAGATGAGCCTTATGTGTACAAGAAGGTTAGTGGGAGCATAATAGTATTCCTGGTCCTATATGTGGGTGACATCCTTCTCATTGGAAATGGCATCCCAACATTGCAAAAGGTTAAGCAATGGTTGGGGAAGTGCTTCTCAATGAAAGACTTAGGTGAATCCGAGACAATACTTGGTATTCGGATCTATAGAGATAGATCAAATCGAATTTTGGGACTAAGTCATGAAAAGTACATAAACAAAGTACTAAAGCATTTTAGTATGGGAGACTCAAAAAAAGGGTATATACCTTTGGCTTCGGGAGTTCCTTTAACTAAAGAATAATGTCCTAAAACTAAAAAGGAGAGGGACAACATGAGTAAAATCCCATACGTATCTGCTATTGGATCTATCATGTATGCTATGTTATCTACTAGGTTGGATGTTGCTCATGTATTGAGTATAACCAGTAGGTTTCAGCAAGACCCTGGTGAGAAGCACTGGTCTATTGTAAAAGAGATTCTAAAGTACTTGCGAAGGACTAACGACTCAACTGGAGAAGTTTGAAGTAAGAGACCATTGCTGACTTAACTGCAGAATCTGAGTATATTACAGCGAGTGAGGCTGTAAAGGAGGCTGTTTGGATTAAAAATTTCATTTTTGGATTAGGAGTGGTCCCAAACATCCTAGATCCATTAGAAATTTTTTGTGACAATAACAGGACCATCGTATAGGCCAAGGAGCCCCGATCACACCAGAAATCCAAACACATACTTAGGAGGTACCACCTGATTAGAGAGATCATTGATCGTGGGAACGTCAAGATTAGCAAGATAGCAAGTGAAAATAATGTAGCAGATCCTTTGATGAAATAGTTGCATCCAAATTTGCACGAAGCTCATTTGAGAGCGTTCGGTCTTAGGGCTATGCCTAATTGGGACTAGTGCTAGTGGGAAATTGTTAGTGTAAGCCCCAACCCCAATACATTGTTATAAAACACTTATGTTAATAAATGAGGCATTTTTTTATCTACTGTATTCCTGTGCATATCAATTGATAGAACTATCCAAGAATGTTGTTTTAGTTTAAATTATCATGTGTGAGGCACATGGTTGTAAGACCTTGAAACAAATGAGACTGCATTCTAAATATCCCTAGTCAGTCATTGTTATGGGAATGACAAATGAATTAAGACTAGTATGCTCTTTCTGATAATTTGAGTCCTGTCTTACGGATCATAAGGACTGGAGTGTCAATCAGAGATCATAGATACATGTTTAGAACATGGTATCTGGATTTGATCCGTTCATGAGAACACTACATGGTACAAGTCATAAGTGTTTCTCACATGCAAGTTTTGCATCAGAGTTCTTAGACCTAAAATCTCTATGAAACTCTTTATGAATTACTGTGTACCTTGACATACACCTAACGTGCTCATAACAGAGTGACAAGTATGGGTATGCACTAATCCATGTTAGAGAACATGAGAGAAGTAAAGGGATTACCCCTCTCGATAAGAGAGAAAATATCATCAGCTATTTGATCAGTGAACTGAGAAGTGTATGGCCATACCGAGGTGACATAATGAGTAATCATTATTTATCTAAAAGTTCAGTGTCACTGGAATATCAAGAAAGGAATTAGTATATATAAGGATGACTAGTTCCATGCCTTATATTAATTCTGATATTTAAGGGTAAGGGACTATACAAAATTGCATTAGGTCACTAAATGCCATTTGCATTTTCATTTAATTTGGAATGCTATAATATCTTGCTAGAGAATACATATAGCCTTTGAATTAATTTATTAATTTATTGTCAATATTAAATGGACCTATAGGATCGCACACAAAACATTGGACTTAAATTATTTAAATAGTGTATTGAGCATTAATTTGGGCTTTTATTTAAAGTCAAATTAATGTATGCAATGGGCAAACATATTTTTGCCTTAAACAACTTGCTATTTTAGGCAAATCTGTTAAACATGTTTTTTGCCTTAAACAACTTACTGTTTTAGGCAAATCTATTCAGCTCCAATTTTGCCTTAAACAGCTTTCAAACAAGGTTTTTGCCTTAAACAACTAGCTGTTTAAGGCAAATCTGTTAACAGTTGGTCACGAGAGAAATTTATTGGCATGTGCTAGGTTTAATTTCAATTAATTAATTATCTATGTATAATTAAGTTAATTGAGTATAAAATCCTAAATTGTATTTAATCAAAATATAATACTTGAGAGGGAATAAAAGTAGCCAAAATTCAAGCTAGGAATCCTAGTTGAATTCAGCAACTAATCACCTTAAATAAGTAAGTTTGTTTTAATTAAATGACTAATTCCATTTGAATTTAAATTCTAATAGAATTTAAATTAAGATATATCTATTAATTAGGAAGTGATGAAGGTTGAAATTACCACTAAATTTTGGCATTCACACTTGACCTAAAACAAGTGATATATATATTAATGAATTAAAAGAATAAAAGGGCTAGCCATTTTTTGCTCTTTTTCTCTCTTGGCCGAATTACTCAAGGGGAAAGAACTCTTTCTTGTTCTCTTGTGTTGTTGGACAGCAATAGCAAGCTAAAGGAAGAACAAGATCAGATCTTGTGGCTTCAAACCATTTCTATTGCCGAATACGCAATCATAGAGCTAGCACTCTTGATTTTTAGCTATCTTTGCAAGTGTGTGTGTGAGCATAGAGTGGTGTGGTATAAAGGCTGCTCCTTTGGCATTGGTTTTCCAGATCTAAAGTGTATAATTCTATCTTATACATTTGCCATTGTAAAAAAAAGTTTTCAAGAGCATCCAAGCTTGTAAGTTTTTAAAACTCTAAAATTGCATGTTTCGATTCTAAATTGTATATTTTGTGGCATGAATGATCAATATTCTTTATTTTTTTGCTGCGTGATCTTCATATATATGCCATGTAATATCCCTTCATTGTGAAAGGGCTAGCCTCAAGTATTTACTTAGAATGAAAGCTTAAAGAAAAGTATGCTACCACTTGCTGATTCATTAATATAGTTCAAGGAAATTAACCATAGGTGTAACACCAGCACTCTTATAGAAAATACGTGGCCATCACACCAAGGCCCAAATACACAAAAATCTCCATAAAATATACAAGTATAGTTTTTAGTAATCAAATACAGAATGAATTGCCAGATATCAAGAAGGATCACATCTATACTGTTACTAATAGGAACATAAAGACAGGATTTTTGAACAAACCAAAACTACAGGAAATATAAAGAGTAAGAAACACTTTAATTACAGAATCTCATTCTTCACCCCCCATAATAAAACAGTCATCTGTTTCAAGATTAGCAATAAAATTGGTACATAACTGTACATCATCTTTTCTGCTTTCAAAACTAAGTTTACATAGTTATTTTTTGAGTTTTGTGGCTTATACCAAATAAGTTGGTTGTGCAGTACATATTAATCCTAATTAGACATTTCCAAAAATTATTCAGGTTTTGTAGGTCTACTTTTTTATGGTGTAAAATTAACAAGTATGAAGTGATGACAAAAGTAAAGGATAAAAAATTCCTCTTGCAGACTAAACAATAATAATGACTAGTCAGCATTTGTTATTATTTAGGGAAAATAGTTAAATAATCTACTTCAAATAATGAAAACAACCAATAATATGAAATAAGAGAATAGGCGTTATGGAGACTATGTTAGTATAATAACAAAATATTCAAATTCCTACAACCATGTGTAGACATCAATTAGGGTCTGTACACAACATCAAAAACTACTAACCTGCACAGCTGGGAAACTAACTTTACCTATATGATCTTCACAAAAACCAAAAATAGCCATAACTTGTGCATTAAAGCAAAATCTTAAGATGAATTTAGTAAACTGATAGTTCAAACAAAAAGGATTTTATGGTAATTTAAATGAAAGTATCCATACCTATGGATTGGTGGATGCACTAGAGATAAGGAAATAACTACCTTATTATATGTGACACACTTTTGAACCTTCACCATGTTTGTGTAGAAGGAACTGCATAAATCATTTTGCAAATGATTAATAGATAGCACAAAAATTAAAAGTGACCATGCAGGGCAAATTTCTTAAAAGGATCTGCATGAATGATTTTTCTCAGATAATCAATTAATAGTTTAATAATACCAAAGCATACACAGAAACCAGGGTATGCATTTGATCAAAATTTTCACCCATTCATATATACAACATATTGGCTATAAGAGAGAACTAGTATGTGAACTCAATAAGTAGTTCATTCAAACATTAAATCAGAATATCTCATTATGTGCAATAGGCAAAGTTTTGTAAAAATAATGTGCAAGCACACATGAAAATAAAAAATGACGCAATCCAGTACAAACATCAATTAGAAAAACATCAAAGCAAGAAGAAATTTTACTTGAGCTTATTCATTAAAGTTAATAAGCCAAGCTTGAGCGTATTTTTAAGCTCTGCCGAATATCTAGTAAAGCTTGAAACAGGCAAAATTTTGCTTGATTAGACTTGTGAGCTAAAAATGCAAAGCCTAAAGTGCTCAAAACAATTACTTACAAAGTCAACTCCAATGGTACTAATGTAGCTCTCTAGGTAAGAATCATCTTGGTACACAAAACCATAAAAATTACAATGGACAAAGCAATTGGCTTTGCCATGACCAGGTATCCAAAAATGAACAACAAAAATAAGAAATAAAGAATTAATTGAAAGCTATAGAAACTTACAGCAAACCTAAGAAGTAGACAAGATTTGCCAACACCAGAATCTCTGATAAGCAAAAGTTTAAACAAATAATTGCTGCAAATTCAAGAAATAAAAACTTTACAGAATAAATAAATAATTGAGAAGGGGATGGAGTCAATTGATATGTGGTTAAAACACCTAGATCTAAGCAATCAAACCAACGCCAAATCAAATGGGCATTGAAGAACTAATCAAAAACACATAGAACAAATACAAAAATGGCTTCACGAGAGGAATTAGCGAGAACCCATGATTAAAATCAGAGCAAGATTGAATCTAAAATGCTGTTAAGCAAATGAGCATTTAATCAAACACAAGAAACAAAACTTGAAACTAGATTACATTATCTAAAAATAGAAACATTGGAGCAAAAATGTAAGAACTTGGGAACAAAGAAGAGAAGATTTTTAATGGGGTAGAGTTACGTGAATTGAAAAAGTAGAGAAATGAGGTTATGAAGAAGCAAAAATGAGAGACATAAAAGAAAAAAACCAGAGAGATTTTGCACACAGATACTGCAATAGAAGAATTTTTGCGTGAATTATAAAGAGTTAGTGTGCGGTGACTAAGCATAAATAACATCTCTTTTTCAATTTGCAAAAAAAATAAATAAATAAAAAGAAAAAAAATAGAAATTAGAGATTAAAAATACCATAGCTAACTCATTATAGCTAACTCAATACGAAAATTAGGAAAAAAAGTAGCTGATCTCCTGCACATAAAAGACAGAGCAGATTTTCCATCAAAACATAGATGAACAAAATCATAATCATTTTAAATCTTAAAAAAATAGAAAAACCTAACTAAAAAGGCACTTCATTTTTTGATAATTTAAGAAAATACACACAAATTGAAAATAAATGAGAGTTTACAGTAACAATACCTGAAGAAGTGGAGAAGGTGTGGGTCAAAATAAAAAGGAACTTGAAACCTAAGTTGGATCTAGGAGAAAAACTAAAAAGGCTAACGGATTATTTTACCTATTGAGCGTGATGGAGAAGTCGATGGTGACAGGGAGGCCACCGGTGAGGAAGAGGTAGATAGCGAGAGTGATGATCCATGCTCTACAAAATTTGGATCTTGCAACATTGGAGCTAATTTCTATAAAACTTCAGAGGGTTGATGCCATTTCTACTTAGGTTTAGTGTGGATTGTCTTTACTTTAGGTTTGGAAAAAGAAACAAAAATAAAGCAATTTTGTTTTTTAATAATATAATTAAGAATATTTTTGGAGGTAAATGAAATTGGATTCCTGCTTTTTTTTAAAGCCAATTCTTTTGCAGTGCAATAAGTATGGGGAAATACTTAAATGCCCCTAATTTAACAATAGAATTTGATTTTCAGTTGCTAATGCAAATTTAGTAATGGAATTCTATTTTTGTTGCTAATTTACCAACATAAATGCAATTTCATCATAAAATTTTTGCACTAATATTCCCTCAATTTTTAGCAATGGAAGACAATGATTTTTCATTTTTGTTGCTAAAGAAAAAAATTTTGACAAAAATTAGCAATGAAATTTTATTGCCGTTGCTAATTAGCAACCGAATTTGATTTTCGTTGCTACTTAGCAATGAAAATAATTGCGTTGCTAATTTTTTTGTTGCTATTTAATTTTTTTCTTGTAGTTTAATTGATTGAATATTCAAATTTCTTAACAATCCAAGAAAAAAAATTTAAATATAATAATTAGCATCGCCACATGAGAAGATTAGAATAAAGTTAGGGAGGTGTTTGATGCGAAAACAAAAACATCATCTTCTTTGTCATGAAAAAAAATAAACTCCATTATGTCACAAACATGCACTCCCATTATAAATGTAACCGTGTAAAATCCGACATCAAAGTACCCTCCCATGACTTCATTGTCCAGTCTCACTAAAGGAGTATACTCCACCTGCTAGTACCATGTTCTTGCCCTGCACCACATCTTCACAACCTTTTTCCTCTTGCTCAAGTATTTTGCAAAATGGGTTAGGATAAACTGCGTTTAAATGATAGCCTTTAAATGGTTAATAATAAATAATTATATCAACAACACATTGAACGCAAATAATATAATAAATATTTTACTTTAAACCCTAAATAAATTTTACCATTTTGGATAGCAACTCATTCTCAATTATCATCAAATTAAAAGTTTCCATGTTGTCTCCAATGGTAGAATTTCTTAGCCAAGCTGCATTATCTCGAAAGATTGCATCATGGGGTAGCCTACCATACTCTATTTGATTGCTGGACTCATAAAATAATCGCATTTTAAATCCGATTAGATTGAAGTCATACAACATAACCCTTATAAGGTAACTCAGAAAGGTACTGTAGACTATTTTTTTCATTGTATATTGTCTTCATTCTGAATAAATGGAAGGGCTTCCCACCAACTCAAATAGTAATGTACTCATTCAATGGAAGCCTTATGTAATACTCTCATACTATTAATCTATTTCTAATTCCATTTAAGTTACATTAATCATGCATCACTCACTATCTTGTCTTTATAATGATTATCATATAGTTATCATGTTACTATTACTCATTTCATGCTATATCTCATATTCTTTTAGGTGTTACTATCACTTATCACATGCTCATACTCTCTCTCTCTCTCTCTCTCTCTCTCTCTTTATATATATATATATATATATATATATATATATATATATATATAACATCATGCACATGATATTATGGATGAGTTGCTTAATTTCCTACGTGCATGCATATATTGATTAATTACATAAGCGAGCCTATTACAACACAAACCTTCCATATTACATACATCCTTACATTCATATTACTCTTAATACAAATTCATACAAATTATTAATCAAGAACTTCCCACATCTACTTCTTTATCTAACTTGTATTGGCCTTTCCTGATGCAGAAAAATGTCCCTGTGCAAAAGTCTTGTCTACTGAACCAACATGAATAAAACAACCTATGCTAAGCTATAAAGCTTAGTGGGGAACAAACAATAATGGACGACCACTCACAGCGGTCATCAACTAATACTTAACAAGAATTACTTATAAAATAGGATTTTAATGCTAATAAAATATTAATATCAGCAATATAGCACGACATACAATCAATAAGATAACAAGGCTTTATAAATAACTCAATATGAATAACGCATATGATTTATTGATATAATTTGTGCATTTATAGTTTGATACATTTACTGTAATTAGAGTAATCATATGGTTTATCAATAACATCTGAGCATTTATGTTTTTGGTTCAAGTACTATAATTAATAATTATCCTGCCTATGTTTTGAGAGTGGATAACGGGAACTTTAGATACCCGAAGGTATCAAGTACTATAGATATCCAGAGATATCAAATCTTTAGACCCAAACAAGGCCAAACTATACTATAGATCGGTTAAGCGAATCCAAATAGGGTCTGCTACCAACCCAAATGGGGCTATTTATGATCCAAACAAGACCATTTTATACTTTAAGACCCAAACGGGGTCAAACTATCACAACTACAACTATCTCCTTATAGGTATGCCTGTCTATCCATAATTGAACTCTATTTGTAGGCAATACTGTGTTCATATTCATTTCATTTATCGTGCTTGTGCTTTTATTATACAATTTTCACATATAAACCATATAAAAAATGTACAATCTCTACTGTATATACATGTATACTCAATCTCATATAGCAACATGAGTAACTGTAAATGAACATATATCACTGTAATAATATACTTTAGCATCATAACATATAAGCATATTCATGCTATCTCAAATAAGTAACAAACATGATAACAATTCATATGTCATGCTTCATCAACTTGTTATACCTATTGCTTTACAATTTGGTATTGTCATATACCTATAAACTTATATCACATTATATGTTATTTCTTCATTGTGAAATACTCTATACTTCTTTATCTTTTCTTTTTAATATCTCAACCCCATAATCATCTATATCATGCTTGATTAGATTACATCAATTCATCTTCTATTGTGTTGGTATTTGAGGTACAAAAAGATATTACTTTAAGAAGAAAGGAAGAAAAAATATTGAGCATTACAAGGGAGAGTCACGAGTGTGACAGGGATCACGAATACGACAAAGAAGGCTTATAGAATACATAAGAAATAGAAGAAGAATTCAAGGGAGAAAAAGTGGGCTCTATCATGGGTGCGACAGACTCGAGTTCATTTCCTCTGTCCACAACTTCAACAACATAGCCCAAAAAACTCATCTTATATGTCCGTACATTATTGCTTAAGGTTTACTTTAATTACATTGTATTACAAACACTATAAACTTGCATGAATTTCATTAAAGAACCCTATAACAAAATCTCTAAGTCATTCTCTATATTTTGAGTCCTATATAAAACAAAGCATCATGTTTTACTATAATGTGACCAAGCTGCTGCAAAATTTATGATCACTCTAACTTTTGGAACACTTAAGTTAAATAGAATTTCTACTAAAGGAGAATAACTTTTAACACACCCTTCTTTCAAATTTTGCTCTTAAATGTGATACTCTTATTATGTTTTAATTTAAGGATTTAACTCCCATTTATCAATTAATCCCATTTAATGAACGCATAAAGAAATTCCTTATCTCATCTATTAATTTTAGCTTTGGTTTTCTTCAAACTCTACCAAAATCACACATGCATATCAAAAACACACCAAGTCCTATACCTTGGCCAAAATCCACAATCTACTTCAATCTTTAATCACTTTTTTTCCCTTGTTCTTCTTAGCTTCCTCTTCTACAAATATCATTTTCATATATGCATCAAATTCTAGCATTTTCTCTTCATTGAAATGCATCACAACAAGAAAGAAGAAGGAAGAGATAATTTAGGGAACTCGTTACCTTCACAAATCTCCTTTACAAAACCTTTTTCTCAACCACATGTAGCAGAATTTCTTGAGGGTTATAGAGAGAAAACATGCAAATCTTTAGAGCGAGATGAAAGAGGAGAAAATTTGTGTTTTCCCTTGCCTTTGCAGACCAAGACACATAAATCCTCCAATCTCAACTCTTATCTCTCTTACATGTAGCCTCTAGAAACTCAAGTGAAGGGAAAATATCCCATTTAATCCTTTTTTAAATCATTATCTTTTAAAATCTGCCCCATACATACTCTCTTTCAATTACAATCCCCTAAGGTTACTATCATCTTTTAATTCCACCCTCAAACTATTTTCCCTTTTAGTTGCATCCTTATAAAATTATCATGCTTATTAATTCACATACATAACATAAAGAAAAATTATCACTTTGTCCTTTTTTTTACCCTAATCTGAATTTCACTTGATTAATTAAACATTAATAAAATTTAATATCACATTAATCAAACATTTTCTACTAAAGTTAAAGTTAGGGCCTTACACCTCAAATTCATAATTAATCCTTTTGGTAGTCTCTGTAAAATTCAAGCATTAGATTTTAATTGAAAATATATAATATATGCTATTTGAAAGATTGTAATTGATCAGAATAAGAAAAAAATTACTAATTAAATGCCATGCCATGTTCAATATAATGGTTAAGGCAATGACTTACCCAAGAGTCAGCCCGACGTTGTATTGTTATTATGAATGTGTTTCTATGCTTGTTCCTGTAGCTCTTAATATTAGCCATGCCTAACAATATGTTGTATTGCTTGTTCATAATAATGGATAGTGATGGTGATTGGAGTCACAAACCTCTCTAACAAAAGTCTCTCATGAAAAGGTAGCTTTTGGTGAGAAATTGAATATACAGTATAATTGAGGAAATTGAATAGATGGTTGATTACATTCCTTAAACTATTGTTTTCAAAAGTAGAGTAGTATCCTTTTTGTACACATCATTTTTTGTAATTTTGGTTTTGCATATTCCAACTCAGCCCTTGCAGAATTTTTTAATTGAAATAACAAAAATACCCTTTTTAAATCTTTGAAGTTTGAACCTATTTGTCAAATAAATCGTACAAATAACCGCCACACTCCCTGCTTCTCACTTACTAACTCTTTCAAAATTTTCTCTCTCTATCTTAATCTGGTAATAGTCATTGTTATACATCTCGCATTCTTATCCCATTTTGTACTGTGTTTGGGTCTATATTTTATTGTCGACAACAAGAATCTCATAAAAATTCTCTTTACAAATATGGTTTTATTGTACCTATAGGTGCTGTCCATATTTTGCCTTTTTAGTACTTCTTTGAATCTTAGGTTGCTCTCAAAGTAAGTTGTAGACAATATATTTGAGTTATTGATATTTTTATTAAAATTATTTTTTAAAATGAGAATGAGTGTGTGTGTGTGTGTATAGTTGTTTATTTTTTTATTTTAATTATTATTATTATTATTATTATTATTATTATTATTATTATTATTATTATTATTTATTGTTTAATTTTTTACTCACTCTGAATTTTAGTGTTATGCTTGTTATATTCGCTTTTAATTATTTATTCTCCCATTTTGAACAAGTGCATTTATAACTATCTTGATTTTGGACCCATTTATAATTGTCTAAATGCTACATCATAAGCATATGCACTATATTTGATTAAAGAGAAAATCTTTGTATTCAGTTATAGTGAAACAACCACCTATAAATAGTTTGTTAAAAAATGACTACAATGTATTAAAAAAAATAGAATATATTGTGTTAAATATTGTGTTATCCTTATGTTGTTATTCTTCACTCATATATTGTAGATATCAAGTACATTGATCCACCAAAGTTGCTAAAAATGAAGGTATAATTTTAATTTGCTAATTATATGTTAAATGTTTAACACTGTTATTACTCTTCTAATGTTGTTATTCTTTTAATAAATTTTTGTTCTTAATTGTAATATTTTAAGTTTTATCCTAGCAATATGTTGTGTATATTATTACTAGGTTGGGGATTTATATTTTCCTAAAAATGATCATTTCGTAAGCAATGTTCTCTTTTGCATGGATTTTGAAGCAATTTCACAAATTAAATCGAAGTTGAGTAAGTACCCATAGGGATGTTCAAAAAATCCTATTTTGGATAGTGTTTGGACATTTCAAAAGTTATAGGTCAAGGGAAACTCATTCATTCCTTATTGCTCAATGAAGTTCATAATGACAAAGGGCAGGAAATATGGGTGAATGTGAATGGGGTTGTGTTAAAGTTTCGATTTAAAGAATTTTCAGTTGTCACTAGTTTGAAGTGTTTTGGGAACTTCAACAAACATAATTTAAAAAAAATGGTACTGATTTTATTGAGAAATGCTTTTTGGGAGAAAAGAAGATAACAAGGGAATTAATAACATTGATGTTTTTGAGTGGAAAATGGAAAGCTCGTGCAGATGGGGTCAAATTGGCCATCCTATTTTTTGTTACCAGCTTCCTTCTTGTGGGTGTACCCACTAGGTTGGTAAGGAAAGATCTTATTGTTATTGTTAATAGTGAATGATACAATGAATATCCCTGGGGCCTAGATGTGTTCAACATGACAATCTAAAGCCTCAAAAGAAGTATGCATAATGGTAAACCAAACAAAGTCTTATAGGTTGAGAGGATGTCCTTGGCTTTTCAAGTATGGTTTTATGAATGTTACTATGCAGTTGAGGGGAGATTTGCCGTGGCTTATGGAGACAAACTTCCCAGAATATTAAGATGGAACATTTTACATCATATGCATTGTATGAGTTTTGACCAACATTTATTCAATAAAAAGGTAATTAGCTTTAACTTGTTATTTATCTCCTATGTTATTTTTACTGTTTATGATTTTATATATTTTTTATATTACTGTGCATAACATTTTCTCTAAACTGAATACACTATAATCACATTGTATCAGATTGAAAACCTTCTGCTTATAGTGTTGTAAATTCAATTTGACATAGCCGATGTAATTTATTAGCAAATATGAATGCATTATCCCATTTAATCATAATTTTATTGAATGTATGCATAAATTGGATACTTGTTCTTTTTTAGCTAGGATTTCATTTTAATATATGTTTATTTATAAATTTATTTTCTCTATTTTTTTGTAGTTGGAGGTGCATAATATTCAGCCTACTGAGGAAGAGATGGAACGATATATTGTGGATTATAGTTTGTTGAAGAACGTTAGGAAAGGGGTATCGGTTGAGGATATAACGGGGGATGAAGATACCCTAATGCCCTTTATGCTTCCAATCAACATTCCTTATCAATCTGCTGGGCAAGGGAGAGGACAAAATTCAAAAAAAAAATGTACATGACAAAAACATGATGAATGAGATCCAATGTTTATATGGTAGGCAGTTGGAATTCATGAAGGAGATATCAACTCTCAAAAAAGAGTTTGAAACTTTCAAAGCTTAATGTCTCCAACAAGATGTGTGAATTTTTAAAGTTTGTTGCATCATTAAGGGGTAGACAAATTGTTGTCTATGGTTCTCCGCATGGTTGAATATTGAAATTGGCTGTGAAAGATGTGGTTGCTGCATACAATAAAATTATTGCTTACCTTTTTTTGTCTTGTTCATTGTTGGAAGTTTCGAACAGATATTGAGGACATTTATAATAACAAAGGTACACATCTGATCAACATTGTGTATGATGCGAATCTTCCCCTATAATAAAATAGGTATATGTGATACTTATCTTTAACACTTACTGTTCATGTTTTGTCTTTATTTTTTTCATAAAATAAAAATATATTGACATCTTTCTGTTTCAGTGACTGCAAAGTTTATGTAGTCGCTTTTGCTGAATATTTAATTGAGGGAAAGACAATTTCGAAGGACTTGGATGCAAATTATTATAGGAGGAGATTAAGACTTTTTTTATATCGATACTGAAGGGATGAGCAATGAGGAATAATTGAAAGTGATCATGAATATGAGTACACTGAATACGAACATGATTGAATAGGTACATGTATATATATGAAAAAATATTGTATATGTTGTTTCTACATTTTATTATTATATGAATTTATAACCAATATAATGATGCATGTATTTATAACCATAATTTTGGTGATATTGATGTCAATATAATGTATTGACAAGATAGACCTAAAGAAAAAGCTAAATATGCAAAAATAAAGCTAAATATATTGCTTATTGCGAAAAATGGTGGGTACAATGGCATAACAAATTCGAATGCATTGTTTTCAACATAAAATTTTTGAAAATATGAAATTGATTATATTGTATTAAGTTAAGGAGAAACTGAATACAGTTTATAACCCGAATAATAATCTATGTCTTTACAATTATAATTTTAGTGAATAGTGAAGTCCTTTTAATGTATCAATAAACCGTATCCAAAAAAAAGCTAATTATAATGCAAAACTGAATACAGCAAAAACAATGGCATAACAAATCTAAATTTTATTATTTTCAATTTATTTTTTTATAATATGAATATTGAATATATTGTATTAATTTAGGCAGAAACTGAATACAATTTATAATCCAAATAATGATGGCTGTCTTTGAAATTATAATTTTGGTGATAGGGATGTCCTACTAATGTATTGACAGGCTGGATCTATAAAAAAAGCTAATTATACTATAAAACCAAATACAACATAAACAATGGCATAACGAATCTTAATACATTGTATTCTATACGTAAATTTTATACAATATGCATTTTGAATATATTCTATTAAGGTAGCAAGAACTGACTATTATGTAATCGCATTTTGTTGATAATGAATTGTCTCATTTGTATCCCCACTATATTAAATCGAAATAAGTTAATAACATTATCGTGATTAAAGATGAAGAAATTAAATAATTAAGACATTAAAATATATAAAATTCAAATTGTACATAATGGCCACAACCAAAATGGCAACATTCAAGATCGGGACCAAGTTGGCTTGGTGTTTGATGCAAAAACATACCATACTCATCATCATCATAAAAAAATATAAATTCCATTGTATGACAAAGATGCACCCCAAACCTAGTTGTAAATGTACTAAATTCGGCATCAAAGTATCCATAAATGATTTCATCATCCAATCCTAATATAGGAGTATACTCCACCAGCTAGTACCAGTTTACCTCCATGCACCACATTTGCACAGCCTTTTTCATCGTGCCTAGGTATTTTGCAAAATGGGTTGGTATAAAATGCATTTAAATGATGGCATTTTAATGATTAATTATGAATAATAATAAAAATAATATATGAAATATTTAACTTAGAACCCTAAATAAATTTTACCATCCTAAAAAGCCACTCAAATTCAATTATCTTCACATGAAAATTGTCAATGTTGTCCCTAATTGAAGAATTTTTTATGTTACAAAAATACCCCTTGGTGTTTCTAACAATTTGAATCGATATGGCCATATGTAAAAGAGAACATATATCTAACCGCCCAAGCCTTTATTTCTCACTTACTCTATTTTTAGGAAACTTTACTCTCCCTTCATCTATAATTGCTAATTGTCGGCGTCATATATCTCATTTGTTGAACCTCCTTTGTAATGTTTCCATTTCTTACTTATCATTGTTTGTTGATATCTAGTAAATACTCTCTCTTGACTATTGGTTTCATTGCCATTGTATCGATATCGGGGAGATTTTTCTATTTCAAACCATTAACAAATCCAAGGTTTCTCTGATTATAATTTCATTTTATACATTTGATTTATTGTTTTTAAAAATGGATAATTTTTCCCCATTGTGGCTTTTGTGTGTGTGTTTTTTTATTTTTATTTTTTTTAAATTGGAACTTGCCTTGGTTTAAGGTGTCATATTTGTTATAACAAAGAAATTTTCGATTGAACAAGTGTATTACTAACTTTTTGATTACTTGTTTACATATATTTCTTCTCATGGACTAAACAAGTTATTATTTTTTTAAAGTTAATAATTGTTTACACATATTTCTTCTCATGTACTGAACAAGTGTATTATTAACTTTGTTTATTTTTAGTTTCTAATGTACAAATATGATGCTAAAAAATTAACAATAATGAATCGAAAAACTTAATACATTGTATTCTATTTTGGGAAACCAATATGAATGCAATGTATTACATAACTGAATACATAACTATGACTATAATATATCCACTATTTTCCACACTAATTGAATACAATCTTAATTGGCTTAATTAGCAAACTATATAGATTTCATATAAGTGAATATAACTGCTTCAGTTTGTTTATTTGAAACATTTGTGTTTTTTTACCTATCTGATAATTTTGCAATTTTATAGACAATTTCTGTTGTTCAATCTATTACAATTTTTTAAGCATCGATTGTTTTGTTATTATATCTTTTGGCATTCACTAAGATGCTTATATCAAAATCTAAGTTAATCATAAACTTCATGACATTCACTCTGACAATACACTATTTCTTTAACAAATAATGAGGAAACTAATTAAGCCAGAATGGAAAATGAAGGTATTTTTTTGTTTTGTTTTTTCTTATTATCTGCATTTATTTATTTATTTTTTGTGTATTTTTGAAACAAAAATTTGCAATTACATTGACTTTAAAATGCTGTTATTCAAAAGCATTTGTTATCTAATATTTTTGGGTTAAAATTATTATATGTTATGTATGTTATAATCAAGTTCAGGATTTGTACAAAGTAAGCAAAGATCGTGATGTAAGCAAAGTGAGCTTTTTCATGGATTTTAAAGCAATTTCAAAAACCAAAGAGATGTTGAATGATAATCAAATAAGGGTGTTCAAAGAAACATGTTTTGGTTACTTTTTAGGCTTTTCCAAAGTTATTACTCAAGTGCAACTCATTCATTCACTATTGCTTAGAGAATTTGTTTCTGATAATAGGCAACAATTATAGGTGGAGGCGATTGACGTAAAGTTAAAGTTTGGGTTAGTAGAATTTGTCTATGTTACTGGTTTGAAGTGAGGAGACTTCAATAAAAAAAGTTTATCTAATGATAATGCTGAGTTTATTAATAAATATTTTTGAGGAATAAAAAAGGTGACAAGGGATTTAGTTAAAAATGTTTTTTTGAATAGAAAATGGGAGTTTGATAAGACAGGCTAAAATTGGCCATACTCTATTTTGGTCACAACTTTATTGTGGTAGGTGTTAAGAGTAGATGGGTGAGGCCACAAGATATTGCAATTATTGATAGCAAATTATAAAATAAATATCCTTGGGGTTGGGCCTCACTCAACATGACAATCGAAAGCCTTAAGGGAAGTCTTCGTAAGGGGATACCCTCGTCCTACAGGTTGTAAGGTTTTCTACTAGCTTTTAAAGCCTGGTTCTTCAAATGTTGTTATAAAGTTAATGTGAGGTTTGCATAGGATTGCAAAGCTAAGCAACCTAGAATCTTGAGATGGAAAATAAAAAAATTATTCACAATGGAGGAGTTTCAACAAATACCTATTCAAACAAAAGGTGACTTACTTGACTTATTTGTAGTTTCTTAATTTTTGGTGTTCTGATATTTGTTAAAATTTGATATTATTTTGCATTACATTGTGTATATATATAAACTTTATTACATTTGCTATGCAATATTGAGCCTTTACAAATAACAAATGTTGTGTCTTATATTATGTGAATAGTTTATTACATGCTATGGCCAAAAACCAAATACATTGTATTTAGAAAACTAATTATAGTGTAATCATGCTTACAAAGTGAATGCATTGTTTTCAATCATAGCAAATCTCTATGCAATGTGTTCAGACAAAAAAAATATTTTGTCGTTCATTTGTGCAAAATGAATATTGTTTATCCTATTTATGTAAACACTTTGTTTTGTTTTTGAAAAATTGAATATCATTTATTCATAAAAGTAAATACATCATATTCAGTTGGAAAAAGTTACAACAATTTTTAAACAAATTAGAGTGCAGTTGACTCATTTACCTCATGTTTTAATACAATGTATTTATAAATTTGGTACATACTATTTTTTTATTTAATTCATACTGGTAAATTATTAAATTACATTTTTTTAATGTTTATCATGTGTTTTAGTTGGGTGTACAAAATCTTTGCACCCCTATACAGCAAATCCAAGGAAGAAATGGTGATTATAATTTGACAAATATCATTGTCGGGGAAGTTTTTAGTGATGAAGGAAATGACTTTATATACTTGACTCAAGACCCAGATGATGAGTATGAGGATAAACATATAAAAACTCCTATTGGATCTCATCACCATATCCCTCATCTAGATGATGGGGGAGGAAGCAAAGAAAAATTCAAATAGAATGAGGCAAAAGCTAACATGATGAAAGAGTTGCAAGTACTATCTGAAAGTTAATTGGAAATGGGGAAGGATATCTCAAGTATCGAAAAGGATGTTAATACTATTAAAGAAGACCTTTGTACTATCAAATCTAATCTTTAAAAAATGATGGCTGTAATGTACAAATTAGAGGTAGTTCTTAATACAAATCCATATATCCATAACCCGATGATACCATTAAGGTAATTTTTTTGTGCTCATTGCATAATGTATGACTTATTAGATTAAATATAAAACCATTATTTTAAAATATTCATTAGGATACTGTGGTGATTTCTGCCGGAGAAGCAAAGGGAAATTTTGCTGATGAAGATCATGAACCTCATGCCGATCTACTTAAGGAGAAACAGGGTAAACAAAAACATCCAGATCAGCATGAAAGGGTGGAAGATTATACAAAATCTAATTTTGATAAAACTATAAGATTTATTTTCATCACATTTTTAATAAAGTTTTTTTTTTAAGTTCATGAAATTGCATATGATATGAGTAGTAAGTGCTATTTTGGATTCAACTAAGTGAATTACTCATGCTCTTTACATAATGTTTGCTTTCTTAGATTAAGACAAGGCCATTATTTTAACTTGTTATTTTTAATATTCGTTAGTATGCTGTGTCGATTTTTGCCAGAGAAGCAAAGGGAAATTTTGCTGATGAAGACCATGAACCTCATATTGATCTTCTTAAGGAGGAATATGTAAACAAAAACATAAAAATCAGCATGAAAAGGTGGAAGATTCTTTAAAAGCTAATTTTGATAAAACTGTAAGATTTATATTCATCTCATTTTTAATAAAGTGTTTTTAAAGTTCATAACATTGCATTATTGGAAGTGTTAATTGGAAGCACTGTAAATTTTTAATAAACTATAAGATTCTTCAAAAGCATTTATATTAACTCTTCAATATCTTAACTCTTAACAATTCATCCAATAATGCTTTTGAAGAATCTTACAGTTTATTAAAAGTGTTAATTGGAAGCATTATAAATTTTTAATGCATGAAATCGGGGTTTAAATTATGTAAGCTTAAGTTAGCCATTATGGCAATCCAAGGAATCCTTATGAGAGTTGTGTTAATGAAAAGATATTGAAATTGTATAGTCCGCATTTGTCATGCTCGCGATAGTGCACTATATGTGGCCTGTATTGTAAGGACCCAAAATAGGCCCTAGTAGAATTCAAGGGCAATTACATGTTATTAAAGGCTAATTGAGCATTATTGGATGAATTATTAAGAGTTAAGCATATTGATTGGGGAAAAAATGTTGTTAAGTTATCATTAATTATGTGATAAATGTGTGAATTATATGGTATGAATTTTATAAGGGCATAATTAAATTATTATGTTGGTATAATAAAATTCAAGATTGTAATTGAAGTATGAAGTATTAGTTTAGGGCTCAATTTATAAATACGGCATCTTAAGGGTCAAATGTGAATAATTGAAGGATTTGAGAAGTTGATTTAAGAGAAGGAATAAATGAATAGGTTAATTTATAACATGAAAGAAATGGAGGGGTCAATATAAAACATGCAAAAGATGGAAATAAGTTAGTGGAACATGCAACTTTTTAAGGGACCAAAAAGGGAAATTTCCCTAGCTATTATAAATAGCCATTTACTAGTGGAATGAAAGAGAAAGGTAAAAAGAGATAGTGAGGGACGAAATTTATAGAGAGAGTTACATAAATTTTCTTTCTTCTTCTCATTTCTTAAAGCCATATTTGATTTCTCAAGGTATTCTTGAAGAGGAAATACTTGCATGTTGTTTAATTAAGATCATTAGTGTAAAACTATAAGGTAAATATCTTAACTTGATAGTTCATCTATTCTTCTTCATCTTCTTCTTATTTTGGTTGATGATGGATTAAGGTAAATGTTGGAAGATTGATGTTGAATGAAAGAATTGATGTAAAGTAGAAAAAGAAGGTAGAAGAAACAAGGAAAAAGGGCTTGCAAAGGATTAAGAGTGAAAGGAGAATTTAAAGAAGATTTGAGTTGCATGCCCAGGTTTGGGAACTATTATTTCTTGAATGCATTAATACTTGTGTTGATTATGGATTTTATAAGTATATTGACTTGAATTAAGATATTAGGCATTAATGTGAAAGTGCTGTCCAGAAATTCGTATTGACCTCCAATGACTATTTTGATCATAAGTTGAGTTTTTGAACTTTAAATTTAATGATTATAATTGGGATAGAACTGGGACTTCTGTGCCTACAAATGTTATAGAAATAACAATAATGAAATTTTGCCTCTAAGGTCCTCAAAAATGCCCAAAATAGTAGCCCTTTTGCATTTGGTGGGTCATTGGAGTACTAGGTGTTTCTTATGTTATAACTCCTGGGATATACATCAAAATGACTTTAAATTTTTACAGTATATAGTTAAGATCTTAAGTATCAATTTTTAAGCTGAAGGGTTTCCTGAAAAATGTCATTTTCCATGTGAAAAATGTTATGCAAAAATCGGACAGTGAGCAGTAGAGAGTGAGTATATTTAGCATGAAGGAAAAATTGTAAATACATTGTTAATCACTTAAGGACTCAATTAACAAGTTCTCAATCAACAACCTTATTAGGATGAGCATATTAATGGATAATTATAATATCTATAAAGTAGGAACTAAGGGCTTTTAGATTAATTTAACTTAATAATTTAATCTATAGTATGGCATAGATATGTACATAAATGAAAGCAATTTATTTTGTAATTGTATTTTATTGATATTGAAGCCTCTATAGCTACCTCATCCGAATACTGTTGCCATACTATGACTGGGGTTGGAATAAATGTAATTGTGTGCTTAACTCCTATTATACCATGAGTTTATCTACAACTTAAATTTAATGTAATTGCAAGTTTCTATTAAAGAAACATCCATACAAGCTAATTATGGAACAGTTTGTGGTAAAAATGAGATATCTTTGTGTAAAATGGTTAGGATGCTATGAGATTAATTCCTATGCATAATAGACTCTTAAATGCACATTTTTTATGTAGGAAGTATGAATTAAAATAGTATGCAAGCATGTCAAATATTGACTTGAAATTCGTAGGGACTGGATGTACTGTTAGGGAACAGACCTTAAGTAAATTGGACATAACTTTTGGTAGAGTTGTTAAAATGCTAAAAAGTAAAATTCTAGTAAAACTAGAGACATGGAAGTATAGCTTTTATGGAAAAATGTTGGTCTAATTCCTTTATAATTTTATTCTATGAATTTTTATATGTGATAACAAACACTATTATGGTTCTTGAACAACCTATAGTTTTTCTCATATAACTCGAGCTATAGATAAGATATTAAGATGAATTTTGATGATTTGGAAACTAGACACAAAGGGAAATAAGATTTTATAAGGTCATTTAGCCTAAAAATGACGTTTTTAGAATCATAAGTGGCTCACAAGTTGGGCCTAGAATGCAGCCCCTATGTAGTTTTGTGTAGGCAGAATTTTAATTTGTTTTCTATATTTGCTTTAAATACAATTATGTTAAATATGTGTTTATATGATAACACATTGGATTGGATATAGCATGTTATATAATTATTGATAAAAGTCCCTAAATATATATACATATATACATGTTCACATATGTATTTAAGTAAAGATTGCTGACAATTATATCAAATATGCATATATGATTGAAATTAAATACTTGCTTGTTATATGCAAAATTATTTATATGTATGTACTCCTATGAAGAGTAAATGTTTATTTCAACATGCACTTATACTATGAAATAAATAAATACATTAGTATGATCATGTTCACATATAGTACCTTATTGATAACATGTTAAAATACATAATGTGATGACATATGCTTAATAGTAAGTACTTGTCTTGTTATATGCCTATACGAATACATGTGTGTGTGTGTGTGTGTGTGTGTATATATATATACTTATGATTATGAATCCTATTACATGATCACATCCATATGATGTGCTATAGTGCAAAGTTCTTATAACAAGGCATGTTTTATGATGAGCACTTGAACAGGTACAACACATTACATGATTGTCATAGTATGATCATGTTAATATGTGAAATCTAATGACAGCATGATTAATAAAGTATGTGAAGCATTATAGGAGCCTTGCATACATAATTATTCCATGGCAATAATATGTCTATTTTATGGTTATACATGTGCAAATTGACTAGTTGAGTGCAAGTATGATATATGAAAAGAAAATTAAATAGAGTATTGCCTGCAATTAGAGTTTAATTATGGATAGATAGGCGCCTATAGGGATGTTGCAGCTGCCACCATTGACCTTTTTAGGTCTAAAATACAGTTGATCCTATTGGATCATGCACAACCACAATTGGGTTGTTAGTTGACCCCGTTTTGGTCTATTTGATCGGTCCACCATATAGTTGATCCCGTTTGTGTCTATAGTTTTGATATCTTTGGATATCCACCGTTTTGATACCCTTGGGTATCCACCGATCCTGTTATCCACCTATCGAACTTAGGCAGGCTAAACTATAAGTACAGTACGAAAATTAAAGTATAAAGTACAAAGAAAACATCATAAAAGAGTTAAGGATATTGCTTCATTACATGTCTGACATGATTTGCTTGTATTGTTTTATAAGTTTAAATAAATAGAGATTACCAAGTAACACATGGTATGTATGCTATTTATAGTTGTTTCCAAATGTTCAAAATTGCTTAAATGAGTGGAATGCATGAAGAATTCTCAGTTAGTATACAATACAAGCATACTAAGTTAAATGTTAAGCTTTTCAAATGCTTTTATTGTTTACTACGTGAAGTTGTTAGATTTGTCAAGATTTTCTAATCCATTGATTACATGTTAAATAAATGTATATATATAAAGTGTGTTGAGTGTGATTACTGATGAAGCAATGGTAATATCGAAATGCTTTAAAAGTTGAAAAATATACAAGGTAAAGATATAATAGTTTAATAAAAATAGTAAGTATTCAAACGAATGAGAATGCATCTTATACATGGAATATATTATACATATGTATAAGGAATATAATTTATCTGAATGCAGTACCATGTTTCTAAGATAGTTAAGTATATCAAAGTGAGCACTAAAATCAAAATGTGGGAACTCATAAAGTATAGATGAAGTATACATATAAATATTTGTAAATAAGTGATAGAAATATGACATAGTTATTAAAATGTTTGGCAATTGATATCAATACATGAATAATATAATCATCAATGTTTGATAACTAATAATTCAAAGTAATTGGTCAAGAGTAACATATAGAAATCCAGAAAGTAAGCTTGATGTATAGGATTCAAAGTAATGAATGAATAATGATAGAGGTAATAAATTTATAAGCAAAGGAAATATCAATAGGTATTGATATTGGTTATAAGTATAGCAAAAGAGAATATAATTATGGGAGATTATTGTGAATATTATTTATAATGATTGGTTTATTTGCTTTAAGATGTGTATATATGGGTTTTCATCTTGATGACCTTTAAAAGATGTCATCCACATGTTTTTATTTCCCACTAAGCTTTATAACTTCTCACGGGTGTTTCATCTGTGTAGGTTGCAAGTAAGGATTTTTCCCTTGGATGATATCTACAGTGGGATGGCCAACACAAGAGAGAGATTGAAAGTATAGTTTATTGTTGAATGCATTTTGATTACAAGATTCTTATTTACTTTGACAAGGACGTGATGTACAGATGATTAATAGATGTAAATATTGTATTGTTTAAAAATACTCTTAAGTATGCAGTAAAGTGTTAATAGTATAGTTTATATGTCAGATTTATGTTTGAAGTTTAAAAAAAAATATTTCGAGCATTAAGCCTGGCAAGCATGCTTAATGATACAGGATATAGTGTTTACAACTATGTAGGGGATAAGGGTGTTACATGTATATTTGCCTTTGTTGTGCTCGCAACAATGCACTAAATGTGAACTGTTATATTAGCCTCAGTTGCACTCATAACCTCGGTCGCACTCGCGACTTGCCCATTTAACATGAATTCTTCTTTATTTGCCTTGCTTTTGTATGAGAGAACTTGTTATACTAACTTAATACCTCTACATACTATCTACAACATTATAACATGCTAAGATTTCATTTGAGCATAGTATTAATATATGTATAGATAAAGTAAGACCAAGGAAATTCATTGAATTATATGATAAAATGCAATTAAATGTTATGACATGTTATAGAGCTTCATATGTGAGGCATGTGTTGTGATGAGCAACCAAACAGGTATGTTCCACTACTTGATTGAAAAGGCATGTTATGCACACATAAGAGAGCTATTAAAAGTAAGTTAAAATAACATGAAAGAATATATAATTAATGCATAAGAAATATGCCATAGTGATGAATCAATAACCATATGACTATAGACACATTTCTACAAGGACCCAATCATGACCCTAATCGGATTATTGTTAATTAATGAGGACCATCGTTAATTAAGGAAAAATTAGATTATTTTGCAATTATTGAGGTTAAATCCCAAGAGCAGTATTTTGGTAATTTCAGCATGTAAGTATATGAGTTAAGTTAAATTATAATTAAAAAAAAGGATATAATTGAAATGGATTAGGAAGTCTTGGGGTTAAGTTGAAAGAAATTGAAATAATGGGGGTTAATTGTGTATAAGGGTATAGTTTGGATTTCCCTTGGTGAGATATTTATCCCACTATATATTAGGGTTGTTGGGAGAGATGGAGATGGACATTTGTAGGGATCTCTCTCTCTCTCTCTTTTTGTCTCTCTCTTTATGGATACAGTTTGGAGAAAGGGAGCTAGGGTTTGGGAGCTAACATCAAAGGTAATATTTTCCTTGAAGATTTCTTCTTTCTTTTCATTTAATTTGTAATATTTGGTGAGGGATTACAAGATCTTATTGTTATCACCATGTGTAAGGAGAAGAGAGAAGTGGATAGATCAAGTGAAGTAAAAGGAAGAACTTATGAGCAAAGGAGATGGATCAAGAAGATCAAAGAAAAAGTTGAATCTTCAATGAGTTATAGGAGTATCGTGGTTTTCATTGTTGTCTGTAGATGTTCTATAGGAACTAGGGTTTTATTTTCTGAATTCTTTGGTTCTCTAGAGGAAGTTAAAGATGGTTAATGAAACATATTTGGTTAAGATGAGTTTTTGGTAAGATGTTTTGGTCTATGAAGTCATTATGTTCTTATTGAAGCGATACGGATCCTTGAACCCTAGCAATGCACGACCACTCAAGCTTGAAGGCTTGTAGCATGTGGTCACATAAGCTTTAAAGCTTATGAGGCACATGGCCATGCAAGCCTTAAAGCTTGTGAAACACGTGGTCATGCAAGCTTTAAAGCTTGTGAGGCATATGACCACGCAAACCTTAAAGCTTGTGAAGCACGTAGTCATGCAAGCTTTAAAGCTTGTGAGGCACACGGCCATGCAACCTTAAAGCTTGTGAAGTACGCAGTCATGCAAGCTTTAAAGCTTGTGAGGCACACGACCACGTACTAGTCCACTGCCCTTTATTTCTCTATTTTGCACATTTGTTCCAATTATCTCACAAATCACTTCCACATTATTATCGACTAAGCCAACACTCTCTTTATAATGATAATTAACCCTTTTAATGCAACCTAATAGGTATATTTAGTAAGTATGTTCATTAGAGGTAATATGTGATTGTTTTATGCTATGCTTTTATTTTCAAGCCATAACGATTCAGGTAAAGTGATCATGGCAAGTTTAACAAGTAGTGTTAATTACAACTTAGTTCGATATGTGATCGTAATAATAGTAATGTTATAATTTCATGAAATTACTATGAAGATATGTTGATGAATGATTCTTGTGAGGTACGGTGGCTGAAGGCATGATAAATGTTTTGAATGGAAGTTAGTATTAGGGTATGACACTAGTAACCATAAGAGGATGGTAGTAAAGTCGCATGTCTAAGCTAAGAAATAGGGAATACTATGTAACACTTGATTATAAAATAATAGAAGTTTGATTATGCTTCAAGTCATACCGGGGATTAATGATTAGCCTTGATATAAAGAAATATACTTACCTAGTTGTCCTATACCCTATGTGGGGTAAAAACGAGATGAAATAATCATACATAGCTTACTAGGGAATAATATGTTTTATGATGAAATAGTATTAGTAAGATGAATGAAACAAGTATGAACTGGTTAGGAGAGATAACCCGTCGTTCGTGATCTAATAGACAATAAAAGTAAACTAAAGAGTTAATTAAGAACAAGTATTGACCTTAGGAAGGAAATAACTATTCGTCTTAATAAATCGATCCTGAGATGTTTAAATATTATTCAAGTAATTAAGTATCAATATGAATTTTATGATATTGGATGGAAGCTGCTCACGACAAACAACAACCAAGTATGTCATTGAGACCCATCCATGAGTCTTGTAAGTTTCATTGTGCAGTTGACGTGAACATACTATAATGAGTAGCTGGATTTATATATGTGAACAAATATGAAAAATAAAAGAATGAATTGCCATGATTCAAGATGCATTTATGTATATGAATATATGTGTGTGGGGACATGCATAGGATTCTATGAAGACTTTTAGTAGCAAGATCCATATTTTCATGTTGCCTTATAGAAACCATGCATAACATTGTTTCTGACGAGATAGGTCAATGAAATGTTATATTTTATTATGTTTGCATAATCTTGCAACTATTATGATATGAATGAACGAAACTTGATGCAACTATGTGATCATATGATAACATCCAAACATCCATATATACTGGAGCCTATAGCTCAATATGTAAATATGATTAGAATGATATGCATTCTTTTATGAAATGAGACTTTTAGCCAAATGATGTACTAAATAAAGAATAATATGTTAAATCAAAGACATTCTTAAAGTGGTTAAGCCTGTGGGTCTTAGTTCAGTTGTGGATTAGATAGGCATGCCTAAAGGGATATAGTTGCAACTGCCATAGTTGACCCTGTTTGGGTCTTGTTCCATAATGGAACCATCATTCAACCCTTTTGGGTCCATAGTTTGTTCCTTGCTGGAACCATTATTTGACCCTGTTTGGGTCTATTGTTTGATATATTTGGATATCCATAGTTTGATACCTTCGGGTATCCATTGCTCCCATTATCCACCCTTTGAACTAGTGTTTAGGCAGGCTATTAAAGATGATAAAATACACACAAGATATAGTAAAACATGCATTAATTCTTCACTTACGTAGTGCAAGCATGATGAATGGCCTATTATATTGCTTATCATGATTTCTTTTGGCTATAAATTTTTTCGATGAAATGAAGTTATCAGAATATATATCTATGAGATTTAAATTGCCATGCCATGAAAGAATGCACACAATATTATAATAAGAACTGTTTGGGTTATAGCATATACAATAAATTTCTCATGCTTTGGGATTTATAAACGTATGTATGTAATAATTGGACCTTAGCTGTAATCATGACATGTAAGGCTGTTCTCTGTGATTGCATGCAAAGCTAATTAGTCAATACCTATATGTGTTTACATCTGCTTGTGCACTCCAATAACTATGATATAAGCCAAATGACGGTGTATGACATAATATGATGCTTGTTGACATTTAGTTGCCATAATAAGATAGTATTAAGAAATACATGGTGGTGAATAGAAGTTGTGAGTTATAATTGTATTTCATAATTATGATTGTATGATATATACGAAGTAATCATTCCTAGTGATATCTTTTATAGAAGCTACCTGACACATGCACTTCTTATATTGTAAATGCACATTAAATGCATATTTCATGTAACTAATGGGATTAAATGCAAATGATTGGAGGTTGTACCATCAGTAATAACGATGTCGGAGTTCATAAATGAAAGAATTAAGATGTCTATAAATTATGCTAGTTTACCAAGTAAGAGATTTAGTTATTAAGGTAAATTAAAAGTCTTTGGGAACTAGCCAAGTTCACACCATGCTCTACACCACTGTAAGTATACTAGTATTGTTGAGGTTAAAAACTCCCTCGAAAGGTAATTATGAAATGATTAATACCGTAGACATATATTATTGTAGCTATGCAGGTTGTAATGTATTGATGATATATTTTAGTAAGATCTTGTCCATAAAGTTTTGTTCCCCACTAAGCTTTATAGCTTAGCACAGGTTTGTTTATTCGTGTAGGTTTTTAGATAAGCTCCACCTTGGTTGTTAGCTACAGCAGCTTGATCACCATTAAAGAGAAGATCAGGCAGGTTCCAGTTGTGTTGAGGATGTCATTATGTATTGTTGGCCAACTGTGTTAGGCCTTATTCTTTATAAGTTGATTTAATTGTTGTGGCATGTAATCATGGCTTATGTTGTTATTATTATTATTATTATTAGTATTTCTACTTGATCTTTATTAGGTATAATGATGATTGACGTTTATCCATGGTTAAGAGATTAGGGTGTGACACATTTCAATTACATGATGTATGAATGAATATGTTATATGAAAAGAATCAATTAAAGTATCGCTTGCATATAGAGTTTAATAGTAGATAGATAGGCGCCTATAGGGATATTGCAATTGCCACTGTTGACCTTTTTAGGTCCAAAATGCAGTTGATCCTATTGGATCATCCATAACCTCATTTGGGTTGTTGTAAACCCATTTTGGGTCCATTTAATCGGTTCACCGTACATTTGACCCATTTGGGTCCATAGTTTTGATATCTTTGGATATCCACCATTTGATACCCTTGGGTATCCACCGATCCCGTTATCTACCTTTAGAACTTAAGCAGGCTAAAATAATGTGTAAATGCATTCCAGTTAATTTCAGTACAGATAAAGCATATGATATATGAAATAATATACTTGATTGAGATTCTAATACATATGTTATATTTATATATGTTATGTACTGATTCCTTTATGATATGTTTAAGTTCTAGTATGCTGAATTAAATATAAGGTTACATTGTTATTGATGATATTATATTCTGTTATATACTTATTTTAAATATGCTACTTTAAATATTTTCAATTATCATATGTTATATGTTTCTGACGACCATTATGAGTTATTCTCTTTCATAATTAGTATCCCCACTTAGCTTTATAGCTTAGCATGGATTATTTTATCCGTGTAGGTTCTATAGACAAGGCTTTTGCATAGGAATGAACTTTGCATCAGGACAGGCCAATACCGGTTCATAAAAATTGATGTAGGAATATTTTTGGATAAACTTTGTATAAGTTCCTTATCATGTTTCATATGTATTAAAGGCCTTTCTAATAAATGAATGTCATATCAAGTAAATGATGTAATAAGCTCATTAGAAGAATGCTATTATATGTATGCATATAGGAGCTAGAATGCTTATACATATATATGCTAGATGAATTGCGAAATGTTATGCATGTCAATGGATGTAGACTAAGACAAGTGTATCTAGCATGAATATGATAAATGTGTTGCATGATGAGTCATTAGGTATGTTGAAATTAAAGTTAAGGAAGTTGTGTGAAACACTTAGTTAATATATAAATACGTTAATATATTAATTGGATTATGTGATATGATTAATAATGGTTTAATTGAATTAATAACCTACTCTTATATGACTGAATGGTATGATATTATATACGATAAAGGAACTAGAATAGGGTGTTTAAATTTGGTATCAGAGACTAGGTTTAGTCTTTTATAGGTAATTTAAGTATAGGATTCTGTGGCATGAGATAGTGTCATGTTGGCCTAATGTAGAAGTTCCTTTTTTCTTATTGATTAAAGATGGAGAATTCATCTAGGGATGCTATAGAAGAATTGGTTGAAAGTAATTTGCCGGTTAGATCAAATCCTTTTAACCCAGTGACTTCATCCTCTTTCCAAAATAAAATTCCTGCTCCTATTCTTGGAGAAGCCTTGTGAAAAATTTCTTAGGATATGACTCAAATCCTACAAAGGATGACTATAACCAAAGCTCCAATATCTGAAATTAAGAAGCATGGGGTACAAGAGTTTTTGGGCACTAATTTAGAATAGTTTGAAGAAGTTGAGTTCTGGTTGGAAAGGTTGGAGAGGATCTTTGATGAAATTAACTGTCCTGCTAATTATAAAGTATCTTATGCTGTGTCTTTACTCCAAGGCATGGCGTATGATTGGTGGAAGCTGGTTATAAGACAGGTTCAGCTACTTGATCCATTTACATGGGAATTCTTTGAGGAAGAGTTCAGAAAGAAATATGTTACTAAGGCTTGCAAGGAGGAGAAATTGAAGTAATTTTTAAATATGAGACAAAGAACCTTATCGGTGGTTGAGTATGAGAAAGAGTTTAGCCGTTTGTGCAAGTATATTCCTAAGGAGATATTGACAGGAGTTTTTAAATGCAAACATTTTGAAGATGGGATAAATGATCAAATTAAAGAAAAATTGTTTAGATTTACATCCTTGAATGTCGTGGATTTTAATCAACTGGTTATAATCGCCATGAAAGTTGAGAAGTATGAGATAGCTAAAAGAGAAAGGGAGCAAAAAAGAAGTGGTTCTATAGGAGGATCTTCCACTAGGAAGAGATTTAGAGGGGCTTAAGGAGGTCAACCTGCATTGTTAATTATTAGTTCTGTTAGCAAAGGAAAGAAACAAGAATCCACTAATAAGTTCAAGACTGAGAAGGAAGCTTCTAAAAGACAGAGTAGGGGTCAAGCACCTGGATGCCCACATTATTCTAGGCATCACTGGGGTAACTATATGAAACTGGTTGGAGAATACTTTAGATGTGGTAGTATTGACCATTTTAAGGCTAATTTTCCTTCGAAACGGAACCAAGGTTTTAGGTAAAAAAGCAGTAGGGGAGCTTCCAATGCACCCCCATTTGGTAGAGGTAGAGGTAGAGGCCGAGGTGGATTAAATTATCATGGATCCCAATCCCAAAATGTGTTAGAGATAGTTAATAGACCTTTAACTCAGATGGTTTCTAGTTAGGCTTATGCAATGAAAGGTTAGGAGGAATAGAATGCTCCAAAAGTTATAGCGGGTACTTTTTTTCTCTGTAATTGTGACATACATGCACTCGTTGATCCTGACTCTACTCATTCTTATATTTGCATTAGGGATTTAGGTAGAGATATGTCTAAAATACAATAGTTAGATTTTGATGTATGTGTGACTAGTCCATTAGGACATAATGTAATTCTTAATAAAGTATGTAAAAACTATCCTATAATAGTTCAGGGGAGAGAGTTTTGAGCAGATTTGATTGTGTTCCCTTTTCATGAGTTTGATGTGATTTTGGGAATGGATTGGTTATCTAAGCATCATATAGTGGTGAATTGTGAAATGAAAATAGTAACTCTCAGGGATGATGAAGGAAATGAAGTGGTAGTAGAAGACAGTTGTTCTAAGCCACTAATTAATGTTATATCAGCAATGCAAGCTAGACGTTGTCTTAGGAAAGGTGTTAGAGAGTATACCCTAGAGCCCATGTAAAAAAAGATGTATTTCATATGTATGAATTCATATTCTTAATAAAAGGCATCATTCATTTATTAATGACATGTTTAAATGCATGAGTTTGTAAATCTTAAATTAATAAATGAAGTCCTTGATATTATAAACACAGTGCAAAGAAAATCATAAAAGTGTTCATGATATGAGATGTCTATTGCATGTAAATATGTTAATATCTAAGTATCCCTAGTCATAGAATTAACAAGATAGGACATTATTAATACGGATAGACTAGTACATGTGATGCTTCTTAAATGGTTCAAGCAGTGGTTCTCATAACTGTGATTATAGAAGATAATCAAAGCTAACATGTCGATGCTTGTTAAAAGAACAAGTTCATTAGAGACCTGCAAAGAGAATCCTCACATGGATATTAATTCTATGTCAGTAAGGAATCTCTTCATAGTGGTTGTGCAAGTATCCTTAGACTTGAGATCATCAAAGTTATCTTAAGTAGCAAGTGGTATACTTTGACTATTAGGAAGGATTGAGCCATTGAATTTTTTGTTACCTTGGCATATGTGGACAGTAAAAAGACTCATTTTAAGTTTAGACATCAGGGTGCTGAATTTATTTTTGGGTTTGCTGACATGCATGCTTGGTTTGGTTTTCCTTTCAATGGAAAACGTTTTAATGCTAATTTATTTGATCACCAACCTATTTGGACTACAATAATTGGCTTAAATGAATTCAACAACAAAAATGCATCCAATAGACTTATTAGGGATAATGCTATGTTCTTATTTCATAAATATCTTTGTCATGCAATATTTGGACGAGTCGAAAGCACCAAGTTTCAAACTAAGGATTTATTTATGCTTGATTTGTTATTATTGCATAAAACACCTTGTTCTATAGATTTTATCTTTGATGGTTTATATCATGCATCCATTGCTAAAACCAAAATGGTGGGAATGTGTCACATGGTAACCGAAATTATTCTAGGGTGTTTAAGTGATTTGGATAATTTTTTTGTGAATGAAAATAAGCATGTTACTTTAATGGATATATTTTATTTGCGTAACTCACATGTATTAGATAGAGGAACTTGGCCTCCACATTTTATCTCTCATTTTGTGCAGGATGCTGGTGCTCGTTGTGCCAAGGGCAAAGGTAAAGCCCCTGAATCTTCAATTGTTGCAACATCTGATGATTTGGATGGCGATGATGATGAAGATAAAGCTGGACAAGCTAGTGATTTAGGTGCTGGACATGATGATAGTCCTGAACAATATGCTGGTGCTAGGCGAGGTGATATTACGGGAATGCAGCAGGTTATATCCCATTTAGATGGCATTGAATCTGCAAACCAAAGCATGGTGGCCCGTATGGATTCACCAGAGGCCACTGTGTAACAGATGCATAAGAGCCACAAAAGTTTAAGTCACAAGTTGCTATCCTTCTTTTGCCATAAGAATATTCAATTCACTCATTCTCTGTCGGGGTCGCCAAGTGGACCAGCTGAGTAACGTTCCTTTCTCTCCTATTTTTAATTTTTGATTATGTTTTTGTGATTGTTTGTGTTGTGTTTTTATTTGTATTATGTGTTTGGTTTTGGGATTGTTCTCACACAATAGGGACATTGTGTCATTTGAGTGTGGGGAATAGGGATTGTGTTTTTATTTGTGTTAGATTTTTAGGTTGTTTTTAGTTTGCATAATCTTGGAGAGTTTTGTAGTTGATGAATGCTTGGTAATATAACATAAGACAATTTCATTGGCACAAGATTTTTGGTCTATTTAGCAAAATTCTTGAGGAATATCAATGTTTATTTTACTTTGACATTTCTATGTGCATAGTGAGGGTTATGATTTAGCAAAGCATTCTAGTGTAGGTACTTTTTAAGTTATTTATCTTTTCACATGAAATTTGATTATTTTGGCAAATCATTGCTTAAAGTAATCCACCCTATAGCTACGTGAGCTTTTAAGCCTTTATATAGATATTTTCTTTATATGAGAGCCTTGATATGTCATAAACTCTAGAACTTATTTTTGGTAAATTTCAAGATTACATGTAGTATAAGTTATGCATGAGAAATGATAAGGGCATTAGATTATAACCAATTTAACTTGCTTAAATGGACCACCCTTTTGACTTTAGGTAGCCAATTTTGAGCTTGAACCAATTTTTGTTGTTCCAATACATAATTAGCCTTAATCCAATTTTTGAACAATGAACTTTTCTTTTGGCACCTTTTATGTGTAGAGGATTAGGATTGCTGTGTCTTTAGAGATAATTTTTTTTATTGAGTATTAGCATGATAAATAGTTAGCTCCCTTTATTGGCATAAGTCCAATGTTAAAATAAAAGCTGGTAGAAAGAAGAGAAAAAGAAAGAAGAAAACATTTAAAAAAAAGAGAAAGTTAAGGAGTGATTCAAAGAAAAGGCAACTAGCACAAAGAATGGATAATAGCAAGGGAGTTAGATTAGTAAGTTAAAATTTCTTGAGATCATGCTAAGTTGTTTTGAGTCTCTTTTGATATGGTGATCGCTATTTTCTCTATACATTATGAGCTACCTAACCAAATTGATCCTACCCTTACCTAAGCCAAGTTACAACCTTGATTAAGACCCTTTGATTTCATGCATTTGCTTATACTAGTAGTGGAGATATTTATTCAATTACAAGCTTATGGTATGTAATAGCATATTAAAGGAAAGAGTGAAACACTAACCATTAAGCATTTGAGTGAATAAATAATTAGGTGTTGCGTGAGAGTTACTTTAGGCAATGTTTTGTATGAAATAGTCTATACATGTGTTAAGATATTTAATTTCTTGAGTGCTTATATTTTTGTGTTTTGAAATTTCTTAATTCTCCAAATGTGTATGGGTGTTGAGTTGAATATGCAAGGATATTGCTTGAGAATTTGCAATTTAAGACTAAGATACATAGAGATGAAGTTGTAACATGAATTTTTCCAAGTGGTCATCAATTATGAATGCAAGCTCCATTATTGTGTGAATGTTTGGTATGTGTCGTTTGATGTTATTTTCTTGAATTTTGAGTTTTTTCTTGAGGAAAAGCAAAAGTTCAAGTGTGGGGAATTGATACGAGCTTGAAAAGCTCATAGATATTATGTCTTTATGTGTAGTTTTATTGAGAATAGTGTTTATTATTTTGTTATTTTATTTGTAATTTGTTGCTTTTATGTGTTTTGTTTGCTTGTGGATGTTTTGCTTGTTTTTTAGGAGAAAGGATATGATTTGGGGCTTAAAGGAGATCATTTAAAGAATAAGGAGAAGGAGTGGGGCTACAAGGGCATTGTCACGAGTGCGACAATGCAAGGGAGGTCACGACAGCTAGCGGAGCAAGCCAAAGCCTGGACGTATCTTGTCGCGAGCGCGATGGAGGGTAGATGAGGAAGTTGAATTTTGAAGAGGTGCATTTTTTCATCAACAATTACAACTTTGGTGAGAGTCATTTTTGAAGGGACATCTCTTTAGAGATACATATATATATATCAAGTTAAACAGAATTGGATGAGATGAATTTTTGGATTTTGATTTTGTGATCTTAAGAACAATAGTTTTCTTTAGTATTTTTGTTCAATTTTCATGTCTTGAAGAAGAAGAGAAGCAAGGGAGAAGATACTTTTTGTGAAGGGAAAAGGGTTGAGAGATCCCCTTTTTCTTTTTCTTAATTTCATTTCTTCCTTGTTAACTTTCAATGAATGTTATTTTTGGTATTTGATTGTATATGAATAATTACTATTTTCAATTTACAAAATTGATCTTTGAATGTAGAATTTGCTATTGAAATTTTATTAGTATCATTATAGGTTAAGGAAAAAGACCTTAGATGGGAATTCCTTATTTGAAAATAATCATAATGGTCATAAATAAGAGAGTTAGTGAGAGCAACGTCTTATTGAAAGTTAATAGGAAATTCATTATCAAAGCATAGTTTGAGAGATCACATATGGAGATAATTGCTATAGGTTGGTAATTAATCTTAAAATGAGTAATTAGAGTTAACTAGTTCATTAACGAGAGTTGAGAATTAGAACTTTAATTGTATGTTTTAGGCATTCTAATTCATGTCAAGAGAGTGGATTAGAAATATATTCCAACTTGGCTTACTTATAAGATTAAATCATATTAATTAAAATAATGGTAACAAGTGCATGATCATTGAATTTTATTATCTTTACTGTCTTCTTTGATTATGTTTAACTAAGATTTAATTAATTTATGCAATAGAGTAGTTTAGAATTAATTTCCACTTATAAGCATCGTAAACAAGATTAAAATTGAGCAGTAATAGTGGGTAATTTCAATCAACATTTTCTCATGGGATCGATATCTAAAGTACTATAACCGGTACACCATATACTTGCGGTATTTAACCTTTAGAAAAAGCATATCACTCTCTCAACCCTAGCTGCCACCCCCTTGCTAGCATCAAGGGATTTCGACCAGCCCTTGTGTTCCTCCATTGTTGGTTCATTCAATCCTTCTCTAGAGTGGATTACTGATTGGAAATGTTTAATTTTGGATACTGTGGTTTGCGACAACCCGATGAGAAGGAAAATCAACTGTTCAACAAAAATCAAAGGTGATTTTTCTTATTCTCAGTAATATGTATATTGTAAATTCATGACAAGATAAAATCTATTGGTTAAAAATTTTAAATTTTGCTTATCTATGAGATGTTAGAGAGTATGCCCTAGAGCCTATGTAATAGGGATGTATTTCATATGTATGAACTCATATTCTTAATAAAAGGCATCATTCATTTATTAATGCTTTGTTTAAATACATAAGTTTGTAAATCTTAAATTAATAAATGAAGTCCTAGATATTATAAATACAGTGCAAAGGCAATCATGAAAGTGTTCATAATATGAGATGTTTATTGCATGCAAATGTGTTAATATCTAAATATCCCTAGTCATAGAATTAACAAGACAGGACATTGTTAATTCGGATAGACTACCACATGTTATGCTTCTTGAATGGTTCAAGCAGTGATTTTCATAACTGTGATTATGGAAGATAATCATAGCTAACATGTGGATGCTTGTTAGAAGAACAAGTTCATTAGAGACCTGCAAAGAGAATCCTCACATGGATATTAAATCTATGTTAGTGAGGAATCTCTTCATAGCGGTTGTGCAAGTATCCTTAGACTTCAGATCACCAAAGTTATCTTAAGTAGCAAGTGGTATACTTTGACTCCATAATTGATTACTTCCAACAGGAGATGAACTTAGTTAGGAGGTTGGGTATATCATAACCTACTTGAAGATAGTTGAGTGATTGATAAAGGATTCACCATCCCAGATTTATTAAGGGAAGCTATCTCGCATGATTCTATAATTACCTTGTTCAGAGAATCTCTTGCCAGAGTAATATGCCAAGATGGATAGAGATCCATGAAGGGCATTTTGAGAACAATGGTTTAATTAATAGAACATACATAATTAGATTTATATGAGTTGACAGAAATCCATACTTAGAATCTAATTGAGATAAGAGTGGTGAAAGGAGTAATTGCACGATAACTATTTCTTTGGAAGGGTATAGTCAAACAACTTGGCTTTCCTGACATTTGGATAGTCATGATGCCTAGCTAGAGGCTAATCATGACTTGTATAATAATGTATCAAAAATATCAATAGGGATTGATAAAATGATTTAAAGGAGTTTAAATCATGTGAGTTTTGAATAGAACTCACAACTATATATTATACTGCCAATATGGACAGGAACCTAATAGGTACACACATATAAAGAAAAGGATAAAAAGATAAAATTACAAGGATAATAATATTTGATATTATTATGGGAGTAGAGAAGTGAATAAGAGAATAATTAATTAAAGAGTTTAATTAATTATAGTCAAGTAAAATTGTTCGTAGAACTTTTTAGAAATATTCTGTAAAATGGACCTAATTGAAATGTTGTATTTATTAATTAATTATTATTGGACTATAAGTGTTATAGGGATGATATAATAATTAATAGATCCATTAGAGAAATTAAAGGGGGCCCAGAAGAATGGTTTTGGAACATAAACCCTCCAGAGGAAGGGTTACACGCCAAGCCCTGGTAGAAGGCCTTAGAGGCCTAATTCTTTGACGAAAATAAACTAAATATATTTCATAAGTGTTATGGAGCCCACAGATTTAATTTGGATGGATTTGGAATTCATTTGGGTGATTAAATCCAAGTATATGCACAAAGGGCCTAGTTTATGGGTTTTGTGCATAGTGTTTTGTGAAAGGACTTAAATTGGATTTAATTGATCCCAAATAAATTATTAATAATTCTAGAAGCCCATTTAATATTTCTCCAGCAATTTTAAAGAGCCCAATCCTATTATGAAGTTGAATTTTTAACCTAACTATAAAATCCAAGTGATGGATTATTAGGGTTAAGGTGAACAATTAAGAGAAAAGTATTTCTCTCACTCTCTCAACCCTAGCCGCCACCCCCTTGCTAGAATCATGGGGATTTCGATCAGCCCTTGTTCTCCTCCTTTGTTGGTTCATTCAATCCTTCTCTAGTGTGGATTACTCATTAGAGGTGTTCAATTTTGGACATTATGGTTTGCGATAATCTGGTGAGAAGGAAAATTAACTGTTCAACAAAAATTAAAGGTGATTTTTCTTATTCTCATTAATATGTATATTGTAAATTCATGGAAAGATCAGATATATTGGTTAAAATTTTAAATTTCGCTTATGTATGAGATGCATGTAACCGATAATTCCCAACATGGTATCAGAGCCTCGGTTTTGCCATAAATCAACAATTTTTTATTTTGCGTAATAGTTTTTATTTTTGAGTTATTTATTTCATGAACTTTAAAATATCATATTTGATTGTTAATTATTGAGAAATATTGATTTTTGGATGTATGTGATCAAAATATATAAAACGAAAAATAAAAACGATTCTTTTAAGAGAATAACCACTGAAATGGGGTATAGGGTTTTATTTTTCAATAAAGTTTAGGACCTGGTATAAATTAATTTTTTATTAATCCATTCTAAGATCATTTTGATGATAATTTATATGTTTAATATGTGATATTAAGCTATAGGATCAAACAAAATTAAAATCGAACAAGTTTTGCATGTAAACTAGTTTAGTCGAAAAATTCGATAAATTGGTATTCTTCGTGTGTTCATGTTTAGAACGATTTTTAATCTTCTAAATCTGATATATTAATTTGTTTTTAATTAATTGGATGAATTAAAATGGTCCTTAAATTAATTAGATTAATTTTAATTCATTAAAACCACTTAATGAACTTAATTATATTTACAGACTTGGTTTAAATTAGTGAATGACTTGGTGGGTCCAAAGAGCTGATTTAAATTAAATATTATAAACTATAATTAAGTTTATTAATGGGTTTTAAGGGCTGGAGTGGGCTTGGCTCATTCCAAAAGGCCAAAATGGTCCAATAGACACAAAACTAGTTTGTGTGTAAACACATCTTAGGGTTTATTGTGTGGGTTTCGGCCTACCCTTGTTTTAAGCCCAAAATTAATTTTTTTTAATTATTTAATATGATTAATTAATTAAATAATAAATTGATAATTAATTAATAATCAATTGGATTGAAAATTAAGGCAAGAACACATGCATGAAAAAAGGTTTCCTAAAATGAAAGTTTCCAAAATAGAAAAAATTTCCTAATTTGATCACATTATTAAAATAACTCAAAAGTATGTTTCAAGAGTTGAAACAAAGTTACTAATCCATTATATGTTTTACTTTATGCATTATAAATGCATATAAGGGTGTATGATTGGCATGATGGATAGTTATGTACAAGGCCCAATGTGATTGAGCATAATACATGTTTCGGCCTAATGAGAACTTTCATGTCCCGGCCACTTGTTTTTGGTTTGTATTTCTTTTCAAATTGTAATATGTAATAAGATTACTTAGATTAGAATTAGAGATAGAGATGGAGATCACTATCAAGGAGCAAGATGGGCCGAATGGAGATCTAACAAGTTTGAAGATAATGTAATTATTTTTACTTGTTTGAATCATGCATATTACCTAGGTGTGAACTTTTGATTTCCCTCTTAGCTCGGGAAAATCAATGTAGTAAAGTCAATAACTATACCATATTTGTATGCTTATATTTATGAGATAGATATAGGATGCATTCCAATGTATGCCAACCATGTATGATGAGACTTAATTAACTAAAATCCCTCAAACTAATACTAAGGTATATAAGCCTTTCATTAATTTGAGGAGAACCAGAGTTCTTTATAGTGTGGGTGTTGACCACAGTCAAGCTCACATTATATCTAATATGTTCGAATCTAATTAAATGGGTCATCTTAGCTAGCCCATTAGCTTGTTGACCACATTCAAGACTAATGGTTCTAGGTAAGATTAGGGAATGTATATATGATAGGCATGTATCAAGAGTTGATGTAATGATCCAATAGTTGTGTAGAGACACAATTGGTATAGAGATACCTACCTTTCAAGGGTATGTAGTTTGATTTGTTGACCACAGTCAAGGTCAAATATCATATCAAGGATTGGATATTGGCCCACTAAGAAAACCATCGGGTTTTCTCGGATTAAATAGTGAGGGCTATTGATTCACAATAAAATAGTGGGATTAAATGGATTAATTAAAGACCTAATTAATGCATAGGTCATCATCATGAGCATATCAAACATTAATATATGATCAATCTTGGATAACAAGCTGGTTATTAGCAAATATTCTGACTGGATCAGGCAAGTGAGAATTGTTCTCAAAGCTAAAAAGATCTATTATTTCTTGGATAAAGATCCACCAACAGTTCCATCAGATGATGCCATTAATGAATCAAGGGCGCTTATCGAAAATGCATGGAGGATAGTGAAGCAACAACATGTCTAATGCTGGGTGTTATGTCCTCAAAGCTTCAGAAGCAACATGAGATGATGGATGCTGGAACCATCATTTTGCATCTAGAGGAGCTTTATTCTTCTCAAGCTAGAACTGAGCGATATGAGATTGCTTGAGCTTTATTTAGCTGTAAAATGGTGGAAGGCACTTCGGCTGCTACTCATGCATTGAAGATGTATGGGTATATTGAGCATTTGAGTAGACTTGGCTATGTAATGGATAATGATCTATTCATAGATTTAATCTTGTACTCATTGGCTCCAAGTTATGCACCTTTCATGCTTAACTTCAACATGAACAAGATCTAAGTAACCATTCCTGAGTTAATCAAAATGCTCAAAACAACTAATGGATCCTTCAAGAAGGATATTAAAAAGTGTCATGGTCATCACTTCTGGTAATGTTAAGAAGAAGAAGAAGAAGAAGAAGAAGATGACCAATGCACAGCCAAACAATTGTGGGATTTCAAAAAAGAAGGTTGCCAAGAAAGAGAATCCCAAAGGAACTTGCTTCCATTGTGGAAAAGATGGTCATTGGAAGCATAACTGCAAGGCCTAACTAGATTCTCTTAAGGAGAAGAAGCAAGCTGATGCTTCTACTTCATGTATTCATATGATTGAAATTAATACTTATTCTATTGTTGCAAAATAATCTTGGGTATTAGATACTGAATGTGAATCTCATTGTGTTATGATCTACAGGGGCTTAGAAGCAATAAAAGAGTTTGAAAAGCAGAAATATGTCTACAGTCAGCTACTGGAAAAAATATCTCTACAACAGTTATGGGGACTTACCATTTGCCACTTCCAAGTGGATTGATACTGGACTTAAATAATTGTTATTATGTTCCAGCATTGTCTAAAAGTATTATTTCTTTCAGTTGTTTATTGAACGATTATGACATTTCTTTAAAGGACAAATGTTGTTACATTTTTAAGAACAATATTTTTTATGCAAAAGCTATCATTGAGAATGGTATATTTGTTCTTGATTTAATTAAAGAAGTGCATAATATGGATACCAAGAGAATGAAACAAGATAATCTAAATACCTCATATTTGTGGCATTGTTGTTTAGGCCATATAAATGAGAAATGCATGACCAAATTAAACAAGTCAGGTGATTTGGGATCATTTGATTATGAATTATTTGATACATATGAATCTTGTTTATTGGAAAAAATGACAAAAGCTCCCTTTATTGGTAAAGGAGAACAAGTTAAAATGGTTTTAGACTTAATACATAAATGTATGTGGTCCAATGGCTACACATGACAAAGGAGGTTACTTCTACTTCATTACTTTCATAGATGATTATTCCAGGTTTGGATATATCTATCTAATGAAATATAAATTAGAAGCATTTAAAAAGTTCAAAGAATTTAGAAATGAAGTAGAGAAGCAACTTGTTAAGAGTATTAAGACACTTAGATCAGATCGAGGTGGAGAATACTTAAGCCAAGAATTTCAAGATTATCTTAGAGATAATGGGATTTTATCTCAATGTACTCCACCATATACACAATAGCACAATGGTGTATCTGAGAGGAGAAATCAAACACTATTAGATATGGTTCGATCTATGATGAGCCGAGCAGACTTGCCTAAGTCCTTTTGGGGATATACACTAGAAACTACTATTTATGTGTTAAATAGATTTTCTAGTAAATCGGATGATGTTACTTCATATGAGATATGTAATAACAAGAAAACCACACTTTCTTATATGAAAGTATGGCGATGTTTTGGTATTATTTCTTCCATACCTTACTAAAGGAACGGAAAGGAAGGTGTTTGTTTCAAGGCATGCTATCTTCTTAGAAAGAGAATTTCTCCTACGAGAGGACAATGGGAGTAAAATTGAACTTGGTGAAGTTCAAGACCCATAAATAGAAGTAGATCAACCGATTGAACCCGAGACTAAATTTCATAATGATGAGATTATAGTTGAACCTAATTTTACACAAAATCCTAGAAGATCTACTAGGATGCGTTCTATCCCTGTGAGATATAGATTTCACATTAATTCGGATAGAGGCATAACTGTAGTAGAGGACAATGAGCCTACAAGCTATTAAGAAGTTTTGAACAGTTCAGAACATGATTTATGGCTTAAGGCTATGCAGTCTGAAATGGACTCCATGTATGAGAATAAAGTATGGACTTTAAATCAACCACCTGAAAGGATAAAACCCATAGGGTGCAAATGGGTCTCCAAAAAGAAGACCGACATGGAAGGTAATATAGTTACCTATAAAGCTCGCTTTGTAACAAAAGGTTATCTTCAAAAAGAAGGTATTGACTATGATGAAACCTTTTCTCTTGTAGCGATGGTTAAGTCTATAAGAATACTTTTAGCCATTGCATCTCATTATGATTATGAGATTTGGCAAATGGATGTGAAGACAACTTTCCTAAATGGAAATCTGACTAAGGATGTGTATATGACACAACTAGAAGGGTTCACATCAGGAAATGGTGAAAAGGTATGCAAGCTTTAAAGATCCATTTATGGATTGAAGCAAGCCTTTAGGAACTGGACATGCGATTTAAAGAGACAATCAAAGAGTTTGGTTTCTCACAGAATGAAGATGAACCTTGTGTACATAAAAGGGTCAGTGGGAGTGCAATTGTTTTTTTAGTTCTATATGTGGATGACATATTGATCATAGGAAATGACATTTCTCTTCTCCAATCGATTAAAATATGGTTATCCAAGCAATTCTCCATGAAAGACCTTGGAAAAGCATCCTATATTCTAGTAATAAGGATCTATAGAGGTAGATCCAATAGGTTGCTAGGTCTTTGTTAAAGTATATATATAGATAAATTATTGAAGAGGTTCAATAGGGATCTCTCTAAGAAAGGTTTTATAACCATGGTGCATGGAAAACACCTTTTTAAGTCTATATGTCCATAGACACTAGAGGATAAAGAGAGCATGAATAGAATACCATATGCATCTGCAATTGGTTCTATCATGTATGCTATGTTATGTACATGTCCAGATGTAGCATTTGCTTTGAGTGTCATAAGCAGATTCCAATCCAATTTCGGAGAGGAACACTGGGCAACTGTCAAGAATATTCTTAAGTACCTAAGAAGGACTAAGGATATAATCTTGGTATATGGGGAGGATAGTTTGGAAGTAAATGGGTATATAGATGCTAGCTTCCAATCTGACAAAGATGATTGTAAATCACAGTCTGGTTTTGTGTTCATAATGGGAGGAGGGGCAATTAGTTGGAAGAGTTCCAAACAAGAAACAACTGTTGATTCCACGACAGAAGCTGAGTACATTGCTGCTTCAGAAGCAGCTAAAAAAGTAGTCTGGATCAAAAAGTTCATATCTGAACTAGGAGTGGTGCCTAGCATTGTTGATTCAATTCCTTTATAATTTGACAACAATGAAGCCATTGCGAAAGCAAAAAAACCATGATCACATTAGTGATCCAATCATGTTCTTAGATGCTACCATCTCATAAGGGAAATAGTAGCTAGAAAAGATGTGAAAATAAAAAGTATCCCCATAGATGATAATGTGGCAGATCCCCTCACTAATGCACTTTTCCAGATTAAGCACGATCACTATATAAATATCATGGGTCTGAGACATATGAGTGATTAGCTCTAGAGCAAGTGGGAGATTGTTAGAGAGTTTGCACTAGAGCCCATGTAATAGGGATGTATTTCATATGTATGAACTCATATTCTTAATAAAAGCCATCATTCATTTATAAATGCTATGTTTAAATACATGAGTTTGTAAATCGTAAATTAATAAAGGAAGTCCTAGATATTATAAACATAGTACAAAGGCAATCATGAAAGTGTTCATGATATGAGATGTCTATTACATGCAAATGTATTAATATCTAAATATCCCTAGTCATAGAATTAACAAGATAGGACATTGTTAATTCGGACAGACTAGCACATGTTATGCTTCTTGAATGGTTCAAGCAGTGGTTCTCATAACTATGATTATGAAAGATAATCAAAGCTAACATGTGGATGCTTGTTAGAAGAATAAGTTCATTGGAGACCTGCAAAGAGAATCCTCACATGGATATTAAATCTATGTCAGTGAGGAATCTCTTCATAGCGGTTGTCCAAGTATCCTTAGACTTGAGATCACCAAAGTTATCTTAAGTTACAAAGTGGTATACTTTGACTCAATAACTGATTACTTCCAATTGGAGGTGAACATAGTTACGAGGCTGGGTATATCATGACCTACTTGAAGATAGTTGAGTGATTAACAAAGGATTCACCATCCTAGATTTATTAAGGGAAGTTAACTCACATGATTCTATAATTACCTTGTTTAGAGAATCTCTGGCCAGAGTAATATGCCAAGATGGATAGAGATCTATGAAGGGCATTTAGGGAACAATGGTTAAAGTAATAGAACATACATAATTAGATTTATATGAGTTGACAGAAATCCATACTCAAAATCCAATAGAGATAAGAGTGGTGAAAGGAGTAATTGCACGATAACTATTTCTATGGAAGGGTATAGTCAAACCACTTGAATTTCCTGACATTTAGGTAGTCATGATGCCTAGCTAGAGGCCAATCATGACTTGTATAATAATGTATCCTAAATATCAATAGGGATTGATAAAATGATTTAAAGGAGTTTAAATCATGTGAGTTTTGAATATAACTCACAATTATGTATTATACTGCCAATATGGATAGGAACCCAATAGGTCATACACATATAGAGAAAAGGATAAAATGGTAAAATGATAAGGATAATAATATTTGATATTATTATGGGAGTAGAGAAGTGAATAAGAGAATAATTAATTAAAGAGTTTAATTAATTGTGGTAAAGTGAAATCGTTCGCAGAACTTTTTAGAAATATTTTATAAAATGGACCTAATTGAAATATTATATTTCATAATTAATTATTATTGGGCTATAAGTGTTATAGGGCTGATATAATAATTAATAGATCCATTGGAAAAATTAAAAGGGCCCAGAAGAATGGTTTTGGCGCAGAAACCCTCTAGAGGAAGGGTTACACGCCAAGCCATGGTAGAAGGCCTTAGAGGCCTAATTCTGGGAGCAAAATAAATTAAATATATTTCATAAGTGTTATGGAACCCATATATTTAATTTGGATTGATTTGAAATTCATTTGGGTGAATAAATCCAAGTATATGCACAAAGGGCCTAGTTTGTGGGTTTTGTATATAGTCTTTTGTGAAAGGACTTAAATTGGATTTAATTGATCCCAAATAAATGATTAATAATTCTAGAAGCCCACTTAATATTTCTTAAGCAATTTTAAAGAGCCCAATCCTATTATGAAGTTGTATTTTTAACCTAACTAAAAAAATCCAAGTGATAGGGTATTAGGGTTAAGGTGAACAATTAAGAGAACAAAATTTCTCACTCTCTCAACCTTAGCCGCCATCCCCTTGCTAGCATCAAGGGGATTTCACCTGGCCCTTGTTCTCCTAATTTGTTGGTTCATACAATCCTTCTCTAGTGTGGATTAGTCATTGGAGGTATTCAATTTTGGACATTGTGGTTTATGACAACCCGGTGAGAAGGAAAATCATATGTTCAACAAAAATCAAAGGTGATTTTTCTTATTCTCATTAATCTGTATATTGTAATTTCATGGCAAGATCAGATCTATTGGTTAAAATTTTAAATTTTTCTTATGTATGAGATGCATATAACCAATAATTCCCAACATGTGATGCATGTAACCGATAATTCCCAACATGATATCAGAGCTTCGGTTTTGCCATGAATCTACAATTCTATATTTTTATGGAATAGTTTTTATTTTTGAGTTATTTATTTCATGAACTTTAAAATATCAGATTTGATTGTTCATGAATGAGAAATATTGATTTCTGGATGTATGTGATCAAATATATAAAACGAAAAATAAAAATGATTCTTTTGAGAAAAGAATCATGGCTTTGGCGTGTAGGGTTTTACTTTTCAATAAATGTTTTAGGGGCTATTCTAAATTAAATTTTTATTGATCCACTATAAAATAATTTTGATGATAATTTATGTGTTTAATATGTGATATTAAGCCATAGGATCAAACAAAATTAAAATCGAACAAGTTTTGCATGAAAACTAGTTTAATTGAAAAGTTCGATAAATTGGTGTTCTTGGTGTGTTCTTGTTTAGAATGATTTTTAATCTTCTAAATATGATATATCTGATATATTAATGTGTTTTTAATTAATTGGATTAACTAAAATGAGCCTTAAATTAATTGGATTAATTTTAATTCATTAACACCACTTAATGGGCTTAATTATTTTTACGGACTTGATTTAAATTAGTGAATGACTTGGCAGGCCCAAGGAGCTGATTTAAATTAAATATTATAAACTAAAATTAAGTTTATTAATGGGTTTTAAGGGCTGGAGTGGGCTTGGCTCATTCCAAAAGGCCCAAATGGTCCAATAGACACAAAACTAGTTTGTGTGTAAACACATCTTAGGGTTTATTGTGTGGGTTTCGGCCTACCCTTGTTTTAAGCCCAAAATTAATTTTTTTTAATTATTTAATATGATTAATTAATTAAATAATAAATTGATAATTAATTAATAATCAATTGGATTGAAAATTAAGGCAAGAACACATGCATGAAAAAAGGTTTCCTAAAATGAAAGTTTCCAAAATAGAAAAAATTTCCTAATTTGATCACATTATTAAAATAACTCAAAAGTATGTTTCAAGAGTTGAAACAAAGTTACTAATCCATTATATGTTTTACTTTATGCATTATAAATGCATATAAGGGTGTATGATTGGCATGATGGATAGTTATAGACAAGGCCCAATGTGATAGAGCATAATGCATGTTTCGGCCCAGTAAAAACTTTCGTGTCCCAGCCACTTGTTTTTAGTTTGTATTTCTTTTTCAAATTGTAATATGTAATTAGATTACTTAGATTAGAATTACTGAGAGAAATGGAGACCACTATCAAAGAGCAAGATGGGCCGGATGGAGATCCAACAAGTTTGAAGATAATGTAATTATTTTTACTTGTTTGAATCATGCATATTACCTAGGTTTGACCTTTTGATTTCTCTTTTGGCTCGGGGAAATCAATGTAGTAAAGTCCATAACTATACCATATTTGTATGCTTATATTTATGACATAGATATAGGAAGCATACCAATGTATGCCAATCATGTATGATGAGACTTAATTAACTAAAATCCCTCAAACTAATACTAAGGTATATAAGCCTTCCATTAATTTGAAGAGAACCAGAGTTCTTTATAGTGTGGGTTGTTGACTACAGTCAAGCTCACATTATATCGAATATGTTTGAATCTAATTAAATGGGTCATCTTAGCTAGCCTATTAGCTTGTTGACCACAGTCAAGGCTAATGGTTCTAGAGGCAAGATTAGGGGAATACATTATGAATGCATCTTGAGTTAATCAACATGCTCAAAACAGCTGATGGATCCTCCAAGAAGGATTCAAAAAGTGTCATGGTTGTCACTTCTGCTAAAGGTAAGAAGAAAAAGAAGAATAAGATGACCAAGGCACAGCCAAAGCATGGTGGGATTTCAAAGAAGAAGGTTGCCATGAAAGAGAATCCCAAAGGAACTTGCTTCCATTGTGGAAAATATGGTCATTGGAAGCATAACTGCAAAACCTATCTAGATTCTCTCAAGGAGAAGAAGCAAGCTGATGCTTCTACTTCAGGTATTCATATGATTGAAATTAATACTTATTCTATTGCTTTAAAACAATCTTGGGTATTAGATACCAGATGTGGATCTCATTTGTGTAATGATCTACAGGGGCTTAAAAGCATTAGAAGAGTTGGAAAGGTAGAAATATGTCTACAGTCAGCTACTGGACAAAACATCTCTACAACGGTTGTGGGGACTTACCATTTGCCTTTTCCAAGTGGATTAATACTGGAATTAAATAATTGTTATTATGTTCCAGCTTTATCCAAAAGTATTATTTCTTTCAATTATTTATTGACCGATTATGACATTTCTTTAAAGGACAAGTATTGTTACATTTTTAAGAACAATATGTTTTATGCAAAAGCTATCATTGAGAATGGTATATTTGTTCTTGATTTAATTAAAGAAGTGCATAATGTGGATACCAAGAGAATGAAACAAGATAATCTAAATACCTCATATTTATGGCACTGTCATTTAGGCCATATAAATGAGAAATGATGACCAAATTACATAAGTCAGGTGATTTAGGATCATGTGATTATGAATCATTTGATACATGTGAGTCACTTTTTTTGGGAAAAATGACAAAAGTTCCTTTATTGGTAAAGGATAACGAGCTAAAATGGTTTTGGACTTAATACATTTAGATGTATGTGGTCAAATGAGTACACATGCCAGAGGAGGTTACTCCTACTTCATTACTTTCATAGATGATTATTCCAGGTTTGAATATATCTATCTAATGAAATATAAATCAGAAGCATTTGAAAAGTTCAAAGAATTAAAGAATGAAGTAGAGAAGCAACTTGGTAAGAGTATTAAAACACTTAGATCAGTTCGAGGTGGAGAATACTTAAGCCAAGAATTTCAAGATTATCTTAGAGATAATGGGATTTTATCTTAATGGACTCCACCATATACACCACAACACAATGGTGTATCTAAGAGGAGAAATCGAACACTATTAGATATGGTTCGATCCATGATGAGTCGAGCAGACTTGCCTAAGTCCTTTTGGGGATATGCACTAGAAACTACAGTTTATGTGTTAAACAGGGTTCCTAGTAAATCGGTTGATGTTACTCCATATGAGTTGTAGAATAACAAGAAACCCACACTTTCTCATATGAAAGTATGGGGTTGTCCTGCTTATGTGAAGAGGACAGTGTCAGACAAACTCGATGTTAAGTCTGACAAATGTTTATTTATGGGATATCCAAAAGAAACGTTTGGATATTATTTCTACCATCTCTTAGAAAAAAAGGTATTTGTTTAAAGGCATGTTGTCTTCTTGGAAAGGGAATTTATCCTATGAGAGGACAGTGGGAGTAAAATTTAACTTGGTGAAGTTCAAGACCCACAAATAGAAGTAGATCAACCGATTGAACCCGAGATTGAATTTCGTAATGATGAGATTACAGTTGAACCTAATTATACATAAAATCCTAGAAGATCTACTAGAATACGTTCTATCCCTGTGAGATATGGATTTCATATTGATTCAGATAAAGGCATAACTGTAGTAGAGGACAATGAGCCTACAAGCTATCAAGAAGTTTTGAATAGTTCAGAACAAAATTTATGGGTTAAGGCTATGCAGTCTGAAATGGACTCCATGTATGAGAATAAAGTATGCAATGAACAAGATAGTCATCAAGCTTCATGGGATGCTTAAGAATGCTGAAGAGAACATTCGAAAGACCAATCCTATACTTATGGTTTAAGGAGGCATTAAAAAGGGACCCGCTAAGGGAAAGTGAATGGCAAAACCCAAGTATGACCTGGCTCGACTTAAGTCAAATGGGAATGTACCTCAGGCCCAACCCAAGCCCAAGGTGCAAAAGCTCAAGGAGAGCGAGAGCACATACTTCTATTGCAACAAGTTAGGGCATTAAAGGAAGAATTACGCTCTTTTCAAGGAAGAATAAAAGAAGAATAGAGCTAAGGCATCCAGTTCTAGTATTTTTGTTGTTGAAATTAACCTTTTTATTTCTACCATTTGGGTATTGGATACCCATTGTGGTTCTCACATTTGTTCAAATGTGCAGGGGTTAAGAAATAGGCAGTTGCTTGGTAAGAATGAAGTGGACCTCCATATGGAAAATGGAGCACGAGTTGTTACCATGGAGATAAGCAACTATCAACTCACTTTACCTTATGGACTTTGTTTAGAATTGAAAAATTGTTATTATGTGCCTGCTATGAGTAGAAACATTATTTCAGTTTCTTGTTTGGATATGGATGGATTTGATTTTGTTATTAATAATGGAAATATTCATATTTGCCGCTAAGGCATTTCATATGGCAATGCCATGTTACAAAATGGCTTTTATATCCTTGATCTACAAAACAAAGAGTCCATATACAACATTAATACAAAGAGGGTTAAATAAAACGAATTGAACCCTACTTACTTTTGGCATTGTCGTTTTGGACATGCAAATGAAAAACACATTTCAAGACTCCATAAATCTGGAGTGCTTAGGTCATTTGACTTAGAATCTTATGACACATGCAAGCCATGTTTGCATGTAAAGATGACAAAGAGTCCTTTTAACAAGAAAGGAGAGAGGAATAGTGACTTATTGGAACTAATACATACCGATGTATGTGGACCATTAAGTACACAAGCTAGAAGTGGTTTTAGCTACTTCATGACATTCACAGATGACTTCAGTAGATATGGCTACGTCTATCTAATAAAGCACAAATCTGAAACTTTTGAGAAATTCAAAGAGTTTAAGAACGAGTAGAAAACTAACTTGGTAAAAGTACAACTTGGTAAAAGTATAAAAGCCATTCAATCAGATCGAGGTGATGAATACTTAAGCTAAGAGTTTGACAGTCATTTGAATGAGTGTGGAATTATTTCACAACTCACTCCTCCTGTAACACCACAATGATATGGTGTGTCTGAAAGGAGAAATCAAACTCTGTTGGACATGGTTCGATCAATGATGAGCCAAGTTGATCTTCCTGTCTCCTTTTGGGGTTATGCATTAGAAACTGCTGCATTTCTACTGAACCGTACTCCAACTAAAGCAGTTGAGAAGATTTCGTATGAGGTATGGACTGGGAAAGAATCTAATATGTCATTTCTCAGGATTTGGGGCTATGAAGCACTTGTTAAGAAATTAACATCTGATCGTCTGCTTATTTGTGGGTTATACCAAAGAAACAAAGGGATACTACTTTTACTCACAAGCCGAGAACAAAGTATTTGTTGCTCACAAGGCCATTTTCTTGGAAAAGGAATTCCTTCTCAAGAAAGATAGTGGGAGTAAAGTAGAACTTGGAGAAATTCAAGTGCCACAAACTCCTATAGAGGATGAGTTGGAAATGGGATCAAGTTCACAACCAGTTATGGAATAAAAACCCAATGCACAAGAACCTAGAAGGTCCGGTAGGGTACATTGGGAGATTGAGAGATACGGATTTCTAATCACCGACAGTAACACCATTGAGTTAGTGGATCGTGAGGATCCAACTACCTACCGAGAAGCTATTAAGAGCCTTGACTCGAAAATTGGCTTGAAGCATTGAAATTCGAGATGTAATCAATGTACGATAACCAGGTTTGGACCTTGGTTAATCCACTGAAAGGTGCTAAGGTAATTGAATGCAAGTGGCTATTTAAACTCAAAGCTGACAAGACCTACAAAGGTAGACTTATAGCAAAAGGTTTTCGACAAACTCATGGTGTAGACTATGATGAGACCTTTTCGCCTGTAGTCATGCTCAAGTCCATTAGAATCTTGCTTGCTATAGCTGCATATCATGATTATGAGATATGGAAAATGGATGTCAAAACTACTTTCCTCAACGAAAATTTACTTGAGGATGTGTATATGACACAACTTGAGGGTTTTGTCAATCCCAAGCATCCTAAAAAGGTTTGCAAGATTTAAAAATCCATTTATGGATTAAAACAAGCATCTTGAAGTTGGAATCTTCGTTTTGATGAAGTGGTCAAGAATTTTGACTTTGTCAAGAACGAAGATGAGCTTTGTATATACAAGAAGGTTAGTGGGAGCATAATAGTATTTCTGGTCCTATATGTGGATGACATCCTTCTCATTGGGATTGACATTCCAACATTGCAAAAGGTTAAGCAATGGTTGGGGAAGTGTTTCTCAATGAAAGACTTAGGTGAAGCCGAGACAATACTTGGTATTCGGATCTATAGAGATAGATCGAACCGGCTTTTGGGACTAAGTCAAGAAAAGTACATAGACAAAGTAATAAAGCATTTTAGTATGGGAGACTCAAAGAAAGGGTACATACCTTTGGCTTTGGGAGTGCCTTTGCCTAAAAAATAATGTCCTAAAACTAAAGAGGAGAGGGACAGCATGAGTGGAATCCCATATGCATCTGCTATTAGATCTATCATGTATGCTATGTTATGTACTAGGTAGGATGTTGCTCAGGCACTGAGTATAACCAGTAGGTTTCAGAAAAACCCTGGCGAAAAGCACTGGTCTGGTGTAAAGGGGATTCTAAAGTACCTGCGAAGGACTAAGGATCACTTCTTAGTGTATGGTGGTTAAGAAGAGATCATCATACAAGGTTATGCTGATGCTGCTTTTCAAACCAGCACTCAGGACTTAAGATTGTAATCTAGATTTGTTTTTGTTTTGAACGATGGTGCTGTCAGCTGGAGAAGCTCAAAGCAAGAGACCATTGCCGACTCAACTACAGAATCTGAGTATATTACAGCAAGTGAGGCTGTTTGGATTAAAAAATTCATTTCTAGATTAGGAGCTATCCCAAGCATCCTAGATCCATTAGAAATTTTTTGTGACAATAATGGGGCCATCGCACAGGCAAAGGAGCCCCGGTCACACCAAAAATCCAAACACATACTTATAAGGTATCACCTTATCGAAGAAATCATTGATCATGGGGACGTCAAGATTAGCAAGATAGCAAGTGAAAATAATGTAGCAGATCCATTGACGAAACAGTTGCATCCAAATCTGCACGAAGCTCATTTGAGAGCGTTCGATTTGAGGGCTATGCCCAATTGGGACTAGTGCTAGTGGGAGATTGTTAGTGTAAGCCCTAGCCCTAATGCATTATTATAAAACACTTAAATTAATAATGAGGCATTTATTTTATCTATTGTATTCCTATGCATATCAATTGATAAAACTATCCAAGAATGTTGTTTCAGTTTAAGTTATCATGTGTGAGGCACATGGTTGTAAGACCTTGAAACAATAGAGACTTCATTCTAAATATCCCTAGTCAGTCATTATTATGGGAATAACAATGAATTAAAACTAGTATGCTCTCTCTGAAAAGATGAGTTCTGTCTTAAGGATCATAAGGATAGGAGTGTCAATCAGAGATCATAGATACATGTTTAGAACATGGTATCTGGATTTGATCCATTCATGAGAACACTGCATGGTACTAGTCATAAGTGTTTCTTATGTGCAAGTTTTGCATCGGAGTTCTTAGACCTAAAATCTCTATGAAAATCTTTATGAATTATTGTGTACTTTGACATACACCTAACGTACTCGTAACAGGGTGACAAGTATGGGTATGGTTGCGTATGCACTAATTCATGTTAGAGAGCATGAGAGAAGTAAAGGGATTACCCCTCTCAATAAGAGAGAAAATAGATCGGCCACTTGATCAGTGAATTGAGAAGTGTATGGCCATACCAAGATAAAATAATGAGTAATCATTATTTATCTGAGAGTTTAGTGTCACTGGAATATCAAGAAAAGAATTAGTATATATAAGAATGACTAGTTCCATGCCTTATATTAATTATGATATTTAAGGGTAAGGGACTATGCAAAATTGCATTAGGTCACTAAATGCCATTTGCATTTTCATTTAATTTGGAATGCTATAATATCTTGCTAGAGAATATATATAGCCTTTGAATTAATTCATTGCCAATATTAAATTGACCTATAGGATCGCATATAAAGCATTGGACTTAAAATATTTAAATAGAATATTGGGCATTAATTTGGGCTTTTATTTAAAGCCAAATTAATGTACGTAATGGGTATTAAAATTGCTAAATGGACCTTGGTCTATGAGAGAGGGAATTTCGGCCTACGTAGATTTAATTTCAATTAATTAATTATCTTGGATTAATTAAGTTAATTGAGTATTAAATCCTAATAACATTTGAATCAAAATAAAACACTTAAATAGGAGAGAGAGTGGCCGAAATTCAAAGAGAAAATCATAGTGAATTTCGGCACATGTATATCCTAAATAAGTGATTTGTTTTGATTAAATGTCTTATGTTTATTTTAAATTAATTTGAATTTAAAATTTAAAGGAATTTGAATTAATATATGTCACTTAATTAGGAAGTGATGGAGGCTGAATTTACTACCTAAAGATAGTAAATTTCGGCATTCACACTTGACCTAAACAAGTGATATATATTAATGAATTAAAAGGAAGAAAAAAACCTAGCCATTGTTCTCTCTCTCTCTTTCTCTTGGCCGAAATACACAAGGGGAAAAAATTCTTTCTTGTTCTCTAGTGTTATTGGTAGCAATAGCAACCTAAAAGAAGAATAAGATCAGATCTTGTGGTTTCAATCTATTCCCATTGCCAAATATTCAAACATAAAGCTAGCACTATCAGTTTTAAACCATCTTTGCAAGTGTGTGTGTGAGAATAGAGAGGAGTGCCGTAAAGGCAGCTCCTTGGCATTGGTGTTCCAGATCTGAAGTATATAATTTCATCTTATAAATTTTCCATTGCAAAATTCAAGTTTTTAAGAGCATCCAAACTTGTAAGTTTAAAAATCCTAAAATTGCATGTTTCGATTCTATGTCGTATATTACATGGCATGAAAGATCTATATTTTTTATTTTTTCGCTGTATGATCATCGTGTATTTGCCATGTGATATCCTGTCATAATCCTCTATCCCAATTATATATGCCTATGAAATTTTCCCTTCAAATTCCACCTAAAACTCGAGAAAATCACAAAATTTTACCTTCTGATTCTTAGCTTAAATCCCTAATTTCTTGGCCTCATATTGATGAAAATCCTTTTCCAGGTCAAAGAGGATGAATTTCTAAGCTTTAGGTTCAATTAGGGCTTGTGATTTAAAGAAAGAATGCTTGAGATGAAGAAAAATAGAAGAGAGGCAAATAAAAGAAGGGTTCGGATTTTGAAGAAAAGAAAGGGGAAGTTGCAAAACTTCTAGGGTTGTTTTCAGATATTAATGAGCTATTATAGGGTGTCTTTGAGTGTACCAAAGGAGGTTCCAAGATTCATTCATTATCCATTAGATCTAAGGGCCCTAATTTTTGTCACTTATTGCCCATACATCAAGTTAGGCTCATCCTGCTGGTCTAAGCTCACTCACACTTAATCATGGCTTTATATTGATGACTCATGTATCTTTTTATGGTCAAATTCTCGAGTTTGGCCCTCCAAATGACCTGGTCTTGGTTTTGCACCCTAAAATCTAAATTTTCATTCCCAATATCAGATTTTCCTAAAATTTTGGACCAAGTGTCTCGATATATTCAAGAACATGTGGTTACAATTTTAGCCCATTCCAACATCGTTTCGATATACTTCCGGCCCCAGCAGCTTGCGTAGCCGATTCGAAACTCAAAATTTCAGGATTGTCAAAATTTCTATTTTTCAGTTCCTAGGCTGTATTTACATTAGTTACATGTTATATATGAAATTTGGGAGAAATCATAGATCTCTAGGTCCCTCAATCGCTCAGTCAAAGTATTGGTCAATCCTAGGTAGACCTGTGAAATTTTTCTTTATTTTCCCGTTGAGAGATCTATTTGACATCAGTTTCTCTTCAAATTATACCATTAGACTCCGCTCAACCTGTGCTTTCATTTCTTAGTCTCATGTTGCACTGTCCGTCGAGTCCTCTACTTGGATTTTTCGGTCCCGATACAATTACCTTTTTATAATTGTTACCGAGTTTTCTCACCTTATTCAATTTCAATTTTTCCAAAATTTAACCTAGGATAGTTTTTCGTATTCTGTAACTTAATATGCATGGTGGATGCAAAAATTAGGGTGTAACTTAATATATATATATATATATATATATATATATATATATATATATATATATATATATATATCAATCATTAGTTCTCTCAATAATTCATTCTCCATATTATGCATTAAGTATTTTATATTTAATTATATATCTAAATCATTCAATATATTTTTAAAAATATTTGGTACTTTCGTTTCTATTTTAATTTTTCAGTTGCATAAAAGGTGCTTTTAAAATAACAATTATTTAATTTTACTCAAACATAATTATAATTAAAAAATAATAATTATTTCTATTTTTATCTAATAATTAATATTATTTAAAATTAACAATAAATTTTATATTTAGAAAATAAAATTAGTAATATACAAAAAGTGTAACAAATTAATTATCAAAATTAATGAAAAACTATTGTTAGTATTTAGCTATATTAATAACTAAATAATAATTCAAAAAAAAAATTAATTAGAAAACTCAAATTTTTGTTAGGTTTAACAAAAAAGTTAATGAAATCTCTCAATTGAAAGAGTACCAAAATTTTAGTGTCTAATTGTAAGAATATAAATATCGGGTGTTGAATTGAAAAATACATGATTATGATTTTTTTTTGCATAATTATTGTTAAGGGTAAGAAAAAAATAAAAAAATATGGTTAACCGCAAAACTGATTCAAAACTGAATCATTTTTTTGGTTAACTGATCCAATGGATTCTGTTATGATTTTTAATTTTTTATATTTTATATTTTTTTATTACAGTTTAGGTTTTTGAATATCGATTAACGAATGTCTATGGTTAATCGGTTCATATGATATATATTATATTTTTTATTTTTATACTTTAATTTTTTTAATTTTCTTCTATTTTCTCTAAAACTTACATGAAATAATATTTTAAAATATATTTAAATTTTTATACCTTAATTTTTTTATATTTTTCCATAAAATTTATATAATACTTTAAATTAAATTTATATTATGTTATTCTCTTTAATCATATAATAATATTTATATGTAATAACTGATTAACTTTTATATATGTTATTTTTTATCATATATAATATCATTTAATTATATTTTCTTATAATTAGAGTTTATGTTTTAACATTTAATATTATCTAAAATTTTATTTAACTTAGAATTAAACATGTTAATTTTCAACAAATATTAAATCTATTTTATAATATTTGCTATTAATTTATTGAATATGAATTTTGACTGATAAATTATGTTTGTTTTATGATTTTTATTTTAAATTACTTTGTACATTTAAAATTGAAGTGAACTTTGCTAACTTTTTTTTATAATTTTATATTATAAATTTTAATGGTTAATTGAAAAATATTAGTTAACCAAATCAAAAAATCGAAACCAATGGACTGTTTAACCAAATGTAATGGACTGTTTAATTGTTAATAATTTTAAAAAATTTATACTAATAGATTGGTTAGTTTTTTGGCCCATGGACCAGTTAGCTTGTCCATGCTCACCCCTAATTATTGTTATATTCGGTTTTAGTCGGGTTGGTCCACTATGGGGTTAATCCTCTTCGAAGATTGATTTTTGAAATTCATAAGACTCAAATTTAAGACTTTGCTTAAAAAGAATAAGTGTCGAACCACTTCAACCAATCAATATTGTTTGTTTTTTAAATTTATTGCATGTAACATCATTTTGGCATTGTCTTGTGTTTGATTCTTCATGTTAATTCTCTATAAGGTATGGATCAAGTGTTTTAAGATCTGATTTAATGTTTAATTGTGTAATTGCAACTCATTTGTTCATTGTCTTAAATGGTGATGTGTGCTTGACAATGTTTGAAATTTGAATCACTTGCATTTCTTGTTTTACTATATTGGGGTTTTGCGTTCTATATGATGCTTTTGAGATACCTAAATCATAATTGTTTGCTAATTATGCAATTTCAAGTTAAAATTGGGCGAAGTTTACAATTAGAAGTCTCACAATTGAATCATTTTTGTCTTCTGAGTGTATAACATCAAATGAAATGATATTTTACTCAAGTGATGAATTGCAACAAGAAATTATCTCCATAAACTACTTCTAACAATAATGGCTTCTTTCTGGAAATCTAGAAGATGGATTTTTGTGAAAGTCATTAAGTTGTCGGACATCAAATTGTAGAATAATAAGGTAAGAGCTGGCTAACGAGTTTGTTTACAAAGACTATCTAGTTCTTATTAATGAATGGATTAAATTTTTGTTCATTTTATTACACTTATAATTAGTAATTTTCTAGTATATATAGTTGGTCAAGTGTTTGTTGGTTTTTCTTTATAGGAAATGATATTTTTAAAGTTATGTATATCAACATTATATGATGCGTAAATGTAATAATCAAGTAATACATTGGATACTAGAGTATTTAAATATTATCTCGCATAGATCAATTAATTAACCTATAATTAGACCTGGTAAAATTGGTTCAAACCCAAAATTTCGTTCAAATATACAAAAAAAAAAAGGAATCCAAATCCAATTCAACTCATAAAAATACCAATTGGGCCAATCCAAAAATTGCTCATCTTAATTTCTTGCCCATTGAGTTTGTACAAAGTGTCCAATGGGTCTCCCACTTTCACTAAGTCTAGTTCTCTCCCCCTCTCTCTCACTTTCTCTCTCTCTCAAAAATGTCTTTTTCTTCCACTCTCACCGCCTGTAATGCCTTGGAACCATTATTGACATGAATAGTAATTTCCAATGGTGAATAGTGACACCAAGGATGAATAATACCACCTCGGGCCCACCAAGGCCTAGAAAACTTTTATGACACCATTAGAAAGTACAATTCATGATGAGTCTGATGGTATAATTTGAGCTGAAATTAAGGTCAAATAATCTTCTAAAAGTCAAAAACAAAAATAAGTCATAAGATCGAAAAATGGTCAAACTAACTTTGATCAGTTTAAAAATATTTCAATAACTACCAAAAATTTTTCTGATCGATGGAATATTTCAGAATAATGAATATTAATTTCCAAAAGTGAAAAATAAAATTTTGCATACTTTTAATTTTTAGGATTTTTGGACCGGCCGAAAATATTTTGGTGCCCTGAAACCTATCGAAATGAATTTCGATTGACTCAAAATTTTGAAAAAACATCTTAATTATAACATTTAGAAATTTTTGGAATAATTTTGGTGTAAAAAAAGAGCTAATGAGAAATTGATAAGTGGCACAAAAATTACCACTAGTAGTTGGTTAAATTTTCAAAACCACATCAAAGTGTGGACTTATCATTAGTTACAAGCAAAAAATAGATTATCATATTATTGTTATTTTGTTAGATTAATTTTTACTATTTGTATATTCAATATTTTAGAGAGTTATATTTTTGGAGTAAAATTAAATTATTAATGAGAATTTTATATATCCATTAAAAATTATTTTCATTAAAAAATATAGATTATAAATGAATAAACATGTATTAAATCCATGTTTCGGCCCAAACCCGCCAAACCCATTTGGGTATTGGCCCATTTATGATCCATATTTTTAGGTCCATTTATGACCCGCAAATTTATGGTCCAATCCAAATCCACCCAACCTGTTCATTTGCCATCTCCAGCTATAATTATTTTAAAATTATCTATGTTATTTGATAATTTGTAGTTAAAAGAGTTTTTAGTTTCATATAACTAAATCTAAAATCAATTAAATTAAAAACAATTTAATAAAATAAATATATAGAGCTAACAATAATCAATCTCATTAAAAAAAGGGCTTGCCAAGCTGGGTGAATCTATCCTCTAATAGTATCCTTCATAGGTGAATCTATCCTCCACTAGTATCCTTGAAGCAAAAAGGTCATAAACAAACTTGTACAAGTAGGACTAACTTGTCAAAAGCCAACATTCTCTATGGGTATGTTAATATAGTAGACTTAGATTTTATTTTAGGCATAACCAAGATAAACTATCATAAACAAGTTAAGATCAAAAATCCGACAACCCAATTCCTAATAGAGTTGCCATTCCAGCAAACTCTCAATCAAGGAAGAGCCATACCTCTTCATCAATCATGATACTTAAAATAATTATATTCCAACATCTCAAATCACCATCTTGAAAGACATTCAAGAATCAAAGAACATAAATGAATTAAAATTAGGCATGTATAGATGATCATAACCATAAATTGATACTAAATTAGCTATCCCAACATTTGTGTAACATAATTAAATTAAATGAACATCCATTATAAGCATAAAAAGATGTAGAAGTGTTAGTAATGGTTTTTTGTTGGCTTGATCTCGATTATTTAATGATGAAATTAAGGTTGAAAAACCTAGTGAGATAACTTCCAGCAGCTTAGAATGCTAAAAAAACAAAGCTAATGAGTAAAATGGTAATTTTGCATCATATTAAGGGTTAAAATAATAATTTTTCGTAAAAATGTTAGAAATAGCCTTAAAATAACAAAAATAGGTAAAAAATTTTAAAAGGTGAATTTTTATATAGAATAAGATAAAATCAATCTTAAATTGATTGAAACGAATGGGCAGAAATAGCTATAAATGAAAAACAATTTTGATAAAAATTTAGAGATGCCTAGAACACCCTGTGGGAAATCTTGGCAAATGTTCAAAATATGTAGTATAATTCCAAAATTCTTGGCCCCTGTTAAGGTGACCTGGTGCCAACTTTATGCATGTAAATGCCAGTTGTGTCAAAAATAAACTTCCAAAATGGTTGTCGCACACTTGATTGCACAATAATGAGGTAAAAACTGACTGGAAAGTTTGTTTAAAAAGACTTATCTTATTAATGAATGTGTGACACGCAATGGAGCCAACGATCATTTTTGGATTCGCTCTCGGAGGCCCGCTTTTAGGGTTTGAGATCGGGTTAGGCTCACTTAACTCATAAATTGGCTATTTTGCAATAAAAAGTTGTCAAACCCAAATTATTATTAGTAATCAACCCATGAAAGCGTCTACTAGTAGGCCTAAAAGAGGTAGGTGTCATGGAGTTGACACCTAATAAAACATCGAAAAATGGTTCTTAACCTTTTTATGGCCAAATAGTGATTGGTGTTCGAGACATCACTCTTATTAGGTATCTTGGTTAGGTGTTATTTTATAGGTGAAAGACAAAATATACAAATGTAAATAGAATAAATATATGGGTGAAAAAACAAACAAAATGATAAATATAATTAAGACAATATTTAACTAATAAAACAACAAAACAAATATAAATACAATAAATAAAAATAGCATTCAGAGTAAAATACAATAATATACAATATATTACATAAATATGATATGAAATAAATTAATGTGAAATATTGAATTATATGATTAATAAAAAATTAAATAAATGAAAGGAACCAAATTAATGAAAAAGAAAATAATGAATTAATTGACACAAAATGAACCTATTGACAAAAACTGCTCAGTATGATTTTTATTGATTTGTATTGATTAATTAATTAAAAATAACAACAAATCACAATAAAAACAAAATTAAACAACTAAAATTAAGAACAAAAACAAAAATAACATCCCAACAACAATGCACACAAAATTTATTATACATAAATCAAAATTAATTCAAATGGGATTGAGAGGCTAGTGAATATTACCCTTAGACTGTGTTGTCCCAAAATCAAGAAAATATGATCTTGAAAATTTCTCTCTTCATCCTTGCTCTCTTGGTTTTTTGATGGAAAATTAAAGAAAAAATGGTTTTTTTTGTGAATGATTTGTGTGTACGGGTGCGTGTGTTTTTGCTTCTTTCTTCTTCTTCTTTTTTTATTTTCTAAGTGCTGCCGCCCCCTTTAATCCAGATGGAGCTCTCCCTTTTTTAGTCTAGGTTTTTTCTAATGTCAAAAAGCTGCTTCCTTAATCTTTGCTTTTTTTTATTATAGCAGGTATTTGCGTGTCTTATTGCATTTATTTTTTTAATTTTTTTATGTCACTCTCCTTTGGCCTTTTTACTTTTCTTTACCTTTTTGTTTTTCACTTTCTTTATTTCATATTTTTATTTCACGTTTTATTTTTTTTTTTTTTCAACTTTCCTTGTTTTTTTGGGAGTTTCACAAAAATACCAAAAAAAACAGGCCATAATAAAAAAAATACCCCTTTTTTTCTCTTTTAAAATTACATTTTTTTAAATTTACAATTTTAAAATACCCCTTTTTTAATCACCGTACTTAACTCAAACTTTCCTCTTCCTCCTTTCATGCTGTCTATTTTTTCCTTTTTTTCCTTACACGTTTCCTGCTGCTGCATCCTTTTAAGAAGCTCAAATTCTGGGGCAAAGTCCAACTCTGTATGATCTACTTTTTAAAAATAAACAAACAACTCTAATAAGCTCCTTTTGTTATCAACCAACTTCTCATTGAATTCTCATTGACTTTACAACCAATCAAGGTATAGCAAGAAAGTTTTTGGTAATTAAGCAAATTATTTGCTATTTTATCTCAATAACATTGTTTTGATACGAAAATCTAGCCAACTTCTTTTTATAAATATTTGGGTTTTGAGGTTATAGTTTCTCGTATAATCAATTAGGAATAGAGATATTTGCGTTATGAGATTGCTTTTAACACCTCATCTCCATCTTATCTTTGCTTGGATTATATTAGATTTAAATACAATTTGGGATTTTATTATTGTTTTTTTTTCAATCGTTCTTCAGGTTTTAAATTCTTCATTTCACGCGATATCCCAATTAATTGTTGCAGGAGAGTATGTAAATCCAACATGGGTGCCATGACTTATCAAGAAATGGATTCCTCATCCATTTGGCTCGTGCTTTTATTTTTTATTTTTATTGAGAAGGGGAGAATGGAGAAGGAAATTGAATAATTGGAGTTCTTTGCCTAATCTGATATGTTTTGCCTCATTTGACTCAATACACAATGGCTGATTATTTGTTAAAATATGGTATTTATATTGTTGCATATAAAATGTTTGACAAAATGCCAACATGAACTTTTTGAAATAAGAAAATATTCTACAAAAATAATTAATTTTTAATGAATTTTAAATTATGGAACAATACATCCATTAGCTCCAATCTGTAACCTTTGTAGCACGAAAAAGTCGAAGATGCAAGTTCTAAGCACAAAACGTGGCGTTGCAAATTCTGTACCTTAGAAAACAGTGTGAAGATGGACAAATGCTCAACTTGTAATCAATGGAGATATTGATATGGTCCACCAATGTCAACTAGAATGCCTAATCCTAGTACTTGAGATGGTCAATGAACTGTTCCATCCAATTCATCACATGGATGAATTAATTGTGAAAATTTTGGTGTTGTTGCAGTAATTTCCATTGTGAATTTAATCTTGGTACATGTCTTATTGCATTTGTAATGATAATATTGGCTTCATATTTTAAATTTTGTGCATGTTCTCTCTCTTTATTTTTGAATATGATTTGACACGGATTTCTCTTTGTTGGGTAATTATGCACTTCAAACTACTATGATTGAGAAATTAATCAACAAGTTTTTGTATAATGTGCTAATATATACTATTCATTTAAAGAGTAAAGAAAATAGTGAATAACGTTACAATTCAGTAATCTATCAAAGTTGGTAAACAATTACAAGAGTATATATACAATTAAATTTCCTTGATCAAAAGAACAGTGAGAAGAGCGATACAAAGATGAGAAGAAGATGAGAAAGACCGATGCAAGAGAAAAATTTGCATAATGAGGAATAGAAAATCATGAATCATAATCAAATTTCTCACTAAAATGTCAAGCGCAAATATACTCAAGTTCTGTAACTTATCTCAAATTAAAAGGCACATAAATGGTAAAAGTGAAACAACTAACAATTGTATTGAAGAATTAAAGAGAATAACCATGAACATGATAGAGATCTGTACGCGAAAACACTTTATGGTACATTTTCGCAAATCACAATTTACTAGAAAAAATTTTAATTCCATTGACAAACAGAGTTGGCAATAGATCTTTGTTTGATTATGGAGAGAAAGGAAAGAAGAAAAATTTAGTGAATCGAGAAAGAAAAGAAGAGAAAGCAAAACTTACAAAGTGCTGAAGGTTGGTAGGAGAGTGAGAGTGAGAGTGAGAAGTGAGTTCGCACAGATTCAAGAGAGAAAATTGCAGTAGAAGAATAGAGTTAATAGGTCTTAATGGGTATTTAGGGCTTAAAACAAAAGGGGTATTTTTAAAAATAAAAAATTAAAAAAAGGCAGTTTTAAATTTTTTTAAGGAATGGCAATATTTTAAAAAAAATAGGGTTAAAAAGGGGTTATTTACGTAAATTCCTCTTCTTTTTTTTTGTTTCATGTGTTCGACTTTTTTTTTCTTTTTCTGTTGTTTCTTTTCTTTTTCTTTATTTATTTTATTATTATTTATTATTTTTTCCTTTTTCATACTTTAATTTTATTTTATTTATTAATTTTTAATCAATTTTTTTAGAAAATAAAAGCCCCAAGAAAATACTTATTTTAAAAGCACCGAAATTTTCAGAGGAGAGAAAACAAAAAAAAAATCAATTTTTATATCAATTTTAATTTAAAAACACAAAATTCGGAGAGAGAGAGTATCATGATTCTATTCTCTATCTATTTTGAAGTAACACAATTTTCATCGAGCTACCCTGATCAAAAGCCGCCTCAGGACCTAATGTCTACAAAATGGATAAATTGTTTGTTCATTTTATCTACCTTTAACTAATAATCTTATAATATATATACCTGGTTAAGTGCTTATTTGCTTTTCTTTATAAGAAATGATAATTGTAAAGTTATGTTTACCAGTAGTAAATGGTGCATGATTGGCAAATGTATCAATCAAGTAATAAGATGGATATCAAAGTATTTGAATATTATCCCATAGAGATCAATTAATTAACCTATAATTATTTTAAAATTATCTATGTTATTTAATAATTCGTGGTTAAAAGAGTTTGTAGCTTGATCTAATAATAATTAATCTCACATAAAAAAAGCTTGCCAAGCTAATTGAATCTATCCTCCACTAGTATCCTTCATGCAAAAAAATCATATACAAACTTTTACAATTTGGCTTAACTTGTCAAACGCTAAAGATTCTCTTCCTACATGTTATTTTAGTAAACTCAAATTCAATTATAGGAAAAACCATGATAAAATACCATAAACAAGTTAAGATTAAAAATCTAACACCCCAATTCTTGATAAAGTTACCATTTCGGTAAACACTTAACTAAGGAAAAGCCATATCTCTTCATCAATCATGATACTTAAATAATTATATTGCAAGATCTTGAATTTCCTGAAAGACATTTAAGAACAAAAGAATTTAAATAAATTAAAATTAGGCATGTATAGATTATCATAATTGTAAATTACTACTAAATTAGCAATCCTAACATTCATTTAGCATAATTCAATCAAATGAATAACCATGATAAGCACAGAAAGATATATAAGTGTTAGCAATGGTTTTTTGTAACCTAATGATGAAATTAAGGTTGGAAAACCTAGTGTGATAACTTCCCGCAGCTCGTAATGCTAAAAAAGAACCTTAGGAGTAAAATGGTAATTTTTAATTCCATTAAAGGTCAAAATAATAATTTATTGTAAAAATGAGTAAAACCGACCTAAAAATTATAAAAATAAATTGAAAATTAAAAATTGTGAATTTTGATATAAAAGGCTAAAATTATACTTCACGAAAACTAGCTGAAAATACTTGAAAATAGATTAAAATGGGTAGAAATAGGTCTAAATGGAAAATTTTCAAAAAAATTTTATAGAGGCCTAGAACACCATGTGGGAATGCTTGGGGACTCTTCAAAACCTCTAGTGCTATCCCAAAATTCCTAGAACTTGTTGGGGTGCTTTATGTCATGAGTTAACTTTCACACAAACTCTAGCCACATGCAGTGCTGGTAAACTTTGCCCTAACACAATCACGGTATGCTAGTACACCTTTCCCACAAAACATTTGACTTAGGCTTATGGAAGTTAGATAAAAAATAAAGTATAACACAAAGAAAATATTATTGACTCTTGGATTATTTGTTTCACTTGATACAGATTGTAGCTTTTAGGGAGCTATATGTAAAAAAAAAATACAATGAAGGCACTTTTATTGTCAATTGGTTAGAGTTCCCATTATTTATTGAATTACCATTGCTCTAGGAATTTATTACCAATTGGAGTCCTTATCACCAACCATATCTCCTTTGATAGTTCTGTGAGTGAGATCATCCTTATCATTCAATGATATGTGAACTTCCTTATCACTCCATGATTTGTGGACTTCCTTATCACTCCATGAACTCATAATATTTGTGGTAAGATGAGGCTAATGAATTGGCATGGTGGTAATATTCCCTTGCAAACTTAGCCAAGGTTGAAGGCACAGTTTTTTTGAAAGTAAAAGTGGCCAGCCTTAGAGATAGGTTTAGTAAATATATTAGCAACCTACTTATCAAGGGACACATGTAATCTAAGGGCAACTCTATCACATACAAAATAGTAATCCAACTCAATGTGTTTATTTAAAGCATGAAAGATAGGATTGATAGTCATGTAAAGTTCACTAATATTATCATAATAAAGGATAAGTGAAGTAGAAATGAGGATACGAAGATCTCTGAGAATGTAAGTTAGCCATGTAAGTTCTATAGTAGTATAAGCCATAGCACGATACTCAACTCCAATGCTGGAGTAAGATATTATGTTTTGCTTCTTTGCACACCAAGAAATGATATTGGAGCCAAGAAATGTACAGTAACTGGTGGTAGACCTCTTTTTTGTATGACAGCCAGCCCAATCAACACTAGAGAAAGCAGACAATTCAAGAGTAGTATTACACGTGAGATGTAAACCGGTGTTAATCATGCCTTTCAAATACCGAAGGATTTATTGAACAAATTTGAAGTGAGCAATTGTAGGGGCATGCATGAATTGTGAGACATAGTTGATACTGTTAGAGAGTATGCCCTAGAGCCCATGTAAAAGGGATGAATTTCATATGTATGAATTTATATTCTTAATAAAAGGCATTATTTATTCATTAATGCTATGTTTAAATACATGAGTTTGTAAATCTTAATTTAATAAAAAAAGTCCTTGATATTATAAACACAGTGCAAAGGCAATCATGAAAGTGTCATGACATGAGGTGTCTACTACATGCAAATGTGTTAATATCTAAATATCCCTAGTCATAGAATTAACAAGATAGGACATTGTTAATTCGAACAGACTAGCACATGTTATGCTTCTTGAATGGTTCAAATAGTGGTTCTCATAGCTGTGATTATGGAAGATAATCAAAGCTAACATGTGGATGCTTGTTAGAAAAACAAGTTCATATTATTGGAGACCTGCAAAGAGAATCCTCACATGGATATTAAATCTATGTCAGTGAGGAATCTCTTCATAGCGGTTGTGCAAGTATCCTTAGACTTGAGATCACCAAAGTTATCTTAAGTAGCAAGTGGTATATTTTGACTCCATAACTAATTACTTCTAACTAGGAGTGAACATAGTTAGGAGATTGGGTATATCATGACCTACTTGAAGATAGTTGAGTGATTGACAATGGATTCACCATCCCAGATTTAATAAGGAAAGTTATCTCGCATGATTCTATAATTGCCTTGTTCAGAGAATCTCTGGCCAGAGTAATATGCCAAGATGGATAAAGATCCATGAAGGGCATTTTGGGAACAATGGTTAAATTAATAGAACATACATAATTAGATTTATATGAGTTGACAGAAATCCATACTCAGAATCTAATTGAGATAAGAGTGGTGGAAGGAGTAATTACACGATAACTATTTCTATGAAGGGCATAGCCAAACCACTTGACTTTCCTAACATTTGGATAGTAATGATGCCTAGCTAGAGACCAATCATGACTTGTATAATATTGTATCAAGAATATCAATAGGGATTGATGAAATGATTTAAAGAAGTTTAAATCATGTGAGTTTTGAATAGAACTCACAATTACATATTATACTGCCAACATGGACAGGAATCCAATAGGTCACACACAATATATAAAAAAGGTTAAAATGGTAAAATGATAAGGATAATAATATTTGATATTATTATGGGGATAGAGAAGTGAATAAGAGAATAATTAATTAAAGAGTTTAATTAATTATGATCAAGTAAAATTGTTCGCAGAACTTTTTGAAATATTCTGTAAAAATGGACCTAATTGAAATAATATATTTCATAATTAATTATTATTGAACTATAAGTGTTATAGGGCTGATATAATAATTAATAGATCCATTGGAGGAATTAAAGAGGCCCAAAGAAGTGAAGTAAACCCTCCAAAGGGAGGGTTACACGCCAACTACAAACAGAAGGCCTTAAAGGCCTAATTCTTGGACCAAAATAAATTAAATATATTTCATAAGTGTTATGGAGCCTACATATTTAATTTGGTTGGATATGGAATTCATCTGTGTAATTAAATCCAAGTATATGCACAAAGGGCCTAGTTTGTGTGTTTTATGCATATTCTTTTGTGAAAGAGATTAAATTAGATTTAATTGAGCCCAAATAAATTATTAATAATTCCAGAAGCCCAATTAATATTTCTCTAGCAATTTTAAAGATTCCAATCATATTATGAAGTTGGATTTTTAACCTAACTATAAAAATCCAAGTGATAGGGTATTAAGGCTAAGTGTGAACAACTAAGAGAAAAGTTTTTCTCTCACTCAAAAAAGCCCTAGCCACCACCTTCCCTAGCTAGCATCTAGGGTTTTTCGGGCAGCCTTTGTTTCTCCCAATTGTTGGTTTATTCTATCCTTCTCTTATGTGGATTACTTATTGGAGGTGTTTGATTTTGGATACTGTGGTTTGCAATAACCCGGTGAGAAGGAAAATCAACTGTTCAACAAAAATCAAAGGTGATTTTTCTTATTCTCATTAATATGTATATTGTAAATTCCTGGCAAGATTAGATTTATTGGTTAAAAAATTTTAAATTCTGCTTATGTATGAGATGCATATAACCGATAATTTCTAACATGGTATTGGAGCCTCGGTTTTGCCATGAATCTATAATTCTATATTTTTCTGTGGAATAAGTTTTATTTTTGAGTTATTTATTTCATGAACTTTAAAATATCAGATTTGATTGTTCATGAATGAGCAATAATGATTTCTGGATATATGTGATCAAATATATATAACGAAAAATAAAAATGATTCTTTTGAGAAAGGAATCATGGTTTTGGCGTGAATGGCTTTTATTTTTCAATGATGTTTTGGGGATGTTATAAATTAAAATTTTATTGATCCAATCTAAGATCATTTTGATGATAATTTATGTGTTTAATATGTGAAATTAAGCCATAGGATCAAACAAAATTAAAATCGAACAAGTTTTGCATGAAAACTAGTTTAGTCGAAAAGTTCGATAAATTGGTGTTCTTTGTGTGTTCTTGGTGTGTTCATGTTTAGAATGATTTTTAATCTTCTAAATCTGATATATCTGATATATTAATGTGTTTTTAATTAATTGGATTAATTAAAATGGGTCTTGAATTAATTGGATTAATTTTAATTCATTAAAACCACTTAATGGGCTTAATTATGTTTACGGACATGGTTTAAATTAGTGAATGACTTGGTAGACGCAAGGAGCTGATTTAAATAAAATATAATAAACTATAATTAAGGTTATTAATGGGTTTTTAAGGGCTGGAGTGGGCTTGGCTTATTCCAAAAGGCCTAAATGGTCCAATAAATACAAAACTAGTTTGTGTGTGAACACATTTAGGGTTTAGTTTGGTGGGTTTCGGCCTACCTTTATCTAAAGCCCAAAATTGATTCTTTTAATTATTTAATATGATTAATTAATTAAATAATCAATTAATAATTAATCAATAATCAATTGGGATTGATTATTAAGGCAAGAACACATGCATGCAAAAGGGTTTCCTAAAATGGAAGTTTTCAAAATGAAAAAGTTTCCTAATTTGATCACATTATTAAAATAACTCAAAAGCAAGTTTCAAGAGTTGAAAAAAAGTTAGTAATCCATTACATTATGCATTAGAAATGCATATAAAGGTGTTTGATTGGCATGATGGATAGTTATGGACAAGGCCCAATGTGATTGAGCATTTTGCATGTTTTGGCCCAATGAGGACTTTCATGCCCCGGCTACTTGTTTTTGGTTTGTATTTCTTTTTCAAATTGTAATATGTAATTAGATTACTTAGATTAGAATTAGAGATAGAGATGGAGACCACTATCAAGGAGCAAGATGGGCCGGATGGAGATCCAACAAGATTGAAGATAATGTAATTATTTTTACTTGTTTGAATGATGCATACTACCTAGGTGTTACCTTTTGATTTCCCTTTTGGCTTGGAGAAATCAATGTAGTAAAGTCCATAACTATACCATATTTGTATGCTTATATTTATGTGATAGATATAGGATGCATACCAATGTATGCCAACCATGTATGATGAGACTTAATTAACTAAAACCCTCAAACAAATACTAAGGTATATAAGCCTTTCATTAATTTGAGGAGAACCAGCGTTCTTTATAGTGTGGGTTGTTGACCACAGTCAAGCTCACATTATATCGAATATTTTCAAATCTAATTAAATGGGTTATCTTAGCTAGCCCATTAGCTTGTTTACCATAGTCAAGGATAATGGTTCTAGAGGTAAGATTAGGGAATGCATATATGATATGCATGCATCAAGAGTTGATAACCTAATGATCCAATAGTTGTGTAGAGACATAATTGGTATAGAGATACCTACCTTTCAAGGGTATGGAGTTTGGCTTGTTGACCACAGTCAAGGTCAAATTATATATCAAGGATTGGATATTGGCCCAATAGGAAAACCTTCGGGTTTTCTCGGATTAAATATTGAGGGCTATTAATTCGCAATAAAAATAGTGGGAGTAAATGGATTAATTAAAGACCTAATTAATGCATACATATATATGAACATACTCTCATAGTTTTCTTTTTCACATCTAGGTCATCATCATGAGAATATCAAACATTAATATACGATTAATCTTGGATAACAAGCTGGTTGGCAGCAACTATTCTAACTGGATCAGGCAAGTGAGAATTGTTCTCAGAGCTGAAAAGATCCATTATGTCTTGGATAAAGATCCACCACCATTTCCATCAGATGATGCCATTGATAAGATCAAAGGCACTTATCATAAATACATAGAGGATAGTGAAGCAGCAGCATGTCTGATGCTGGGTACTATGTCCTCGGAACTTCAGAAGCAACATGAGATAATGGATGCTAGAACCATCGTTTTGCATCTAGAGGAGCTTTATTCTTCTCAGGCTAGAATTGAGCAATATGAGATTGCTCGAGCTCTATTTAGTTGCAAAATGGTGGAAGGCACTTCGGCTACTACTCATGCATTGAAGATGTATGAGTATATTGAGCATTTGAGTAGACTTGGCTATGTAATGGATAATGATCTATACATATATTTAATCTTGTACTCATTGGCTCCAAGTTATGCACCTTTCGTTCATAACTTTAACATGAACAAGATCCAAGTAACCATTCCTAAATTAATCAACATGCTTAAGTCAGCCGAAGGATCCTTTAAGAAGGATCAAAAAAGTGTCATGGTTGTCACTTCTGCTAAAGGCAAGAAGCAGAAAAAGAAGAAGATAACCAAGGTACAGACAAAGAATGGTGGGATCTCCAAGAAGAAGGTTGCCAAGAAAGAGAATCCTAAAGGAACTTGCTTCCATTGTGGAAAGGATGGTCATTGGAAGCGTAACTGCAAGGCCTATCTAGATTCTCTCAAGAAGAAGAAGCAAGTTGATGCTTCTACTTCAGGTATTCATATGATTGAAATTAATACTTATACTATTGCTTTAAAACAATCTTGGGTATTAGATACTGGATGTGGATCTCACTTGTGTAATGATCTACAGGGGCTTAGAAGCTTTAGAAGAGTTGGAAAGGCAGAAATATGTTTGCAGTCAGCTACTGGATAAAACATCTTTACAACGGTTGTGGGGACTTACCATTTTCCTCTTCCAAGTGGATTAGTACTGGAATTAAATAATTGTTATTATGTTCCAGCATTATCCAAGAGTATTATTTCTTTCAGTTGTTTATTGAACGATTATGACATTTCTTTAAAGGACAAGTGTTGTTACATTTTTAAGAACAATATGTTTTATGAAAAAGCTATCATTGAGAATGGTATATTTGTTCTTGATTTAATTAAAGAAGTGCATAATGTGGATACCAAGAGAATAAAATATGATAATCTAAATACCTCTTATTTATGGCATTGTTGTTTAGGCCATATAAATGAGAACCGCATGACCAAATTACACAAGTCAGGTGATTTGGGATCATTTAATTATGATTCATTTGATACATGCAAATCTTGTTTATTGGGAAAAATGTCAAAAGCTCCCTTTATTGGTAAAGGAGAACGAGCTAAAATGGTTTTTGACTTAATACATTTAGATGTATGTGATCCAATGACTACACATGCTAGAGGAGGTTACACCTACTTCATTACTTTCATAGATGATTATTCCAAGTTTGGATACATCTATCTAATGAAATATAAATCACAAACATTTGAAAAGTTCAAAGAATTCAGAAATGACGTAGAGAAACAACTTGTTAAGAGTATTAAAACACTTAGATCAGATCGAGGTGGAGAGTACTTAAGACAATAATTTCAAGATTATCTTAAAGATAATGAGATTTTATCTCAATGGACTCCACCATATACACCACAACACAATGGTGTATCTTAAAGGAGGAATCGAACACTATTAGATATGGTTCAATCAATGATGAGCCGAGCAGACTTGTCTAAGCCTTTTGGGGATATGTACTAGAAACTACTATTTATGTGTTAAATAGAGTTCCTCGTAAATCTGTTGATATTACTCCATATGAGATGTGGAATAAAAAGAAACCCACGCTTTCTCATATGAAAGTATGGGGTTGTCTTGCTTATGTGAAGAGGACAATGTCAGACAAACTAGAAGTTAAGTCTGACAAATGTTTATTTATGGGATATCTAAAAGAAACCTTTGGATATTATTTCTATCATCCCTTAGAACAAAAGGTGTTTGTTTCAAGGCATACTGTCTTCTTGGAAAGAGAATTTCTCCTACGAGAGGACAGTGGGAGTAAAATTGAACTTGGTGAAGTTTAAGACCCACAAATAGTAGTAGATCAATCGATTGAACCCGAGACTGTATTTCATAATGATGAGATTATAGTTGAACCTGATTACACACAAAATCCTAGAAGATCTACTAGGATGCGTTCTATCCCTGTGAGATATGGATTTCACATTGATTCAGATAGAGGCATAACTGTAGTAGAGGACAATGAGCTTATAAGCTACTAAGAAGTTTTGAATAGTTCAAAACGTGATTTATGGCTTAAGGCTATGCAGTCTGAAATTATGTATGAGAACAAAGTATGGACTTTAACTCAACCACCTGAAGGGATAAAACCCATAGGGTGCAAATGGGGCTTCATAAAGAAGATCGACATGGAAGGTAATATAGTTACCTATAAAGCTCGCTTAGTAGCAAAGGGCTATCATCAAAAAGAAGGTATTGACTATTTCGAAACCTTTTCTCCTGTAGTGATGCTTAAGTATATAAGAATACTTTTAGCCATTGCAGCTCATTATGATTATGAGATTTCGCAAATGGATGTGAAGACAGCTTTCCTAAATGGAAATCTAACTGAGGATGTGTATATGACACAACCGGAAGGGTTCACATCAGGAAATGGTGAAAAGGCATGCAAGTTTCAAAGATCCATTTATGGATTAAAGCAAGCCTCTAGGAGCTAGAACATATGATTTAATGAGACAATAAAAGAGTTTGGTTTCTCACAGAATGAAGATGAACCTTGTGTGTATAAAAGGGTCAGTGGGAGTGCAATTATCTTCTTGGTTCTATATATGGATGACATATTGATCATGGGAAATGACATTTCTCTTCTCCAATCTGTTAAAATATGGTTATCCAAACAATTCTCCATGAAAGAACTTTGAGAAACATCCTATATTTTGGGAATAAGGATCTATAGAGATAGATCCAATAGGTTGCTAGGTCTTTCTCAAAGTACATATATAGATAAGGTATTGAAGAGTTTCAATATGGATCTCTCTAAGAAAGGGTTTATACCCATGGTGCATGGGAAACACCTTTCTAAGTTTATGTGTCCGTAGACACTAGAGGGTAGAGAGAGCATGAATAGAATACCATATACATCTGCAATTGGTTCTATCATGTATGCTATGTTATGTACACGTCCAGATGTGGCATTTGCTTTGAGTGTCACAAGCATATTCCAATCCAATTTTGGAGAGGAATACTGGGCAGCTATTAAGAATATACTTAAGTACTTGAGAAGGACTAATGATATATTCTTGGTATATGGAGAGGGCAGTTTGAAAGTAAAAGGGTATACAGATGCCAACTTCCAATTTGACAAAGATGATTGTAAATCATAGTTTGGTTATGTGTTCATAATGGAAGGAGGAGCAGTTACTTGGAAGAGTTCCAAACAAGAAAAACCTGCTGATTCCACAACAGAAGCTGAGTACATTGCTGCTTCAAAAGCAGCCAAAGAAGCATTCTAGATCAAAAAGTTCATATCTGAACTAGGAATGGTGCCTAGCATTGCTAATCCGATTCCTTTATATTGTGACAACAATGGAGCCATTGCGCAAGCAAAGGAACCATGGTCTCATCAGCGATCCAAGCATATTCTCAGATGCTACCATCTCATAAGGGAAATAATAGCTAAAAATGATGTGAAAATAGAAAGGATCCCTACAGATGATAATGTGGCGGATCCCCTCACTAAAGAGCTTTCCCAGATAAAGCATGATCACCATATAAATAGCATAGGTCTAAGACATATGAGTGATTGGCTCTAGTGCAAGTGGGAGATTGTTAGAGAGTATGCCCTATAGCCCATGTAAAAGGGTTGAATTTCATATGTATGAATTTATATTCTTAATAAAAGGCATTATTCATTTATTAATGCTATATTTAAATACATGAGTTTGTAAATCTTAAATTAATAAATGACGTCCTTGATATTATAAACATAGTGCAAAGGAAATCATAAAAGTGTTCATGATATGAGGTGTCTATTGCATGAAAATGTGTTAATATCTAAATATCCCCAGTCATAGAATTAACAAGATAGGACATTGTTAATTTGGACAGACTAGCACATGTTATGCTTCTTGAATGGTTCAAGCAGTGGTTCTCATAACTGTGATTATGGAAGATAATCAAAGCTAACATATGGATGCTTGTTAGAAGAACAAGTTCATTGGAGACATACAAAGAGAATCCTTACATGGATATTAAATCTATGTCAATGAGGAATCTCTTCATAGTAGTTGTGCAAGTATCCTTAGACTTGAGATCACCAAAGTTATCTTAAGTAGCAAGTGGTATATTTTGACTTCATAACTGATTACTTCCAACTGGGAGTGAACATAGTTAGGAGATTGGGTATATCATGACCTACTTGAAGATAGTTGAGTGATTGACAAAGGATTTACCATTCCAGATTTAATAAGGAAAGTTATCTCGCATGATTCTATAATTGTCTTGTTTAGAGAATCTCTGGCCAGAGTAATATGCCAAGATGGATAGAGATCCATGAAGGGAATTTTGGGAACAATGGTTAAATTAATAGAACATACATAATTAGATTTATATGAGTTGACAGAAATCCATACTCAGAATCTAATTGAGATAAGAGTGGTGGATGGAGTAATTGCACGATAACTGTTTCTATGGAAGGGCATGGTCAAATCACTTGACTTTCCTGATATTTGGGTAGTCATGATGCCTAGCTAGAGGCCAATCATGACTTGTCTAATAATGTATCAAGAATATCAATAGGTATTGATAAAATGATTTAAAAAAGTTTAAATCATGTGAGTTTTGAATAGAACTCACAATTACATATTATACTGCCAACATGGACAAGAACCCAATAAGTCACACACATATTGAGAAAAGGATAAAATGGTAAAATGACAAGGATAATAATATTTGATATTATTATGGGGATAGAGAAGTGAATAAGAGAATAATTAATTAAAGAGTTTAATTAATTATGATCAAGTAAACTTGTTCGCATAACTTTTTTGAAATGTTCTGTAAAAATGGACCTAATTGAAATAATGTATTTTATAATTAATTATTATTTAACTATAAGTGATATAAGGCTGATATAATAATTAATATATCCATTGAAGGAATTAAAGAGGCCCAAAGAAGTGAAGTTGGCGCAGAAACCCTCCAGAGGAAGGGTTACATGCCAACTACAAACAAAAGGCCTTAGAGGCCTAATTCTTGGACCAAAATAAATTAAATATAATTCATAAGTGTTATGGAGCCTACATATTTAATTTGGTTTGATTTGGAATTCATTTGGGTAATTAAATCCAAGTATATGCATAAAGGGCCTCGTTTGTGGATTTTGTGCATAGTCTTTTGTGAAAGGGATTAAATTGGATTTAATTGAGCCCAAATAAATTATTAATAATTTCAGAAGCCCAATTAATATTTCTCCAATAATTTTAAAGAGTCCAATCCTATTATGAAGTTGGATTTTTAACCTAACTATAAAAATCCAAGTATATGGTATTAGGGCTAAGTGTGAACAATTAAGAGAAAAGTTTTTCTCTCACTCAAAAAGCCCTAGCCGGCACCTTCCCTAGCTAGCATCTAGGGTTTTTCGACCAACTTTTGTTTCTCCAAATTTTTGGTTCATTCTATGCTTCTCTTGTGTGGATTATTCATTAGAGTTGTTCGATTTTGGACACTATAGTTTGCGACAACCCGGTGAGAAGAAAAATCAATTGTTCATGTAGAACCCTTACCCTATACTTAGCTATAACACTTTATTTAGTATTAATTAATCATGTTTATCATAACATTTCATCTGTTATTCTACTAAATAGATATCTAAAAGTTAACTATTAGGAGCTTTACTTATAGGTGCATCTTATTAACATCAATTATTACATATAAAAAGCATCTATAGTAATTACAAAATTTCCAACATAATTAAAGTTTCCATTACTACAAAATATAATGACAAAAAGAAGACTCTATTATTAATCTTCTAAAACTTGTGTTGGCCAACCTGCTGTAGATATCAGTCCTGGAAGAAAGTCCTGTTCTCACAACCTACACGGATAAACAAAATCCATGCTAAGCTATAAAGCTTAGTGGGGAAAACTAAATATGATAAACAACCACTCACAGTGGTCGCTAACAAGCATACATTATGAACTATAAGTATAAGTTATGCCAAATTTTAATAAAAAGCAAAATGTAGATATAAGTCCACACAGATAACCAAATGACTTAATGATAGTAAATTCGGCATAGACGCTTTATATACACAACATTTAATCATATAAACATATTTATCCTTTAGACTTACGATTCATTCTTTGAATGATATACCACTGTTTATACTCAGTCATTCCTTCCACTTACTACACACTTTAACATATACTAGGAATATATATATATATATTCACATAAGCTTATGATCAACAAGGACATATGCATATTCGAAAGTAAGATAGAGCATTAGTATTATGAAAATTTATCATTTATCAATCTAGAAATATATTCGTAATACTTATTGTACCAAAATTTCTAGCTCGCTCCTATCTCAAATACCATTATCATGTGAATTTTATCACTTGTAAATCTGTAAATATTTTGTGTGTATGCACAAGACATTATACATCAATTCTCAGTAAAGAGCAAGAACGAGTAGATATAGGGAAAACATATAACCCAAGGTATTAATTGAAAAGCAATCACCAACATGAATACATATACATAGCTCTTATATTCCATTGCTATAGAAAACACTTATTTCAGCAAAACGTTTTCATAGCTTTCATACATGACGAATCTTGCAAGTCAATTATCTACCTCAAGTAAGCAACATATTACTATAGAAAACATACTATCTCTAATATAGTCCATAACTAGATATTAGTGATGCACTACTTCATTTATATAACTCTATACATACTATTTCTATATGCAATAATCATGCATAAGTGTATATCGCAACATCTTTCAATATCATAATTTCCATATGTAATGAAAAGGAATTTCTCATATAAATTAGATAATGAAATCAATTTATGAATTGTCATACTTCATAAAACTTAAGTTAAACATCAAACTTTTCTTAACTTTGGTATAAAGCTTGCACTACTCAAAAGAGGTGGATAACCGGTTATACGGTTGTACTCGAAGGTACAAGTCTGTTTAGTCACCCAAACGGGGTTGACTACATCCCAAACGGGGTTGAAAATGATCCAAACGGGACCATGTCTGTTCAGTCACCCAAACAGGGTTAACTACAACCCAAACGGGGTTGAAACTATCGCAACTACAAGGTACCCTTATAGGCATGCCTATCTTTCCACTTCCTAGACTCAATGCAGGCAATAAAATCTATTTACTTTATCTTTTCTTTATACATTCATATTCTTATATGCACATGTATGCTCTTGTATAACTATGAACAATGTACTCATAAAAGCGCTCATGTGTAACTTTCTGTAAACCTGTGAACATTTCACTGTTGGGTATTACTATTCTGTTCTTGTAATCCTATTCAATCATGTGACTATTTCGTATGTCAAGACTATACTTATATAATGCCATTTGTACCCATACATAATCATGTAAATATATATATCTTCTCTAGTACATATACATATATGCACAATTCATAAACAATTTTTACAATTTTCTCATATAATAATCACATGACAAGATACTCCTTCTCTAATGCATACACTTGTATACATAGTCTCATATAACATTGCCATTATATGCTTTAATAAAATTTCTATAATGGAGTCTTTAGCACTATAGATCTGTATTTCAGCATGCTAACATGTGACAACACATATGCTTAATCATGTCATTTCAATTAAGTAATGACATATTCATACATTTCACTTTACACATATTCTTTGAATCATTACTCTAAAACGTCTTTCAAAATTCAAACCCAATCATGTAAGATCATATTATATATATATACATATGTTTATATGTTCACATATAATCTACAATTCACATTACTTCTTTCTACGGGTAAAGTTGACATTTCAAACTATAAGTATCATATTTAAGCATTTCTTAACTTCATAGTATAGATGTATGCATCAAATAAACATTTACTCTATCATTAAAAATATGTACATGAAAGCATAATTGCACACAACAATCATGTACATAAGTTTGATCACATATGAATATTTATATATCATTATCAACAATCCTTACTTAGGTATAAATATAAATATATGTAAACCTTTATCAACAATCATATTACATGCCATACTTAATTCAATGTGCTTCCATATAACTATGAATTTATCATAACAACATGTAGTTAAGCTATACATATGTAATCATAGCTTGATTTGCATCCTTAGTTACATGTATTTCTATGTTAGACATTGGTTAATGATAACTGAGCATATATCATCATAAGAGTACATACATACATTAACCTTGCATATAACAATCATGTTCAAATTTAATCACAAATATATGTTAGATATATTCATCACTAGTCGTTATCTATGCACACGTATGAATGTATATGTATACATATAATCTTGTATTTAATAGTCACATTACATGCCCTATCCAATTCATTTTGTAATCAAATAAATACATATTTGGCTTAACTAATTGAAAACCATAAAATAATGTACGTTAAAGAAAATCTGCACAGGGCAGCATTCTAAACTCGAATTGTGAGCCACATTTGAAATTAAAGATGTTATTTTTAGGCAAAATGATCTTCTACAATCTTATCCCCCTTTGTTTCTAGCTTCCATAGCATTAAAATTCATCTTAATATCTGACCTATAGCGTGAGTTATTGGAAAAATACTATAGGTTGTTCATAAAACCAAAACAGGATGGGCTGTCATTTAGAAAATTCATAACATAAAATTGAGAGGGATTTAGATCAAAATTTCTTTATAAAAGTTATACTTTCATGTCTCTATTTTTACCATAATTTTATTTTGTAGCATTTCAACATCTCTACAAAAAGTTATGCCCATTATTGTAAATTCTATTTCTGTGAGTAGTCCAGGGAACTAGTTCGGATTCAACCCTAAATTCCATATACTTAGAGACAGATTTAAGTTTAGGTTTCTTCATATGAAATATAGGTATGGAAGTATAGTTTCCAACTCAAAAAGAATCACTTAATTTTCTCTTCTATAGCTCAACATATGAGCAAAACAATCCAGATAGGTCAATCAATCATGAAGAAATGTTCTACTCGTGAAGAGGCTCACGAGTGAAGTAAAAGGGCAACATTTCACGACTCGTGAAGGGGCTCATGAGTGGAAAAATCAGCAATCATGAGTGACCCAGGAAAACATGGTGCACGACTCGTGAAGAGCTTCATGAGTCGGACAATAATTCACTACTCGGCAACGACTCAAACTGTTCTTCAAACTCATTTCGATAAAACCTCCGATAAAACCCAGAAAAACACAACCCTAAATTTCGGTCAACCACAACATGTTCCAGCAAATTTCACATGCAATTATGAACAGCCTAAGTTCCCATACCTAGACATGCAACTCAAATCTTTTTGTAATTTCTCCTTTGTCTCTCACTATCTTCTTCTTTCAAGATCTTAATTTTCTCCTTCTTTTCCTTTTACAATAATTTCATCCATTAACACAAAATTTCAGCATCTAATTCCATCTACTATTAACTAATACAAAAAGATGGAGAAAGAGAAGAAGAATCATTTAATTAAGTTAATTACCTTGTAGATATACACTAGTTCTTCAAAAATCCACATGCAAGAATTCTTCAAAGATTTTCTTAGAGATTAACCAAGAATGAAAGAGAGGAGAATGAAGAAATTCTATAACTCCCTCTCTAATTGTCGTCCCCTATCTTCTCTCCTCTTGAATTTCTCTTTCATTCCACTAGCAAAAAGACTACTTATAATAGTTAGTGAAAATTCCATTTTTGGTCCCTTAAAAAGTTGCATGTTCCATTAACTTCTTCCTATCTTTTGCATGTTACACCTTTGCCTCTCATCTTCTTGCATGTTATAAATTGGCCTATCCAAATATTCTTTCTTTTACATCAACCTCTCAAATCTCTCTTTTACTCACATTTGACCCTTAAGATGTCGAATTTATAAATTGACCCCTAAACTAATACTTTATACTTCAATTACAACCTAAATTATTATTATACCAACATAATAATTTAATTATGCCATTATAAAATTCATACCATATAATTCACACATTCATCACATAATTAATTACAACCTAATTACACTTATATCCCAATTGATCCTTGAAATAAAATATTATTTCAATCACACACAGAAATAAATAACTAGTTTATCCTTCAATATATAAACTCATAATAATTAATCTAATTAAGCTTGATTAAACATTTATAATTGGGATTATGTCCTTGAATTCTACTAGGGCCTAATTTGGGTCTTCACAGTTCAACAAAAATCAAAGGTGATTTTTCTTATTCTCATTAATATGTATATTGTAAATTCATGGTAAGATCAGATTTATTGGTTAAAAAATTTTAAATTTTGCTTATGTATGAGATGCATGTAACCGATAATTTCCAACATGGTATCAGAGCCTCGATTTTGCCATGAATCTACAATTCTATATTTTTCTGTGGAATAAGTTTTATTTTTGAGTTAGTTATTTCATGAACTTCAAAATATCGGATTTGATTGTCCATGAATGAGAAATATTGATTTCTGGATACATGTGATCAAATATATGTGTGAGATGCATGTAACTGATAATTTTCAATAGATACAATAGGAAAAATCTAGGTGTGTCATTGTGAGATATTGGAGTGTACCAACAACTTTGCAAAGTGGCTGGGATCAGCAAGAGGAGCAAAATCTGAGATAGGGTGAGGTTTGAACTCCAAAGGCATTAACATGGGCTTGCATTGAAGCATATCTGACTGTTCAAGGATGGTAAGTCAATAATCTCATAAAAAGCAACATGATGATAAATGAAGAATTTGTGATTAGATGGATAGAAACACGTGTATCCATTATATTTTTCATTGTAACCTACAAAGACACACAATCAAAATAATTATTAAAAGAAGGCAACCAATAATAAAAAATATTAAGAGCATATGATACAATGGTAGGAAGAGATGGAGATTTAAAAGAAAAACTGTCTCATAAAAAACAACATGATGATAAATGAAGAATTTGTGACTAGATGGATGGAAACACATGTATCCATTATATTTTTCATTGTAACCTATAAAAACACAAAAAATAGTTTTAGGATCAAATTTATGAGATTTTTTATCCCATGTATATGGAAAACATTTAGAACCAAAAACTCCTATAGTTCGTGGAACATAAAGTAGGGTGTGTCAAATTAGAGAGAAGAGGAAGGCAACCGATTAAGAAGAAAGACTGTAGTGGTAAAGGTTCTACCGATAGAGAGAGAGAGGGGCATGGCTATGGAACAACATTGTCATCCCCAGTTCTTGTATGATTTGGTGCATTCTCTCAACCATACCTATTTGCTCCGGAGTTTAGGGGCATGAAACCTGATGAAGAATACTCGTTTCAAGAAAGTGTGATGATAGTGTAGAATTAACGAATTCTCCTCCACCATTTGAGTGAAAGATTTTTATTTTCTTATTAAATTGATGTTCAACATACTATTCAAATGCTAAATAGGCAACAAAAAAAATTAGATTTATACTTTAATGGAATAATCCAAGTATTCTTGGAATAATCATCAACTAAACATGCATAACATTTAAACTTGCCAATAGATAAAATAGGGGCGGGTCCCCACAAATTGCAATGAATTTTGTCAAAAATACTAGAACTAGAATGTTCAAAAATAGTAGAAGGAATTTAGTTAATTTTCCTAATTGGCAGCTATCACATATATGTTTATCTTGTAAAGGAGCTTGAACATCTATTAATCCTTTATTTTTCAACAACCGAATAGCTAAAGGTTGAGGGTGTCCTAATCATTGGTACCAAACATTTGTAGTACCAGATTTTTTATGATGAGAAAAGTGTGCTTCTAATGCATTAGACAGGGTATACAAATCACCGTTCCTTTTCCTTGTCAGTAATGGATGTACTGTTTTCTGTTCCTTTATACAAAAATCAACATTAGTAAATTCAAAGTTAATAGGAAATTGAGTTGTTAATTGACTAATTGAAAGTAATTTTCTTTTTTTTCAGATTTGGAACTAAAATACCATCATAAAGAGGCAAAGTCTTGTCTTTTTGCTTGATATATGAGTGACCAATACCTGTGCTACGTATAGAAGAGCCATCTCCAATCATGATCGAATTAGATAAAAAATGTTTATAAATATTAGTCAGCATAAATGGCTTACTTGTCATATGATTTGAAGCTCCTATATCTAAAGTCCATCCTATTTTAGTGTTAGAGTTGTTGAGACTGAGAGTTGCAAAAGCTTGTGGAATTTCATTATTTTGAGTTGATCGTTTTGGGATCCATAGCAGATTTTGGCAATATGACCTGGTTTCCCACAATATTGACAAGTTTCATTGGGATACAATTCTCTTTCTGCTACTGTTATATGTCGTCCTCTTGGAGGTGGTGGCCGACGTTGTTATGTAGCTGGAGTTGAGTTGTCAAAATAGCTATAATTTTGATTTTGAAATTTTTGTATTTGAAATCCACGAACTAAGGAAGTGAAGCTATTGTTGCAGTTCCTTGAATTGGTGCTTTATTTTTGTTGATGGCTAAAGAATACAAAATGTGGAGTGAGGTGAGAAGGAGGCATATTTGATTGGGTGAAAAAACAATTACGATGCTAATCAAGATTTTACAAGCGGGAAATCAACTCAAAATATGTTGGTCTTGGGGGTTTCAACATTATTGTTATAAAGGTTTCATATTATGGGCTAAGACTAGTAAGAAGACAAAATACCTTTTTTTTGTTTGGTATTAGTTTCCCAATGGCAGCAAGATTGTCACAAATACCTTTAAAGGTGCGTATGTGATCTCAAATGGTTTTGGTGTCATCTTTGTGAAGATAAGTTAGTTGTTGTCGTAGTGTAAATTCTCATTCTTGTGATTCCTATGCATAAGCATCCTTCAGTGCTTCCCAGACTACAAGAGTTATTTCTAGGCCAATGACAAGTCTAAGAGCTTCTTTAGAGAGGGTTCCAATGATTCATCCCTGGAGAAGACAATCAGACTTTTGCCAAGTAGTGAATTCCTTTATCAGTTATGGTACAGTGTTTTCTATGTTTGAATCTAAAGTAGTATATTTTGTTAGAACTGATGTTTCATTAGTGAGGTGATCGACCAAATCTTGGCTCTCTGCTAATCCTAAAATTTGTTCTCTCCATAATGGATAATTGGATTGTGTGAGCTTTAGTGTGGCAAAGTCTCTTACATTCAAAGATAATGAGGTTATGGTGACTAAAAGAAGGATCGATGCTCTAATACCAAGATATAAAATAGAGTACAGCATAACGAAAATATTATTGACTCCTGAATTATTTATATCACTTGATACAAATTATAGCTTTTAGAGAGTTATATATATAAAAAAATACAATGAAGGCACTTTCACTATTAACTGGTTGGAATTCCCTTTACTTATTGAGTTACCATTGTTATAGGAATTTGTTACCAATTGGAGTCCTTATCACCAACCATATCTCCTTTGATAGTTCTATGAGTGAGATGATCCTCATCACTCTATGATATGTGGACTTCCTTATCACTCCATGAACTCACAGTATTGGTGGTAAGATGAGGCTGATGAGTTGGAATGGTGCTAATAAAGTTAAGTAAGCCAAGTATGCTAGGTAAGAGAATAAGAGAGCACAAAGAATTTGGTAGAATGCCTTATATTACTAAAAAATGAGCGTGTACAACAAATGAGGGCTACACTTATTTATAGACCTCCACCTCTTTAATGGATGGTGAGGATTAATTTGATCCTATGGTCTATACTAACTATTCAGAATTATCATACAAATATCTCGATGTTTTACATATAAGGAACATCATAGAATTATATGGAACATTCGAGAGAATGTTTAGAACTCTAAAGAATAGTTTATGTACATTAAGCCTCCCAACCTTCTTTGGCTAGGAAAGAAGGAAAATTATGTTACATCCTCTTCCATATATTCGAGCGACATCTATAACACCCTCATACCCTTTAAAAGGAATATGAGAGGGCTATGACCCTTAACAAATTCATCTAGTTAAATTATCTTCCAAATACAAGTTCTTTATGTTTCTTTAATCATGCCTTTTCATTATTAAAATTACCTTACTCAATTACATACAACTTCCTTATCTTAACATATAAAAATACATATATTAATTCAAAAATGCTTATAATGTATTTACATTACTTGATCAATACACATATTACATATATTCATTACATCACACACCACAAAAAAAATTATATACCAAAATAAGACTTTGAGCTTCACCCCTAGTAGCTTGTAGATGTTGACTTGAAAATTTGGCACTTCTATTCTACACCTGCATACCTACATAGGAAGAACACTCGTGCGGAGTAATGACTTAGTGGGGAGTAAAACAATGCAATTAACTTCTTGATGAAGTCTTAAACAAATAATGAAATATGCCAATATACATTATATAAAAGCATTTAATAATTAACATATCTTAATGTTCACATAACAACACTCATGCATTCATAAAATAGTTCCAAGCATTCAGTAATACCTCAACACCAGTTATCAATCACACTAACAATATCAATGAGAAACACTAGCATTACCTTAAGGCATTAAATCATTCAAATTATTAATCAGTTAGATCACTTTTATTGCATGAATTCTCATCAATGGTGGATAATGGGAATATTATCAATCACTAGATATGCAATAGTCTCAAATCACTATATACCAATAGGTATCGAAAAACTAGATACCTTTTGGTGCCAACACTAGTAGTTGCAATCACTATTCCTTATAGGCATGCCTATCTATCTACGACTATGCAAAATTTAGGCTCTCAATGAATCTTTGATCTATTACATTTAATGCATTTATGATCATGGAGTCAAAACACACATTAAAGCATGCAACAATATCACTGTATCACTTATATTCAAATGCACTTAAGATACAACTCAACATGATTATCATTCATCTAATAGCATATTACACTACCAATATAATTATTCATGTTCAATTCATCACATTGTACATAGTTAGATATTTATACATGTTCCTGTACATATGCCCTTAATTGTAGTCTCAATGTCTAGTTGCATTGTTATATATACATAAGATTGATGTGTAAACCTAGTAATAACATAAACTAAATCATATGCTTATAATTCCTCATGTTTAGGTTTACTTTATAATTATATTTCTATAACACCCTACTTTATTTCATGATTTCTGTACACCGTATGTTATTGCTATTGATGGTGCATGGTAACTATTCATTAGGTATAAATTTCGACAACACAACAGCTCGTAAACCGTGCTACCTAACACTGCAAATTTGAAATTTAACACTCCTAATAGGCAAACTCCACCTCCAATACTCCATTTACATACATAGCACTTCTATATCAATCATTAATGCACATCACAACACAACCACAATTTTCATTCACATATGCTTAAAAATAAATACATATAATTAGTTTTCACAGTTCCTTTGCATTCAACATACAACATTCATTATTACATGACAATTATCTAATACATGAGTTGTCTAATCCTTGTGTCCATAAATGCATCACATGTATATGCCATTTCGATCCTTCTTTATCAAGTCTTCAATTACCTGTCCCTGTGTGCAATCAACAAGCTACGCGCTATGTAATAGTGTTGCCTAGTGGTGGATACAACTACACAAAATTTCATTTAAATAAATTATTATTATTATTATTATTATTATTATTATTATTATTATTGTTGTTGTTGTTGTTGTTATAATTATTATTTTTATTTATCTATTTGTTTGTATATAATTTTCGAATTATTGTTTAGTACTTGTTGACTTTATGTCCATACATGTTCATCCTTTTGGCTGTTTGACTTTTGTTGCTTATAATTTCGGCAATTATTTTACTCTTATGCCCCTATATTTCTATTTAATTATATACTAGTCTTGGTACTTTATTATGATTTCTTCATCATTTATAAACTTAACTTTATTGAGCATATTGCTTATGTAATTTAATTTCAATATTCTTATAATTTCATTCCTTGCTGACTAAATAATATTGTGTTGTACTTAATTCCTTAATTACCCTTAAATTTTTCCATCTTTTATGACATTATCATTTAGGTCCTTACTTTTATCAAATAACATTTAAAGCTCATTAATTTTCTCAATATAACATCTAAGTACTGTGTTTCCTTGAATTACCATTTAAATTACTTGTCTAACTCAACTGACCTTCTTGTTGTCTCTTTGCTTATAATTATTATTCTACTCTTTGTTTCTCCTTTATAATATTTTTCACCATAAATTGTATTTCGAAACTATTTCTTCATGATGTGGTAAATTACCATTTTATCCCTTTTATATTTCTTTAATCTAATTAAATTAATTTGAATCTCTTAATATTATAATTTTGCTCTTTAATCCTTTTTATTCTTATTTTTCTTTCCTATTTCCAATTAATTCTTGTTTGAATGTAAATTTACAATTTAATCCTTAAACTTTTTTATTTCATTATACCAAACTTTATTTGGCTTCATATTAAACCCTTTTTTCTTTAATCATTTTTGTATTCATTTTCTTCTTATTGAATCTTAAAAAATTTCTACTTAAATGTAAAATTATAATTGGATACCTAAACTTTTTATTCAATATGTTTGACCTTAATTTTGACTCTTTTTGCCTCCTTTAACTTTTATTTCCTTCTAAGTAAAAATTTTACACTTTGGTCCTTATGTTTCTTCCTAAAGTGGTAAATAATGTTATGATCCCTAAAATTTTCATTTTTTTATGACTTTGCCCTTTTTCGCTTATTTGATCATTTTAACTTGTCTAATCACCTTATTGATGTCAAATTACGGTTTGGCCCCTGATTTATCGTATAATTATATTTTTGCCCTTTTTGAATCTATTAATAATGTTTTTCACTTTACTTCTTGTTTATTTGCATTTATGATCTCTTTACTTCTTGCTTAATCTATTTTCTCGCATAATTACAATTTTGTCCTTTTTTAACTATTAACTACATTTATCACTTTATTTCTTATTTAACTAACCTTATGGTATCCTACATGTATGTTTCATCATTTTATCCTCGTCTTCCTATATATTTACAATTTTACCCCTTATTAAACTCATTAATCTTATTCTTCACATTATTCCTTATTTAATTACCTTGATGGCTTTCTTTATGTGTGGTTTATCATTTAATTATTATTTTCTTATATATTTACTATTTTGCCCTTATTGATGGCTAGTGAAAATCCTCGAACTAGATATGTGAGATGAGAATTGTATAATTGTATGAGTATACTATATGATTGTATGTGAGGCCTCAAAACTGTATGTGTAAGGTGACTACTTGCATGTAGCCATCCCTCGATAAAGATTTATTGTATGATTCTACTATGATATATAGGTTTCTATGGCTAGCCATTATATCCTAATGTCCTGGATTACCGACTATGTACTAAGGGCAACTAATTATTTTACTTTATGTTATATTTTTATGCAAAACTTTATGCTATTTGCATTATGTATTATATCATACATTCATCAAAATTACATATGGTACCATAATATACATAACAAATAACATCCAAATACGATGGAAATGTGACATTTTCATAAAGGATACCATTCAGCTATATTGAAAAATCCAACATGCCATGTGTTTCCTTATTCTATTTATTGCAATATATGTTTTTATGATCAAATTATATATATATATATATATATATATATATATATATATATATATATATATATATATATATATATATATATATATAACTTGTAACCATTTTAGCTTAGTAATTCTTTGTTACTTATTTGTATACCATTATGTTTGCATGCTAGCTATTATGTCCATACATTAATTTAAGTTCAAATCAATCATAGTGTATTTAGTTGTCTTAGTATCACTCATTTTAGGCTTCACATGCATAAAAAATTAAACTAACATATTATACCATTTGAAACATAATTCGGCCAAAGCATGATTGTTACTTATATGCTTAGTTTCTTTTTAACTTCATGCTTATTTCATGTTGAATCTTCATTTTACAAAGTTATCCTAAATTATTTCGAAATATTCCTTAAGTTCACATAGTTACATAATGTTTTTTCATTATATTCACATGATCAATATTATGTCTATATATTATTTTAAACTCAAATTAATCAAATTATGTTTATTCAATCTAATATTACACATTTTATACTTAATATACCAAATAGGAACAAATTCTCATGTTATACTACATTATTTACATTTCAGCCCCATCATGATCTTTCATTCTAAGATTGATTTCTTTCTTCCTTCTTACTTATTTTATGTTAAAACATCATGCTATAATGTTATCTTAAATTAATTTACATTTTCCTTAAACTTTATATAGTTACATAATGTGATTTTTAAGTAAAATTCAAAGAATTAAATGAAATAAAGTGTAGTTTTGTATCCACTAACCTTTTGGTTGCTTGAAATCCTTAATTATTCCTTTCTCCTTCCTTTTTACTCCTTGCTTTTCTCTTTTCCCTTAATTTCCTCTTTTGGCTTTTTAGGGTTACTTCTTCTCACTAAAAATTCTCTATATCCAAGCTTCCTTGAGCTCTAAGCTAATTTTCACCTTGAAAAGGGTGCTTCCTAGTATGTATGGATAAAATTTGGCTTAAGATATAATAGGAGGTGAGAGAAATGAAGAAAAAATGGTGGGAAAAGGGTTGGTTTGGAATTTTTAAGAAAAAGGGTGGAAGAGGGTAGAATTTTGGGAAGAATTATAGATGATTATAGACCGCTCTAGTCTTCCCTTAATTCTACAAAATCTAAGGCCAAGATTCCTCCATTTACTATTTGATCTAAAGGCTTATTTTAAAGCCACTTGTCACTATTTCATGGGGCCCTACACCTCTTTAAGCTATACTTCTACATATAGGTGATTATGGCTTATTTATAATGATATTTATGCCTTTAGATATTTTAAATATGACAATTAAGCCCTTTAATTAATTTAATTTCTATTTCACTATTTTTTTGAAAATTGATGTTCCTCTTATCAGAATTCTTTAAAATTTTGCTCCGCATGCAATCAGATATACAAAAGCATTTTTATAAAATTGTAAATTATTCTGACATCATTTCAGTACACTTCCAACTCCAAAGATAATTTTAGCCGATCCAAAACCTAAAATTTCAAAACTATTAGAAAATTTATTTTTTAGTTCCAATAGCTTATTTATGCTATTTTTAATTCATCTATGTGATTGGAATAATTTTTAGAGCTCTGTAGCATATTTTTGAGTCTAGTTAAACATTTTGTCAGCCTTTTTTATGGTACTATGTAAAATTTTCTCTATCTGATTTGAGAGCCTATTTAAGCTCAATTTTGTCTCAAATTTTACCATCAAACTCCATTTAATACCTATTTTCTTATTTCAATGCTAACTCAAACTGCTCGCTAGGTCACACATCCTCGAATTTCCCTAGCCTAAGCACATTTAACACTTATATGCTTCCAAAATTTTCTTTACTGTACTGCTATAATTACTCTAAAAGCTACCCCAGGGTTACTATTTATGCTCTAAAACATGCCATGCATGTCAAATATAAATTTTGGGGCATTACAATTTCAATGTTCATTCATCTACTACATGTATTTTGTGGTATGATATGTCCCATCATTTATGTGTGAAAAGTATTCTAAAAGTGTTCAAGAAAGTCTGGGTGAGTTTTGGTAACATTTTAGGGTGTAAAAGTCAAGTATAGGCTGAAATAGGGGAGTGACCCTATTAAGATGACGTTATCTTGGTCGGGTCACTTGCTTCTATCTAGTCTAAGACATTTCAATTTGTTAAGTCGGTTAATTGGTTTAGTCATTTAGATTATAAGCCTTGGTTCTTTAGTAGACAACCTTTCTATTTCAAATTTTAAAGGGTCTTTGACATAGTAAACGTGATTTTTAGGTAAAGTGGTCTTCTAAAAAGTTTTTCCTCTATATCTTTAGTTTCAATATCATTGAAAATCAACTCATTTTAACTTCTAAATCTTAAGATATTCATAAAATAGTGCAAACTACTCCCAATGATAGGGTAGCAGCCACAACTTAACTTTAAGCTACACTGTGATGACTTTATAGGTAGAATTAGACTTTGGTTTCTTTTATAAAGTTTTATATCTATGTCTTAAATTTTTTCTCCAACTAGAATCATATAATTTAAATATATGTATGGCAAATTATAGCCTATGCATTAAAACTTGTTCAAGTGAACCCTAAGATAGAATTTCACTAGGTCACCTTTGAAGACACAAATCACCCTTTTCATGCATTTTAACATCATTCCTTGGATCAAAATAAATTACACATCATTCATAATACATTCATGCACTTAGTTCAATTTAAACACATGACAAGAAAAATAGGAGACTCTCATACTACTTGAAGCTTACCTTCTTTCTTGTTACACTACATTTTCTTTCTTGGCTCTATCTATTATTTTTTTTCTCCAGTAGCTATCATGAAATACCATTCAATTATCATTCAAAATGATGCATACACACTCTAAAATACTTACTAAATAAAGAAAGAAGGAGTAAAGAATCTATTTCCTACTCAAAACCATATATTTGCTCACCTTGATGTTGGATTTAAACGGTTACATGCATCACATACATGAGCGGAATTTTAAATTTTTTTTAACCATTAGATCTGATCTTGCCATGAATACACAATATAACTATATGAGAATAAGACAAATCACATTTGATTTTTGTTGAAAAGTTGATTTTACTTCGCACCGGGTTATCGCAAACCACAGTGTCCAAAATCGAACACCTCCAATGAGTAATCCACACTAGAGAGGGGTAAATTGAACCAACAAATTGGTGTTTAACTAGGGCTGGCCAAAATTCACAAGAGCTAGCTTAGGAGTTGGCGCAAAAGGGAGAGAGAGATTAAGAGAAAAGACTTTCTTTTTGTTTTAATCACTTAACCCTAATTCTCATTAGTTGGCCTTTTATAGTTAGGTTAAAATTCCAACTCCTTAATGAGATTGGGCTCTTTAAAATTGCTGGAGAATTATTAATTAGGCCTCTGGAATTAATTATAATCATTTGGGCTTAATTAAATCCAATTTAAACCTTTTCATAAAAGTTTATGCACAAAACCCACAAACTCGGCCCTCTGTGCAACTAATTGGATTTAAATACCCAAATGGATTCCAAATCCAACCAAATTAAATATGTGGGTTCCATAACACTTATGTAACATATATAAATTAATTTGGTCTATTAAATAGGCCATTAAGGCCTTCTATTCTGAGGTAGGCGTGTGGCCCTTACAGAAGGGCTTCCGCCAACTGCTTCATTCCTCTGGCCTTTAATAATTGCTCCAATGGACTTATTAATTATTATACCAGTCCTATAACACTTATAGTAGTCCTACAACACTTATAATACAATAATAATTAATCATGAAATACATTATTTCAATTAGGTCCAATTTTGCAGAACATTTCTCAAAAATTCCGCGGACAATTTTATTTGATCATAATTAATTAAACTCTTTAATTAATTATTATCATATTATCTTCTCTACCTTCATAATAATATCAAATATTATTATCCTTGTCATTTTACCATTTTACCCTTTTCTCTATATGTGTGTGACCTATTGGGTTCCTATCCATGTTGGCAGTATAATAAGTAATTGTGAGTTCTATTCAAAACTCATATAATTTAAACTCCTTTAAATCATCTTATCAATCCCTATTGATACTTTTCATACATCATTATACAAGTCATGATTGGCCTCTATCTAGGCATCATGACTACCCAAATGTCAGGAAAGTCATGTGTTTTGACTGTACCCTTCCATAGAAACAGTTACCGTGCAATTACTCCTTTCACCACTCTTATCTCAATTAGATTCTGAGTATGGATTTCTGTCAACTCATATAAATCTAATTATGTTTGTTCTATTAATTTAACCATTGTTCCTAAAATGCCCTTCATGGATCTCCATCCATCTCGGCATATTACTCTGGCCAGAGATTCTCTGAACAAGGCAATTATAGAATCATGCGAGATAACTTCCCTTATTAAATCTGGGATGGTGAATCCTTTGTCAATCACTCAACTATCATCAAGTAGGTCATGATATATACAATCTCCTAACTATGTTCACTCCCAGTTGGAAGTAATCAGTTATGGAGTTAAAGTATACCACTTGCTACTTAAGATAACTTTGGTGATCTCAAGTCTAAGGATACTTGCACAACCGCTATGAAGAGATTCCTCACTGACATAGATTTAATATCCATATGAGGATTCTCTTTGCAGGTCTCCAATGAACTTGTTCTTCTAACAAGCATCCACATGTTAGCTTTGATTATCATCCATAATCATAGTTATGGGAACCACTGCTTGAACCATTCAAGAAGCATAACATGTGCTAGTCTGTCCGAATTAATAATGTCCTATCTTGTTAATTCTATGACTAGGGATATTTAGATATTAACACATTTGCATGCAATAGACATCTCACATCATGAACACCTTCATGATTGCCTTTGCACTGTGTTTATAATATCTAGGACTTCATTTATTAATTTAAGATTTACAAACTCATGTATTCAAACATAGCATTAATAAATGAATGATGCCTTTTATTAAGAATATAAATTTCATACATATGAAAAACATCCCTATTACATGGGCTCTAGGGCATACTCTCTAACAATCTCCCACTTGCACTAGAGCCAATCACTTATATGTCTCAGTCCCATGCTATTTATATGGTGATCATGCTTAATCTGGGAAAGTGCTTTAGTGAGGGGATCCGCCATATTGTTATCTGTGGGAACCCTTTCTATTTTCACATCATTTCTAGCTACTATTTCCCTTATGAGATGGTAGCATCTGAGAACATGCTTGGATCGCTGATGAGACGTGGTTCCTTTAATTGCGTAATGGCTCCATTGTTGTCACAATATAAAGGAATCAGATCAACAATGCTAGGCACCATTCCTAGTTCGGTTATGAACTTTTTGATTCCGACAGTTTCTTTGGCTTCTTCTGAAGCAGCAATGTACTCAGCTTCCGTCGTGGAATCAGTAGTTGTTTCTTGTTTGGAACTTTTCCAACTAACTGCTCCTCCTCCGATTATGAACACATAACCAGATTGTGATTTACAATCATCTTTGTCAGATTTGAAGCTGGCATCTATATACCCATTTACTTCCAAACTGCCCTCTCCATATACCAAGAATATATCCTTAGTCCTTCTCAAGTACTTAAGAATATTCTTGACAGCTGCCCAGTGTTCCTCTCCAAAATTGGATTGGAATCTGCTTGTGACACTCAAAGCAAATGCTATATCTGGACGTGTACATAACATAGCATACATGATAGAATCAATTACAGATGCATATGGTATTCTATTCATGCTCTCTCTATCCTCTAGTGTCTGTGGACATATAGACTTAGAAAGGTGTTTCCTATACACCATGGGTATAAACCCTTTCTTAGAGAGATCCATATTGAACCTCTTCAATACTTTATCTATATATGTACTCTAAGAAAGACCTAGCAACCTATTGGATCTATCTCTATAGATCCTTATTCCCAGAATATAGGATGCTTCTCCAAGGTCTTTCATGGAGAATTGCTTGGATAACCATATTTTAATAGATTGGAGAAGAGAAATGTCATTTCCCATGATCAATATGTCATCTACATATAGAACTAGGAAGACAATTGCACTCCCACTAACCCTTTTATACACACAAGGTTCATCTTCATTCTGTGAGAAACCAAACTCTTTGATTGTCTCATTGAATCGTATGTTCTAACTCCTAGAGGCTTGCTTCAATCCATAAATGGATCTTTGAAGCTTGCATACCTTTTCGCCATTTCCTGATGTGAATCCTTCTAGTTATGTCATATACACATCCTCGGTTAGATTTCCATTAAGGAAAGCTATCTTCACATCCATTTTCCAAATCTCATAATCATAATGAGCTGCAATGGCTAAAAGTATTCTTATAGACTTAAGCATCGCTACAGGAGAAAAAGTTTCGTCATAGTCAATACCTTCTTTTTGACGATAACCTTTTGCTACTAAGCGAGCTTTGCAAGTAACTATATTACCTTCCATGTCAGTTTTCTTTTTGAAGACCCATTTGCACCCTATGGGTTTTATCCCTTCAGGTGGTTGAGTTAAAGTCCATACTTTGTTCTCATACATGGAGTCCATTTCAGACTGCATAGCCTTGAGCCATAAATCACGTTCTGAACTGTTCAAAACTTCTTGATAGCTTAAAGGCTCATTGTCCTCTACTACAGTTATGCCTCTATCCGAATCAATGTGAAATCCATATCTCACAGGGATATAACGCATCCTGGTAGATCTTCTAGGATTTTGTGTATAATCAGGTTCAACTGTAATCTCATCATTAAGAAATTCAGTTTCGGGTTCAATAGGTTGATCATCTTGTATTTGTGGGTCTTGAACTTCACCAAGTTCAATTTTACTCCCACTGTCCTCTCGTAGGAGAAATTCTCTTTCTAAGAAGACAACATGCCTTGAAATAAATACCTTTTGTTCTAAGGGATGATAGAAATAATATCCAAACGTTTCTTTTGGATATCCCACAAATAAACATTTGTCAGACTTAACATCCAGTTTGTCTGACATTGTCCTCTTCACATAAGCAGAACAACCCTATACTTTCATATGAGAAAGCGTGGGTTTCTTGTTATTCCACATCTCATATGGAGTAACATCAACCAATTTACTAGGAACTCTGTTTAACACATAAACAGCAGTTTCTAGTGCATATCCCCAAAAGGACTTAGGCAAGTCTGCTCGGCTTATCATTGATCGAACCATATCTAATAGTGTTCGATTTCTCCTTTCAGATACACCATTGTGTTGTGGTGTATATGGTGGAGTCCATTGAGATAAAATCCCATTATCTCTAAATAATCCTAAAACTCTTGACTTAAGTATTCTCCACCTCGATCTGATCTAAGTGTTTTAATACTTTTGCCAAGTTGTTTCTCTACTTCATTTTTGAACTCTTTGAACTTTTCAAATGCTTCAGACTTATATTTCATTAGATAGATGTATCCAAACCTGGAATAATCATCTATGAAAGTAATGAAGTAGGAGTAACCTCCTCCAGCATGTGTAGTCATTGGACCACATACATCTAAATGTATTAAGTCCAAAACCATTTTAGCTCGTTCTCATTTACCAATAAAGGGAGCTTTTGTCATTTTTCCAAATAAACAAGATTCGCATGTATCAAATGATTCATAATCAAATGATCCCAAATCACCTGATTTGTGCAATTTGGTCATGCATTTTTCATTTATATGGCCTAAACGACAATGCCATAAGTATGAGGTATTTAGATTATCATGTTTCATTCTCTTGATATCCACATTATGTACTTCTTTAATTAAATCAAGAACAAATATACCATTCTCAATGATAGCTTTTGCATAAAACATATTGTTCTTAAAAATATAACAACATTTGTCATTTAAAGAAATATCATAATCGTTCAACAGACGACTGAAAAAAATAATACTTTTGGATTAAGCTGGAACATAATAACAATTATTTAATTCCAGTACTAATCCACTTGGAAGAGGCAAATGATAAGGTCCCACAACTACTGTAGAGATGTTTTGTCCAGTAGCTGACTGCAAACATATCTCTGCCTTTCCAACTCTTCTAAAGCTTTTAAGCCCATGTAGATCATTACACAAATGTGATCCACATCCGATATCTAATACCCAAGATTGTTTTGAAGCAATAGAATAAGTATTAATTTTAATCATATGAATACCTGAGGTAGAAGCATCAGCATGCTTTTTTTCCTTGAGAGAATATAGATAGGCCTTGCAGTTACGCTTTCAATGACCATCCTTTCCACAATGGAAGTAAGTTCCTTTGGGATTCTCTTTCTTGGCAACCTTCTTCTTGGAAACCCCACCATCCTTTATCTCATATTGCTTCTAAAGCTTTGAGGACATAGCACCCAGCATCAGACATGCTGTTGCTTCACTATCCTTTATGTATTTTCGATAAGTGCCTTTGATCTCATCAATGGCATCATCTGATGGAAGTGGTGGAAGATCTTTATCCAAGAAATAACGGATCTTTTCAGCTCCGAGAACAATTCTCACTTGCTTGATCCTGTTAGAATAGTTGCTGCCAACCAGTTTGTTATCCAAGATTGATCGTATATTTGATGTGCTCATGATGATGACATAGATGTGAAAAAGAAAAGATATGAGAGTATGTTCATATATATGTATGCATTAATAAGGTCTTTAATTAATCCATTTACTCCCACTATTTTATTGCGAATTAATAGCCCTCACTATATAATCCGAGAAAACCCGATGGTTTTCTTAGTGGGCCAATATCCAATCCTTGATATGTAATTTGACCTTGACTGTGGTCAACAAGCCAAATTCCATACCCTTGAAAGGTAGGTATCTCTATACCAATTGTGTCTCTACACAACTATTGGATATTTATGTTATCAACTCTTGATGCATGTATATCATATATGCATTCCCTAATCTTGCCTCTAAAACCATTAGCCTTGACTGTGGTCAACAAACTAATGGGCTAGCTAAGATGACCCATTTAATTAGATTTGAACGTATTCGATATAATGTGAGCTTGACTGTGGTCAACAACCCACACTATAAAGAACTCTGGTTCTCCTCAAATTAATGAAAGGCTTATATACCTTAGTATTTGTTTGAGGGTTTTAGTTAATTAAGTCTCATCATACATGGTTGGCATACATTGGTATGCATCCTATATCTATCACATAAATATAAGCATACAAATATGGTATAGTTATGGACTTCACTACATTGATTTCCCTGAGCCAAGAGGGAAATCAAAAGGTCACACCTAGGTAGTATGCATGATTCAAACAAGAAAATAATTATATTATCTTCAAGCTTGTTAGATCTCTATCCGACCCATCTTGCTCCTTGATATTGGTCTCCATCTCTATTTCTAATTCTAATCTAAGTAATCTAATTACATATTACAATTTGAAATGAAATACAAACCAAAAACAAGTGGCCGGGACATGAAAGTCCTTATTGGGCCAAAAACATGCATTATGCTCAATCACATTGGGCTTTGTCCATAACTAACCATCATGCCAATCATACACCCTTATATGCCTCTCTAATGCATAAAGAAATGGATTACTAACTTTGTTTCAACCTTTGAAACTATATTTTGAGTTATTTTAATAATGTGATCAAATTAGGAAACTTTTTCCATTTTGGAAACTTTCATTTTAGGAAACCATTTTGCATGCATGTGTTATTGTCTTAATAATCAATCCAATTGATTATTAATTAATTAATTATAAATTGATTATTTAATTAATTAATCATATTAAATAATTAGAAGAATCAATTTTGGGCATAAAACAAATGTAGGCCGAAACCCACAGAAGAAAAAACCCTAACTGTGTTCACACACAAACTAGTTTTTTGTCTTTTGGACCATTTGGGCCTTTTGGAATGAGCCAAGCCCACTTCAGCCCTCAAAACCCATTAATAAACTTAATTAATGTTTATAATGTTTAATTTAAATCAGCTCCTTGGGCCCACCAAGTCATTCACTAATTTAAACCAAGTCCGTAAACATAATTAAGCCCATTAAGTGGTTTTAATAAATTAAAATTAATAAAATTAATTTAAGGCCCATTTTAATTAATCCAATTAATTAAAAACACTTTAATATATCATATATATCAGATTTAGAAGATCAAAAGTCGTTCTAACTAAGAACACATCAAGAACACACGAAGAACACCAATTTATCGAACTTTTCGACAAAACTAGTTTTCATGCAAAACTTGTTTGATTTTAATTCTGTTCGATCCTACGGCTTAATATCACATATTAAACACATAAAATATCATCTAAATGATTTTTAAATGGATCCATAAGAAATTAAATTAGAACAGCCCCTACATCACCTAGGGTTTCATGCCAAACCCTAATCAGAATCCTTCAAAAGTTTCGTTTTTGTTTCCACCAAATTTATTTGATCACACATACAACAAGAAATCAATATTTCTCATTCATGAACAATCAAATCTAATATTTTAAAGTTCATGAAATAAATAACTCAAAACAAAACAAAACTTATTCCGCAGAAAAATATAGAATTGTATATCCATGGCAAAACCGTGGCTTTGATACCATGTTGGATTTAAACAGTTACATGCATCACATACATGAGCGGAATTTTAAATTTTTTTAACCATTAGATCTGATCTTACCATGAATACACAATATAACTATATGAGAATAAGAAAAATCACCTTTGATTTTTGTTGAACAGTTGATTTTACTTCGCACTGGGTTGTTGCAAACCACAGTGTCCAAAATTGAACACCTCCAATGAGTAATTCACACTAGAGTAGGGTAAATTGAACCAACAAATTGGTGTTTAACTAGGGCTGGCTGAAATTACCAAGAGCTAGCTTAGGAGTTGGCGCAAAAGGGAGAGAGAGATTAAGAGAAAAGACTTTCTTTTTGTTTTAATCACTTAACCCTAATTCTCATTAGTTGGCCTTTTATAGTTAGGTTAAAATTCCAACTCCTTAATGAGATTGGGATATTTAAAATTTCTGGAGAATTATTAATTGGGCCTCTGGAATTAATTATAATTATTTGGGCTTAATTAAATCCAATTTAAACCTTTTCATAAAAGTCTATGCACAAAACCCACAAACTAGGCCCTTTGTGCAACTAATTGGATTTAAATACCCAAATGGATTCCAAATCCAACCAAATTAAATATGTGGGTTCCATAACACTTATGTAACATATATAAATTAATTTTGTCCATTAAATAGGCCATTAATGCCTTCTGTTCTGAGGTAGGCGTGTGGCCCTTACAGAAGGGCTTCCGCCAACTGCTTCATTCCTCTGGCCTTTAATAATTGCTCCAATGGACTTATTAATTATTATACCAGTCCTATAACACTTATAGTAGTCCTACAACACTTATAAGACAATAATAATTAATCATGAAATATATTATTTCAATTAGGTCCAATTTTGCAGAACATTTCTCAAAAGTTCCGCGAATAATTTTATTTGATCATAATTAATTAAACTCTTTAATTAATTATTATCATATTCTCTTCTCTACCTTCATAATAATATCAAATATTATTATCCTTGTCATTTTACCATTTTACCCTTTTCTCTATATGTGTGTGACCTATTGGGTTCCTATCCATGTTGGCAGTATAATAAGTAATTGTGAGTTCTATTCAAAACTCACATGATTTAAACTCCTTTAAATCATCTTATCAATCCCTATTGATACTTTTGATACATCATTATACAAGTCATGATTGGCCTCTAGCTAGGCATCATGACTACCCAAATGTCAGGAAAGTCATGTGGTTTGATTGTACCCTTCCATAGAAACAGTTACCGTGCAATTACTCCTTTCACCACTCTTATCTCAATTAGATTCTGAGTATGGATTTCTGTCAACTCATATAAATCTAATTATGTATGTTCTATTAATTTAACCATTGTTCCTAAAATTCCCTTCATGGATCTCCATCCATCTTGGCATATTACTCTAGCCAGAGATTCTCTGAACAAGGCAATTATAGAATCATGCGAGATAACTTTCCTTGTTAAATCTGGGATGGTGAATCCTTTGTCAATCACTCAACTATCTTTAAGTAGGTCATGATATACCCAATCTCCTAAGTATGTTCACTCCGAGTTGGAAGTAATCAGTTATGGAGTCAAAGTATACCATTTGCTACTTAAGATAACTTTGGTGATCTCAAGTCTAAGGATACTTGCACAACCGCTATGAAGAGATTCCTCACTAACATAGATTTAATATCCATATAAGGATTCTCTTTGCAGGTCTCCAATGAACTTGTTCTTCTAACAAGCATCCACATGTTAGCTTTGATTATCATCCATAATCACAGTTATGGAAACCACTGCTTGAACCATTCAAGAAGCATAACATGTGCTAGTCTGTCCGAATTAACAATGTCCTATCTTGTTAATTCTATGACTAGGAATATTTAGATATTAACACATTTGCATGCAATAGACATCTCACATCATGAACACCTTCATGATTGCCTTTGCACCGTGTTTATAATATCTAGGACTTTATTTATTAATTTAAGATTTACAAACTCATATATTCAAACATAGCATTAATAAATGAATGATGCCTTTTATTAAGAATATAAATTTCATACATATGAAAAACATCCCTATTACATGGGCTCTGGGGCATACTCTCTAACACTTGAACCAAGTTCCCTCTCTTTCAATCCCAAAGTAGAATTTTGAAGAGAGTATTTTTGTGAAGAAGTAACATGAAAGGTCTAGAAATCTATTAGCTAATGGTGGTTGGCCAAGTCCTCTCCTTTTATACCAAGTCTCTACAAATTTCTAGAGCTTATTTTGTAATTTCACCATTGGTTAATTTGTCAACCTAATGGAAATTGCACTTTACTCCCTCTTATTCTTTCAATTCTCACATTTGGTATATAATTTTATAGTTTAAATTTCAATCCGATCCTTATTTTATATCTTCTTAAATATGAAAGTGCATATCACACCTTTAATTTACTATTTTGCTCTTAACTTTTAAGTTGATTCCCTTTGGGTTTTTTTCCTACACTTTAATTTCTTATCCCTTTATGTCATCTCCCTAATACACCCTAGACATACTCAAGTTTTACTAGGGTGTATGTTGAGCCTTACAACATCCTTGTTACCTTTAAGTCTTTATAGGTTTAAATTTGGTCCTTAAATCTCCTTAGGTGTTAGATAGGCTGCCAACCAGCTTCACTTTCGCGAAATCCCTTGGTGGAAGCTTCTTAGTCATTCGACATGCATAACATCTTTGAATTATTTAAGTAAATCCTAGATCACCTTTGGTGCTTCATCACCACCATCCATGGGATGAACTTCCCCCATTTTAAGAGTTAGTAAACAAGTTGGCTCCTTCTTTTTCACATCTTTTTAAATTTTGATAGTGGATATCATCTTCCCTTCAACAATCTCCCTTTTAATGGCTAGAACACAAAGTTGACCCTTTTCCATGATCCATATGTTATTGGCATATGAAACCAAGAATACCTTTACCATGTCTAAGAAATCTGTACCTAAATAAAAGTTCTTATCATTAATGGGAGCTATAGTGACATTAGCCTTACCTTTCTATTGGCCAATTTCAATGTTGGTGTCTTAAGTTACACTATCGATTGGAAGGCTCTGCATTAACTCCTTTCATGAAGCCTTTACTTGTACACACAACCACCAAGACTAAAAGAATATAAATGAATTAAAATTAGGCATCTATGGATGTTCATAATCATAAATTGCTACTAAATTAGCTATCTCAACATTCATTTAACATAATTTAATTAAATGAACATCTATTTTAAGCACAGAAAGATATAAAAATATTAGCGATGATTTTTTGTTGGCTTGATTTTAGTTACTTGATAATAAAATTAAGGTTGAAAAACTTAGTGAGATAACTTCCAGCAGCTCAAAATGCTCAAAAAAGAAACTTAAGTGTAAAATGGTAATTTTACATTACATTAGGGATCAAAATAATATTTTCTTATAAAAGGGGTAGAAATGACCTAACAATAAGCCAATTATGATATAAAATAGGCCAAACTCATACTTAAATTGAATGAAATAAGCCAAAAATGCTTGAAAATGGACTTGAAATAGGTATAAATAATTCCATGCGAAAAAAGTTTTGAAAAAAGTTTTACAGATGCCTAAAACACCTTATAAGAATTCTTAGAAACTATTAAAAACACCCAGTGCTATCCAAAAATTCCTAATGGCTGTTGGGTTTCCTTAATGCTAGCTTTAGGCACTTGGGTGGACATTGTGTCCAGAAAACTTCTAAAATAGGCTTTTAGTTTTTTTTACAATATTTTTCCTTAGAAAAATGAATTTATTACCACCCTTTTAAGCTAAGATAATATTTCATTATTCACTTGTCTAATAGGAGAACACCACAAGACTTGAATTACCCCAATTAGGCAAATTTTCTATAGTCCTTGAGTGCACTCTACTCAACCCTTTAGCCTATAAATAAGGATTCCTCCTCTCTTCAAATGATAGTAAAATTTTATGACAAAAATTGTATAAATTATTGGGAAATTATAAGATAAATATTGAGAGAATTATAGAGAAATTATAGTGAGAGAAATTTAAGGTTATTAGGTTATAATTTTAGATTGATGGCCCAAAATTAAATAATCTAAGTGGATGTTATGCTAAAAATCTTAGAGAAATCAAGGAATTGAATTGAACATTTGGGTTATTATGTAATTTACAGCCAGAATGGGCATATAACATGCAATTGGGAAAACAAAAGACAATAATTAGGGATTAGATTATAAAAATTACATGACCTAAATCGATCAATGGAAAGAGAATCAACAAAGAAGGAAAGAAAAAGATTATATGGTTAAACAGTAGTTTTGCAGCTAATAAGAAAGTGCAAGGGCTAAGGTTAGTAATTTGGGATGTAAATATGTAAATTTATTTCAATAGGATGAGAAAAGGAAAATAAATTCAAAGATAAAGATAATCAGGAAAAGTAAATTAAAAGGAACCTGAGAGACCTAAAGTAAAAATAAGAGATTATGGACTATTGTATACGAGCATTATAAATAGTAAATTAAGACTTAAGTAACAAATGGAAGACAGATAGTAAATTAGGTACTAAATCATGGGCTTAGTCGTAAATTAGTAATGAAAGAAAGGACTTGAAAGATAGATACACGAATTATTGTTAAAATATAAATTGGACATTGAATAAAATTTTTAATAAAGGTGTAAACAAAGAAAGTTGAATTGAATTATTAAAGTTGAGATAAAGCATAGAAAAGACTAGTGCAAGTAATATGAAAATAAGGCTTATAGTAAAATACATATGAATACGTTGAATAAACTAATAATGATGATAGTAAAATTGAATGAGTATACTGAAAGGTAAATTTATTATGGTAGACATTTAAATGTCAAAATGCCTATTTGACAAAAAACATGATACGACAAGAACAATGGTAAAATCGAGTAATGAAGACTACGTCGTAAAATAAGGGGAGAAATGAAACAGTGAATGGAAATCATGATAAGAGAAAGCCATGAGATAAATCATAATCAAGGTACTAAATTTGGAAATGAGTAGTTAGAAATAAATATGATATAGAAAAAAGTGTAAAGACTGAAAGGTATTTAAATGATGCCATATAGGTGTTAAGAATACAAAGGAGCAACTCAGCATAAGGAATTGAAAAGACATTGACAAATTAATGAAAATGCAAATAAGGAATCAACAAATGAAATAGAAAACTAACATAGGAATAAGAAATAAAGATAATTATTTTTACAAAAATGAACTTAAATAAAATTCTTATTAAGAATGAAATTTTTAAGATTGCATATGTGTAAATATAAAAATTGTTAGTTGGATATCCACCACTAGGAATTTCATGCTTAGTGTGTAGATATTTACTGTGCACAGGCATTGGACTTGGACGAAACCGTGCAACGAAAACGATAAAATTTTGTGTCTTATGTGTGTCATGTTTGAGTAGGATTATATTTTGTACGTTTATTATACTAAAATTATTTTTATATTACATTGTGATATTTTTGGCATATGAATGTTACATTTTGTGGTATCAGAATATAATTTAGGTGTTCCTAACATCGGAGTGGGTGAAATAATAAAATATACATGCCACAAGGACATTGATAGTTGAGATGGTTTAGCAAAGAAAAGTGACTTGTTCCTTTTGATGTGAATTGAGGAATAAGTACAAATTATGTTAGAACAGGGAAGTAAAGTAGAACAAAACTGTTTTCAACTACTTAATGTGACTGAATTTTGAGGATGAAATTTTTTTATTGGGGGAGAATTGTAAGGTTCCAAAATTCAATTTTTGTGAATAGTATTTTTTATGCTGTGAATATTAATATCGAAGTGGTATTGGGCGCAATTATACTAGCACTAATAGATCAAATTACATCAGAACTCTGAAGTTAAATGTGCTTGGGTGACAGTAGTACTAAGATGGGTGACCTCTTGAAAAGCTTTTGTGTTGCACCATTAGAAAGTATATGTGTTGTACCATTAGAAAGTATAAATTAAACCAAGCCCAGTGGTATAAATTAAGGAGAAATTGATGTCAAATAGGCACTTAAAATAGAAAGTAAAGAATTTTTCCTAGACTGTAATATAGGATTTGACCAAAGTTTGACCAGCCTGAAAAATATTCCACAAGCCTCCAAAAATTATTCCATTTGCATATATCTACTTGAAATAATCCTAATTAATATTTGGAAGTGAAAAATGATTTTTTTGATAATTTTAAATTTTTGAATTTCAAACCAGTAAAAATTAGTCTTTGGGCTTAAAAATAATGCTAGATACCTCTAAAACATTATTTTAACATATAGATTCACTTTAAATATTATAGGGGATTATTTGATTGTGAAAAATCAATTTTATGATGATTTGAAAAAATGAGTTTTCGAATTGGTAGAAATTTATTGGATCGAAAAACATTATTCGATTGACTTAAAAATATTTACGTAGCCTAATAAACATTTTTCTAGCATTATGGACCTATTTTTATGATAAAATTGAGCGAGGGAATTGGTAGAAAAATAAATGAGACAAAACAATGGATATTTAAGTTAATTTAGGCCAATTGATTAGACCAAGGTGGTTGGACTTGATTTGGCCCAATTAACATGGGTATATAAGGGCAAAAAATAAGATTTCTCTAGAGAAATCTCTCAATTTCTCTCCTCTTCTAGATGTCCCCTTTCTCACCATTTTCCCCCATTTTCTTCCTTCTCTCTTACATATTTTAACTTAAATTTTCACCCTAGATAATTTTAAGGCCCTAATTCTATCTTTATCCATTTCTAGAAATCAATTCAAGTGGAGTAATTGCATGGAATTATGAAGAAAAAAGGTTTACAGTAAAATTTAATTCAAGTAAGTTAATTTAGTGATAATTTAATGATTTTAATGGATTTTTAGGTAGAATTTTAATGGATTTTAATGGATTTGATGTAGAGATTTATATTTTGGATTTAATTTGAATTATGGATGAAGAAAAATTAAGGAAAAGAAGCAAAGAGGGATTCAGCCATATTGGAAATTCAAGGGAAATCGAGGAGAAAATGGAAGGAAGAGATGAGAAAGGAGGAGTAACTAATTTCATGTAAACCTAGTTTATGTGTATTTTAGGGTTTTTGATGTAAATGAAGCTCAAATTTAAGTTAAAGGTAGAATAATAAAATTAAATGTCAAAGACTTGAATTGGCATGAAAAATTCTATAAAAGAATGAATAAAAGTGTGAAGTTAGTTTAAAACCCTATTATGTCACATAAAGAAAAATGGTGAAATGTGAAGTATAATTCAAAATAAGGGAAAATTAGTGTACTTAGGTGATAAATAATGGAATATATATGTTTAATTGAATGAAAATATGGTTAGAGATAATACTTTAGTTCTGCAACCTATTATGTAACTATGTTAATTTAAGGTTACATAAGGAATTAAATTGATGTAAGGTTGGAATAATATTTAATATGCATGAAAACATAGTTAGAATGAGTTTTGAGAATTAAATGAAAATGTATGTATGTAGACTAATAGAGGTTAAATGGTATGACATGGATTTATGATTGAATATGTGATGGAAATGATGAAATAATGTTAAATATATGTAATTTAAAACTTAAGAACATGTAGTGAGTTTAAAAAGGCATAAAGTGAATTATGAAGAGATATGTAACTTATATGGCTGAAAGAAAATAAATGGAATTATGAAAGAATAAATGTTGAAAACAATCGAATAAGGCTAAATTTATGTGATTTATACCTTAATAACAAAGTAAGAATAATGTATGGTATTAAATGACACATGAATGGTATAATATTTTATGTGGCTGAGTGGTTCAAAGAATAAAATGAATGTGATCACAATGATTTTTACATGGAAATGATTTCATATAAGAAATGGATGGGAAAATGATGTGTATGATATGAAATAAGATTGATGCATGTTGTGAAAAGTGAGAAAATGCATACTTTCCATGAATGACATGGAAATAGTTTTTCCTTTAGTATTTAGTAGCGAAGCTAGAGGTATAGGATGTATATGGCTAGCCATAGGGACATTCACCGTGGCAGCGAGTCATAGTGACTCGCAATAGTGGACTAAAGGCGGTTCCACACCATGAGTATGAGAAAAGATGATACAAATGAGAATAATAGGATATAGAGATAATATAATACTAGTTGAGGTATTGGCCCTCCATGTGATCAGCTCAACTCAAGAGTTTTTGTTACTAAGAAGGTTACTAGGGGCAAAATTGAAATAATAGTGATAATATTATGAAAAGGGGAAAAATGGTAAATATTAAATAATTTTAGAAATTAAGGATTAAAATGGAAGAAATATGGCAAAATGAGTAATTAGGGGTAAAATGGTCAAACGATGATGAAATTGTAATGAGAAAGGGTAAAATGGAATTAAGAAAAAAATTTAGTGAATAAAAGGTAAAATTGTAATTTAGTGAAAAAGTTAAGAAAATAGGCATAAAATCATAATCTTGATAAAAGAATTGAATTTGAAGACTAAAATGAAAGAAAATGTAATGTATGGGTTAAAAATATAAAAGTATGGTGAGAAATGCTTAAAAAGAAGAAATTAGGGGTAAAATGGTAATTATGGTAAAAATTGGGACATAAAAGTCATTTTGATAAAAGAAAAGACAACATCATTTTGGCAAAAGATGAGGACATATATGTACTTTTGATAAAAGGATGAGGATATTATGGGTAAAAATGTAGTTTCACCCTAACCTAAGGATAAAAGTGGAAATTTAGAAAGTAAAGATATAAAAAATGCTAAAGTAGTTAATTTGATTAATTAAAGGAAAACAATAAAATTATATATGGTTAAAAATAATTAAGTAGTCAAATGAAAACATTAAGGACTAAAAGTCAAATTATACTCTAGATATGCATTAAAATGAGAATTATTGCAAGTAAAATAAATAAAGAGGGATAGAAAATTGTAAAATGATTAAGAGTTATTAAGAGTTCAAAGGAAAATATACTTGAATTGACAAATTAAATAAGGAAGTGAATTAGATCGGGATTGAATTAATATATTTGAGATGTTCAAGTAAGGCCAAGTCCATAAATTGTAATGAAATTAGAATAAAATTCAAAAATTATGATAAATAAACTAGTTGATTATGCTAAGCATGTAAATAAAGGACAATAATATGAGAAGTGCAAATTACACTAAGCGTAGAGTTAAGAGAAGTGAATGGCAAAAAGGATGTGTGTAACATCCCAAAATTCACATCTGACATGCATGGCACATTCTAGTACATGAATAGTAATCCTGTGATAGTTTTCAAAGTAATTATAGTAGTACAGTATAGAAAAATTTGAAAGCGCATAAGTGTTAAATGTGCTCAATCCAGGAAAATCTAAGGATGAGTGACTTGGTAGGTAGTTTAAGTTAACATTGGAATAAGGAAATAGATATTAAATTGAGTTTCATGATACAATTTCAGATGAAATTGAGGTTAAATAGATCCTCAAAATAGACAGCAAAAATTTTGCTCGATATCGTAAAACAGGTTGATTGAAAGGTTAATTGGGCTCAAAAATATTCCACAGACCTCTAAAAATTTTTAAAATTGCCAAATCTATTATAAATAGTTTAAATTAGTATCTGAAGGTGAAAAATTCTTTTCTGGGAATTTTGAATTTTGAGTTTTAGACTGTTGATTTTCACTCTAAAGCTGGAGTTATATCAAAAAGATCTCATAATGACTTCAAATTTTAACCACACTCTCTTGCATATGTTAGAACATGCAAGGTAAAATTTTGGAGCATTCTGATAAGTGAAACATTAGTTTCTAAAAAATGGTGAAAAAATCGAGTTTAATTTAATTAACGAGTTAAATGGCATTTTTCATTGGTTTATGGGTATAATTGTCATGATAAATTGGGTTAGAATTGATTGGGATTAGAAATTGGGCAAGGGAAGATGAATTATTTTGGCCAAAATTGGGTTATTTAGGTGAAATTGGGCCAAGTGGTTGGGCCAAAGTGGTTGGACCTGATTTAGTCCATTTCACATGGGTATATAAAATAGAAAAATCAGAAAAATCTGGAGAATTCAACCATTGTCTCCCTCGTTCCATCCAGCCTTCAAAGCTCCTATTTTTTCCATTTTTTTCATTTTTTTTATTTAGGTAATCCTACCTAATCTTTCATTCTAAATAATTCTAAGGTCCTAATTCCATCTAAAGCCATCTCTAGAGCTCATGCTCTATCATGTTGTGTGGAGAAAGTGGAGGAAATAGTGAAGAGAAAGGTTGAACCAAAAAGTCAAGTAAGTGTGATTAATGACTATTTAATGTTTTAAATAGATTTCTATAGAGATATTACCATAAAAATTCATCTTTTGAATTGAAATTGAATTATGGATGAGGAAATGTTGAGGAAACAACCTATGGGAATTTCAGCCAAAGTGGGAACCAAGTGGAATCAAGGTGGGAAAATGGAAGAAAAGGTGGAAATGAAGAGAAGTTATGGAGGAGAGCTTGAAAAGAGGTTAATGGATACAAACTACACTCTATTTCATTTAATTTTTGAATTTTAGCATGAAAATCACATTATGTAACTATAGAAATTTGAAGGAAAGTGATAAACAATTCAAGATAATAATGTAAAATAATATTTTAACATGAAATAAACAAGAAATAAGGAAGAAATCAAGCATAAATTGGATGATCATGTTGTGTCCAAATGGTGTGTTATATTATATAACATGGTATTTTGATGTTAATTGGCATATTAAGCATAAAACATGAATTACTAGGATGAATAAGAATAGTATGTTTAATTTGAGCTTAAAATAATATGTGTACATAATAATTAGTATGTGAACATAATGGTGTATTATTATGTAACTAAGGATCTCTTAAAGAAAATAAAGTATGTCAATATGTAACCACATAAATTGAACTTAGAAACATATATAGCATGAAAGGAATAATAAAACACATGGCATGTTGGAGTCTTCAATGTGGCCGAATGGTATTCCTTATGAAAATGCCATATTTCCATCATGTTTGGATGTTATTTGATATGTATATTATGATACCATATCTAACTTTGATGAATATATGAAGAATGAGAATGTATGTTATGATACTCAATGGAGATAGCATAAAGTTTGACATAAAAATATAACATAAAGTAAATTAATTAGTTGCCCTTAGTGTAAGGTGGGTAATCCAAGATCATAGGATATAATGGCCAGCCATAAGGACTTATATACTGTAGTAGAATCATACAATCGATTTTCATTAAGGCATGGCTACGCTTAAGTAGTCATGTCACACAGTCATATAGTATATCCATACAGCCATACAGTCCTCATCCCATATTATATTCGATTTAAGGATTTTCACTAGTCATCACTAGAGAAAAAATCGTAAATACAAACATAAATAAGAATTAAATAATAAATCATGCACAAAAATGTCATAAAGTTAATAAACTAAGAAATAATGTGAAAAATGAGATTAACAATTTCAAAAAGGGCAAAACCATAAATATACGAGAGAATGAGGATAAAATGGTAAATCATGTATGAAAAAGGCCATAAAGTTAATTAAATAAGAAATAATATGAGAACTGTAGCAAATAGTTCAACAAAGGCAAAATTATAATTATGTAAGCAAATAAGGATTAAAAAGTATATTCGGCATAAAAAAGGTCATAAATGTGATTAAACAAGAAGCAAAGTGAAAAACATGAGTAATAGACTCAAAAGGAATAAAAATGTAATTACATGATAAATTAAGGGTAAAATTGTAACTTGGTATCAATAAGGTAATTGAAAGGGTTAAAATGGTCAATTAGGTAAAAGGGGCCAAATCGTAAATAATAAAAATTTGAGGGACCAAAATCTAATTTACCACTTCATGAAAAGTATAAGGACCAAAATGAAAATTTTATATCTAGAAGAAAATAAAAGTTAGAAGAAGCAAAAAGAGTCAAAATAGAAGTTAAATAAGGTTAAATACGAAGAATGTAAAGTTTAGGGACCAAATGGTAATTTACCATCACATGAAAAAAAGTAGGGGCTAAAATGTAAATATTGAACTTTAAAAGGAATAAAAGCAAAAAGAAACAAAAAATGATGACATTAGAGTAATTTAGCACAATAAGGAGATATATGAAATTTAAGGACCCAATCATGATCCTAATCGGATTATTATTAATTAATGAGGATTACCGTCAATTAAGGCAAAAATTGGATTATTTTACAATTATCAAGGTTAAGTCAAGAAGGGTATTTTGGTAATTTCAGCATGTAAGAATATGAGTTAAGTTAAATTAAAATTTAAGAAAAGGATACAACTGAAGTGAATTAGAAGGTCTTGGGGTTAATTTGGAAGAAATTGGAATGACGGGGGTTTAATTGTATGTAAAGGTTTAGGGCTAATTTCCTTAGGGAGATATCTGCCCCACAAACTCTTGTATATAGCTTCTTGAAGAAGGAACCCTTGGGGATTTAGAGTGTGGGTTGGCATTTAAGGGAGATAGCTCTCTCTCTCTCTCTCTCTATTTGGTTATGGTTTGGAGAAGATGAAGATTAGGGTTTGTTGTTTAAGCTTCATGAAGGTAATGTCCCCTTCCATAGATCTCTTCTTCCATGCTTGATTTATGATCTTAGGGTTGTAGGAAGAGATGATAAGTTATATTTGTCATCTCAATGTATAAGGAAATGAAGGAGAGAGTGAGCTAGATCAATGGATGTTGAAAGAGTTCAAGCTTTAAAAGCTAGGTACGGGAATTAAGGTTTGGTATTGTTCATGTGAATGATTTAGGGTTTTTAACTCTTTTTCTGGTATGTATATTTTGATATGATTTTAAAGGATAAATCTAGTAGGCTTTGATGAGTATAGTATGCTTGAAAACTTAAATGATCATATAAGCAAGAGGTTATGCACAATTGGGATTTTGGTTTTTCTTCTTTCTTTTCCACACGTGGCCACACACCCTTTTCTTCTTGAGAATGCGTGGCCACTCACTCACTTTCTTGTGTATAAACACTTCCATGTGTGATTTTGCTCTTCCTAACCTATGGCCATGTGTGGTTGTTCTTCATAACACAAGGCCACGTGATGCTTTTCTTCTTCCCACCCGTGGCCACGCACGTTTGTTTCCTTTCTTGCACACGGCCATGCATGTTTGCTTTCTTTCTTGCATATGGCCATGTGATGTTTCTCTCTTCCTTATACTTGGCCACGTGTGGTTTCTTCTTGCAAACACACGACCACTCACTCTTTCACTTTGAGAATGCACAGCCAGCCAAGCATGTTTTCTCCCCTCCATAGTATATTCACACCTAAGATTTAAGCCATGTAACTAGATATGGAACACTGTATTATGTGATACATAAAACCATTAAGAGAGCAAGAATTGAGGAGAAATGGCTAGTAATAAGTAAGACGGAGGATTAATGGTTATTAAGTAAAGTTGGATATATTACTTATTAGAGTAATAGATTATGAAAGTCTCTCCCTAATGATAAAGTCTACAAAGATACATTTTAGAAAGGCCTGGATATAACATGAATTATTATGAAAATTTAAAAGACATAAATGCTATAATAAGAGGAAGAAGAGCGAATTAAGCTATAAGTTATCCAAGGTATATATATCTATATGTACCTTGATACACATAGAGTATAGTGAAAAGCTTTAAGACAATAATCCTATAAAGTCATGAATTGGAGTCCACTTGAACTCTAATTAGGAGGACTTACATATGATAATGCTAAAATGTGTCTTGGTGCATAATGGCATGAAACTATGAAGAGTGAGAAGAAATATAAGAATCATAAGAGTATGCTATTTGATAGCCCCTTTATAGTATAGTATAAAGTATACGCTCGGCCAAAGTAAATGGTTCTACCTAGATATTATACTTTGACGATCCTTTTCAATGGCATGAGAATAATATGATTTAGCCTAGTTGATAAGAAGATAGTTGTAATGTTACATGTAATCTAGTAACTGTAAACATACATGCTAATTAATGTATTTTACATACAGGTATAAGGTATGTAATATGCCTAAGTTAAAAAGAGAAGGAATGTTTTAAGGGATATTATAAAACTATATAAGCTTCATTATACTTTAAGTCATAATGGGAATTAATGGTGAACCTTGATGTAAAGGATCATACTCGTCTGTTATTCATACCCTATGATGTAAAATGAAAGTTACAAGTCTTCAAGTATTGTTATAACGTTTAAGATGAGATAATCTTATACAACTCACCTAAGAAAATAATGTTAGAAAATAGAAAGAACAATATGATGATCATTATATATGTGATAATGTTAAGGTAGATAATGTATTGCTTATGATATAATAGACTATAATTGTGAGCTAAAGGGGCTAAAGAGGAATAAGTGTTGACCTTAAGCTATATGAGAACATAGTTATTATATCATATGGATCATGACTGTTTGAGTGCTACAATATATGATTATGTCATTATGTGATTAATTATGAGAATAGGAAAACTACTCACGAAAAACAGTAACAAGGTACGTCATTGAGAACTATTCATGAGTTATGTAAGTGTATGTGGTAAAATTGATTCGAGCATGCTATGATGAGTAGCTTGATTTAATATGTGAACAAGTATGAGTGATGAACTTATGTATTGCCATGTTTAAACTGCAAATATATGTACAAGTGCATGCGGGTACGCATAATGCTAATCATGAAAGATGATGCGTTGTTATTGTTGCATAAACATGTAACCATTATGAAATGAATGAAAGAAAATTGATGTAAGTATACGATTATATGATGACATCTATATGTAATAGAGCCTAAAGCTCAACATTGATGTATGATAAGAATGATATGCCTTCTTTTATGAAAGTGGCTTTAAGCCAAATGATGTGTTAAGTAAAGAAGTACATGTTAAATTAAAGATGTCTTAAAAGTTAAGCCTTTGGGTCTTAGTTCAGTTGTGGATTAGATAAGCATGCCTGGAGGGATACAATCACAGTTGCTATATGTTGACCCCGTTTGGGTCTTATTCCTTAGTGGAACCATCGTTTGACCCCATTTGGGTCCATAGTTTGTTCTTTGCTGGAACCATTGCTTGACCCAGTTTAGGTCCATTGTTTGATATCTTTGGATATCCATAGTTTGATACATTCGGGTATCCATTACTCCCCTTATTCACCTTTTGAACTAGTACTTAGGCAGGCTATTAAAGATGTAAATGGTGCAAGAAATAAAGTAACGTATGTATCAATCACCTCACTTATATGTATTAGAATCATGATAATGATCTATTCTATTGCTTTATTCTAAATTTCAGTTAGCTATAAACTATTTCTATGAAATGAAATGCCATGTTATGTTGTACTTGATGGTGAAGTCTTACATCAACTATGAGAAAGGTCACCATGTGAGTGCCAGTGTGAGTTGGTTCCACGGTGAATAGTTGGACCACATGGGCCACAAGCTTATAATATTGAATTAAACGTTATATGAACTATGACATGCATAATAATATTTATGTATGGGAAAAATTAGAAAATGTTTGCATGTGGTATGGAGACCTTGTCAGTTAATCATGAGGTGTATTACCTATTCCTTGGAATGGCATGCAAATTCGTGAGTATGTATATGAACATTTATATATGTATGTGTATATGTATAATTCTAACATAAATCAAAGTGCCAAGCATGATATGATATGAATCTGTATGATGTTTAAAGTGAAATGATAATATAGCATTAAGAAAAACATGTGCAAAAACCCAAACAAAATGATAAGTTTGTAATGTATGTAATGAAATCATGCCTAGCAATATCTATCGCAATGTTATGTAACATGAGCACTTTCTTTGGGCTATGAATAGATGATAAATGCAAATGTTAGGTAACAAATTGGTTAATGGCATAAGTTGAAGGTTGTACAAATATAATGATGACATTGGTATTCTTGAATAGAAGGATTACAAGATGTATGGATTTTACCTAGGAAATAATAGAGGGTTAAAGATGATCGTTAATTAACTAGTTTCAGGGATAAAGATAGTTTATGCAATGCTCTCGATTATAGTAGGATGGCATCTATGGTTAAGGTTGAAAACTCACTAGAATGTCCATTGTAGTATGATAAATAATGTAAACTCATATGCTTTTTATACTATTGTGATAGTTGTATTTGATTTGATGAAGAAAATTATAAGAAATTATCCATAGATTCTATTCCCCTTTAAGCTTTATAGCTTAGCACGGGTTTGTTTATCCGTGTAGGTTTCAAGAAATACCTCAGAGGATTGGACAGGATGCAGTCGCCTTGAGGATATCAGGACACTTGATGGCCATTTATGTTATGATTATTTATCTATAAGTTTGATTTATTTATTTATGGCATGTAATTATGGCCTGTATTATTATTATTTTTGCCTAGTCTTTAATAGGTTTATGATGATGATGATGATGATAATGATTGATGATTATCCATGGTTAAGGAATTAGGGTGTTACATGAAAGCCTCGATGAACAAATTGTAATTTTACACTCAAGTATGAATTAGGTGGAAATTAATAAGTATCAAAAGGATTAAGTAGCAAAATCATGGTAATGAGCGGATCAAATGGATTTAAAATCAACAAAGAGTATTATAAAAAGACAAAATGGTAATTTACTATTGCATAAAGAAAAGTTAAAGACTAAAATGTAAATTGAGGACTAAAAATGAAATAAAAGATATGAAAAGAGTAAATAAAGGTAAAATGGTTAATAGATAGTAATATTGTAGACAGGAAGAATAAAAAGGAAAATTTGAACAAATTAAGTAAATAAAAGGTGAGATTATAATTTAGTAAAAAAGATGAGAAAATAGGACTGATTTTATAATTTTGGCAAAGAAAGTAAACTTAAGGACTAAAATGAAAAGAAATGAAATTTCACGGTGAGTATATTAGAAAGAAGAAATGAAGAAAAAGATGACAAAAAAATTAACTGAGTTAGGGGACTTAAATGTTAGTTCAATAAAATAAAGAACCTAGATTTATATTGAGAAAACAAGTAAGGTGTAAATGTTATTTTGATTGAAATGAGAACTTAAATGAAATATCACAAAAGGTGGAAAGCTTAAGACCAATTAAGAAATTAAGTACGGTAAAGTATTAATCAACCAACAAAGAAAGAGATTTGTAATTAAATTGAAATTAAATTATATAAATAGTATACTCAGTGAGAAAAACTTATAAACTATGTTAAGATCAGAACAAAGTTCAAATAACGTGAAATAAGTAAAATAGTTAAAATAACAGATAGGAAATAACAAGTAAGTAATAAAATAAAGATGCAAGGGCATAAGTGTAAATTAATGTTGGTGTTATAAGTAACAAAACTCAGATAGCAAAAAGATGAACATGTAAGAACATAAATTCAATTAGGAATAAATGGTAATTTAAAACAAAACAACAACAACAACAACAAGAATAATAATAATAATAATAATAATAATAATAATAATAATAATAATAATGATAATAATAACAATAATAATAAATTTATTTAAATAAAATTTTGTGTAGTAGTATCCACCACTAGGCAACATTATTGCTTAGTGCGTGATTTGTAACTATGTGCAGGGATAGGTAATTGAAGACACGATAAAGAAGGATCAAAATGACATGTATATGTGATGTATTTATGGACATGAAGATTAGACAACTCATGCATTAGATTCTAGTTAATTGGTACGTAGTAATTAATGTTGCATGTTGGATGCAAATGAACTGTGAAAACTAATTATATGTATACACATTTAAATATATGTATATGAAAATTTTTGGTTGTGTTGCGATGTGGATTGTTGATTGAATTTAGAATTGCAATGAATATTTGGAGTATTGAAGGTGGAGGTTGCACTTTGGGAGTGCTATTTTGCCAATTTGTAGGTTTGGGTAGCACGGTTTTACAAGTCATTGTGCTGCCAAAATTTATACCAAATAAATAGTAATCACGTGATTTTGTTAGTAATAGTATACATCATATGGACATCATGAATGAACATAGGGTGTTACAATGACAATGTAAGAAAATGAAGTTAATAGGGGGCTAGATGGTAATTTACTATTAGGAAAAATATTAAGCATTTAAATGTAAATTGAGGGATAAAAATTAAATAAAAAATGTAAGAAGGTAGAATGGTGAATTAACATCATAATTAATGAATTAGCATCATAATTAATGAATTATGCGACAGAAATTGAAAATATAAATTCAAATTATGAGAAATAAAACTAAGCAAAGGTCAAACTTAATAATTAATAAGGAACTAAAAGTAATTTACCATTATGTAAACTTATAAAGTATATTGAGAAACAAAAACAAGATAAAGACTACAAAAGGGACAATAAGGTAATTAATGGTGAAACCAATTAGAGCTGTAAGTAAATAAAAATGAGTAAATTAAACATGAATAAAGAATAAAAGAAGGATTAAAATGCAATTGAGAAAACAAAAGACAATAATTAGGGAATAGATTATAAAAATTACATGATCTAAATTGATCAATGGAAAGAGAATCAATAAAGAAGGAAAGAAAAATATTATACAACTAAATAGTAGTTTTACATGTATCAAGAAAGTGCAAGGGCCAAGGTTAGTAATTTGGGAAGTAAAAATGTAAATTTATTTCAATAAGATGAGAAAAGGAAAATGAATTCAAAAATAAAGATAGTCAAGAAACATAAATTAAAAGGAACTCGAGAGACCTAAAGTAAAAGTAAGAGATTATTAACTATTATATACGAGCATTGTAAATACTAAATTAAGAGTTAAGTAACAAAGGGAAGACATATAGTAAATTAGGTACTAAATCAAGGGCTTAGTTGTAAATTAGCAATGAAAAAGGGATTTGGAAAATAAATACGTGAATTAGTGTTAAAATATAAATTGGAGATTAAATCAGAATTTTAATAAAGGTGTAAACAAAGAAAGTTGAATTTAATTATTAAAGTTGAGATAAAGCATAGAAAATACCAATGCAAGTAATATGAAAATAAGGCTTATAGTAAAATACACATGAATATATCGAATAAACTAATAATGATGATAGTAAAATCGAATGAGTATAATGAAAGGTAAATTTACTGTGGTAGACATTTAAAAGTCAAAATGCCTATTTGACAAAAACATGATACGACAAGAAAAATGGTAAAATTGAATAATGAGGACTAAGTCGTAAAATAAATAGAGAAATGAAACAGTGAATGGAAATCATTATAAGAGAAAGTCATGAGATAAATCATAATCAAGGTACTGAATTTGGGAAAGAGTAATTAGAAATAAATATGATATTGAAATAAGTGTAAAGATTAAAAGGTATTTAAATGATGCCACATAGGTGTTAAGAATAAAAGGGGCAACTCAGCATAAGAGATTGAAAAGACATTGACAAATTAATGACAATGCAAATCAGGAATAAAAAAAGAAATGGAAAAATAACATAAGAATAAGAAAATAAAGATAATTGTTTTAAACAAAAAAGAACATAAATAAAATTCTTATTAAAAACTAAAATTTTAAGCCCACATATGTGTGAATATGAAATTTGTTAGTTGGATATCCACCACTAGGAATTTCATACTTAGCATATAGTTAATTACTGTGTTTAGGTATTTTAAGGATATAGGCTGATACTCGAAGGGACAGGGATTGGACTTCGATGGAATCGTGCAATAAAGAAAACAAATTTTTGTGTCTTGTGTGTTGCATGTGTGAGTAGGACCGTATTTTGTCTGTGTACTATATTGGAATTGTTGTTATATTACGTTGTGATAGTTTCAGTATATGAGTGCTACACCCTAAGTGTAACAATAAGTGGGTCACCACTCACCCTACAAATATTTGTGGGTAGACTGTGTGCCTACCTTGACCGAGGTAGAGATGATCTTGTGAGTGATGTCTACCCTTCTGTGGTTGTGCATGGCCTATAGACAGAAGATATCGACCATATTAACAAACTCGAGACTATCGGTGCGATCGAGGTATGATATAGCGAGAACCCTCTAGATATATCTATAGGCCTGTGTAGCAAGCATGGTGCTTTTAGCCATGTTTGGGTGGTACATAACTCTTGGCAATGTGATATGTGCCCAATGCTATCTCTCTACTCCTTTATTAGGGTTTCGAAAGTATGCACCAATAGGCAGTCCTATAGCCTCAGTGAATTGGCATCGAGTGATGCTATATGGATTCCTCGAACACTGAAAGTGATGACACCCTTTTCCGTATCTAGTCTTTGGAATCCTCTGTACTATAAAATTGTTAGAAACTCCCACATAATGCCTAGAAAGGTGAGATAGGTAGGGGCAAAAAATGTTGTCCACCCTACAGTAGCCAATAATCTATCTACCTTGTCTAACATGCCCACTCTCTGTAAGAACTGGTGAGGTACACTAGAAGAAAATATCAAAATAGCAATGGAAAAATAGCAACAAAATTAATTCCATTGCAAAATTAGCAACATAATACCAATTTCGTTGCTATTTAGCAACGAAAAATCAATTTCGTTGCTAAAATTTGTTGAAGTTTTAGGGATTTAGCAACGGAATACAAAATGGTTGTATTCCGTTGCTAAAAAGGAAGGGAGATTTTAGCACCAACATATAGCAACGAAAATTAGCAATGGAATACAATTTTCATTCCTAAATATGGCAGTAAAAAAAATTTGGGATGATATTTATCAACGGAATCTAAATTCCATTGCTAAAATAGCAACGAAATCTAAATTATGTTCTTAAAATAGCAACGTAATCTATTTTTCGTTGCTAAAATGGCGGGATTTGATAGCGGGAAATTTTTGCGATGAAATTTAGCAACGGAATCTAAATTCTTAGGAACAAAATCTAATTTCCATTGCTGAAATGGCAGCATTTGATAGCAGGAAATTTTTGGAATGAAATTCAGCAATGGAATTTAAAATCCATTGCTAAAATAGCAACGGAATGAATTTCTGTTGCTAAAAATAATGTGTTCACATAATTGAACTTAAAATAGCAATGAAAATCTAATTTTTGTTGCTAAAATAGCAACAGAATCTAAAATTCGTTGCAAAAAATAATGCCTTCACTTAATTCACACATAAAATTGCAATTGAATTTAAATTTTGTTGCTAAAATTAGCAACGAAATTTAAATTTCATTGCTAAATTTGAAATCGTTGTTATAATAGCAACATAATTAAATCTCATTGCTAAAAAATAATATATATAAGAAAAAACCCTATTTCTTTCATTTATGTTCTTTTCTTCATTCATGATCTAGCATAGTTTTTCTTCTCTCCACACTCAACCATTTTCTGTGGCCTTCCATTCTTCCTCAGATTTGCCACTTTCCGGTGACCGGTAAGTAGTTTTATGCTTAATCTTTTGTGTTTCATTGTTTCATTGTAGTTTGTTTTATTATCTTCATGATGTGGCACTATTGTTCTTCTCTTCACACACTGCAATTTCTATGGCTGTCCATGTAGCACCCTCTATGCAAATACCCTATTACACATGTATCAAGAATACTATTAATCATGCTTATTCTACATGTTCATTTAACTATCATTTAGCCATTAATCATGCCATATGGTTCATATGCTTATATTCGTGCTACAAGTCTATTCCTGTTTTCCATTTCATACCTAGTATCATGCATACTATACTATATGAATATTACTTTATGTATATCACATGCACACATATTCTGTCTTAGCTTTACTACTAGTGAGTTACAATATTCCGCATAGGTTTTATACATATCATAAGATAACTGGCCTTTATACAAAACATACGATAATTGTAATACAAAACATCCTACATCAAGGTTATAAGTCGATGGTTGGCCCTTCCTGATGTAGAGAACGTCCCTCAACAAAAGTCTTGCTATTTGTACCTACACGGATAAATAACCCGTGCTAAGCTATAAAGCTTAGTGGGGAATATCTAGAGATGGATGACCACTCACATAGGTCATCAAAACATACATATACAATATATACATATACTATAAACCACATGTCCAACATAGCATGGCAACAATAACATATACTTTAAAGCATAAAGCATATTCTTATGTGCTTAACATTGTACCCAAAGAGTAACAAATATTCTCATATTCATAATTCATATAGACAGTAATTTCCCATGTAAACATATTCAAATGAAACATAATTCATGTGGGTAAACCAACAATATAATCCACAATATCAATCTTTAGTCAAATAACTTTAACTGTTTAATTTCCATCATTACTATGAATAACGTTTAGCCTGCCTTAGCTTTATCGATGGATAACGGGAACTATGGATACACATCGGTATCAAAGAAGGATATCTGAAGATATCAAATCTATAGACCCAAATGGGGCCAAACTGTACTGTGGATCGGTCAAGCATACCCAAACGGGGTAGCCTATCAACCCAAACGGGGCTGATCATGATCCAAACGGGATCATATATACTATGGACCCAATTGGGCCAAACTACGGCAGCTGTAATTTCCCTATAGGCGCCTATCTATCCACATCTAAAACTCTATAGCAGGCAGAACTATATTCGTGTTCAATTCACATATTAATACTGTATTCATAGTATAATGTTGTGCACATATACATAGTCTTATATGACTATGAATTCTCTGGTGCATAATCAGATATATGCACATTTCACATGCCAAGTTATACATCTGGCTTATTCAAATCTGTATTACTGTACAATTTGCATCATAACATATGGGCATGACATATAATCATCATATCATATACTTGATCATGTTCTCAATAAGCATTTCACATGTTCATAGTCATGCTAATTCATCTTCTATCTCATAGGGCAATTACATGCTTATATACTCATATACATAATCATAAATGTACATACCTGTGGGTACATTCGCGTATAGTTGATTTATTCTTGTGAGCATGTTTCCAACACATATATAAACCTTTATCATCATTCAAGTCATGTGCTATACAACATATCAACATGTTTCCATATGGGCATACACATATGCCAAGGGCATACTATTAGTCCCTATTTTATAGCATAGGTACATGTCAATATGTGCACTTTCATGTCATAGGATTTACATGTGCATATATATATCAATTTGGCATATGACCATCATGCACAAGACTAATTACATGTATAGGTTAGATATTTCACCAATAGTCTTTATTCATATACACAATTGAATGCACCTGTATTCATATAAATCCTTCATTGATAGTCATATTACATGCCTTATTCAATTAACTTTACTATCACATAAGCAACTATCTGTCTCAATCAATTTAAAATCATATTATCAAGTGTAGCAACAATCTGCACATAATTGTAATTTCTGTTACACTGAACAGTCTAGAAAATAAGTCCTGATTCAACCCTAGATTACATGTACTTAGAGATAGATTTAAACTTAGGTTTCTTCATATGAAATATAGGTATGGAAGTCTATTTTTCAATACAAAAAGAATCACTCAATTTGTTGTTCTATAGCTCAACTTATGAGCAAAACATTCCAGACAGGTCATTCAGTCGTGAAGGGGAGTTCGACTCGTGAAGAGCTTCACGAGTTAAGCAAATAAGGCAAATCTCACGAATCGTGAAGGAGTTCATGAGTGGAGAAGAAAAGCTATACATCACGACTCGTGAAGAAGCTCATGAGTCAGTCTATAATTCACGACTCGGACTAAAATTCATGAGTGAAAACCAATGATCCCACAAACAGATGCACGACTCCTGATGAGCTTCACGAGTCAGACAATAGTTCATGACTCGTGAAGGACTTCACGACTCAGCAAGGATACAAACTGTTCACCAAATTCACTTCGATAAAAACCCGTAAAATGCAATCTTAATTTCTGTCAATCATAACAATTTCCAGCAACTATTTTCCACATGCAATATGATCAGCCTAATTCCCATACCTTGGCTGACAAAACCTATATCTTCAACCTCTAGCAATATCCTCTCCCTTGCTCCTTCTTCCTTCCTCTTCTCCTTCACAAATACCATCAGCATCATCATATATTCCAGCATATTTACATTGTTCTCAGTCAAAATGAAAGAAGAAGAAGATGATGATGAAGGGTTTAATCAACAGTTTAATTACCTTAAGTTTAATACCTTGTACTCTTGATTAATCAACAAACATCATCCTTAAATTGTTTGAGATAAATCAATGGAAATCAAAAGGAAGAAGAAGATAATTTTCTGGTTTTCTCTCTTCAATTGCCGATCTCACTCAACTACAAGACACCTCAAATTTTCACTAACTCATGCCTTTTATACCAACATAAAAATCCCCTCTTTAGTCCCTTGAAAATTTGCATGTCAAACTTTAACCTCTCCATTTAATTCCTTTCAAATATTAGCCTATCAATTTAATCATTCCTTTTAATTAACCTATAATTAAATGCTTTTATTCCCAATTGGCCACTAATATGCCACAATTACAAATTAACCCCAAATTAATATCTTTTACTTCAATTATATCCTCAATTAATATTAAACCATACTCTTTTATTTTATTTCCATGCAATTAACATAATAACTTGATAATTTAACCCCCTAACTTAATCACAAAATATTAAATTAAATTAGGGTCATGTTAAGGGCCTTACAGTCCATTCTCCCTCAGATCTGCCATTTTCGATGATTGGTAAGTATTCTTCCTTAGATCTGCCATTTATCCTTTCATTTTCATTTTTCTTCTTCTCTTTTACTCTCTACCATTTTCTATTCTTTGGTAAGATCTTATCGTTCGATCTTCCCCAGATTTGCTCCTTTTCGGTGACCAATAAATCTTTCTTCCTTCCTTCTTCATTTTTCATCTCTTCTCTTATATAGGATTTGATGTAATAAGCTACATATGAAATAGTTCTAGCTAGAAAATAGCAGTGACAGGTGTTGCGTCCTCGATCTGGTTTTTTAATTGGTTAGAGCATTGTTTGGTTTTTTGAAGTGTTTTAGTTAAAGTTTGTATTGCACATTAATATTCTTTTCTCATTGGAGTTCAAAAGTGATTAAAAATTGGTTTTGAAATCCTAGATGTGTAGGGGTGATGTATCTAGATATCTGCTGCTATGTGGTTTTAATTTCTACCTTGGTTTAATTTAGTTGGGTGGTTCTTCTTAGTAGTCTCTGCCTTTTCCTTGCACTAGTTCAAGAGCAAGATCAGCAGGTTATTTGGTAAAGAAGGGGGCTCAGCATTGTAGTGGTTTGGCACCTTGGTTATCGGGGGTAGATTGAATTTATTGTGTAGTATTAGTGTTATTATGGTGGCATGTCTGATGTTTTTCTTTGCTTTGCTGGTTTGTTTGGTGGGAACTTTGTTGACTAATTATTTTAGATGTAATTTGTTGATCCATAGTTTTGGTATATAAAAAATAATGGTTAGGATTTTCCATAGTTTTAATTAAAACTAATAAATAATTACATTTAAATTTATTATTAAATTATGTGATTAAGATATGGATTCCTTTCACTTGAACTAGGAAAAGAAAATAATTCATAAGAGTGAAAACAAGAAAAAAACAAATGTCCCTGAAAAACCCCAAAAACTTTAAACTGAAAAATAACAACCTAAACGTTATTTTTTAGGCCCGAAAAATGCCATTACAAGAGCTTTGCTTTGTAACAAATGACAGTCTCGAAACGAGCTTTTCGAAAACATATTACAATAAGAAATCTGACACTTGTAGCAAAAGTTATGACCAAAATAGTCTGTACCGTAAAAATAATCCATTTAGGCTTTATGTTATATTTCTTCGTTTCTTCTCAAATTCTAATTTAATTTAGTGTTTTTATTATCTATATTTCTGATGATAAATTGTTGATAATTGTTGATTTTATCCATAATCTATTGAATTATATGTGTTTGTTTTTTATTTACATATGTTTGGTGGTTTGCTTTCCTTTTTTGTGCTTTAATTTGTATGAACAACTAGTGTATTTTAATTATATTTAGATAATTACCGGATTTTCTTATACTGTATTGTTTAATATTGAATTATGTGTCTCGAGAATTTTAGAGATATTGTACTAAGGATGAATTATTTTTAAAGTTTTTGACAGAAACTTTTAGTGCTTTCTTTATGCCAAGTTATGTTGTTAATTTAACATATGGGTCAATAACAATAAGTTGGGTTTGCAGCTTATAAAAAAACAAAATTGACTTTCCGTTGCTAAAATTAGCAATAAAATTGATATTTTCGTTGCTAAAAATTACCAATTCATCGAAAATGAGTTGGTTAAATTTAGCAACGAAATTCATTTTTCGTTGCTAATTTTAGCAATGAAAATGAAATTCCATTGCTAAAAAATAGCAACCGTCGGATTAGCAATGGAAAATATCAATTTTTCGTTGCTAAATTGCATTTTTCTAATAATGGTATAAACTTGCTAGCCTGATATTGAATCCTAGATAAGGCCTGATGTTTGCATGCCTTCCTGAAACACCCTATCCTAATGCCTTTATCATGTATCATAATACCTTTTAGTCTTATTACAGTAGGTTATTATCCTAATTAAATCATCATTAATCATATCAAATGGCCTATTTAATTAGGAAACCTGTACATCAATTAGGTATTCAGACATCTTCCATCCCTTTAACTACATATGCATAATGACTTATTTACAACCCACTCACCATATTCAAGTTAGCTATAACTATCTTAATCTTGTCATTGTCATGCTTAGCATTCAACAATTTATCTAACATATATATAAGTATAAACATTCTAGCTTCAATAGGCATGCATATATTAGCATTCTTTTGATGAGTTTATTACATCATCTACTTATATGACATACATATATTAATTAGCTTTTATACATATTAAACATGTGAAAGGAACTTGTACACATTTGACAAAAATAACCCTACATCAACTTCTATGAACTGGCATTGGCCTATCCTGATGCAGAGTTCGTTCTTGTGTAAAAGGTTTGACTACTAAACCTACATGGATAAAATAACCTGTGCTAATCTATAAAGTTTAGTGGGGATTTTAATTATGAATGACAACCACTCACAGTGGTCATAAGAAACATATAACATATGACAATTGAAAACAATAAAATAACGTATTTAAAATAAGTATATATAATAGAATATAACATGATCAATAACAATGTAGTTATATATTTATTTCAACATGCTTGAATTTAAAAATATCATAAAAGAATTAGTTCATAACATATATCAGCGTAACATATGCAATAAAAATCACAGTTTAAAATATTATTTCATACATCGTATGCTTTATCTGTACTAAAATTAATTGTAATGCATTTATACTATATTTTAGCTTGCTTAAGTTCTAAAGGTGGATAACGAGAAATAGGGGATACCCGAGGGTATCAAAATAAGGGATATCCGAGAATATCAAAACATGGACCCAAACAAGGTCAACAGAACAGGGGACCGGTCAAGCTAACCCAAATGAGGCAAGCTAACAACCCAAATGGGGCTATTCATGATCCAAATGGGATCAATAGTAACATAGATCCAAATGGGGTCAATAGGGGCAGGTGCAATATCCCTATAGTCACCTATCTATCCACAGTTGAACTCTAATAGCAGGCAATTTAGTTTTCAAGTACTTTAATTTAAGACATTTGCTCGTATTATACACTTTGTACAAGTGTGTGATCATACCTTAATACACAATTCTCCAGTGTATAATCATGTATCTCATGTATTCTTATAGTAATACAAATATCTGTATTTGATTATACATATCATCATGATCATATACTTAAGGATGTTATCATCAGACATCACTTGTGTTCATAGCAGTGTTAAGCATCTCTTTATTTCAAAAGCATCTAACATATAACCTTTCATGTTCTTTTAACTTATTTTAAATAACTTTCACATGTGTGCATATCATACCTTTTCAATAAAGTAGTGGAACATACCTGTTTATTTGATCATCATAATACATGCTTCACTTATGTACAACTATAACATGACATATCATTCAATTGCATTTTATCGTGTAATTCAATGAATTATTTGATCACAATTTAACAATACATAGTCTATAGAGATGTTAAGATGGTATAACATGTTCTCACATATAAAATCAAGGTAATAAATAAGAGTGCATGTTAAATGAGAAAGTCGCGAGTGCAACAATGGTCGCCAGCACGACCGAGGCTAATATAATAGTCCACATAGTGTATTGTCGCGAGCGCAACCAACATCGCTGATGTGATAGAAGCAAATATACAGTCCACATATAGGCCATTGTCACGAGTGTGATTATTATCGCGAGTGCAACAAACCGAATTATACAATTTCAATATACTTACATCAACACACTCTTATAAGGGTTCCGTTTTTGCCAACATAGCTTAGACCAGCTTAACACCATTATATTTTCGATTCCATACATTCTTAATTCTTAACATTCCAATTACCTCATTAATTAGATTTCACCAATTGAAATCAAACACAAATTGGAACATATATATACTACAAGTGGTTATGAACTTTTGCATGATCAATCTTCCCTTAGAGCAACCATTGTCAACAACCTTAAACTATTAAGGGAGTAATCCCTCTAAAACTATAAGTTATTCTATCCCTTTTGCCTTAGCTTAAAGTCTCTAAATTCTAATCTATGAATCTAATTTGCATGCAAAGGAAAACTTGAAGATTCACATAAGCACAACATCACACAATCCCATACCTTGGCCAAAATTCCACCTTTCAAACTCTTGTACTTTTGATTTTCCTTTGCTTCTTACTCCTTCTTCTCTTTAATCAATAATTCATTCATTTATCATATTTCCAGCATTTAACTTAATCCATCATTATCCAACTAAGAAGAAGATGAAGAAGAAGAGATAAACACCAAAATAGTATGCTTACCTTAATATTTAACACTAATTATCTTGATCAATTTCCACAAGCAAAGAGTTCTTCAAGAACACTTAAATATGTCTTAAGAGATCAAAGAAATTAAAGAGAGAAAAAACCCAAATTTTGAAATTTCTTACTAAAAAATCTGGCCCTCCATACATTCTCTCTCCTTATGAATTGTCTTTTATAATGAAAATGGTAAATTCTCTTTTAAACCCTTCCACTTGTTGCATGCCCCAATAAAACCCCTTCATTTATTGCATGTTATGAATTGACCTATCCATTTATTCCTTCTCTTACATCAACCTCTCAAATATTTCTTTTATTCACATTTGTCCCTTAAATTGCCATATTTATAAATTGACCCCTAAACTAATACTTAATGTCTTAATTACAACCTTGAACATTATTAAACCTAAATAATAATTTAATTTATTTATACCATTAATATAATTTAAATAATTCATCTCTTGTCCCATACCTTATGTGAAATTTACATTTATAATTTAATCTTAATTAAATGAAATCCTACTCATAACATACAATTTCAATTAGGGTCATGTTAAGGGCCTCACACTTCCACTTAGTCATCTATTCAGGAGTCGGTGGAGCGGGTGTAGCCTGTGCCTTATGGTATGGAGTTATCTGCAAAAAGTCAAAAATCAGTCTCTTGGAAAGTGATTAAATTCCCATGGATTTTTTTCAAAATTTCGACAACATGTTGGCTTAAACCGGTGCTAGCCAACCTGCATTGAAATGCACATTAAGCATGACAAAACATATCACAAACCCTAAGCCCATCAATGGGTGTCTAGCAAGCATGTATGACAAATGTGAATTAAAAGAAATGTAAATTATTCATTAAAATTATGGCAAAAATTTGGTGAAATTTCGGCTAGAAATGTTCCTGCCTCCTACATAAAAACACATTTTAATACCAATAACATAGGCCCAAATGGCCATTATCAATTCATATTTTAAATTTTTTCACTTTAAATTCATTATGGCAAGGGCATTGGTTCATATCTTCCTAGTTCCTCTTTTAGTTTACAATGGCTACTTTCAAAATTGGTGCAGTTACAAATTATCGATGAGGTATAACTTACCATAATCTTTATTGACATAATAATCAAGTTTAAAGCGATCGTGTAATCCAAAATAAAATCAAAAGTTCAATTCCTACAACTCAAATTCTTAAATACATCTTCATTTTTGTATATTTTATTAATGTACAACAAGTTAAGGAAATTGAGCCAACGGCAATCATCAAGCCAAATAGGTTCCAGTAGACTAAGCAAACAACCAGAAAAAAAAGAAAAAACTCTCTAAAACAGAATCTGCTAGACTAAAATAAACATAAAAAACTAATTAAGAGAGGAAGATAAATCTAATATTACTAAACATACAAAACAAAAGAAAAGGTAAGTAACAATAAAATTAAATTTAAAACTTACTTGAAAGGTAGCAAAAATGGGTATGTTAAATACTTGACAAAAATTAAAACAAAGAACACCTTGAAGTGCGTGTTGAGCCAAAAGGAATTTCTATAACACCTACTCTAATAGTCTATTTCTATCATCATACAAATCTCAAATATAACTATAACTTACTATTTGTTCTTTAAATTTGCTTCACTGAACCAAATTCTTATAAGAAATTAAAACCTAACATATAAACTTTACTATTAAAACTTAACTTAGATAAGTGCCTCTTTAAACATATTACATATTCATAATTTAATAAAACATCTTCACTTTACAAAATGTCTAGTATGAAGTAAAAACTTTATAAAGCAAAGAAAACCAAAATAAAGACTTTATACTTCCAGTCTCTTTATGACTTATGATGGCCACCTCACTGTATATATTATCACTGAGAAGAAGTCCTAGCCTGAAAACCTAAATGGGTAAACACCCATGCTAAGTTATAAATCTAAGTAGGGAACAAACATCATATGGACGAACTCACTCCAAAGTCATAAAAAATAATCGCATACACTTTAAGCATGATATTAAACATATAGGTTCACTAGAATAAATAGTAGAAATAAGTTTATGGCATTTCTGGGCATTAAGTAGTGTCATTTAATTCTTATATCCCATCACCTATTATCATACCACATACATATCAATTACTTATTACCTTAGAAAGATTCATATAGCTTTTAAAATTAATTACCTCGAATTAACTTTCTTAACTCTAATAATATATTCTTAGTTAATCATAATGATTTACTTAACTTTCATTAACTTTCTTAACTCCAATAATATATTCTTACATGTTTGTACTGTAATGATAGGGTAAATTTATATTTGAACATGCAATTATACAATGAAATAAGAGATGCATTAGTATGACCATGTTCATATGTAGTGCTTTAATGATAACATGTTAAAGTACATAATTAGGATGATATATGTTCAAGTTTTGATACTTGTATTGTTATATGCCTATATATATATATATATATATATATATACACACACACATTAGGGATTGTGTATCGTTTTATATGATCACATGCATATTAGGTGGTATAATGTAAAGTTTTCAGAATGAGGCATGTTTTATGATGAGCACTTGAACAAGTATGATACATTACTTTATTGACAGAGTATGATCATGCTAATATATGATATCTAATTATATCATTTTAAAAAGTATTTGAATCATTATATGAACTATGCATACATAATTATGCCATAGCAACAATATATCTATCATATAGTTATACATGCGCAAATTAAATAGTTAAGTGTAAGCATGATATATGAAAAGAGAATTAAATAGAGTATTCCCTACAATTAGAGTTCAATTGTGGATATATAGGTGCGTATAGGGATATTGCAGCTGCCACCGTTGACCTGTTTAGGTCTAAAGTACAGTTGATCCTATTGGATAATAAATAGCCCCATTTAGGTTGTTAGCTGACCCTATTTGGGTCTATTTGATTGGTCCAACGTATAGTTGACCTCGTTCGGGTCAAAAATTTTGATACCCTCAGGTATCCACCATTCCCGTTATCCACATTTAGAACTTAAACAGGCCAGATTTGAGTATAAATACATCATAGTTAATTATAGTATAATGTATAACTGTTGCATATGTTATGCAGAATAGCTTGTTTAACCTTGGTTTCTAATGCATGTGTTATATGTATAAATGTATAGATCATTTATGTAATGATGATAATTATAGATGCTATAATAGTTGTATGATTATGTTGTGGTTTAAAATTTCGTATCTTGTCATATACCTACCTTTAACATGTCTTGTTTAATGCTTCAATTGGTGTATGATATATATATATATATATATAACATTTTGACAATCACTTTGAGTGGTTGTTTTCCATATTTAGCTTTTCCCACTAAGCTTTATAGCTTTGCACGGGTTATTTCATCTGTGTAGGTTCTTTTATAGTCAAAGTTTTTGCTCAGAAACATACTTTACATCATGATAGGCCAACACCAGTTCATAGAAGTTGATGTAGGGATTTTTTTGTTAATTTTCTATAAGTTTCTTGAATATTTTTAATATATATAAAATGTTATATAATATATGTATATCCTATGGAAAGATGATAATGTATTAAGCTCATTAGAAAAACAAAATGTTAGTATATGCATGCATATAGGAGCTAGAATGCATATATATATATATATATATATATATATATATATATATATATATATTAGATGGAATGCTAAATGCTATGCATGACAATGAATGTAAATTAAAGTAGTTGTATTTAGCATGAATATGATAAAGTAGTTTTCATAATGAGTGGTTATGCATATATAAGTAAAGTAATTGAAGTTGTGCGAGACACTTAAGCACTACAAACAAACTGCCAATTAGTGACTAAAATTAGCGACGACATTATTTCGTCGCAAATTTTGCGACGGATTCGCTACTGTTTTACAATTCCATCGCGGGGAGGATATTTTCTATTTTTTTGCAATGAAATAGCAATGGAATGAATAAACAGTCGCTAATTATTGGCGGGAAGCATGCGCGCCATGTTTTGCGATGAATTTAGCGACAAATATTTTCGTCGCTAAATTTTATAATTTTTAATTTGAAAAAATTTAGTGACAAATATTTTAGTCGCTAATTTTGGTGGGAAAATATAGCACCTTTTTTTGCGACGGTTTAGCGACATATATTTTTCTATCGCTAATCATAATTTGTTCTATTAAAACAATTAGCGACGAAAATATTTAGTTGCTAATCCATCGCAAATAAATTAAAAAATAATTTTTTAATTTCACTCACATGATTATGTATATTTTCAAGTAATTTTCATATAGAATTTATGAAATTAATATTTTATTTTATAACAAAAAATTATAAATTATTTTATAAGTTGATAATAATTTTTTATTAATTATACCAAAATCTAAAGTTATTTATTTAGAAAATTTACATTGTTAATAATAATAATAAACTAATTGTTACTATTATTATAAATTTACGTGTTCAAGATTAATAAAAATAAAAATTTATAAAATAGTAATATAAAATTTATTATTTCATTTAAAATTATAATAAAAAATTTGTAATTTTTTTTATTTTTTAAAATTTAAATCAAATAATAAATTATTAGGAATTCTATTGATTTCTTTATCAATTATCTCCAAATATAAACTTATTTATTTAAAAAATTTACATTTTTAATAATAATGATAAAGTAATTGTTATAATTATTGTATAGTCATATTATGAAAAATAATAAATATATATATTAATATATATATTTATATAATAATAATATAAAATTTATTATTTCATTTAAAATGATTATGAAAAATTTATAATTTATTTTTATTTTGTTAAAATTTTGATCAAATTTTAAATTACTAAATATTTTAGTTATATATATTTACAAAATTATCCTTGAATACAAGGATAAAATGATGAAATTTGGTAGGGGTATTTTAGTAATTTTAGAAATTTACCCTGCATATAAAAATAACATTTTCTCTCCCCTCACCTCTCTCCACCGTTTCATTTTAATACGTATATGATTTTAAGCTTAATTTATTATTTAATTGAATAAGAATTAAATAATTGAATTAACTTCCGTTTTTAATAATTGAAATGTATAGTCTTATAATTAAATTATTTTTATTCAAACTTAATTGTTACGTCCCAAAAATTTGAAATTGTGTGAAAGCACTTTTAATATGGGTGTACAGTATTTTGATACTGATTATAGGATTGATTTTTTTGCATAATTTCAAAATTTTAAAGTGATAATTTGAATTTAAAGCAAAAATTTAAGAACTAATGGTAAAGGATTTAAAACAAATAAATGTATAATAATTATTAAAATAATAATAATAAGATTTAAGTTTCTTATTGGATAATAATAATAATAATAATAATAATAATAATAATAATAATAATTTAAGAAGACTTTAGATTTTAGAAGCTAGGAATGAGATATTTATTGGATATAAAAATTTTATGTTTATAACCTGTTATTTTTAGATTACTCTTATTAAGTTTATAACCTGGGGAAAAAAAAGGCCCATTCTAGCATCATGGGCTGCACATAAAATAAAAGCAGTAAAGCCAGGTAGATCCGGCCCAGTAATAATATCCATTTCAAAACCCTAACCCTAATATTGTATCTCCCATATATATCTCATGCGGACTGCTTCCTTTCCCTCTGTTGCTTTGAGAGAGAGCACCTTAAAAAGGCCGCTCATTCGCATAACATCCTTTTCTTCTCTCTCGTGATTCAGGTCTCGCTCTCTCACCTTGATGAACATATGCTAGATCTTTGTTCCCTTATCTTTTTCTTCTTTAATCTATTTACGTCCCTCATTCATGATAAGCTCATAATTTCTTGCATAACACTGTATGGAATATTAAATTTTTATATTTGTTAAATTTTGGTCTACATTTGATTCAACTATTTATTGGGTCTTTTGTGGGGATTTCATTAAATTAACCAGAATTGCAGCTTATGGAGCAATGAAGCCTACAAAGGTGGGATTGGAGGATACCCAAGAACAAATTCATAAAATCAGGATCACCCTTTCTTCCAATAATGTGAAGAACCTAGAAAAAGGTTCCTTATTTGCCACCGATTTATCATAACTTATAGATTTTTACTTTGTTGTATTAGATGGGATACCGTTTAAAAGATTTTTAGGTTTTAGCTTTTGGTTAGATTCTTGTTCACTGAAACTCCATTCGCAGGCTCGAATTTTCTTGATTAATATTTGCCTTGTCACGTTTATTGATTGATAATTACATCTGCTTGTTTTATAGTCTGTACTGATTTGGTTCGAGGTTCCAAGGACAAGAGACTGAGGCTCAAGGGACCTGTGAGAATGCCGACCAAGGTTCTTCACATTACCACTAGGAAAACCCCTTGTGGAGAAGGTATTTACTGAAAGAACTCAATGGCGTATTTTGATTTCAATTATTGAACACTTATTGTATTTAACGTACCTCTCTCTTGTTTATGGAATTTGGGATAGCTTTATTGCACAGTACTTGTGTATTTAGTTAAATTGTTAGATTAAAAGATAGTGTAAATGCTGATATAGTTTTTCTATTCTATGAATCTAGTGATCAATGCTATGCATTTTTTGTTTGCAGACTGTTCCATGGAATGGACTTTCTATTAAAATATTTCTTCTTTTAATACTATGACCTAATTAGGATCTCAGTATTTGAATTAAAAAGTTTAACCTCTATATGTCAGTTGCTTCTTGGATCTTTATATGCTTATTACTTATGAGTTGGCTAATGCAAATGCATTTTATCAAATGTTTTAATAAAATGGGCCTTTAGTACATATGGTTACAATTCTGGTATTGCACCTGCAACTTCTGCAAATTACAAGCAACACTACAAGCAATGGTCTGATTATTATAGTCAAACAGAAGTTACTTGTGCTCCTGGCACGAAGCAATTGTTTGCTACTAGTGCATCCAACCAGGGGACATCAGTTCTTGGTGGTACTACTGGGTACACAAATTCCAACAGCCAACCACCCTCATCTTTTACACAATCATAGAGACCAGATTCCTTTTCTGAACTGACTTTGCAGGTTTGGTTATCTTTTCATTCACAAGGACCGTAAAATGACACTGAAATCAAATCCTTCTGTATCCTTTAAAGAAATTGGAGTTTGACATATGATGTTTGTAATTTAAAAGTTAGTCTCATTTAATTCATATTAACATTGTTAAGTTTCCAATTATGCTGGCTAGAAACCATATTTATGGGCATACCATTCATTTTTCACCCACCCCCTCCCTTCCTCTCTCCTAGCTAAAAGAAACAGTATGGTTTTCACTATATTTATATTGGTAATAACTTTTTGCCAGTCTTCCTTATTTTGATACTATGAATATGTGAGATATTTGCAATATTGGTAATTAGATGTTATTATACTAGCCATTTGATTTTTTGTAAATATATTTCCCTCTCCATTGTGGAAGTGTCAGTTGCCTATCTTAAATTTTAATAGTTGTTGCAATGTTACTTCCTTAGATCCTTATTTTTCATATTTGGTTTTGTGGTGTACTATGGTTATCATGATTTTAAGCTATGGTAAGTAGCAACCATTATGGCATGATTTTGGTCTAGGCAATACTGTTAAACCGTTGTCGAAATGGGCATTTGAATTTGGTTTGTTAATGCTGTTAAAAATAGTAATGTTCATTGTTTTTAACGTTATCAGTAAAAGTATAGGCTATTTCCCTATAAAGCCTATGGCTGGGTTATTTTATTTGGAGCTTTCTACTCCTTTCTTTCTCTTATAGCCTTTTAATTTCCTTTACCACATCAATTTTGTCAAGTGAGATCTCTAAGAGACATTGCACATTTAAAATCAACACCTGATTTTCCTTTTAGCAAGCCAAAAATAAATGAAGTAGCAGTTTTTCACATTTTGCTTGAATGAGATTCGGTAATTTTGATACTTATTATTATTCCTTGCTTGCATTTGCAAATTTATTAATGAGGACTATATAATACAAAGTCTTTATGATTTTAAAAGCACTATTCCTGCCCAAAATCCATGTATAGGTTGTAATTCTTTCTCAGTTTCTTCTTTAGTGAATCATCTTTAGGCCAAAAAAGGAAAAGAAAATGAAAGTCTTTGCTATTTATTTATGCTTAGGCTTTGTTATGTTTGTGCTAAATATTTTTATTGATTGATAACGATGGCTTCTTTTTTTTTTTGAATGGAGAAAAAAATGTGTGTGTTATTTATTTCTAGTCATTAGTTAGTTGCATTTCTTAGTAAGAACGAACTCAAGCAATTTTTATTAGTTTTATTTGTTCTGCAAATTGTTACTAAAAAATTAGCTTCACATTATGCTGCAAGTGTTATGGTTGACAACTTCAATTCTCTTGTGATTGCAGCCATGATCGCAGATGTAAATTAGCTTCACATTATGCTGGAACTTTCATTGTTGTGGCAATGGCAATAAAAATTGAAGTCATATGACCCAAAGGTGGATTTGCTGCCATATCACTTTATGAATGCAAAGATTTTGAGAATTACATCAAGGGCACTTCAAATCTGTATAATAGATTTTATTATAAAGTTTTGGAAGTTTCTTGATTGTAAACCATTGATAACAATGACCATGCTTTTAGTTTGACCATGGATTTGCTGCCATATCACTCTTTAAATCTGGTTTGATCATTTAGTAATTTTCTTTCCCTATTCAGCAATTATCTGGAATTTCTGAGAGGAGAGAGGATGCCTTAAGTAACATAAAGTTTTCTTTACCTAAGCCGAAGACTTTTAATAAGACTGCCCAAAGGCCAGTTAAGAGGCAGTGTCTTGCCGATGCATTTAATAGTGCTGAAAATGGTAATGAATCAAGTGATAGCAATAAGGAATAAAGCTTAACAACGTACTATACTGGTGCTATATCACTTGCAAATTCACCAGAGGAAAAAAAGAAGATTGCATATGAAATACGATTGACTCTGTGGTTGTCTACTACTTTTACAAGTTAGACCTGAAGAAGTGCTAGAGAAAGCTCTTCTCATGGTTCAAAATTCTCAGAAGAACTACCTAATAGTACAATGAATACGAAATCAATTAACTGTTAGGGTGTGTTGATACTTCTTTTTTAGTAACTTTATGTTTTTCTGGTTACAAGTTTGTTTGAGTGTAGGTGAATTAGTATATATCTCCAAACCATGGAACTTTTAATACTCACTACTCATATTTTACTCATTTCCAGGTGTACGAAACTCATGCTTGTTTAGCCTTGGAAGTAGCAGACTCCTTGAGTTTAATTAGGTTGGTGGCTTTATTCTATGGTTGACCACCACTTTTTTTCAGTTTCTTTTAGTATGGCATTTGTAGTAAGTTCTGCTCTTTGCTCTGCTCATGCATCCATGACTTCAGTCTTTTTTCCTTGACATATAAGTCACTTTTCATTTACAGGCAAGCCATTCTTCTAAGAAATTTGTTACTATTTCCAATGTGACATTGCATTCACTAGAAGAGGCTGTTTGGCCAAAATGATTATATATGCTACATTCTTGACCATTAAAATATCAATGCACAAAAATTTCTAGAAGAAGAGTTTTATATAAAAAATTTTAGAAGTTGAGTTTCTGAGAAATAGGCTAAATAACCCATAGCAGTATGTAAATAAGTGATGCTGTAAGACAATTATGAACTATCTGTTATCTGTTATAGTCAATTCAACATGGTGAAATTGCAAGTAACTTCCCTTAGCCTTTGTTCTATCTATAATTTGAGTAGTAGCTGTTTTTAGCATCTGTATTATCTATATATGGTAATAAAGTGTTTTTGCTAAAATAAATATGTTGGTAGTTTTTCACGACTCAATTATATTATGTAACTGCAGTGTTGTCAATAATATCCAGAGGTACGAATTATAAGATAATTCAAAATCATATGATTATTATTTTTTTCCACATATGGTATAATTGGCATAGGCATTGCTGTAACAACTATGGGAGTGGTTACAGGTGGCATTGCTGCAGCTCTTGTATGAAGAAATTAGCCTTTTTTAAATATATTATTTTTGTATCCCTTGATATGCTGAAGTATTTAGTTGATGGGGAACTAGGACAAGATTTTAGTTGAATACACAGTGCACATGTTATTTGTTTTGATGTATATGAAAAGATGCTAGAGAAATTACCCAATTGCACTTTGTAATTTGCAAAATTTCATATTTTTTTCTAAGTTAATAGAAAAGTTGAATTACAAATTGACCAGATGCTAGCAAGTGTACTAGATCGGCTAAGTAATACTGGAAAATATAATTATGACCCAAAATATCGAACCCAAGGGAAACATGTGTTTGTATGTGCTATTTCAATTTCAAAACCAATTTTGTGTGTAAAAGAAAGAAGAGAAATCCCAAAGTTGTGATGATTGAGGATTTAAAACTAAAAACAAACTAAAACAAAACAAAGAGTAAAAATAAATAAAGATCTAATGAAAGCAAATAAATTGAGTGAGGAAAAAATCAATATTAAAAACAACTTTCACTAAAGGACTATTCACCTTAACAAATATTGCTATGACTTAAACAAAAGAAAACATATAAGTGATTATAGAAAATTCAGTTTAATAAGCCTAGATAACTTTATTCAAGATTATCATTCCAAGCATTAAAATTCCCTTATTCAGAACAATTTAACACTTAGCATAACTAACCGAATTAACTCTCTTAGATGTCTATTAAAGCCTTTCTCAAGCGATTTAACTTTCACCTATTCTTAGTTACACTTTTCTTAATCTTAACTTACTCAAATCAACACACAATTATAGTTTATTCAGATTATAATTATGCATTAACCTCAATAAATTAACCCAAGAACATGCAAATTAATAATCAACTTAAACCAATTACTTAACCAATGTTAATCAAGTTAAAAATCAATTTAACATTGAATAAAGATAAGACTATGTTTAGGAACTAAGAAATAATCAACTTGCATTAAATTGAAGATCAAATTTAAGTCATAACAATACAAGTCAAGGATTCAAGTATCCTTTAGCAAAAGTTAAAGAAAACTACTCACAAGACATATTTAAAATTAAAACAAAGTGTTGAAGAAAAACAGTGAAAACAAAACAATGTAAAAATAAAATAACGAAAGTAAAGCTTAATTCTCAGGTTCCTCCCCCTTTCTTTGGTGTTTTATATTGCTATTTATAGGGCAAGAATGTAGTAGATTCATTCTTAAACTCCATACATCAAATAGGAAGTGAACTCTGCTAAATCAGGAAGCTCGAGAAAATCCTTCGAGAAGTGGGAGTCTTCAGAACGTGGCCACGCCTTTCCTATTGCATTTTTACACGTGGCCATATGCCCCATTAAGCCTTCCTCACACGTGGTCACGTGTGGACTAGCCTTGTGCTACACGTGGTCACGTGTCTTCTTAGGTTTCTTCATTTGTTCTTTCACGTGGCCATGGATCTTCAAGCTTTACTCCTTCACATGGCCATGTGTTCCATGCTTTAATCCTTCACGTGGCCACGGGTAGATTTCTTCATTGATTTCACGTGGTCACGCGAAAAGCTTATGGACTGAACGCTCACTTTCTCGCATAAATTTTCCATATTTGCAGTTTTGGCCCCAATCTTTGCCCTTTTTGTAATTTACGCATTTTATTAACAATTTAAATCTGAAAAGCAAACAAAACATTGGATTAACCTTAAAAACATATAAATTATAATTTAACTCTAATTTAACCTAAATAATACCAAAATAACTAAATAACAAAGCTTAAAACATATTAAAAACTATATATATAATTCACACTTATCAAATACCCCACACTTAAACCTTGCTTGCCCTCAAGCAATTTAGAACAATCCCACCTTCAAAACCATCAAACTTGTACAAAGATATGCAATTTCAAAACCAAACTTGGCATTTTAACAAAAGCACTTAATATAATCTCTAAATAGATCAACTTCAAACAAGAGAATATAAGTTAATTTCCTTGAGTGTGTGCAAGACCAAATCATTTTAAGCAATTTTGAAAATCAAAATATCAACACAACTAGATAGTGAAGTATATAATATATGAATGCAAGCACATAGTTCTTTTAAGGGTTGTAATGGGGCTAAGGATATGGTTATCAAAGAATGGATAAAGGATAATCAAAATGAATAGCCACTCTAAGACAAAATAGATTACTAAATCCCAACAACTTAAGCAACATATATTTTGCTCATTCTTGCCTCACTTCAAACTTTTTTTAAGAGATGTTATGTCCTTTTATCAAGAACTCATCATAACTTTGTTTCTCCTTGTATTACCCCACACTTAGATTTTTTCATAATTGCTAGCTCTTTTTCTTTTTCTTTTCCCAAACTTTCAAACGTACTACTTTTTTTTAAGCTAGCATTCACAAAAATACTTGAATAAACTCAAGGTAATACAAAGTAAAATTTTCACTTGACTTCGTCAATAACTTTGCTAAAATTTTCTCACTACACCCAGTAAAACTTTAACCACTCATAAATCCATTTAGTCCTTAAAGTGGCCAATTCCATATGGTGAGATAAAGGCTTTTTAGGTTATATGGCACAATATTGAGGGTAACAAGAAAATATTAATGGTACGCATTATGCATACCCTATAGGCTCAAAATGGCTTAACAAAGGATAATTTCATCAAGGTAGGACAAAAAGTCTTTAAGAAAGTTTATCAATAAAATTTTTGTCTAGATCATTTTCTAAGTTATTTGAGTTGTTCATATGCTTTGAAGGGTGATAAGGAAGGTTCTAGTGCTCTAAATTTCCTTACTTCACTACTTTATTGTATTGGATTTTTCTAAGTTAAAAACTGGTCTAAGTGCTTTCAAGGATATGGAAACTAACAAATATTTATCAAGCTAAAGATTAAACTATCTAAAGATTTATCAAACAACATATTTGTTCTCTTGCTAAGCAAAGGCTCTAAACATGCATATTCCTATATCCAAGTTCAATTTGTTCAAAATTTTGAAAGCAATCGAGGTGAACTAAGTTCTCATGCAAACTGAATGAAAAGTGAATTACATAAGTATTCAACATGTTTTACAAACTTAAGAAAGCAAACAAAACAAACACAAAACAAAATAATAGAAAATAAAACACAAAACACAAAATAACAAAACCCGATTCATGAAAAAGAAAAGGAAAGGTTGAAGACAATCTCCCTGAAAGAAGGCTACCCCCTCCTCAAAATTTTACTGTCCACAGCAAATGAAGAACTATTTCGGTGGAGGCGGAGGTGGAGGATACTGCTGCCAAAATTGGTGTATAAAGCGCTCAACAGTCCTATTACCTTCCATCACCCTATCCCGTAATGTATCTAGTCGTCCTTCCATTTGATCTAGCCGAATTTGCTGAGCATCCAAATGACTACTTAACTGATTAAACGGACCTTCCCATTCAGGTGTTCCAGGCTTATTGATTGGAGAAGGTGCAGCTGGTGCAACATACTCCTCATTTGGCTCATCCTCCTGCTCCTTAATCCGAATGTTGTTCTCTCTTAAGTATTCCTCTCGAGTTGTCCAATGACCACGAGGCCTAGGAATCAGAATTTTCATCCGCTTGAGCATCTTATTATCAATGCAAGATAAATCTCCTAGTAGTGGGTCTCCATAACCCGGATGTTCAACTGCAATTGCCAACACTGTAGCTATCCACCCAATAGAAATATGATCAATATATCCTGGCATTTTCTGCAATTCCTTAATCCGAGCTGCTATAATTCCTGCTCTATTGATTGCTATGCAATCCATCATGCATCGGACTACCATAGCTTGAGAAACACTAATAGTGCTTGAATTTTTTAAATTGTTATACATGCTCTTAGCCAAAAAATGATGAATGACCCTTAAAGTATGATTTCTTAAAGCATGTACCATACATTGTCCTCTCACCCATGGCTCCTCTTGCTCAAGATCTTTGATTCTTTTGCAATTTTTCACAGGAGATGCATCCTCTAATTCCGTTGGGGCACCGGGCACAAATCCTAAAATTTCTGAAAACTGACTAAAAGTCAAGGAGTAATCTTTCTTGCCAAACTTGAAATCGACTGTTTCGTCCTCCACATCTCTCTTAAAGTAGCATTTAAAAGAATATAGAAAGTCCCATGCCATATCCGCATATAGCTTAGGCTTCTTTTCAATGAATTTTATCCATCTAATATTTTGAAGTAACGTTCAATCTCATGATCCTACAGATTTCCAGTCAGACTCTTGAGGAAGTATTGACTTAAATAAGCGGGCTGGACATATGTACACTTACTGAAGTAATCAAACTTATTGACCTTAGCCCTGTCCACATATGATGGGATGCGTACACCGGAAGAGCTTACCATATCAGGATACTTGGTCCTTTGAGGTGCTGCTAAAAAGAAAGAAAAACATAATGTAAGTGTCAACTCATAAACCAAAATATACAAAGGTGTAAGTACATGAACATTTATTGAATGAAATGACGTACAATTGGATGAAATGAAAAATGTTGATAGCATAAATGCACCATATATGAGTGGAGATCAAAATGTTAGGCATAATATGGATTAAAAAGTTGGGCACAAAGAATATGTCAAAAATAATGCCTAACATTCATGAATAGAGTCTTGAACCAATCTTAGAAGAGGTGAATTAGGTTGTACTGCATCAAAGCAAATCATGAACATGCCAACCAAAGAGTGAAAATTAAATGATTTGAAAGAAAAACTCATTGGGACATTTCATCGAGCATGTTATGGGTACAAGTTTAAGCATCAATTTAAAGATCATAACGAAGATTGTTCATTACCCAATTGCATACCAAGCATCTATAACATGTATGTAATACTCATAATCATCCAAAGAGGCAAAAGGAATTAATATGAAAGCAAAATGTTAAGTGTAAATTAACCTTAAAACTACACATTCATAAGCAATAATGGCACAAAACAAAGCAATGGATGATATGGAAACAATAAATAAGAAGCAAGGAGAGTGGATACTTACTTGAAAGTGAGAACCGAACCAAAATGCAAGCACCAAGTTGAAGTGGTGTGTGTGAGTTGTGAAAACCCTAATATAAGGGAGAAAATATGGAGAAGGAAGAGATGATGGGTAAGAGAGAGAGAAAAGACAAGGAGAGGGAGAATGGTGGTCGGAGTTGGTGAAGAATGGTGGTGATTAAAAATCTGTGGTGGTTGGTCAATTTGGTGATGGTGAGGCATGGGCACGGGTGAGAGCAAACTAAAATGAAGAAGAAGCAAACAAAGGATGTGGGAGTGTTTTAAAAGGTCCAGGAACAAATTACGTGGCCACGGGTTTCCAAGGGAGGAACCGCATGTGGTCATGTGTGCTTTTGTTCATGAAGCATACGTTGCCACATGAAGTTCTTCTCTTGGAATCACGTGGTCACGTGATATTTAGTTGAATGGGGCAATAAACAGAGACATGGCCATGTGATGGCAAAGGGAAAACCACATATGGTCACATGTATATGTATATTTAAGCTTCATTTGTATCTGTTGAAACACATACGCATATTTAAGCATCCTTAAATGTAATTTTGCTATTTTAAGCTTTTAAAACACCAACTCTTTTCCAGTAAACATATGTCTTCTTTTAAAAACCTTGTTTACTCACTCTTTTCATGAATCAAAACACAAAAACACACAAAAAATGAAAACACAAAAACTTAACTGTAAAAATAAAAGAGAGAAAGATTAAAGTTCAGAGTTTTTAAAGTCTCCAGCTAGACTATCCAAACCATTTCTTAGATATCTTGAAGAACCAAGGTTGCTTCAGCAACCTTTTATTTTTCGAGTTGGTATGGTTTTAGTCGATGACCATTGACTGTAAATTCACGTCCATCTTTTAAGCTTTTGATCGTCACTACACCAAAGTTACTGCTTGTCATCACTTGGTATGGTTCGAGCCACTTCGATTTCAGTTTTCCTGGAAACAAACGAAGACAACTATTATAAAGGAGCACTAGCATTCCTGGAACAAAATATTTTACCCTTAAATGCTTGTCAAGCCATTGTTTGGTCTTTTCTTTATAAAAAGCAGCGTTGTCATATGACCATTGTTGAATTTCATCAAGTTCATTGAGCTGCAATTTCCTCCTTTCTCCTACATTTCTCAAATCAAAGTTAAGAAATTTTGTAGCCCAATAAGCTTTATGCTCTAATTCTACTGGAAGGTGACATGCTTTTCCAAAATAATTCTAAAGGGAGACATACCTATAGGGGTTTGAATGCAGTTCGATAGGCCTATAAAGCCTCATATAACCTAAGGGACCAATCTTTTCTAGAGTTGTTAACCGTTTTCTCTAAGATTGATTTCAACTCCCTATTAGACACTTCCACTTGTCCATTAGCTGAGGGTGGTAAGGGGTTGTGATTTTGTACTTAACACCAAATTTCTTAAGCAAGGTTTTGAATTGATGGTTGACAAAATGTTTGCCTCCATCACTTATAATAGCTCTAGGTACTCCAAATCTAGTGAAAATATTTTTCCTAATGAATTCAAGCACAATTTTTGCATCACAAGTCCTAGTAGCTATTTCTTCTACCTCTTTACTCACATAATCCACTGCTACCAAGATATACTCAAACCCAAATGAATTTGGAAAGGGTCCCATGAAATCTATGCCCCATACATCAAAAATTTCTACTTCTAGCATATTGTTCATAGGCATCTCAGCTCTTTTATATATATTTCCTACTCGTTGGCATCTATCACAAGTTGCTATAAAAGATTTTACATCTTCAAACAAAGTAGGCCAGAAAAAACCTGATTGAAGTATTTTTTGAACTGTTCTATTTGGTCTATGATGACCTCCAACTTCACCTCCATGGCATTGTTGCATGATAGCTTTTTGTTTTGATTCCGGTAAACACCTTCTTAATACTTGATCCGAACATATTTTGACAAGATATGGATCATCCCAAAGGTAATGCTTGGCATCCACTTTTAGCTTTTTCTTTTGTTTCCAAGTAAACTCCTTAGGAAGATAGCCCCCTGCAAGAAAATTTGTTATATTAGCGTACCATGGAACTGAATTTTCATAAGTGTAATAAGCACAAATATGTTCATCGGGAAATAAGTCAGAAATTTCTCCCTTTTCGATGCTAGCATGATCCAATCTAGATAGATGGTCAGCTACAAAATTTTCTGCTCCTTTCTTATCTTTGATTTCAACATCAAATTCTTGAAGTAGTAACACCCATCGAATAAGTCTCGGTTTGGAATCCTTTTTTGCAAAAAGGTGCCTCAATGCCGCATGGTCCGACCACACCATAATTTTGGATCCTAAGAGGTAAGATCTAAATTTCTCGAAGGAAAAGACTATTACTAAGAGTTCTTTCTCCGTAGTGGTGTAATTAACTTGGGCTTCGGTGAGTGTATGGCTCGCATAGTAGATGGGGTAGAAAATCTTCTCTTTCCTCTGTCCTAAGACTGCTCCAACTGTATAATCATTTGTATCACACATAATTTCAAATGGTAAGCTCCAATCGGAGGTGATACAATAACCGATGCACTAACTAAATTTTGCTTCAATAGGCTAAAAGCCTGCAAACACTCAACATCAAAATTAAATGCAACATCTTTAATCAATAAATTAGAAAGTGGTTTTGTAATTTTAGAAAAGTCCTTAATAAACCGACGATAAAACTCAGCATGACCAAGGAAACTCCTAATGCCCTTAACATTAGTTGGTGGAGGTAGTTTTTCTATCACATCAACTTTTGCTTTATCAACCTCAATGCTTTTTTAAGAAATTTTATGCCCTAAGGCAATGCCTTCTCTAACCATGAAATGATATTTTTCCCAATTCTAGAACAAGATTAGTTTCTTGACACCTTTTTAAAACCAATGCTAGATTATGCAAACAAGTTTCAAAATCATGACCATAAATAGTGAAATCATCCATGAAAACCTTCATAAATTTTTCAATAAAATCATGAAATATGGCAATCATGCATCATTGAAATGTGGCAGGTGCATTACAAAGACCAAAAGGCATTCTCCTATATGCAAATTTTCCATATGGACATGTAAATGTGGTCTTTTCTTGGTCTTCCAGGGCTATAGGTATTTGCATATACCCCGAATATCCATCTAAGAAATAATAAAATTTATTTATTGCCAATCTTTCTAACATTTGGTCAATAAAAGGCAATGAAAAATGGTTCTTTCTAGTGGCATTGTTCAACCTCCTATAGTTAATGCATACTCTTCATCCCGTTACCTTGCGTGTAGGAATTAATTCATTATTTTCATTGATCACTATAGTCATTCCCCCTTTTTAGGCACACATTGAACAGGACTAACCCAATTACTATAAAAAATAGGATAGATAATACCTGCATCAAGTAATTTCAATACTTACTTTTTCACTACCTCTTGCATAGTTAGGTTGAGCCTTCGTTGAGGTTGCACCATTGACTTAAAGTTATCATCCATGGGTATACGATGTGTACAATAGCTGGGGCTAATCCCTTTTAAGTCGGATGTGTACAATAACTGGTTCAACATTATCTTTTAAAAATACATATTTTAAATGATATGGAAGTGTTTTAAGTTCAGAATCTCCCTTAGGGGGGGACAGTTCATCCTCCATTTCATCATGTTCACTGTGCTCTTTTTCCAGATTTTATACCAACTTCTTCTTCTTTTCTTCCAACTCTTCCATTCCCTTGGGATGTATTAAACTAATTTGAAGCTCATCATTGAGAATGATTTCCTATTGATTTATGTTGGCACAATCTTGAATTTCATCGAAAAAATAAATGGACTCTTCAAAATCATACGAGGAGTGTTTTAAAATTTTATTGACATTAAAAATCATTTCCTCCTCGTTGAATCTCAAAGTGACCGTTTGTCCATGAATATCAATTAAGGCTCTTGCCATTTTTAAAAATGGCCTACCCACTATTAATGGCACTTTCCTATCTTCCTCCATGTCCATGACCACAAAATCAACCGAAAATATGAAATTTTCTACTTTTACCAATAGGTCCTCAATGATTCCTTTTGGCTTCTTCACCGATCTATCTGCCAATTGAAGTGTCATTCGGGTTTCCTTTAGATCACCTAAGTTTAATTTCCTGCAAATCGAATAAGGCATCAAGTTAATACTAGCACCCAAGTCACATAAAGCATGCCCAACAAAATTACCTCCTAGTTCACAAGGTAATGTAAAACTACCAGGATCTTCTAATTTTTTAGGAATTTTATTGGTTAATATGGCACTACAATTACCGAATAATTGAACCGTTCCTATACCTTCTAGCTTTTTCTTATTAGTGCACAATTCCTTTATAAATTTAGCATATTTAGGCATGTTTAGTAAAGCTTCAGCAAATGGTAAATTTATATGTAGCTTCTTAAACATGTCTAAAAATCTACTCAATTGTTCATTTTGTCTTTCTTTTCTAGCTAGAATAGGAAATGGTAATTGAGATTCATCAAGAATAGTAGAAAAAATTTTTTCTTTACCTTTACCCTTCTCAACTGTAGGAGAGACTTTTTCATTATTTTCAGAGTTAGAAACACTTACCTCCATTATCGGTTCCACCCTTGGGGAAGAATTCTTACCAATTTCAGTCTTCTCTAACTATTTCCCACTCCTTAAGGTGATTTCTTTGGCTTCCTCTTTTGGAATTCGGTCTACATTGGATGGAAATGTCCCTTGAGTATGGTTTGATAACGAACTAGCAAGTTGCCCCATTTGGTTTTCTAGATTTTTAATGGATGCCTATTAGTTCCTCATCCAAATATCTTACGATTTCCATCTAGCATCTTGGCTAGCTAAAAATGAGTTTTGGGAGGCCATAAAGTTTGCTATTATTTCTTCAATGTTGGATTTCTTTTCTTGAGGAGGGGGAGGTTGAGGTGTTTGAAAATCGGGTGGTTGGTGGTATGATTGTGATGGGTATTGGTTTGGGTAATGTGGTGGAGCTTGGTTTTGGTATGGATGTAGATTAGTGGGAGGTTGATTATGGTTAAATTGAGGTCTAGGATTAGGGTTAGAAGAAGAACCTTGATTACCTTCCCTCAATGAAAAATTTGGATGGCTTCTCCATCCCGCATTGTAAGTGTTACTATCTATACGAGTTCAAGGCATTTACTTCTTCTACCATACCTTCATTATTCTTCATTTTGAAAGGTCCTAGAATTCCTGCATAAGAATCAACTTCATTAGATAACATAGAAACATTTTTAGCTTTAAGCTCATTTATTTCTTTTAAATTCCTTTTTTCTATTAATTCTAATTGAGCTTTTAACATAGCTACTTCATCAATATTATGAAATCCCTGTTTCTTTTGAGCTTCTCTAGAGGTTGCCCATTGAGCATCATTGGTAGCCATCTCATCAAGAAGCAAAAATGCATCTTCAAGAATTTGGTTCATAAAACTACCATTTGAGGCTGCATCTAACAAAGACCTTGTTGATGGATGGGCACTTGCATAGAAAATGTGCATTAGTTGATAAACAGGAACTTCATGATAAGGACAACTTTTTAAAAGTCTCCTAAATCTTCCCATGCTTCATGGAATGGCTCCTCATAACATTACTGGAAATCACTAATTTGTTTTCTAATGAGGGCAGTCTTTAGTAGGTGGAAAGAATTTTGCACAGTAAATTTTCTTGCATTTGTTGCCAAGAATGGATGGATTTATTTGGTATCATTTGTAGCCAATCCCTAGCTTTTCCTATGAGGGTGAATGGGAAGAGTTTCAACCTAATTGCATCAGTTGATACATTAGGAATTTGCACAGTGTCACTAACTTCTAAGAACATATCCAAATGTTGTGCAGGATCCTCTATGTCTGAACCCGAAAATTGGTTTCTTTGTACCATCATGATGGCAGCGGGTTTAATCTCAAAGGGCTGGTGGTGAGGAATCCTAATTGTTCTATGTTCTTTATTCCACCTAGGAATAGCATAATCCCTATTGGTTCTAGGTCTATACCCATTCTTGGGAGCTTAGTGGGGTACGTTTTGCTCTTCGATCCTAGGTGGTGGATCATTCATAGGTTGTCCTATTTCTGGTTCATTCATGTTGCCTCTTAGCCTTCTAATCCTATGAAATGTCCTTTCAATTTCAGGGTCTAATGGTAGGATGGGGTTGTTTCTAACCATAAACCACTAGTCATCAAAAAAGAAAACCTAAGAATAGGTGAAGAAGAGAAGAAAACACACAAAAATTACTTTAAAATCAAAATAAATAAACAAATGCCAATGTATTCCTTGGCAACGGCACAAAAAACTTCACCGGATGCTAGCAAGTGTACTAGATCGGCTAAGTAATACAGGAAAATATAATTATGACCCAAAATATCAAACCCAAGGGAAACTTGTGCTTGTATGTGCTATTTCAATTTCAAAACCAATTTTGTGTGTAAAAGAAAGAAGAGAAATCCCAAAGTTGTGATGGTTAAGGATTTAAGACTAAAACCAAACTAAAACAAAACAAAGAGTTAAAATAAATAAAGATCTAATTTAAACAAATAAATTGAGTGAGGAAAAAATCAATATTAAAAATAACTTTCACTAAAGGACTATCCACCTTAACAAATATTGCTACGACTTAAACAAAAGAAAATATACAAGTGATTATGGAGAATTCAGTTTAATAAGCCTAGATAACTTTATTCAAGATTATCATTCCAAGCATTAAAATTCCCTTATTCAGAACAATTTAACACTTAGCATAAATAACTGAATTAACTTTCTTAGATGTCTGTTAAAGCCTTTCTTAAGAGATTTAACTTTCACCTATTTTTGGTTACACTTTTCTCAATCTTAACTTACTCAAATCAACACACAATTATAGCTTATTCAGATTATAATCATGCATTAACCTCAATAAATTAACCCAAGAACATGCAAATCAATAATCAACTTAAAGCAATTACTTAACCAATGTTAATCAAGTTAAAAATCAATTTAAAATTGAATAAAGATAAAACCATTTTTAAGAACTAAGAAATGATCAACTTGCATTAAATTGAAGATCAAACTTAAGTCATAACAATACAAGTCAAGGATTCAAGTATCCTTTAACAAAAGTTAAAGAAAACTACTCACAAGACATACTTAAAATTAAAACAAAGTGTTAAAGAAAAACAGTTAAAACAAAAAAAATGTAAAAATAAACTAATGAAGGTAAAGCTTAATTCTCAGGTTCCTCCCCTTTCTCTGGTGTTTTAGACTTCTATTTATAAGGCAGAAATATAGTAGATTAATTCTTAAACTCCATACATCAAATAGGAAGTGAACTCTGCTAAATCAGGAAGCTCAAGAAAATCCTTTGTGAAATGGGAGTCTTCAGCACGTGGCCACGCCTTTCCCATTGTATTTTTACACGTGGTCATATGTCCCATTAAGCCTTCCTCACACGTGGTCACGTGTGGACTAGCCTTGAGCTACACGTGGTCACGTGTCTTCTTAGGTTTCTTCATTTGTTCTTTCACGTGGCCATGGATCTTCAAGCTTTACTCCTTCACGTGGCCATGTGTTCCATGCTTCAACCCTTCACGTGGCCACGGGTAGATTTCTTCATTGATTTCATGTGGTCACGCGAAAAGCTTATGGACTGAACGCTCACTTTCTCGCATAAATTTTCCATATTTGTAGTTTTGGCCGCAATATTTGCCCTTTTTGCAATTTAAGCCCTTTATTAATAATTTAAACCTGAAAACCAAACAAAACATTGGATTAACATTAAAAACATATAAATTACAATTTAACTCTATTTTAACCTAAATAATACCAAAATAACTAAATAACAAAGCTTAAAACATATTAAAAACTATATATATAATTCACACTTATCACAAATTATTATAATATATATTTTCCAAACTGTGTATTTTGGAATATATTCTGATTTGGAATAAATACGTGTGAGATTATTGTTATGTACAGGATGAAAATAAATAGATAGCGATCATTGTATACATGATTAAAATGTTAAATACAGCAAAAAAATTCAATTATGAAATAATTTAGCAATGGATTTGCGACAGAAATCTGTCGCTAATGTGTAATAGATATAATTGAAGAAATAATTAGCGACTAATATTTCGTTGCTAACTTTTACAGTAAATTTTAAATTAGCGACGGAAAAAAAATTAGCGATGAAATTTTTCGTCGCTAAATGAAAGACTAATTTTGTATTCCGTCGCTTATATACTCGCGACTGACCTTTTAGCGACTGTTCGTCACGGCATCGTGAATTTAATTTAGTGACGGATTACTGTTAATTAGCGACAAAATTTTCTGTTGCTAATTACCAATTTTTTTGTAGTGAAGTAATATACAAGTTAACTGATTAAATGGATCAATAGAATGATTAATACTGGTTTAATATCCTGCAATAATATGACATGAAATGTATGATATAGTATATGATAAAGGCACTAGAATAGGTTGTTTCAACTTGGCCTAAAAATAATATTTTCCAAATAAAAAATGACACACAAGTTAGATCCATAATGCTGTCCCTGTTCATAATTTTGTAGGCAGAATTTTTAATGTATTTTCTATTATTGTTTAAATATTGTTATGTTAAATATGTGCTTATATGAAAACACATTGAATTATATATGGCATGTAATATGATTTTTTGATAAAGGTACCAGACATAGGGTGTTTCAATTTGGTATCAGAGCCTTAGGTTTAGTCTTTTCTGGGCAACATGAGTATAAGATTCTATAACATGAGATAGTGTCATTTTGGCCTAACGTAGAAGTTCCTATTTTTTTTATAGATTAAAGATGAAGAATTCCTCTAGGGATGCTATAAAAGAATCAATTTCATCATCTATTCAAAATGAAATTCCTACGGCTATTCCTAGAGAAGCCTTATTAAAAATTTCTCAAGATATGGCCCAAATTCTGCATAGAATGACAATGCCTAAGGCTCTAATATTTGAAATTAGAAAAAATGGGGCATAAGAATTTTTGGGCACTAATTTAGAATAATCTGAAGAAGCTGAGTTTTGGTTGAAAAAGTTAGAGATAATATTTAATGAAATTAATTGTCCTACTGATCATAAAATATCATGTGTTGTGTCCTTAATTCAAGGCATAACATATGATTGATGGAAGATGGTTTTAAGATAGCCTCATCTACCTGACCCACTTACCTAGGAATTCTTTGAGGCGGCGTTCATAAAGAAATATGTTACTGAGGAGTACAAAAAGGAGAAATTGAAGCAGTTTTTGAACTTGAGACAAAGGACATCATTTGTGGTTGAATATGAAAAAGAATTTAGCCATTTGTGCAAGTATGTTTCCAAGGAGATGTTAATAGGAGTTTTTAAATGCAGACACTTTGAAGATGGGCTGAATGAAAAAATTAATGAAAAATTGTTAGGATTCACATCTTTGCATATGGTGGACTTTAATAAACTGGTTATAGCAGCTATGAAGGTTGAGAAGTATGAGAAAGTAAAAAGAGATTTAGATATTTAGAGATTTAGAGGAGCATGAGGAGCATAAGGAGGTCAGACTGCACAGTCTATTTTTAGCGCTCCTAACAAAGGAAAAAGATAAGAATCCATTTTTAATTTTATGTCATACAGCCCATAAACATTAAAAATACATATAATATGTACCAACATGAATTAAAACAAAAAATCATGAAGAACATATATATGATACATGGCAAGCATATAAAAATAAACAAACAACAAAACTAGTTGTTTAATGCTTATGTGATGCCACAAAATGTACAAATACATAAATAAATTTTATGAGTCATTTAATAATTAAAATAAGGTCATAAATATTGATTTAATATTCTATACCAATCTGATCTAAATGTGTTTTTACCATTTTAATCAAAACAAAACAAACAATGTTGATTAAACATGTAACAAACACAAACTAGTCATAGTTTTAAGTGATTTTAAAATTAATCAATTAAATTGTCATGGACCAGAATTAAAACCAAATTTAAAATATGTCTAGACCTAATATTTAATCTTTAAAAATCACTTACAAACATGCCAAAATCATTTTTACATTTAATATTTAAAACTAGTTGTTAAACTAACAATTAACATGCCAAATAGCACCTAGTTTTAATATTAACATGTACTATCAGGTATTATCAATTAAATCCGACCATTAACAGCTCCTAGAACATCTTAGGACAGTATATTAACATGTCATATTAATTATAATACCTATCTAATCAATTAAAATCATTTTTACACCAAAACAATGCAAAAAACTCAAAACAGAAAATTTCAGCATTGCATGTTTCCAAAATAACGATTTTTAATTAATTTTTTCATGCATCTAAAGCACTAAAAATAAGAATTTTTTAGTCTCTGATACCACTGATGGAATATGACATGATATGTTCATGGTAATCGTGCAGTGAAAAAACAATAAAAACGATCATACATGCCAAACAATTTCATGAAAAGAATCGAAACATGCAATTTTAGGGTTTTTTTTAAAACTTATAACTTTTGATGCCTTTTAAATCTTGAATTTGGTGATGATCAGCAACTAATATGACTTTATCCGCCTTAGACCTTGATCACCAATGCCAAGGAACAGCCTTTATGCCACTCCCTCTATTCTCACACACACACAATTGCACCGACAACTTAAAAATCGAGATTGCTAGCTCTCTTTTAATGTATTGTGTAATGGTAATGGTTTTAAGCTACAAGATCTAATCTTGTACTTCCTTTAGATGCTATTGACATCCAAGAACACAAGAGAATGAAGAAGTATATTTCTCCAAGAGAAATTCGGCCAAAAGAAATTTTGTGAGTGAGAAAAAAATTCACGCAAAAGCAAAAAAGAAAAACTAGGGTTTTTTTCTTTTCTCTCTCATTCAATATATATCATTTTATTTTTAAGTGATAAATCTAAAATCCACTACTTAAAGATAATTAATTTAGTCTTTATCACTTCTTTAAAATAAGAGATATATATTGATTCAAATTCTTTTTGATTTAATCCAAGATAAAAACATAAGACACATTAATCAAATAAATCACTTAATTAAATAAGCATGTGCCGAAATTCCTTGGTATTTATCTAGGAATTTTGGCCAAGTCTATTTCCATTTAAAAATTTAAATTTGATTTGAATTCTTTTGGTATTAATACTCAATTAATTAAATTAATACAAGACATTTAAGTAATTGAAATTAAACCTTGTAGGCTGAATTTCTCTCTCTTATGGACCAAGGTCCAATAACAATTTTAAAACCCATTACACACATTAATTTGACTTTAATTAAAAGCCCAAATTAATGCCCAATACTTTATTTAAATATTTTAAGCCCAATACTTTGTGTGCGATCCTATAAATCCATTTAATGTTGGCAATGAATTAATGAATTAATTCAAAGGCTATATATATTCTCTAGCAAGATATTATATCATTCCAAATTAAATGAAAATGCATATGGCTTTTAGTGACCTAATGCAATTTTGCATAGTCCTTTACCTATAAATATCAAAATTAATATAAGGCATGGAACTAGTCATCCTTATATATATTAATTCCTTTCTTGATATTCCAGTGTCATTGAACTCTCAGATAAATAATGATTACTCATTATTTCATCTCGGTATGGCCATACACTTCTCAATTCACTGATCAAGTGGCCGATGATATTTTCTCTCTTATAGAGAGGGGTAATCCCTTCAATTCTCTCATGCTCTCTAATATGAATCAATGCATACCCAATCATACCCGTACTTGTCACTCTGTTACGAGCACGTTAGGTGTATGTCAAAGTACACAGTAATTCATAAAGAGTTTCATAGAGATTTTAGGTCTAAGAACTCCGATACAAAACTTTCATTTGAGAAACACTTAGGACTTGTACCATGTACTGTTCTCATGAACGGATCAAATCCAGATACCATGTTCTTTAACATGTATCTATGATCTCTGATTGACACTCTTGTCCTAATGATCCGTAAGACAGAACTCATAATATCAGAGAGAGCATACTAGTCTTTATTCATTTGTTATTCCCATAACAATGACTGACTAGGGATATTTAGAATGAAGTCTCATTTGTTTCAAGGTCTTACAACCATGTGCCTCACACATGATAACTTAAATTGAAACCACATTCTTGGATAGTTCTATCAATTGATATGCACAGGAATACAAAAGATAAAAAAATGCCTCACTTTATTAATTCAAAGTGTTTTATTACAATGCATTGGGGCTAGGGCTTACACTAACAATCTCCCACTAGCACTAGTCCCAATTGGGCATAGCCCTAAGACCGAATGCTCTCAAATGAGCTTCGTGCAGATTTGGACGCAACTGTTTCGTCAAAGGATCTACTACATTATCTTCACTTGCTATCTTGCTAACCTTGACGTCCCCACGATCATTGATTTCTCTGATCAGGTAGTACCTCCTGAGTATGTGTTTGGATTTCTGGTGTGACCAGGGCTCCTTGGCTTGTGAGATTGCGCCGTTGTTGTCACAAAAAATTTCTAATGGATCTAGGATGCTTGGGACCACTCCTAATTCAGAAATGAAATTTTTAATCCAAACAGCCTTTTTTATAGCCTCATTTGCTGCAATATACTCAGATTCTATAGTTGAGTCAACAATGGTCTCTTGCTTCAAGCTTTTCCAGCTGACAGCACCACCGTTCAAAACAAAAACAAACCCTGATTACAATCTAGAATCCTGAGTACTGGTTTGAAAAGTAGCATCATCATAACTTTGTATAACAAGCTCTTCTTGACCACCATACAGCAAGAAGTGATTCTTAGTCCTTCGTAGGTACTTTAGAATCCCTTTTACAGCAGACCAGTGCTTCTCACCAGGGTCTTGTTGAAACCTACTGGTTATACTCAGTGCATGACCAACATCCAACCTAGTACATAACATAGCATACATGATAGATCCAATAGCAGATGCATATGGGATTCTACTCATGTTGTCCCTTTCCTCTTTGGTTTTGGGGCACTGTTCTTTAGTAAAAGGAACTCCCAAAGCTAAAGGTATGTACCCTTTCTTTGAGTCTCCCATACTAAAATACTTTAGTACTTTGTCTATGTACTTTTCTTGACTTAGTCCCAAAAGCCGATTCGATCTATCTCTATAGATTCGAATACCAAGTATTATCTCGGCTTCACCTAAGTCTTTCATTGAGAAACATTTTCCTAACCATTGCTTAACCTTTTGCAATGTTGGAATGTCATTCCCAATGAGAAGGATGTCGTCCACATATAGGACCAGAAATACTACTATGCTCCCACTAACCTTCTTGTACACACAAGGCTCATCTTCGTTCTTGATGAAGCCAAATTCTTTGACTGCCTCATCAAAACGAAGATTCCAACTTCAAGTTGCTTGCTTTAATCCATAAATGGATTTTTGAAGCTTGCAAACCTTCTTAGGATGCTTGGGATTGACAAAACCTTCAGGATGTGTCATATACACATCCTCAAGTAAATTTCCATTGAGGAAAGTGGTTTTGACATCCATTTACCATATCTCATAATCATGATATGCAGCTATGGCAAGCAAGATCCTAATGGACTTAAGCATGACTACAGGCGAAAAGATCTCGTCATAGTCTATACCATGAGTTTGTCAAAAACCTTTTGCTACTAGTCTACCTTTGTAGGTCTTATCAGCTTTGAGTTTAAATAGCCACTTGCATTCAATTACCTTAGCATCTTCCGGTGGATCAACCAAAGTCCAAACTTGGTTATCGTACATTGATTGCATCTCAGATTTCATGGCTTCAAGCCAATTTTTTTAGTATGGGCTTTCAATAACTTCTCGGTAGGTAGTAGGATCCTCACGATCTACTAACTCAATAGTGTCACTATCGGTGATTAGAAATCCATATCTCTTAATCTCCCGACATACCCTACCGGACCTTCTAGGTACTTGTGTAATGGGTTTTTGTTCCACAACTGGTTGTGAACTTAATCCCACTTCCAACTCATCCTCTATAGGAGCTTGTGGCATTTTAATTTCTTCAAGTTCTAATTTACTCCCACTGTCTTTCTTGAGAAGGAACTCCTTTTCCAAGAAAACAGCCTTGCGAGCAACAAATACTTTGTTCTCAGCTTGTGAGTAAAAGTAGTATGCCTTTGTTTCTTTGGGATAACCCACAAACAAGTAGACAATGGATTTAGACTCTAGTTTGTTAGATGTTAATTTCTTAACATGTGCTTCACAACCCCAAATCTTGAGAAACGACATATTGGGTTCTTTCCCAATCCATACCTCGTATGCTGTCTTCTCAACTGCTTTAGTTGGAGTACGGTTTAGTAGAAACATGGTAGTTTCTAATGCATAATCCCAAAAAGAGACAGGAAGATTAGCTTGACTCATCATAGATTGAACCATGTCCAATAGAGTTCAATTTCTCCTTTTGGACACACCATTCCATTATGGCATTCCGGGAGGAGTGAGCTTTGAAATAATACCACACTCTTTTAGATGACTGTCAAACTCTTGGCTTAAGTATTCACCACCTCGATCTAATTGAATGGCTTTTATACTAAAACCAAGTTGTTTTTCTACTTTGTTCTTAAACTCCTTGAATTTCTCAAAAGTTTCAGATTTGTACTTCATTAGATAGACATAGCCATATCTACTGAAGTCATCTGTGAACGTCACGAAGTAGCTAAAACCACCTCTAGCTTGTGTACTTAATGTTCCACATACATCGGTATGTATTAGTTCCAATAAGCCATTAGTCCTTTCACCTTTCTTGTTAAAATGACTCTTTGTCATTTTTCCATGCAAACATGGCTTGATGTATCATAAGACTCTAAGTTGAATGACCGAAGCACTCTAATTTTTTGGAGTCTTAAAATGCGTTTTTCGTTTGCATGTCCTAAACGACAATGCCAGAAGTAAGTAGGGTTCAATTCATTTGATTTAACCCTCTTTGTATTAATGTTGTATATGGACTCTTTTTTTTGTAAATCAAGGATATAAAGGCCATTTTGCAACATGGCATTGCCATAAGAAATGCCTTAGCAACGAATATGAGCATTGCCATTTTTAATAACAAAATCAAATTCATCCAAATTCAAACATGAAACTGAAATAATGTTTCTGCTCATAGCAGGCACATAATAACAATTTTTCAAAACTAAACAAAGTTCGAAAGGTAAAGTGAGTTGATAGTCGCCTATCTCCATGGCAGCAACTCTTGCTCCATTCCCCATACGGAGGTCCACTTCATTCTTCCCAAGTAACCGCCTATTTCTTAGCCCCTGCACATTTGAAAAAATGTGAGAACCACAACCGGTATCCAATACCCAAGTGGTAGAAATAGAAAGGTTAATCTCAACAACAAAAATACCAGAACTAGACGCCTTGGCTCCATTCTTCTTTTATTCTTCCTTGAAGAGAGCACAATTCTTCCTTCAATGCCCTATCTTGTTGCAATGGAAGCAAGTGCTCTCACTCTCTTTGAGCTTCTGCGCCTTGGGCTTGGATTGGGCCTGAGGTGCACTCCCACTTGACTTGAATCGAGCCAGGTCATTCTTGGGTTTTGCCTTTCCCTTTCCCTTAGCGGGTCCCTTTTTAATGCCCCCTTGAACCATCAATACGGGATTGGTCTTTTGAATGTTCTCTTCAGCATTCTTAAGCATCCCGTGGAGCTCAGTGACTGACTTGTTCATTGCATGCATGTTATAATTCATTACAAATGGATCATAATCATCAGTCAATGATCCTAAGATCAAGTTAGTGGCCAATTCCTTTGGCACTTGTACCTCAAGCTTCTCAAGAGAATCAAGATACCCTTTCATCTTGAGTACATGGGTACTAACAAGAGTACCCACAGCCATCTTACAAGAAATCAAGGCCTTTGTTGTCACGAACCTCTCGTGACGAGCTTGCTCTTGGAACATCTCTTTGAGGTGCACCATGATCGCATAAGCCTCTTGGTCCATAAATTGCTTTTGCAAGTCAGGCACCATAGTGGCCAGCATTAGATAGGTCACATCATTGGAGTCACTCTTCTTGGTCTCAAAAGTTTCCTTTTAAACTGTAGAGGCATTCCTAGCAGGTTCTTCAGGCAAGGGTGCATCCAAAACATACAACTTTTTCTCTTGCTTAAGAACTATTCTTAAGTTTCGAGACCAGTCTATGAAATTGGTGCCATTCAATTTGTCCTTTTCAAGGACCGATCACAATGAGAAATTATTGTTTGAAGATGCCATTTTCAAGCTACAATAAAATTTACCAAGATTTAATGAGGTCTTATTTATAATCCCACAAACCAAATTAATATCCCTTTAAATAATTCGCGTTAGTGATTTAATGTGGGCCAAAATCCACTTTTCACAATAACTTATTAGTCAAGCTGAGCTTGTACACCTAACAAGTTAAGTTACTTAGGTAGGAAAAACTCCAATCATGTCTCGTACATGACTCTTGGATCAAATGGGCTAACATCTTAATATGTTATAGCACAAACCCATTTATTAGTTGCCTAGGTCCGGGCATCCCTTTCCGTGTTAAGTCCAACCTACATTCACAACCCATGCCTCACAAAGATAATTGGGCACATCTAGGACTCCTAGTCTACGTGATCGATGATCGATGCCTTAATATATTTCGAATTAGGAAGGCAACTTTGTGACTTACTATTTTTAGGGATTCATTTTATTACGGCTTACATGGCATACGCTTTGTCATCCATTCATAAATGCATATATAAATAATTGCATAAAGTAAAGCATGACAAACATGGGCCCAAAAACCTACAAATAAGATTCTATACTATTACATAAGAATCTTCGAGTTGGGCTTCTCCACTCCGGTGGGCTTCATCTTGATTTACAAAGTCTTCAAGCAAATTTTATTTTAAGAAATAAATGAAACTTTTACAATAATACATAATGGCTCGTAGGCCATATTTAATTACAAAAACCCAGGGCCCATGAATGCACCATGCATATCCATTCATCACACTAAACAAGCAAATAAATATACAAAACATTCATGGATCAAACAAAGTCCAATTTTAATTAATTTAGCCACGCCCATTAATGGAAATTGTGTACTTGAACCTTTAAGAGATGACCCCGTGATGGGCCTGGGATGAAGCCCAATGGACAAAATCCTCTTATTGAATAAGTTCTCTTAAAAGCCCAAAACACAAACTAGTTAGATTTGTGCTATAAATCAACTCTAGTATAATTTCCAATTTTGCCATTTTTAATTTTATGTCATACAGCCCATAAACATTACAAATACATATAATATGTACCAACATGAATTAAAACACTAAATCATGAAGAACATATATATGATGACATGCATATAAAAACAAACAAACAAACAACAAAACTAGTTGTTTAATGCTTATGTGATGCCACAAAATGCACAAATACTTAAATCAATTTTATGAGTCATTTAATAATTAAAATAAGGTCATAAATATTGATTTAATATTCGGTACCAATCTGATCTAAATGTGTTTTTACCATTTTAATCAAAACAAAACAAACAATGTTGATTAAACATGTAACAAACACAAACTAGTCAAAGTTTTAAGTGACTTTAAAATTAATCAATTAAATTGTCATGGATCAGAATTAAAACCAAATTTAAAATATGTCTGGACCTGATATTTAATCTTTAAAAATCACTTACAAACATGCCAAAATCGTTTTTACATTTAATATTTAAAACTAGTTGTTAAACTAACAATTAACATGCCAAATAGCACCTAGTTTTAATATTAACATGTACCATCAGGTATTATCAATTAAATCCAACCATTAACAGCTCCTAGAATATCTTAGGACAGTATATTAACATGTCATATTAATTATAATATCTATTTAATCAATTAAAATTGTTTTTACACCAAAACAATGCAAAAAACTCAAAACAGAAAATTTCAACATTGCAGTTTTCAAAATAACGATTTTTAATTAATTTTTTCATGCATCTAAAGCACTAAAATAAGCATGTTTAGTCTCTGATACCAATGATGGAATATGACATGATATGTTCATGGTAATTGTACAGTGGAAAAATGATAAAAACGATCATACATGCCAAACAATTCCGTGACAAGAATCGAAACATGCAATTTTAGGGTTTTTTTAAAACTTACAACTTTTGATGCCTTTTAAATCTTGAATTTGGTGATGACCAGCTACTAAGATGACTTTATCCGCCTTAGACCTTGATCACCAATGCCAAGGAACAGCCTTTAGCCACTCCCTCTATTCTCACACACACAATTGCACTAACAGCTTAAAAATCGAGATTGCTAGCTCTCTTTTAAGGTATTGTGTAATGGTAATGGTTTTAAGCTACAAGATCTAATCTTGTACTTCCTTTAGATGCTATTGACATCCAATAACACAAGAGAATGAAGAATTATATTTCTCCTTGAGAAATTCGGCCAAATGAAATTTTGTGAGTGAGAGAAGAAATTCACGCCAAAAACAAAAAAGAAAAACTAGGGTTTTTTTTCTTCTCTCTCATTCAATATATATCATTTTATTTTTAAGTGATAAATCAAAAATCCACTACTTAAAGATAAATAATTTTAGTTTTTATCACTTCTTTAAAATAAGAGATATATATTGATTCAAATTCTTTTTGATTTAATCCAAGATAAAAACATAAGATATATTAATCAAATAAATCACTTAATTAAATAAGCATGTGCCGAAATTCCTTTGTATTTATCTAGGAATTTTGGCCAAGTCTATTTCCATTTAAATTTTTTAATTTGATTATAATTCTTTTAGGTATTAATACTCAATTAATTAAATTAATACAAGACATTTAATTAATTAAAATTAAAGCTTATAGGCTGAATTTCTCTCTCTCATGGACCAAGGTCCAATAGCAATTTTAAAACCCATTACACACATTAATTTGACTTTAATTAAAAGCCCAAATTAATGCTCAATACTTTATTTAAATATTTTAAGCCCAATACTTTGTGTGCGATCCTATAGGTCCATTTAATATTGGCAATGAATTAATGAATTAATTCAAAGGCTATATATATTCTCTAGCAAGATATTATAGCATTCCAAATTAAATGAAAATACATATGGCATTTAGTGACCTAATGCAATTTTGCATAGTCCCTTACCCATAAATATCATAATTAATATAAGGCATGGAACTAGTCATCCTTATATATATTAATTCCTTTCTTGATATTCCAGTGATATTGAACTCTCAGATAAATAATGATTACTCATTATTTCATCTCGGTATGGCCATACACTTCTCAATTCACTGATCAAGTGGCCAATGATATTTTCTCTCTTATAGAGAGGGGTAATCCCTTCACTTCTCTCATACTCTCTAACATGAATCAATGCATACCCAGTCATACCCGTACTTGTCACTCTGTTACGAGCACGTTAGGTGTATGTCAAAGTACACAGTAATTCATAAAGAGTTTCATAGAGATTTTAGGTCTAAGAACTCCGATACAAAACTTTCATTTGAGAAACACTTAGGACTTGTACCATGTACTGTTCTCATGAACGGATCAAATCCAGATACCATGTTCTTTAACATGTATCTGTGATCTCTGATTGACACTCTTGTCCTAATGATCCGTAAGACATAACTCATAATATTAGAGAGAGCATACTAGTCTTAATTCATTTGTTATTCCCATAACAATGACTGACTAGGGATATTTAGAATGAAGTCTCATTTGTTTCAAGGTCTTACAACCATGTGCCTCACACATGATAACTTAAACTGAAACAACATTCTTGGATAGTTCTATCAATTGATATGCACAGGAATACAAAGGATAAAACAAATGCCTCACTTTATTAATTCAAAGTGTTTTATTACAATGCATTGGGGCTAGGGCTTACACTAACAAATAATGGACTATAAGTGATAAGAACATTTAAAAGAATCAAAGTAAAACAAAATTGTTCAAATGTGTTAATGGAATATCCCATATTAAGAGAACAATTAGATGGGACTTTAATTTTAAATTATGAATAGCTTGATAATGCACTATTAATGATGAGTACAGTTTAAGAATAATGCTAAAATAGAAAAAAAAACATATAATAAAAGCATAAAATGAATGCAAATGCAAAGTAAACAATGATAAACAAGTTTTAGACATGCTCTTTCTTGATTTTCCTACGATCAAACCTAAAAAATTTAGGATATACATGGGTGTATATATAGGCGTTTATCATGCTCGAAAACATAGGGTGATCAATAAGGAGAAGCAGAACAAGCTTAAGTTGAATGTTATCGTCCAAAGCTTTGAATCTCAATAGGGAATTAGGGTTGACCAAAACTTTATGAATTGAAACCCTAAGCTATACACCGTGGGTATTCTTTTAGACTCAGTTCACAAAAAGGTGAGGTTTAGCTAAATGTGGATGTTCTGACACTGAATTGAAGGTTTTGTGTTGGAATCAAAGAGGAATAGTTTGAGAAATAGGGTGTGAGATTATGCCTCCCGTGTGAACCTCCATCTTCTAGCGCTTTTAGAGCATATTTTCTCTTCGGTTTGTAGAATAGTCTTAGTTTCTTCTTTTCCTTAAAGAAAATTTTGATTTATCTTAATTTTATATGCTAATCCAACAAAAAAGAAAAAAAAAAGATAGAAACTTTACTTGAGAGAACCACCACGGCAATTAATAAAGAGGCAAAATATCTTTAGTAAGGTTTTGAGCATTTGAAAGCAACAATTGACTGATAATATCATCCATAACAAAATGATTGATATTATTTACCAAGAAAACAATTCTCTCTTAGAGCAAAAGCCCAATGGCATTGGCCTTCGCTCCTTTCATGGTTGTGGCGGCAGATTGCAAAGAAGAGAAATGAAGGAGTTAGGGTTTGGGTGGATTAAAATGAAGCCTAAGAGAGATAAATTTTTGGTAGATTTAAAATTAAGAGAGAAAGAAGAAGATTTAGAAAAAGGGAGAGAGGGTTTGAGACAAGAAGAAGAAGATGATGATGATGAACTAAATTAAGGGTTAATGGAGATGGAGAAGAAAGCAAGAGTTGGGTGTAAAGTTAAAAAAGCTTTATTTTTAATTTGGAGACAAAATAAATCTTGCTATTTTTTGTATATTAATCACCGAAATTTTTATTTTTTAATTGCTGGATTTAATCCATTAGTTAAATAATAATAGAATTTGATATTTAATGAACGAAATAATTTCCCTTCATTATTAGTATACTTCAACTACCGAATTTTCATCCATTCGCTAAATTTTGGTGGTTAAAACCCTTTTATTCTTGTAGTGTTCCTAGCAGGCATTTCGATGTGGATACTAGTAAATATAGTTTTTGAAGGGAGATCAAGGCCGAGACATAGAGTGTTATGCCCTATGTTCATTTATAATTCCATATTCATATGGAACTGCCAATGATACCATATAGCTATTTAATTTCATTGCTTGGGTTATATGCTAAGTTAGAAATCAAAGTTAACGTTTCAATTTTCCTCTGTTCACTTTAACATCGCTAAGTTACTATTCATTTGGCATAAATTTCGGCAGCATGAGGGCTTTTAATTCATGCTACCCAAACTTGCAAATGGTCAAATTTACACTCTCTAGTACCAACCTCCACCTCCAATACTCCAATTACATACATTGCATTTCTAATTTCAGCCCACAACTCATCCACACAACATCAATCGCATCACACATTCATCACATTACTAACATTTAGTATTCAATTATATGCCATAATTTATACATCAAGTCCAAAATACAAACATCTAGTTACATTATACAGTACACACACATATATATAGAATGACATATCCCGAAAACCTTCACATGTACATGCCACATTGTTCACCTTCGCTAACCTTCACTTTACATGTCCCTACGTGCAGTAAAAATAAACCACACGCTAAGCAACTTTGTTGCCTAACGGTGGATACATCTACTAAGCTACTTTAAGTAAAATTACAATTATACCCCTAGTATTATATTTACTTAATTAGTTTAATTTTTATTCTTATGCTTCCATAAATTACCATTTAAATTTCTTTTACTTAATATCTTTATTTAATTCAACTTATTTCTCTATATAGTAAAAAATTACTGTTTGGTCCTTAAATTTCTTATCTTAATTAATTCCAATTTTGGTCATTTTTGTTTCCTTTGACTTGTATTTCATTATAAGTGGCAAATTACCATTTTAGTCCTCATATTCATTTATAAGGTGGCAAATTACTCTTTAGTCCCTCAACTTTTGCCTAATTATGATTTTTCCCTTTTCACTTATTTAACTAATTTAATTCTTTTGATCACATTTTTAATGCCTATTTACCGTTTTACTCCTATTTGATCGCATATTTACATTTTTACCATTTTAACCTATTTCGTTCCATTTTTAACCTTTTTCCTTTATTTTATTATATCTTTAATATCTTTTGGGCATAATTTGCTATTTAATCCTTAGTTTTTCACGAAATTATGATTTTGCCCCTAATGTGACCAATGGAAATCCTAGAATCAGATATGCGGGATGAGGACTCTAATGCTATTAATGGTCTAAAAGGACCACTTGCCGTGATCCTGCTACTCTAATATGGGTGGAGGGACCACTTGTCGTGATCCTACTACTCCACTATACTTGTGTGTACTGACTAATCCATTATATGTACTATCCAACTAACCTTATAACGCTACTTCGGTATATGTGACCCTATGGCCAGCTATTATATCCTAGGGTTCTAGATTGCCCACGATACACTAATGGAAACTGTATTTTATTACTTATATCACACTTTTATATGGTTTTCCTTATTAATTACATTATGTCATAAATAATACATACTCATATGGTATCTAATTATGCTTAACCATTGTACATTCATTTTAATACATAAAATATCATATAAAAGTAATGAAAACATGCCAATGTTCCCATATGTACCATTCGGCCTCATTAGGATTTCCCAAATACCATTTAGTTATTTCTCCATTTACATGCCAAATATGTATCAAATGTCATTTTAAACATTTATATAATAGTACAAATTCAATTCACCTTATAATACCTAAGTTTATTTAAAATCCATCATTACGTATCATTATGTACGCTTATTATTTTCCATTCTAATCAATCTTACTATATTCTCCATATATTATATTTTGTATTCATTACCAAATATACCATTAATTATTAGTTTAGCTCACAATATCCCTGAATACCAAATTTTTGTTTTCTTTATCAATTCATACTTAATTCATCTTATTTCATCATTTTATCATGTTGGTTTGAATTATTTCTCATTTCTACAGAAGTTCACCTAGTTACATAATGTAAATTCTTGATAAATTTAAACAAAGAAAATGAAATTAAGTGTAAATTGTACCCACTAATCATATTTTGGCTTGAGTGTGACATAATCTTCCTTCGCCTCTCCTTCTTTCTCTTTGCCTTTTTCTTTCCCTTGAATTTCCCTTATATGCTAAATTTTAGAGGGAGAAATTAGTAATTTTAAGCCATGAATTTAAACAAATAAGTGCTACTAAACAACTCTACTAATCATGCTCTACAAGCTTATAACAAAATTACTAACTAATTCTAACAAAAATCCAAATAGTTACCTAGTTAGGTTAATCTTCTCTCTCTAAAAATTCTCCAACTCTAAGCCTCCTTTTGCTTCAATTCAATTTCTATGATCTAGAGGGTGAATTTTAGAGTATATGGCTAAAACTAAATGTTGACATTTGGTGGGAGGAAGAAGAAATAAAGAAAGATGGTGGAAATGGCCAAACTCAGCTACGTTCAGATTTTGAAAGAAAAGGGAAAAATTTATAGAATTTAGGGCAGAATTGTAGATGATTCTAGATCCCTCTAAGTTGTCTTTATATCAACCAAATCTAGGGCCAAGATTCAACCATTTACTATTTGATCTAATGGCTTATTTTTTAAATGACTTATCACCATTTCCTCAATCCTTACACATCTTTTTGCTATGCTGCTACATGCAGGTGGTTATGGCTAATTCTTAATAACATTTATACCCTTAGATATTTAAAATATGATAATTAAGTCCATTAATTAATTTAATCTCAATTTTGATCTTTTTTTGAAATCGATGTTTTACTTGTTAGAATGTTTTAAAATTTTTCCCTGCTTGCACTAGCATATGCAAAAGCATGCTTTTAAACTTTAAGGTCATTCCAACATCATTTCGGCATACGTCCAGCTCCAGAGGATAATTCAGCTAGTCCGAAACCCAAAATTTTGAAATTGTCAAAAAATTTATTTTTCATTCCCAATAGCTTATTTATGCTATTTCTAATAGGTTTTTATGATCAGAATAGTTTTTGAGGCTCTGTAGAATATTTCTAAATCCGATTAACCTTTCGATCAACCTTTTTACAATAACCAAGAAAATTATTCTTTACTTGATTCGGGGGCCTATTTAAGCTCAATTTCTTCTCAATTTGTATCACTAGACTCAATTTAACTCATATTATCTCACCTAATGCTTAACCACACTTTCCAAATAGGTTACTCATCCTCAAATTTCTCTAGGATGAGCACGTTTAACTTTTAAGCTCCTATAAATTTCTCAATGCTATACTATTGCAATCACTCTGATTACTATCCTAGGGTTATTGTGCATGCTTTATAATGTACTATGAACGTCAAATAAAATTTCAGGGTGTTAAATTACTCCCCCACTAAATAAAACTTTTATCCTCGAAATTTACTTGGATTAAAAAGTTATGGATGTTGCCGTTTCATTGCTTCCTTTGGTTCCCAAGTTGCTTCTTCAACATTATGGCATGTCTAGAGGACTTCGACAAGTGGCATTTTCTTGTTTCTTAGCTCCCTGGTTTCTCTAGCCAAAATTCTTACGAGTTCCTCATCATATAACAATTTGGACTTCCTTTGGCGTGATAATGTGTGAAAGATCGAATCAATACCTCTTGAACATAGATACATGGAACATATTATGAATTCTTTCTAACTCTGGTGGCAGCTTCAATCTGTAGGCTATTGGTCCAACTTGCTGGATTACCTCATATGGGCTAATAAATATGGGACTGAGCTTTCCCTTTTTTCCAAATCTCAATATTTTTCTCCATGGGAAACCTTCAAGAATACTTTCTCACCCACATTGAACTCTATATCTTTCCCTTTTAGGTTTGCATAGGATTTCTGTCTATCTATAGCTGGTTTAAGTTGTCTCTGATCAATTTCACCTTTTCCTCAATTTCTTTGATCATATCTAGTCCCACTAGCTTATTTTCCCTTAGCTCAGTCCAACATAATGGAGTTTTGAATTTTCTCCCATATCGTCCTTCAAATGGTGCCATCTTAATACTAGATTGATAGTTATTATTGTATGCAAATTCCTCCAGTGGAAGATACTTCGCCCAATTACTGCCAAATTCGAGTATGTAAGAACTCAACATATCTTCCAATATCTGTATCACTCGCTCATATTGCCCATCTATTTATGGGTAAAAGGCAGTACTATAATCCAAGCGAGTTCCCAGTGCTTTTTGAAGCCTTTGCTAATTTGGATGTAAATCGAGGGTCTCTATCTGAAATGATGGAGATGGGAACCCCATTAAGCCTTATTATCTCATTAGTGTAAATTTTCGCTAGCCTGGTTAATGAGAAAGTAGTTCATAAGGGTATGAAGTGTGCAAACTTTGTTAATCTATAAACTATCACCCATATGGAATTATGTTGTTTTCTGGTGAGTGGTACTCCTGACACGAAGTCCATGTGACACGCTCCCATTTCAATTTTGGCATGGTGATAGGTTGTAATAGACCCGATGGGACTTGATGTTCAAATTTTACTTGCTGGCATGTTAAACATTTATTCACAAAGTTCGTTATCTCCCTTTTCATCCCTAGCCACCAGCAAGTCACTTTCAAATCTTGATACACCTTGTTACTACCTACATGTATTTCATATTTTTTACCATGGACTTCATTCAAGATGTTCTTTTTTAATTCTGCATCATCTGATGCACAAAACCTCCCTTTTTAGTATAAGCAATCATCACGACCAATGGAGAATTCCCTGTGCTTTCCAACTTGTGTTTGAGAAATGATAGAGGCTAACCTATCATCTTGCCTCTAAGTGGCTTTTACATGCTGTGGCTAATTAGGTTTTATTTGAATTTTAGATACCAGTGCTCCATTTTGAGCTATATTTAGCTTAACATTCATTGCTCTTAGTGCTATTAAGTGCATCAGCTACTATATTTACTTTGCTTGGGTGATAGTTGATTAAGCAGTCATAATCATTAATAAGCTCCAACCAACATCCTTGCCTCAGGTTGAATTCCTTTTAAGTAGGTAGGTATTTCAAACTTTTGTGATCGATGCAGATGGAGCAATTTTCCTCATACAGATAATGCCTTCAAATTTTTAGCGTGAACACAATGGCTGCTATCTGGAAGCATAAGCTACCACTTTGCCTTCTTGCATAAGTAAACATCCTAACCCATTTCTGGAAGCATCACTGTAAATGACATAAAGTTTACCTAAGGTGGGTTGTGTAAGCACTGGTGCTTTAGTCAACATGTTTTTTAACCTTTCAAAACTTTCTTGACACTGATCAATCCACTCAAACTTGGCATTCTTCTATAGTAGCTTAGTGAGTGGAGCGGCTATCATAGAAAATCCTTTAACAAACCGTCTATAATAACTAGTTAATCTAAGGAAACTTTTGACTTCTGCAACATTTTTGGGTGGTTTCCATTCCAAGATAGCTTCAACCTTTTTAGGATCAACTTTAATACCCTCTCTGACACCACATGGCAAAGGAAGGTAACTTCATTCAACTAGAATTCACACTTGCTGAACGTTGTATACAGCTTTTTATCCCTCAAAGTCTGTAGAACAATTCTTAAGTCCTTGTCATGTACTTCTAGAGTTTTTTAGCATACTAGTATGTCATCAATGAACACCACCACGAATTGGTCTAAGTATGGATGGAAGATTCGTTTTATCAAATCCATAAATGCCACTGGTGTATTATTGAGGCCAAATGGCATAAGCAAAAAGCCGTAATGGCCATATCGGGTGCAAAAAGCAGTCTTCAGCACATCTACTTCCCTAACCCAAAGCTGGTGATAGCCAGATTTCAAGTCAATTTTTGAGAATATAGTTACGCACTTCAGTTGATCAAACAAATCATTAGGTCGAGGCAAAGGATATTTTTTGTTTATAGTGACTTTATTTAGTTGCCTATAATCAATACACAGTCGGAGTGAACCATGTTTCTTTTTGACAAATTTTACTAGTGCTCCCTACGGTGATACACTTGGGCGAATGAACCCCTTATCAAGTAATTCTTGCAACTGGATCTTCAATTCATTTACATTTATGGGTTCCATGTGATAAGGAGCTATGGAAATAGGAGTAGTGTCTGGCATTACATCAATTGTGAACTTAACCTCCCTTTCTGGTGGCAACCCGGGTAAATCATCAGGAAAGACATCGGGCAAGTCTTGAACTATGGGAACATCATTGATTTTTAGCTTTTCTTTCTTAAATGATATTACATAAGATAAATAAACCTCACATCCTTTCCTAATGCACCTTTTTGTTGTAGTAGCTGATATAATGTTTGACAAGAAATCTAATCTTTCACCCACAATTATGATTTCTTGTCCCTCAAAAGTTTTCAATGTGATCCTCTTTAACGAAAAATTAACTAACACTTGGTGTTTATAAAGCCAGTCCATCCCCAAGATAACATCAAACTCATGGAACAAGAGTTCAATCAGGTTTACAAGGAAAATGGTTTGTTATATTTGGATAGGGTAGTCTCTATAAACTTTGTTCACTACCACTTTATGCCCCAAGAGATTACTCACTATAATATCCTCATCTAGCCGTGACTTAACTAATCCCTTCCCATGTGCAACCTTGGTGCTCAGATATGAATATGTGGATCCAAGATCAATTAAAGTAAGAATTAGAGTCTCAAATAAGAAAAATTTACCTACAATAACATATGGTGCATCCTGATCTTCCCTAGCACACATTGCATATGCTTGAACAGTTGGTCATCTACCTAGAGTAGGAGGCATCTATGCACTAGCTCAGGTGGATGCAGTTCCACTGGTTCTGCCTCTTCTACAACCTCTAGTTGCTGTAGTGGTAGGCCTGCTAGTAGGAGTAGCTAATGGAGTAGCTTGGGCATGCGGGCAATCTCTCTGCATGTGTTCTTTTTACCCACATCTTAGGCAAGCTCCAGTCAACCTCTAGCATTCACTTGGATGGCAGCATCCACAATGCTCACACTCTTGATTATCAAATCTACTAGGGCCTGTTAGCAACTAAAGTTGTAGGTGGAGTCGCTCGTGCTGTTGATTTTTGACTAGGTGCTGGAGTGGCCGTGGGAGCCTATGGGGGAGCTGCAGAAGACCGAGGTTTCTTGCTAGACTTACTAGATGTCCCTATGAATGATCTCCTTTTTTGCTGAAATCTGGCTTTTCTACTAGCTTCTTCAGCTTCAATTACTTCATTATTTACACTATTTACAATTTTCTCTTTTTTCACTTATTTAATTAATTTAATTCTTTTAATTACATTTTTAATGCAAAAATACGATTTTGCCCTAATTTTCTCGCGTAATTACATTTTTTTCTTTTCTTAACTTATTTATTCCATTTTCACCTTTTCCTTTATTTTATTACATCTTTAATATCTTTTTGGCATAATTTACTATTTAGTCCTCAATTTTTCACCAAATTACAATTTTACCCCTCATATGACCAATGGAAACTGTCAAACCAGGTATGCAAGATGAGGACTCCAATGTTATTGATGGACTGGAGGGACCACTTGTCATGATCTTACTACTCTAGTGTGGGTGGAGGGACCACTTACCGTGCTCTTGCTACTCCACTATACTTGTGTGTACCGACTAATCAATTATGTGTACTATCCAACTAATGCTACCGCAATATATGTGTCCCTATGGCTAGCCATTATATCCTAGGGTTCCAGATTACCCACTATACACTAAGGGCAACTATACTTTATTACTTATATCATACTTTTATATGGATTTCCTTATTAATTACATTATTTCATAAATAATACATACTCATATGGTATCCAATTATGCTTAACCATTATACTTTCATTATCAATATATAAAATATCATATAAAAGTGATGAAAACATGCCAATGTTCCCACATATACCATTCGGCCACATTAGGATTTCCCATATACCATTTAATTCTTTCGCCATTTACATGCCAAATATGTATCAAATGTCATTTTAAACATTTATATAATAGTAAAAATTCAATTCAACTTATAATACCTAAGTTTCCTTAAAGTCCATCATTATGTTCCATTATGTATTATCATGTACACTTATCATTTTCCATTCTATTCAATCCTACTAAATTCTCCATATATTATATTGTGTATTCTATACCAAATATACCATTAATTATTAATTTAGCTCACAATATCCCTTAATACCCAATTCGGCCTACCCTAAATACCTTAGTTCCAATTTGTTTTCTTCATAAATTCATAATCAAATCATCTTAGTTCCTCATTTTATCATGTTTGTTTGAATTATTTCTTATTTCTACATAAGTTCACTTAGTTACATAATGTAAATTCTTGATAAATTTCAACAAAGTAAATGAAATTAAGTGTAAATTGCATCCACTAACCTTATTTTGGCTTGAAAGTGACCTAATCTTCCTTCTCCTCTCCTTTTTTCTTATTACCTTTGTCTTTCCCTTGAATTTTCTTTTTAGGCTAAATTTTAGAGGGACAAATTAGTGAGTTTTAGCCATTAATTTAAATAAATAAAAGCTACTAAAAATGCTACTAATCATGCTCTACAAAACCTATAACAAATTCCAGACTAATTCTAACAAAAACTTAAATAGTTACCTACTTAGGTTAATCTTCTCTCTCCAAAAAATTCTCTAACTCCAGGCCTTATTTTTCTTCAATTTAATCTTTAGGATCTAGAGGATGATTTTTGCAGTATATGGATGAAATCAGAGGTTGAGATTTTGTGGGAGGAAGAATAAATGAAGAAAATGGTGGAAATGGCAAAATTAAGCTAGGTTCAGATTCTTCAAAGAAAAGGAAGAAATTTATGGAATTTTGGGTGGATTTAGGGATGATTCTAGAATGCTCTAAGTTGTCTTTATGTCCACCAAATCTAAGGCCATAATTCATCCATTTACTATTTGATCTAATGGCTTATTTTTTAGGCCACTTGTCACCATTTCATTGGTACCTACACATCTTGTTTATATGGTACTATATATAGGTGATTATGGCTAATTCTTAATGAAATTTATTCTCTTAGATATTTAAAATATGGCAATTAATCCCATTAATTAATTTAATCTTAATTTTTTATTGTTTTTCTAAAGCTGATGTTCTACTTGTTAGAATATTCTGAAATAATTCCTTGGATGCACTATCATATTTATATGTATTTTTTAAAATTTCATGTCATTCTGACATCATTTCAATATACTTCTAGCTCCAAAGGCAAATTCAGCCAGTCTAAAACCTAAAATTTTGAAACTGTTAAAAAATTTATTTTTCATTTACAATAGCTTATTTATACTATTTTTAATAGGTTTATATTATTAGAATAATTTTTAAGACTCTGTAGAATATTTTTGAGCTCGATCAACCTTTTTACAATAATGGAGAATTTTTTTTTCTGCTTGATTCGGGGGCCTATTTAAGCTCAATTTCTTCTCAAATTGTACCATTATAGTCCATTTAACTCGTATTATCTCATCTAATGTTTAAATACACTTTCTAGATAGGTCACCCATCTTTAGATTTCTTTAGGATGAACATGTTTAACCTTTAAGCTCTTATAAATTTCTCTATACTGTACTAGTGCAATCACTTCGGTAACTATCCTAGGGTTATTGTGCATGCTCCATAATATACTGTGTATGTTTGATGAAATTTCAAGGTGTTACATAGGGAAAAAATGCGAGATAGAGAGAGAAAGTGAGTGATTTTGAGAGAGAGGGATAAACACACATCGATAAGGAGGAAGATAGTAAGGTTGTAGGAGAGAGAGATAGCGATGGGGGTAGCCTTGCTACCGAGATGGCGAAGAGGGAGGCTAGAGCAGCTAAGACAAAAGTATCGACTCTAGGGCTTGATTGAATGACAGAGCACAAAAATTAGGGTTTTTTACCCAAAATTATTTTATTAATATTAAAAAAATATTTTAATGAAAAAAATACTGGCAAAATTATCGATGAAAAAAATGTAGCAAAATTATGAGTCCGCTAGCTTAAATTTTTGTCAATATTTTTGTCACCCAATACAATGCCCAAATATTCTCGCATTTACTTATGGACGGAATGCAAAACCATCTCAAATTCTATCTCTTGTATTACCGACAGAAATTCCGTCACTATAAAAGTTAAATGATAAATTTCATTATCGACAACCGTAACCATTGTGGCACCAACATTTCCCACCAAAATAATGATAAATAATTAATTATGTCGATAAAAATGTCATCGTTTAACAAGTTCATATTTTTTACCTATGCATTTTCAATTTTGTTCATAATCCGTTAGTAAAAATTGTCGCTAAAATTGATTTTTTTAGTGATTATAATCACATTAATTTAATCCCACCTACAATTCAACCACATATATAATGACATGCCTTCCATAATTCTTTTCATATTAGTTATGATTCTCATCATGTCTTTAAAGTCCAAATTGCATATATCTCACATTATTTCACCATTTTCATTGCATATTACATCACAAATGCATGCCATACCATTCGGCCTATACTAGTCCACATGCATATATTTTCATTTAATTCATAAAACTCTTTCTAACTATGTTTTTCATGCATATTAACCATTATTCTAATATTAAATCAAACTATGTTAGAAGCATTAGACTAGTGTAATCCCATACTAATCCACATACTAATCCAAAAATAGTATATGGATACCCATACTAATTTACTATTTATAATCATAGTTTCAAGCTTTTAACATCATATATCTCTTTAACTATTACCTAATTGCATGAATTTACCATTAATTTGAATTAAGGCTCACATTATACAATTTTTCTTTAAGTTACATAATAGGTTTTTAAACTAATTTTACTCCTTTATTTATTCTTTTATACAATTTTTAATGATAATTCAATTCTTTGACATTCAATTCATTCTTCTAGATTTAATTTAAATTATAGTTCATATTTCATAATTGTTTTCCTTAAGTGACATAATGCCTTCCTATATCATTTCCTCACATTAAACATGTTTTCATGCAATTTATTATACTAATCTCATTAATTAACATTCAATGCCATCTATGCATCACTAATTAAATTTTCACTCAACTCATTAAAAAATTCCTAACTTATATAATCCTAAACACATGAAATAAATTAGTTTGGTTATCCACATACCTATTTTTCAAGCTCGCTCCATGATTTATCTCCCTTTTCCACCTTTTCCTTCCTTTCCCTTTTGGTTCAAGTTTATTTCCTTTGAAAATCCACCTTGGACAAATCCTCCTTGTATTATTTCCTTAATTTTTCTTCATCCATAATTCAAAATATACTCAAAATATAAATCTTTACATCAAAATCTACCTAAAAATCAATTTAAATCATCAAAATTTCACTAAATTAACTTAAATTTTTGGTCCAAACTTTATCTTCACAATTCCATCCACTTCCTTCATTTAAATTTGATCCTTAAGATGGCCATAGATAAATTTAAGGCCATAGAATTATTTAAGACATGAAATTTAGTTGAATTTGGTGGAATTAAGTTAAAGAAAATGAAAGAAAAATGGAGAAATGGTGGGTGTATATGTGGGACAGCAATTTGAGGGGAAGGAGATGAGTGAATTCCTTGGAGAATTTTGATTTTTAGGCTATATATATTCCTATTTGGATTGGTAGGATTAATTGGTCACTATTTAATTCAAAACTCCATATTATGCCACTTATCCCCTCCTCAATTACTATCCATTTTTAGGCACACCCCTTGGGAGTGAGTGATGAGTCACTCACACCCTTTAGTGAGTCATGGGTGCGAGTGGGTGCAATTTAACCCAAATAATCAAATAACCTTTGTTTTTTTATCCTTTTTTAGATTTTAATGTTTCCTCCCTCAAAAATTGGCCCAACATATGAAAAAAATATTTATTAAAGTGTGTTTAAAATTTTAGATCAATCCAGATTCATTTCAATATACTTCTAGATTTGAAGGTAATATTTATCGATCTGAAACCCGAAAATTTAAAGTTTTTAGAAAAATTATTTTTTACTTCCAAATATTAATTAAGATTATTTCTAGTAGATCTGAAAAACTAAAATGATTTTTGGAGATCTGTAGAATATTTTCAGTCTGATCAAAGTTTTGATTAATCCTTTTATGGTCCAGGTAAATATTTTACTATCCAGTTTTAGGGCCTATCCAGTGTCAATGTCATCTCAAATTATACCACTGGATTTATCTTAATTTATACTTTTTAATGGTAATAAAATATTTCTATAGGTTTTGGGTGGTATTATTTACCCTTACCCCTAATGTATTATTCATTGCTCGAAAAATACTATTCATAAAAATGGAAATTTTGCACCATTACATCTTCTCCCTCTAGTGGTTGATCTACTAAGAATTTTGCTATAGCTCTCCCTTTAATGGTCTTCTTATTCATGTACTTAATGTCAAATTCTTGTAAGAGGGTTAACCACCGACCCATCTTCCATAACAGTAAGGGCATTTCCTGTAGATACCTGAGAGGGTTTTGCTTGGCCACAACTTGCACTCTATAAGAATAGAAGTGATGACTTAGTTTCTTTAAAGCCCAGATGACTGCTAGACAAATTTTATCCACATCTACATACTTACCCTTAATGGCAAGAACTTCTTGCTAAAGTAGTACACCGCGTACTCAATCCCAAAGTCATCCTCATGTGCCATCATAACTCCCACTGAACCGTTCTCTATGGCTAAGTATAAAATTAAAGTCTTACTTGCGTGTGGTGGTCTTAGCACTGGTGGATACAAGAGGTCTTCTTTGATAGTGTCGAATACCCTTTGACATTCTTCATTCTAAGCCACTAGCTGATCTTTTCTAAGCAACTTGAAAATTGGTTCGAAAAATGAAGTCAACTTTCTATAAACCTATTAATGTACTAAAGCCAACATAAGAATCCTCTAACCTTCTTTTCCTTCTCGGGTAAAGGCATTTCCTTAATGGCCTTCACTTTATCAGGCTTTATTTCTATTACCCTCTGACTCACCATATGTCCTAGCAACTTACCTGAGGTAACCCCAAATATACACTTCTTCGGGTTGAGGAAAAGGTTATAATTATCAATCCTTTGAAATAACTTCTTTAATGCCTCAAAGTGGCCTTCTCACATAACTAATTTGATCATCAAGTCATGCACATATGCTTCCACCTCTATATTGATCAAGTCATCTAAAATCCTAGTTGCCATCCTCTCATAAGTAGCACCTTCATTCTTGAGTCCAAATGGCATAACCTGATAGGCATAAGTACCTTATTCAGTGATGAAAGTAGTCTTGATCTTATCCATGATTTTGTTCAAGATTTGATTATATCCAACATACCCATCAACAAAGTTGTACATAGCACTAGCAACTACATTGTCCATTATGACATCTATATGAGGTAGTGGGAAATCGTCCTTGGGGTAAGCTTTGTTTAAATCCTTATAGTCAACATAGACTCTAAATCTTTTGTCTTTTTTAGCCATAAGGACTACATTTGCTAACTAGGTTGGGTATTAGACCTTTACTAAGAACCTGGATTTTATTTGCTTCCTCACTTCTTCTTTGACCTTCTTAGCCCATTATGGCCTAATTCTCCTGAACTTTTGCTTAATTGGCTTGTAACCTAGATAGGTAGGAATGACATGTTCTACTATCTCTCGATCAATACCCAGCATGTTTTCATAGGTCTAGGCAAAGACTCTTAATATATTTTCAATATTCTCTCAAAATTTTCTCTCTCTTCAAGAGTTATGTTTGATTTTAATAAGATTTCTTTAGGGTTTTCTTTCGTACTGAGTTTAAATGAACATGTATTAGTTGAATTAATGTCAAATATAAATTATTTAAGATCATGATTATGCATATTAAAATTACGAGAAACATCACACGAGTAAGTAAAATCATTCATGTTACTAATATAATCAAGAGAGATGGAATTGTTCTCATCAAAAAGTTCATGAGCATAAACTATATCAATTAAAACATAATCTTCATTCTTTAGCTCAAATGCAGATGACTCTATGGCTTTAAGGTTTGGCTTTAATCGTGCCTCAGCTTCCATTTTCTCTTTGCCATTCTTCTAAATAATAAGCAGCTTCTCAATCACTATCTCCTCTAGCACTTCCATGTCCAAAGCTGAGTAATGCAGAAGAATATCTTAATCCCAAAAACCTTTTAACTGGCTTGATAATACCTTGTTCTCAACCAAAGACATCATTAAATAGCTCAAAATGAAGCACAATCTTATCTCCCACCATTTGAGATTCACTGTCCGCACAATGAAGGCAAACTATTGAGGCGGGCACAAAACTCCTAGAAATATAAGGAACTTCACCTACTACCCCCTTTCCTTACTTTTCTTTTCTGAACCAGTATAGCCCTGGCCCTTCCTATCTTTCTAGCCCTTAGTGATGATTGCAATTTGAGGTCCTTAAGAATTTTTACCTAACCCGACTCAAGGTAAAAAGTGCATATTTTTTAGCATGTTGGTCAGTTGTTGGCTACCAATAAAACCATTCTCATTCTCATTATGCTTGATTACAAACACATGACTTCTACTAAATGGTTGTTTTGCAATGTCAAGCACCGATACTTGATTTTATCTTACTGATTTAATGGTGACCACCTGACCTTCATGTGTTATGTTGATCATCTGCTGTAGTGTATAAGGCACACCTCCTAACTTGTGGAACCATGGTCTACCAAGCACTATAGAGATGTTGGTAGGGATAGGCAATACCATAAACTCAACTTCGATTTTTACTGGCCCTATCTTTACTATAGCCTTGAAAGCCCCTATAGCCTGCCTCTTCGAATTATCATAATCATATTTGGTCAAGTCATATTTATTTAACATGCTCTCATTTAGCCTAAATGTAGGGATGGCTACCAATGGGCACACATTAATTGGGGAGCTATCATCACCATCACACAAGCTATGTGCTTGCCATTCACCTAAACCTTAATGTAGAGAAGGCGATTGTGATTCCTTCCTTTAGTAGGCAGATCTACATTTGATTACAAAATATTCTCCCTAGTTACTCCTTTAACCAAATCTAATAGTTCATATGGTGAAATAGTAGTAGCAATAGTAGACTCAGACAATGCCTAAACCAATTTTTGCCTGTGCAATAAAGACTGCCTCAACAAATGCCAAATAAAAATTTGTGCTTAGGTTTTCTTCAATTGCTTGATGTTTTGATTATCATCTACTTCCTTTGTTATAGGCACAGCAGTAGGGGCTGGCTGTTTGTTAACCTTAGGTACCACCTTTCCACTCCTGGTGACTACCTTTACCTTCTTATCTTCTTTCACTTCTTCCTCACTTTCACTAACTGAACTCTAAATATCAATTAGCACCATTACCCCTTCATCCTCACTCTTAGTGGGGGCATCCTAGTAATCAATCACAAAAATTGGCCAATTTTCCTCAACTAACTTCATTACTTTAGTGGTGGACCGAGTAACAGTCGTATACTCATTCCCATACAAGTCTTTCATCACATACCATTCTAGCAATCTGGACTCAATCATGAAAATAGGAGGCGGTATGGCATTATACCCTACTTTCTCTTCTTCTTTTTTTCTTTTCTCTCTTTTTTAAGAATCTAACTTTTATTACCTCTACTATTACTCCCAGTTGCCTTATTATTGCCAAAGTTCATCATTGTACCCTCACTATTAGCCCTCTTAGCCAAGTGCTCACCTTCAGCTTCTATAGCTATATCCTTCAGGGACTCCCAATCCTTTAGTCCTTTCATCTTTAAGACATCCCTTACGTAGAGACTTGCATTCCTAATAAAGAGCCTAATCTGGTTAGCTATGTCAGGTTTCCTTTTCATTTCCATCACCCTATTCCTCCACCTTGTCAAGTACTCGTGAAAGGACTCATCATGCCTTTGTTGTAGAAGTTCGATGTCTTTCAAAGTGACATTTATCTTGGTGCTACAGTTATACTATCTAAAAAACTCCTCTATTAGCAAATTATAATCCTCTTTTATGTGCCTATACAACCCATGATACCATCTATCACTGGGCCCACTAAGCTTAAGTAAAAGTAATACACCTTTTATATCTTAGTTAAGGTGGTCCCCTTTATAATTAGAGTATACTACTTAACATGTGCAGAAGGGTCAAAAGTACCATCGAATCTAGGCAAATTTGGCATTTTGAACCTTTGAGGGAGTGGCTCATCCATATTTATATCCTTATATCTAATGTTTATTCCCCTATTATTGGTAAACAATACTCGGGCCATAGCCTCTATCTTTTTTCCCATCCTTTTGAAAGCAGCTTCTTCAGTACTAGGCTTCTATTCCTCATGGTCACTATATGAGGGTCTTCCTCTTCACTCTCTTCAATATAATCATTCTCAGGCTTATGCCTCCCTTTTTTCTTTTACTCTACTAGTGGTGCTTGATGCACTAAAATATTTGTCGTGGTAGTGTCCTCAACATGTGTTGGATTTGCTATCTCGCGAACAGGTGTTTAAGGCCGAGTTCTAGGATTTGTTGCTAAAGAAGCCACTAGGGCACCAATGATGGCTAGCATCTTTTCCAAAAAATTTTTGAACTACCTATCCATCCTTTTGTCCAGTTCATCTCATGCGATTGGATGCCTAGAAATAGAAGTAACTAGCCTTTCCTTTAAGGATATCACCCTTATCACTTCATCTATAACTCTTTCGGCCTCGATTTGCTATATCTCATCATCTATTTCTTATGTGGTCTCTTGACTGCTTTCTGAAATCTCCTTTGAACTAGACTGCAAATTAATCTTAGACCCTAACTCTAAACTTGACTCTAAACTCAAACCCGGTAGCTGAAACACGAATCCTAAAACAAGGCAACCATTTGACCCTCTGGACCACCTAAAGTAATCTATGATGGCTACATAAGTCAAGCGTCAAGGATGATGCATGATAATAATGCATTACATGTTATATATATGATACATAGATGTAATGAATGCATTGTTAGAAGTCAATCACAACCACATACAAGCAAGACAAAGTCTTCTAACCTTATCACTCCTATATAGGGAGGTTGTGCAATCTATTGCCTAGGTGGGCTTAGCCCATGGGTACACTACAAGAAAAATGCTCTTTAATGAAGAAAAATTCGATCGTTAAAAGTTAAAATCCGATCATTAAAATATTATAACGAACAAAAAAATCCGATCATCATCGGTCATTAAAAGCCCCATCGTTAATAGTATAGATGACCAGATTGATATCCAGCCATTAAAAGTATTAACGACCGGAACAAATTCGGACATTAAATATAAAGTTTTAGCAACGAAATTTCCCTTAGCTAATTGTGCTCTGCTTTTAACGAAGGGAATTTCGGTCGTTAAAAAAGCCCTTTTAGTGATCGAATTTTCCCTTCGTTAATTGTTTTCTACTTTCAGCGAAGGGAAATCTGGTCATAAAAATTAACTTATAACGATCAAAATTTCCTTTTGTGGATTGTTTATATCTTTTAACGAAAGAAAATCCGATCGTTAATGATTACAAATGGCGATCGGATTTTTCATCGCTAAATGTAAATCCGATTATTAATATAAACAATTTTATTTAAATATTTCACGTACACTCCATTCACACTCCCACACATACATATCCAAAAATATAATAAATACTATTTTCATAAATTGCAAAAATCCAATTACAAAGTATACCAATATAATTATAAACAAGTGAGGCCTAAGACCATAATAAAAGGATGTAACTCCTCTAGACTGAGAAGAACATAATGTTAACTAGAAAGAAAACAACAACAGTTTCCAGAGAACATTTATATTCTTCTTAACTTTTAAGTTCAAAATGCTCAGAACAGAACATTATGTACTCATAAGATCACCTTTTCATAAGCTTTGAAAAAAAATCAATGGTTCTCATTTTTTTAAAGAAAAAAATTAAAGGTATGCTGACCTCAACCAGGTTATACTTCTCCGAAAGCTGGTATTTAGGCAAGATACCCAACAAAAGCTTCATAGGTATCAAATATTTTAGTATCATCCTGATGTAATAAAGAGAAAAGATGTCACCAACTCTTGTGGTGTTCTTAACTACAATATACAAATGAAATACAACACAAAACTAGTGGGAATACGAACTTCAAATTAAGAAAAAAATAAGAAGACTGTCGCAGTCATAAAAGTTATGGAGATATATGATTGGATCCCCCATAAACAAGTATTTCAGTTTAACATTATGTCATTTTACCTTTCTATAGTACACACATAATGACATAGAGCATATGTCTATTGCAAATCTTGTTTTAGTTTTTCCTTTCAAGAGTATAATTTTTAATTGCTTTTACCAAATTAATTATCAAAATACACCAAGCATATGCAAAGAAGCATTCAAGCAGGGATCATGCTGCATGAATTTGCATTATTGCATCTTTAATTACTTTTCTATGCAAATAAAGTATTATTACAATGCAGTTTGGCTAAGAACCAAATGCTGATATAAGCATCTCTTTCGAAAAATTGCCATGACCGCAAGGAAGCCAAAGTCAAATTCATGCTCATAAATTTATATAGCAAGCACACCAGAACCAAACCTTATATTTCCTTTATTCCAGGGATTGCAGTGTTTCAGGGCATATGATAGTTTATGATCATCCTGCCAAGTCACAAAAAAATTAATCAATAAAGGTGGACAGGAAATTTATCAAGTTTACATGGAAATTTAAGCGATAATTAGTTCTTACAACAGGAAAATTTTCATTGAAAACTTCCAAACGTCCCATGTAATACATATAAGTGACCTACAATTAATACAGGCAACAATCAACTCCACCAAAGTTTTGCAAGTAAAAAATAATGATTTACTAACATCAAGATATAACCTTGTACCTTATCTCTTTTAGGGAACTCTTCAAAATCAGAAATTTAAATAGTTTCAATATTCCTAATTACACTCCAACAAAGATGAACAGTACTAAGCTGAGAAAACAACAACATCAAATTTCTCATTAGGCTGCTTGTTTGGTCTTGTAAGAAGACCATTGTTGCAACAGTAAGGTTGAAACTGAACTCCTCTATGCATACCACATCACTTTCTTTCTAACTGACATGCACTATTTTTGACACCACACTCAAGGTAACAAATCCAATATCATAATATGGGTTTGATAAACATACAGCAAGGATGCCAAACACTTTCATGAGGAATGAACCAGCTGCCTTCAATTTCTCTGGTGATTTTTCGTTAGAAGCCAGCTCTTTATCAGCCTACAATGACAGTGTTAGCAAAGTAACTAAAACTCCCAACATGTTATATACTGCTGGATTATGAAAAAAGCATTACCCTCTCTACAAGAACCTTAATTTCATAGGCAACCATATACACTGCGTCTGAAGCCTAAGCTGATTCCCAATTTTGAAACTCCTGAATAAATGCACTACACAAAAGAAAAAACAAAATTCTAATTAACATAAAAAGCAATAAAATTTAAAATGAAAGGAACGACCAACACGAAGCAAAAGTAGAAAATTAAGAAATAAAGACGTACTTTGCAGCTTTTTCAAAGGCGGGATAAGTATCGACCAAGTTCCCTAGTCTATAACTTTGCAAAGATCAAAAAAATGAAGTGGTTATTTCTCTAAACTATGAGAACTTCTCCAATTTCTTAATTAATCTATTAGCATCCTATCAGATTAACACTAAAATTAGCAACCACTACCCTAATTCCTCTCAATTGAAAAAAAAGTTATATATATATATATACACACACACAAAATGCACATACTTGAAAGATGTTGAGTGCGTCGGCGAGAGATAGAAGAGAGGGGCAGTTCGAGGAGAGAGAAAAAAGCTCTGTCTTGAGAGAAAATAGCATCGGAGAAGCGATTAAGGCAGTCTATGATTCTTCTGTGCGCCTCTCCCATGCTCAAGTAAGCCATGTGCTTTATTGGTTATGGTGATTGTGATGAACTGGATCCAAAGTCAGAAACCAAATTTCCCAAATTTCTTTGGTGGGCCAAAGCCTAATTGCCCTAGTAGGACCAAAGTCCTCAGAACAAAATGAACAAAGCCATACTTTGGATGTTATCGATCTCTTAAATGTAGATATGTTGTTGTGAATAGAATACTAATTGAATGAATACAACGTAGGAGGGAATTTTTGAATGCAGATGAAAAGGGACTTAAATAAGTATTGAAGCCATAATTGATTAATAGTTAACTAATGACAAAAATAAGAAAAGATTTTCAAACACTAGTAACGATCCCTCCCTCGCTGTTACCGCTGCCAATTCATTTCTTGCCAAGATATGCCATTGGAAGAGTTTTTGCTGCTTGTCTTCGAGGGATTTTATTTTGGTCGAGAAGGGGATATAAAAAGAGGGTTTTATGGATTGCACAATCACCAATTATTGCTGACACGTACACAACAATAAAACCCATCTATAAAAAGAAACACCCATGTCCTAATTTTGCACTTTTAGTATTTTATGTTTTATTTTTTATAAAATAATTGTGAATTGTTTTTGAAGGTAAATGAATAAAAGTTCCACTACTTTCTTAAATGCAGTAACAACCATAATCCTAATCTTTCAACGATCGAATTTATGCCTCTCGTTAAATAATAATAAAATTTAATATCTAACGATTGGATTAAATTCCCTTCGCTATTTATATATTATTACGAATGGATTTTTATCCCTTCATTAAATTTTGGTCGTTAAAAATAAATTTTCTTGTAGTGGTATACGGGGAACCCAATAAACACATATGATGCCTGGCAAAAAACTGGCAGCATAACATCTCTTAATTGAAAGCATAAGCATATGGGTTTTTGGCCCTTGTGTATTTTAAATAGTCCAAAAAAATTGGGTTAGGCCCACTAGGGCATGGCAGCCTTTGATTGATACCTACTTAATTTAGTTGGATTTATTCAATACATAAGGGCTTGTATAGCAAGCAAGAATTTGTTAAGGTTATACGACCTATGAAAAGTAGCTACTGTCATTACATGGGCTGTAGTAAGGTGATGAAATTATAGGACTACCCAAGCATGGTCCCTGCTAATAGGACTAGCTCATCATAAGCCTAACGACCAATGGGTCACCATTTTATATACCAATTGGTACTAAACTTAGGTTGGTGGGTCTTCTTGACACATCCATACAATGAGTGAGTGTAAGGTGTACTTCAAGATAGCACTGAACCTACAATAGGGATGCCTAACTTAATTTAAAGGCTTTATAATAAATGCAAGAAATGCAATTTGGAAAGGAGATAGGATTAATAATAAAGACTCAATTATAAGTACCTTAACCAAGGTGCTTTTAGGAGCAAGGTCTCTTGGTCCTCAGCAAAGTCGCCATTGCGATGTGCGCTAGAGCTCGCTCAATTCCATTTTATCTCTTGAAGGCCTGCCTAGTCCAAGATCAGATAAGGCTCACTAAAACTCATAAATTGGCCACTTCACTATAAAAAAAAGGATTTTAGGACCTACTTTATTATTTATGGTCAACTCATGAAGGCCTCCAGTGTGGGCTTAATAGGTAGATTTCATACAGTCACCACCCAACATAAAGTAAGGAAATGAATCTCAACCTTTTGATGCCCAAATAAATATCAGTGTTTGGGACATCATTCTTACTTGGCATCTCGGTTAGATGTTTCTTATTGTTAAATTTTTATTATTAATCCACTACCTCTTTTCTCACACAATGCATTACAATTTAAATTAAATAAACACGATAAGCAATTAAAGAAAGTAGTAAATAAAGCATTAAATAAATAAAATAATCATACTTAAATTATTCTAAAAGAAAATCATCCAATTGAAAAATAAAATATCATACATAAATTGGGTCATTTATTTGGGTTGAGAACATTGATTTCCTCATACGTATTTACAAAAAAAAATATTGATTCAACTTAATCACCACAATCAACTTTTTTTATGACTTAATTATTTATTCAGTGTCAACCATTAACTATTCTCGAGTCAAAAGTTGACCTTCAATCAATTACTGGTATACCGTGGTATTATTCATCCCGACGTACACTATTTTCATCTTGGAAGATACTATAAACAACACTAGAAATTTTAGGGCATTACATGCCATTTGAGAGGAATTGGCTATTTTATATTTTGTTTAATTGTTGATAAAGCTTAGGGTGAGTCAAAAAAAGAGCAAATGGTTCTTGTGGTTAGGTTTGTTGAAAAAGAGGAGTTAGTAAATGAGCCATTTTTGGATCTAGTGCATGTTAGAGACACTTTTGCATTAACTTTTAAAAATGAAACTTGTTCCATTTTATCTCACCATAATCTTCGTGTTTAAAATATACATGGTCAAGGATACGATGGGGCTAGTAATATACGTAGTGAGTGGAATGGTTTGCAAGCTCTATTTCTTAAAGAATGTCCCATATACTATATGCATTGTTTAACGTATCAATTGCAATTTGCTTTGGTTTCAGCTACTAGAGAAGTGGCAGATGTTCATGCATTTTTCAGAAATTAGTTTTTTTATTATCAATATTGTTAATGCTTCTTGTAAATGAAATAATGAGTTATAAGATACACAAGTAGTTGAAAATTGCACATTTAATTACAAGTGACAAGCTCGATACTGGAAGATTAGCTGATAAAATTTGATCTTTATGTCGATGTGGGATACTAGATGGGGTTCTCATTTCAGGGGCTTTTATAAAATTAGGGCAATTTAAAAAAATTTTTGAAAAATGGTGCTACAGTAAATAATATTAGAAATATAGGGTGCTCAAAAACGGCAAATAAGGGTGTCGATATCTGACTTGGCATGTCCCTCATGATTAATTGGTTTGGGTGCTGGAAATTGACAATGAATTGTGCCGATTTCTGGCCTTTTTTCTACCCATCTGTGAAAATTTGTGTGATTTTTTTTATATAAAAAATCGTGAATCACAAGCACTCCCATCCACTTCTTTTTATAATGATATTGATAATCCACAGTCACTTTCTGGTGACCAAGATTAGGGGGAAGGCTAAATTAATAACATATTTAACATATAAAATTAATAACATAATGATGGGAAAGTTTTATAAATTTAATATTTATCATATTATTTTTTATAACATATTTAAAATATACTTAACACTCCATAGATAAAATTTAAAATTTAAAATTTAAAAATTAAATATAAATATAAATTTCATGTATTAAGCATGCAAAATTGGTTTTTTAATTTAGACATATAACCCATTTCAAAATTTGGTAATTTATCAAAACATTTTTATAAGATATAAAACTTTGCTAACAGTAAAAATTAATTCAAAAATATTAATTTTTTTTTAGAATTATGGGACTGGAGGTTTGCATTCAAAATAAAATCACATTAATTAAAAAAATAGCATTAACTATATTGTCACAAATCTTTTTGTCCTTTGGGTTGGAATTATCACAATACTTACCTAACCTATATCATATCATTTTAGATTAATTACAACATCATATTTTAATTTAATAATATTTTCCCATATAAAAGTAGGATATAATTAAATTTATTTGTCAAGATCTATTGAACAATTAAAAACCTATTTAATTTTATTAAGTTTTAGTATATTTCAAAAGATAGCTACAATATTTAGGGATGAGCATAGATCGATTAACCGGTCCATTAACAATTTTCTTAAATCGGTCTATTATTATCGGTTAATCGCTATATCGGTTTCGATTTTTAACTCAATTTTTCGGATCGATTTATCGGTTAACCATTAAAAAATTTTAATATATAAATTTAATAAATTATACAATTTATAATATTATTTTTAATATTTAAAATGCTTTAAAAATGAAAAAATACTAATTAAATATAATATCCATTAAAATAATTAAAATAAAATTTCCATAATTAATTATAAAAATAAAAAATATTCATTATAAAACTAACAATAGAATGCTAATTATGCACATAATTTTAATATTTATTTACTAAAAATATATATTTTACAAAATTATATATCATAATATTTATAAATTACATAAAATTTAAAAAATATAAGTGTAAAATTTAAAATATAATTCATAATATATATATATATATATATATATATATATATATATATATATATATATATATATCTTCGGTCTCAGTTTTGGATTGGTTAACTATCGGTTTTTAAAGTAAAAACCATAAACCTAAAATTTTGTTTTGATTAATCTAAAAATTGGTTCAATTTCGAACCGATTTTTCGGTTAAGCTAAATTTTGGTTAACCATGCTCATCCTTAACAACATTCAAATTAAAAAAAAAAAGATAGTCAAGATAATTATTCAACCTATTAAAACTAAAATATTTTAAGTAAAATTTTACATTTTAATCTTCCATGAATTTGTCGAATACAAACCATATTAATTGAAGCTCGGGAGTTTTTTTTTTATACCTTTGACTTAAAAAAGTGGCCCTCATAACTTAGTCAAATATTCATTAAAATTTACCAATTCAGGAGTGAAAATATAATTAATGCTATTTTTTTTAATTAATTTGATTTTATTTTGAATGCAAACCTTCAGTCCCATAATTCTAAAAAAAATTAGTATTATTGAATTAATTTATACTGCTAGAAAAGTTTTATATCTTATAAAAATGTGTTGATAAATTACCAAATTTTGAAATTGGCTATATGTCTAAATTAAAAAATAAATTTTGTATGCTTAATACATGAAATTTATATTTATATTTAATTTTTAAATTTTATCTATGGAGTGTTAAGTATATTTTAAATATGTTAGAAAAAATAATATGATAAATATTAAATTTATAAAACTTTCATGTCATTATGTTATTAATTTTATATGTTAAATATGTTATTAAGTTGGCCTTCCCTTTGGTCTTGGTCACTAGAAAGTGACTGTGAATTGTCAATATCATCACAAAAAGGAGTGGATGGGAAAATTTGTGATTCACGATTTTTTATATAAAAAAAAGCCACACAAATTTTGACAGACTAGGTAGAAAAAAGGCCAGAAACTGGTACAATTCATTGTTGGTTTCCATCCCACCATGGGGCCCTCAAATCAAATACCAGTATAAATTATAGCCGATTTTGAGCACTCCAACCGATCAATCATGTCGCACCCACTAAGTTAGATACCGACACCCTTATATGCCAGTTTTTAGCACCACATATTTCTAATATTGTTTACTGTAACACCATTTTTCAAAATTTTTTAAAAAATTGCCCCAAATTCGTAAAAGCCCCCTCATTTCAATTCTATTTCTATTCTAGTAAAAATGTTCATTGCAACTTGCTTCATTCTCCAAGACGTTGCTATTGATAGACCAATATATTCTCAATGTGGTGATTTTACTTTTGCAATTAAGTTGCTAATGTCACTTAATTTTATATTTATTTTGCATGTGATGAAATAAATTATGGGAATTACTAATATACTTTATCAAGCTTTGCAATGGAAATCCCGAGAAATTATAAATGCAAAGCATTGAGTCAAAAAGTACAAAGTTATTGATTTAAAGATTAAGGGATACAAATTATGAAATTATGTTAATTAGAGAATGTAATATCATTTTGCAAGCAACAAGATATAGATGTTTTTTATTTGAGTGCATATTTCTCTAACATAATTTGCTCTCTTCACAAAAAAGATAGTTTGATAGTAGAACATCATTATCGGATATATGTATGTATTGTTGTTATAGATCATTAGTTGTAAGAGTTGAATAATAGATTCAGTGAGTAAGCAATAGAGCTTCTTGCTTTGCGTGTAGCTTTAGATCCTAAAGACACTTTCAAGTTATCTTTAATTGATGATATTTGCATTTTAGCAGAGAAATTTTATCCTCAAGATTTTTTTACCATGAAAAGGTTCTTTTGAAGGTATAGTATGCAACATTATAAGGTTGATATGCCTAATCATCCTAATTTGAGAAATTTATCTATTATTGTTGATTTGTGTAAAGGATTGATGGAAATAGGTAGGTCAAAAGCATTCCCATTAGTTGATATATTGATTCAGCTTATTTTAACTCTTCCAATTTCAACAACAACTATTTAGCAAGCATTTTCAGCTATAGAGATTATGAAGACTAGACTTCATAACAAAATGAAGATAATTTTCTTTGATATTCTCTAATTATGTATATCGAAATAGAAATTACTAATAATTTATGGCCGAAAAGATTATAAATGATTTTTATTTAATGAAGGAGCGGTGAACACAACTTAAATAATGAAGAATAAAGTTTATTTTTTTATTTATATTATCTTGTTTTATATAAATTGTGAATACTAATATTTAGAATTTTTATTATAATATGTGACCGGATGCTAGCAAGTGCACTAGATTGGCTAAGTAATATAGAAAAATAAATTTAAAACTCTAAAGTATTGAACCTAAGGGAAATAGGGCTATTACACTAAATATCTATGATTGAATGGAATTAATCTGAGATATTCCCTAAAGTTTGAATTAAAAGGAGCTCTAAGCTAAGCAAGAAATTAAAATTAAAGACAAAAAATAAAAATAACAAATGAAAGAAATCATCAAGGAAATCAATCAAAGATGAATAAAATGCTTAGGAATTTTTTCCTCATACTTGCAAATGGATATAGGTGAAAAAATATAAGAAAAAATTATGGACAATGCAACTAAACCCAAGTTTTCCATTTTGGAGCCAACTATTCTAGTTAATCGACTTCCCATTTTGGAGCCATTCAATTTACTAGCCTAAACACAGGTCTAAAAATCCTAGGTATCGGATAAATTCCAGTCTAGAGCCATTTACCCAAAAATCTATCTATTCCCCAACAAATCTAAACCAAATACAATCTGCATAAAAATTTCAAGAACTCCATTCCAAAATCATCAGGGACTCTAGATGTAGAAAACACAAGAATAGAGCATATACAACTAAATAAATCATTCAAATCTAACTTCAATCATCATTTTAAATAAAATTTAAGTTAAAATAAATAACCATCAAGTTGCAGAGAATAATCACAATAAGAAATAGAAGAAAAATATGAAATATTGAACAAACCCAAATATCCAAATACATAGTATGATTCAAGATTTCCTAAGCTAGAAGAACTGCTAAATCATTAACAATATAATCATAAAAATATAAAAACAATGAAGTTTAGAATACAACCGGGAGGAAAGAAATGAGATATGGAAGCTCCTTCTTCTTTCTCCTTGAAATCTTCCTTGAATCCCACTTAAAGAACTAAGCTAAGTTAATATAAAAATTACAAGTGAAAACTAAATTAAAATTAAATCTAGTCTAAATATAAATGAAAAACCCTACACTATAGTGCTTAAGATGTAGAAAATAAACCCTAAGCTACTCTAAAATTCATTCTCTAATTACTCCCCATCCTGAAGAAGATGAAAAGGTTTTTTTGTATGGAGACTGGATAAAATCACAACCATGTTTTTGTAAGAAAAACAGTTGTGTTTTTGATAAATTTAAAGCTAGGCTGCTGCATGTATGAGACTCACTTTGGCCACTGAAGACTGGATAACATAGCTATGTTTTGATAAAAACTCTATTATTTTTTAGTGTAAATTATGCCCACTTTGCTAATTTAGCCTAGAAACAGCCCTGAATCTCTAAGAAAGCTCCCAATCATTCCAAAACACCTAAAATTATTAAAAACTATAAAAACATAATAAACTAACGTAATAGAAATAAAATAAGATAATAAAGGGTAAAACAAACAAAAGACACACAAAATAATGCTAAGAAATACCAAAAAAAATAAGAACAATTGTGACTTATCAATATGAGTATTTCTAATAGACTACTTTGGCCCCCCTAATAAGATTTTATTGGTCCACCCTTGCCCAAAGCCTTATTGAAATCATCTTTTATTGATTAAAAACCTTTTGTTATATTTCATGAAAATTTACTATTTATTTAAAACTAGAAACATATTTTATACATAATTATGAAGATCAAAGCAAGGTAAACACTTTATAAGATTTTAGCAATACATGCCCTGGACCCATTAAATGGTTTTACAACTTAATCCATCATACTGTATTAACAATTAAAGCATATAAACATATATTAGAATTCTATCAAAGCTATAAGAAAGCATTAAAACATAAGATAAAATCAAGATTATGGGTTGATTCACCACATTTAACTTTCGGGTGGGTTAAAATGATTTACCTTCACATTATATCCCCAAAGATTTTATAGAGAATTAAGGAATCCAAGTATGAATTAGATTAAGGGATTAAATAAAAGTTTTTCATGGGTTTTTTAGGGTTTTTTATGAGAAAAAATATCAAAAAACACTATTGTTTGGAGGGAGAAATTATCCTACTTAAAACTCAAGAATTTAGGTATTTATAGGTTTTTCAAAATTTGAAGATGATGAATTCATGCCCATAATAAGAAGGTTATGGTTGTGACCTATGCATGAATATAAAAGGTACAAACATGCACACATTCACGAGCGTGTAATGTACTTCACAATTGTTAAGAGTCGAAAACAAAAATTTTAAAAAAAATTTCATTTAAGAAAATATTTCACAAATGCTTTTTCCATTAAGTCCTTGTTTTGGTCTCTTAATCAAAAAATCACTTAGATCTCCTAGGCCTTTTACTCCTTTAGAATATTATTTTATTATTATATTTATTGGGATAGTGGAGTCCCAAAACACAATGTCTACACCATGTATTATGTCTTATGCACATTTTCTTATTCAATCATGCCATTCATGCATCATATAAATATTATTTCATAATAATTATTAAGCTTTGCATCATTTACATGTTTGTTACTCATCCATGTACACACTTCACATTCCATATAATTACAATACATAGAGGTAACATATACAATTCACATTCATATGTATATATCATTTACTCAAGTCATTGTATACACTAGGTTGTGGGGCAACTTCTGTTAGGGTCACTTCATAAGGATAATGTTGCTCATTAATTGATAGGAAACAGAAGCACTATGTCTCTTTTCGGGGTTTTGAGTTTTCAAATTACTTTTGTAGGCTCTCTTTTGAGGTTTTTAATGTTCAAAAATGTCTTTTTGGAGATTTGCCCTTATTCCTTCTATTGGCGAGAATGAGTTATTTAATGGCCAAAAAGTGATGAGTCAAAACCTTGGCCACAGGTCAAGGCCATGACTATCCCTTATGACCTAGAATGGGTCAAAGCCGTGACTCAATCTCATTCAAGGTCATGACTCGCTTTGAGTTATGCCAAAATTGGGCATTTTTTTCTAGGTTTTTTAACCCACCCCTGTCACTCCCTTTACTCACAAGTTAAGGCCGTGACTGGGTTTTTTTCAATATTTCTTGAATTTCACAATTGGCAGAGAAAAAAATAAAATTTTATATTTCAATCCTTATCTAAGCATTTAATGCTCATGATGAATTATTTAAAGGCTTGAAAAATCACCTTGAAAAAAGGAGATTCTCTTACAAAAAAATAAATACAAGAAAATAAGAAAAAACCCACTATCTATAACTTAAGAACGAGAAACGCAGAAAAGAGGAAAAAAGGGAGAGAGGTCAGAGAGCCTAGTTCTTTTAATTTTGGGTCAAGAAACACTGAAGCTAATATCAAAAAGCTCTCAAATCTCTTGATCCAATGTAAATAGCCATATTTAATTTTGAATATTCATTTTTCTTTAATTTAAGTCCTTAATGTTTCTTGTTAATAATTATTGAGTAAATTTTGTAATTAATTGTGATTTCATCTTAATTTTTGTATATCTTTTAGTTGGTGGGTTTATTTTTGTGTAAATTTGAGTTAAATGGGTGATAAATTTTATTATTCAATGTTTTCTTCCTCTAGTGATGCAACCACATGGTTTAGAAGGGGGTAAATTGCCACCCTTATTTTTTGATTTTTTTTGTTTTATATATGTGTGTGTATATATTAATTAAATAGACATTTTTGCCTCCTAAAAATTTTATTTTGATCCCCTTCTCCTCAACTTATTTCTTAAGTTTAAGTATCACTTATATTTTTGCCTCTTTTAATTATAAATCTTAGCTTCGCCATTGTCTTCCTCTTCCCCTATTTTTTCTCATTTTTAGACTTATTGATTCTTCCCTTTTAGTTTGTAAATCATGTTTTTTATGCATAAAATTGAGTTTTGATAAGGTTTTAGGCATTTTGGTACATTAAAATGGCTTTGTGTATAAGTTGAAGTAAAAAAAATATCAGCATTTTTGCATGCTATGGCATTGTTCAAATAGATCTAGAAGCATTAGAGTTGAGTCATGACCTAAGGGAATGACTTATTATCAAGTCACACTTTTATGGCCATAACTCACCATTGATTTGCCTAATCAAGGCCTTTTTCTCCCCTATTTTTTCTGTGAGCTATCCCTACATGTCTTGCATACGACTCATATATTTTTTTGGCCACCTTTTATTTATTTCATACATTTCATCCTTTATTTTTACTTTCCTAAGTTGGCATCTATTGTATTCATTATATTTTTATTTGTTTTGTGTATTATTTCTGTATTACATTAATCTGCTTTATTTTCTATTTATGAAACATATATTTAATTATTAGTATATGATTTTTTTTATTTATTTGATAATTATTTATATTCATTCATTTGCAATGTTATGTATGCATGTTTATATTTGTGCACTTAATTATCTCCTTTCAATTATTATTGTTCTTATATGTTAATTATTTTTACTCATTAATTTGTTTATAATCATGCATTTATTTATTTTCTTTCAATTATTATTATTATTATTATTATTATTATTATTATTATTATTATTATTATTATTATTATTATTATTAGTCGTAATTTATTTACATGCTTTATCATACATATACTTATACATGCTATGTGAATTGTAGATGCATCATGCATTTTTATCTTATATTTTATTTTATTTACATTATTTGAATCAACTATCTCTTTATCATTTATCATCTAACTTGATTCATTTATTTACTCATTAACAATTATAAACTTTTTGTCCCAATTTTAATATATTATTTGATGCACACACGCTCTAGGTTGAGATAGAGAAAATTATAGAATACAATGTGGGGGATTTACTATTTTATTTATTATTTTGAGCCTATATCCCATTATTTAATTTTCTTTATTTCTAGCAAAAGAATGTAATAATAATGGTTTTTTGACTACATAAATGGAAAAATCACATAAAAATATTTTTATTAATTAAATTGGGATTTTCATTAATAAATCAGACCAATGTCCTATTTCTTACCCTAAAACTCACATTGAAAATAATAACTTTTCTTTAATAATGTAAAAGATTTTTGCACATAAATTAATATATAGTTGTTCCTAGATAAGATTGGGATCACTCAACTTCGTTTTTACCCTAAATGCATAACAAATCATCCTTTTATACAATATGCATATAGAAACTAATGTTCCCACCAAAAAAGACATCATAAGTGATCACACATTTTATGAATGATCTTTACGTAGTGGATTTAATTTTATGCCATGCCTTTATCTACTTTCTATATATTTGTTTTATAGTTGTTTCAACATGTTTAAGTGTGCTTTTCTTTTTGTCCATGATAATGCACATGAAAGAAGGGATAAAATAATTAATCTAAATAACCCATTTATATAACATTGACTAAGTTAAGTGTGGTGAAAGGAGTAATTTCACGGTAGCTGTTCTATGGAAAGGTATAGTCAAAACCACTTAACTTCCCTAACATTTAGGTGGTCATGATACCTAGCTAAAGGCCACTCATATCTTGTATAATAGTGTATCATGAATATCAATTTGGGAGTGATAAAATGGTTTAAAAGAGTTTAGATCATAAGAGTTATAGTTCAACTAGGATTCTTGGTGAAGAGTCCTAGTTTGAGCATAACTCTTAATTACATATTATACTGCCAACATAGATAGAAACCTAATAGATCACACATATATAGAGTAAGAATAAAATGATAAAATGAAAAGGATAATAATATTTGATATTTTTATGGGAGAATAAAAATAAATAAGAAGATAATTAATTAAAGAGTTTAATTAATTATGCATATGCAGAAAAGTTCATAGATCTTTTTGGAAAAGTTTCATGTAATGGACCTAATTGAAATATTGTAATTCATAATTAAATATTATTGGACTATAAATGTTATTGGACCATTGGAGAAATAGTTGTTGGTCCAGAAGATTGGTTCTTTTGCCAAAGCCTTCTAGAGGAAGGCTTTCACGCAAGACCCAAAAAGAAAGCCTTAGAGGGCTAATTTTTGGAATAAAATAAATTAAATATATTTCATTAGTGTTATGAAACTTTGGTTGGATGTGGAGTTTATTTGGGTAATTAAATCCAAGTATGTGCATAAAAGGCCTATTTGATGAGTTATATGCAAGGTCTATTATAAGTAGGCTTAGAATTGGATTTAATTAGGCACAAATTAATTAATCAATTTCTAACGGCCCATTTAGTATTTCTCCAGAATTTTTAAATGACCTAATCCCATTATGAGTGGATTTTTATCCTACATATAAAATATTAACATAAGTGGAATTAAGGCTAAGTCTATTTTTCTTCTTTTTCTTTTTCCCAAGTAGCCACCCCTTGCTAGAATCAAGGAATTTTTAACCTCTTTGTTGTCCCATAACATATGGCTCATTTGGGTCCTCTCTACTGTGGATTATGATTGGAGGTGTTCAAGTTTGGACACTATGGTTTACGACAAATCGGTTAGAAGGAAATTTAACTATTCAACAAAACTCAAAGGTGATTTCCCCATTCTCATTGACATATATATTGTATATTAATGGCAAGATCTGTTATATTGGTTAAAAATTTTAATTTTCTCTTATGCATGTGATGCATGTAACCGATCTATTTCCAATATGGTATCAGAGCCAAGGTTTTGCCATGAATCTACAATTTTATGTTTTTGTGGAATAGTTTTCTATATTTTTTGAGTTATTTATTTCATAAACTTTAAAATATTACATTTTGATATTCATGACTAAGAAATATTGATTTATGGATGTATCTGATTAGATAAATAAATTGGTTGAAAAAAACAATTTTTTGTACAAAGAAAAGTTTTATGCATAAAGAATCATTCTGTAGGTGTAGAGAAGTTTTTGCAATGAAATCAAGGGGCTGTTCTAAATCAAATTTTATTTGGTCAATAATAAAATTTTTTTATGATATTTTATATGTTTAATATGTGATATTAAATTATAGGATCAAACAAAATTGAAATCGAACATGTTTTGCGTGAAAACTAGTTTAATTGAAAAGTTTGATAAATTGATGTTCTTATGTGTTCTTGATGTGTTCATAAGTAGAATGATTTTTGATCTTTTAAATATAATATATTAATGTGTTTTTAATTAATTGGATTAATTAAATGGGCCTTGAATTAATTGGATTAAATTTAATTCATTAAAGCCATTTAATGGTCTTAATTGAGTCTACGGGGTTGGTTGAAATTAGTAAATGACTTAGTGGGCCCAAGGAACTAATTTAAATTAAAACAAAAGACTCTAATTAATTTTATTAAAGGGTTTTAAGGGCTGGAGTTGGCTTTATACATGTTTGATTCATTCCCAAAGCCCAAATGGCCCAAAACACACAAAACTAGTTTGTGTGTGAACACACTTTAGGATTTTTTTTTTATTTGTAGGTTTTAGCCTACCCTTTGTTTTAAGCCAAAAATTGAGTATGTAATTATTTAATATGATTAATTAATTAATTAATTAATTAATAATAAATTGGATTGATAGTTAACACAAAAACACATGTATGCAAAAAGTTTCCTAAAATGGAAAGTTTCTAAAATGGAAAAAGTTTTCTAATTTGATCACACTATTACAATAGCTCAAAAGTAAGTTTCAAGGGTTGAAACAAAGTTAGTATTCCATTATTAGGCTCTATATTTATGCATTATAATTGCATATAAGGGTGTATGATTGGCATGATGGATAGTTATGGACAAAGCCCAATGTGATTGAGCATAATGCATGTTTTGGCCCAATGAGGAGTTTCATTTCTCGACCATTTGTTTTTTGTTTACATTTTCTTTTCAAATTGTAATATGTAATTAGATTACTTAGATTAGAGTTAGAAATAGAAAATAAGACCACAAACAAGGATCAAGATGGGCCAGATAGAGATCCAACAAGATTGAAGATGATGTAATTGTCTATATTTGCTTGAATCATGCATATTACCTAGGTTTGACCTTTTGATCTCCTTTTTGGCTCGGGCATGTCAATGTAGTAAAGTCCATAAATATACAATATTTGTATGCTTATATTTATCTAATAAATATAGGATGCATACCAATGTATGCCAACCATGTATGATGAGACTTAATTAACAAAATCCCTCAAACTAATACTAAGATAAATAATCCTTCTATTAATTAGAGGAGAACTAAAGTTCTTTATAGTGTGGGTTATTGACCACAGTCAAGCTCACATTATATCGAATATGTTCAAATCTAATTAAATAGGTCATCTTAGCTAGCCCATTAGCTTGTTGACTACAGTGAAGGCTAATAATTCTATAGGTAAGATTGGGAATGCATATAGATATGCATGTATCAAGAGTTGATAACCCAATGATCCAATAGTTATGTATAGACAATTGGTATAGAGATACCTACCTTTCAAGGGTATGGAGTTTGACTTGTTGACCATAGTCAAAATTCATATAAAGGATTGGATATTGGCCCACTAGGAAAACCATCAAGTTTTCTAGGATCATATAGTGAAGGCTATTGATTTGCAATAAAATAGTGGGAGTAAATGGATTAATTAAAGACCTAATTAATGTATAAATATACATGAACAAACTCATATATTTTCTTTCTTCACATCTAGGTCATCATCATGAGCACATCAAACATAAACCTACGATCAATCTTAGATAACAAGCTAGTTGGTAGCAATTATTCTGACTGGATCAGGCAAGTGAGAATTGTTCTCAGGGTTGAAAAGATCCACTATATCTTGGATAAAGATCCACCACCACTTCCATCAAATGATGCCACTGATGAGATCAAGGGCATTTATAAAAATACATAGAGAATAGTGAGGCAGCAACATGTGTGATGCCGGGTACTACATTCGCAGAGCTTCAAAAGTAAGATGACAAGATGGATGCTAGAACCATTATTTTACATTTAGAGGAGTTTCATGCTTCTCAAGTTAGAACTGAGTAATATGAGATTGCTCGAGCTATTTTTATCTATAAAATGGTGGAGGGCACTTCAGCTACTACTCATGCATTAAAGATGTATGAGTACATTGAGCATTTAAGTAGGTTTAGCTATGTCATGGAAAATAATCTATACATAGACTTAATCATGTACTCATTGAAGCCAAGTTTTTCACCTTTTGTGCTTAACTTCAAGATGAACAAGATGCAAGTATTCATCCCTGAGTTAATCAATATGCTCAAAACAGCTGATAGATCCTTCAAAAAGGATCTAAAGAGTGTCATGGTTATCACTTCTGCTAAAGGCAAGAAGCAGAAGAAAAAGGTGACAAAGGCATTGCCCAAGCATGGTGGAATTTCCAAGAAAAAGGCTACCAAGAAGGAAAATCCCAAAAAAACTTGCTTTCACTATAGGAAAGATGGCCATTAGAAGTGAAACTGCAAGGCCTATCTAGATTCTCTTAAGGATAAGAAGTAAGTTGATGCTTCTACTTCAAGTATTCATATGATTGAAATTAATACTTATTCTATTGCTTCAAAGAAATCTTAGGTATTAGGTACCAGATGTGGATCTCATTTGTGTAATGATCTACAAAGGCTTAAAAGCAGTAAAAGAGTTGGAAAGGCAAAGATATGTCTACAGTTAGCTACTGGACAAAACTTCTCCATAACAATTGTGGGAACTTATCATTTGCCTCTTCCAAGTTGATTGATACTGGAGTTAAATATTTGTTATTATGTTCTATCTTTATTTAAGAGTATTATTTCTTTCAGTTGTTTATTAAACGATTATGATATTTCTTTTAAGAACAAATATTGTTCCATTTTTAAGAAAAATATATTTTATGCTAAAACTATCATTAAGAATGGTATATTTGTTCTTGATCTAGTTAAAGAAGTACATAATGTGGATACTAAGAGAATGAAACAAGATAATCTAAACACTTTATATTTATGGCATTATCATTTAGGCCATATAAATAAGAAATGCATTGGCAAATTGCATAAGTCTAGTGATTTGGGATCATTTGATTATGAATCATTTAATACATGTGAATCTTGTTTATTAGGAAAAATGGCGAAAGCTCCCTTTATTGGCAAAGGAGAACGAGTTAGAGAGATATTGAACTTAATACATTCAAATTTATGTGGTCTAATGAGTACACATGCTAGAGGAGGTTATTCCTACTTCATTATATTCATAGATGATTACTCCATGTTTGGTTATATCTATCTAATGAAATATAAATCTAAAGCGTTTGAAAAGTTCAAAGAATTCAAAAATGAAGTAGAGAAACAACTTGGCAAAAGTATTAACTTTTAGATGAGATCAAGGTAAAGAATACTTAAGTCAAGAGTTTCAAGATTATCTTAGAGATAATGGGATTTTATCTTAATGGACTCTATAATATACACCACAACATAATGTTGTATCTGAAAGGAGAAATCGAACACTATTAGATATGGTTCGATCCATGATGAGTCGAGCAGACTTGCCTAAATATTTTTTAGAATATGCACCGGAAACTATTGTTTAGGTGTTGAATAGAGTTCTTAGTAAGTCAGTTGATGTTACACCATATGTGATATGGAATAACAAGAAGCCCACACTTTCTCATATGAAGGTATGGGGTTGTCTTGCTTACGTGGAAAGGACAATGTCACAAAAACTAGATGTTAAGTCTGACAAATGCTTATTTTTTGGATATCCAAAAGAAACATTTAGATATTATTTCTGCCATCCTTTAGAACAAAAGGTGTTTGTTTCAAGGCATGTTGTCTTCTTAGAAAGTTAGTTCCTTCTACGAGACGACAGTGGGAGTAAAATTGAACTTGGTGAAGTTCAAGATCAACAAATAGAAGCAGATCAACCGATTAAACCCGAGACTAAATGTCATAATGATGAGATTATAATTGAACCTAATTATACATAAAATCTTAAAAGATCTACTAAGATAGATTCTACCCCTATGAGATATTGATTTCACATTGATTCAGATATAAACATAACTGTAGTAGAGGATAATGAGCCTACAAGCTACCAAGAAGTTCTGAATAGTTGAGAACATGATTTGTGGCTTAAGGCTATGTAGTCCAAAATTGACTATATGTATGAGAACAAAGTATGGACTTTAACTCAACCACCTTAAGGGATAAAACCTATAGGGTGCCAATGGGTCTTCTAAAAGAAGGCTGACATGAAAGGTAATATAGTTACCTATAAAGCTCGCTTAGTGGCAAAAGGCCACTATCAACGAGAAGGAATTGACTTTGATGAAACCTTTTCTCCAGTAGCGATGCTTAAGTCTATAAGAATACTTTTAGCTATTGCTGCTCATTATGATTATAAGATTTGGCAAATGGATGTGAAGACAACTTTCCAAAATGGAAATCTGACTAAGGATATGTACATGACTCAACTTGAGGGGTTCGCATCAAGGAATGGGGAAAAGATATGAAAGCTTCAAAGATCCATTTATGGATTGAAGCAAGCCTTTAGGGGTTGGAATATCCAATTCAATAAGACAATCAAAAAGTTTGGTTTATCATAGAATAAGGATGAACCATGTGTATATAAAAGGGTTAGTGGGAGTGCAATAGTCTTCCTAGTTCTATATGTTGATGACATATTGATCATAGGAAATGAGAGACCTTGGAGAAGCATCCTACATTCTGGGAATAAGGTTTTATAGAGATAGATCCAATAGGTTGCTACGTCTTTCTCAAAGTACATACATAGATAAAGTATTAAAGAGGTTCAATATAGATCTTTCTAAGAAAGGGTTCATACCCATGGTGCATGGGAAACACATTTCTAAATCTATATGTCTACAAACACTAGAGGATAGAGAGAGTATGAATAGAGTACCATATGCATCTGTGATTGGTTCTATTATGTATGCTATGTTATGTACATATCCAGATGTATCTTTTGCTTCAAGTGTCACAAGCAAATTCCAATCTAATTTTAGAGAGGAACATTGGGCGGCAATCAAAAATATCCTTAAGTACTTGAGAAAGACTAAGGATGTATTCTTTGTATATAGAGAGGATAATTTAGAGGTAAGCAGGTATACTGATGCTAGCTTTTAGTTAGACAAGGATGGTTGTAAGTCAAATTTTTGTTTTGTATTCATAATGGGAGGAGGAATAGTTATTTAGAAGAGTTCCAAATAAGAAAAAACTACTGATTCCACAAAAGAAGTTGAGTACATTGCTACTTTGAAGGTGGCCAAAGAAGTAGTATGGATCAAGAAGTTCATATTTGAATTAGGAGTGGTACCTAGCATTGTTAATCCAATTCCCTTGTATTGTGACAATAATGGAGCCATTACGCAAGCAAAGGAACCACGGTCTCATCAGTGATCTAAGCATGTTCTCAGGCACTACCATCTCATTAGAGAAATAATAGCAAGAAATGATGTGAAGATTGAAATGGTCCCGACAGATGGTAATGTGGTAGATCCCCTCACTAAATAACTTTCCCAAAACAAACACAATGACCATATAAATAGCATAGACTTAAGATACATCAGTGATTGGTTGTAGTGAAAGTGGCAGATTATTAGAGAGTATGCCTTAGAGCCCATGTAGAAAGGGATGTATTGTTAGTGTAAGCCCTAGCCCCAATGCATTGTAACGAAACACTTGAAATTAATAAAATGAGGCATTTGTTTTATCTATTGTATTCCTGTGCATATCAATTGATAGAACTATCCAAGAATGTTGTTTCAGTTTAAGTTATCATGTGTGAGGCACATGGTTGTAAGACCTTGAAACAAATGAGACTTCATTCTAAATATCCCTAGTCAGTCATTGTTATGGGAATAACAAATGAATTAAGACTAGTATGCTCTCTCCGATAAGTTGAGTTCTGTCTTACGGATCATAAGGACAAGAGTGTCAATCAGAGATCATAGATACATGTTTAGAACACGGTATCTGGATTAGATCCACTCATGAGAACACTACATGGTACAAGTCATAAGTGTTTCTCATATGCAAGTTTTGTATCGGAGTTCTTAGACCTGAAATCTCTATGAAACTCTTTATGAATTATTGTGTACTTTGACATACACCTAACGTGCTCGTAATAGAGTGACAAGTACGGGTATGATTGGGTATGCATTGATTCATGTTAGAGAGCATGAGAGAAGTGAAGGGATTACCCCTCTCGATATGAGAGAAAATATCATCGGCCACTTGATCAGTGAACTGAGAAGTGTATGGCCATACCGAGATGAAATAATGAGTAATCATTATTTATCTGAGAGTTCAGTGTCACTGGAATATCAAGAAAGGAATTAATATATATAAGGATGACCGGTTTCATGCCTTATATTAATTCTGATATTTATGGGTAAGGGACTATGCAAAATTGCATTAGGTCACTAAATGCCATATGCATTTTCATTTAATTTGGAATGCTATAATATCTTGCTAGAGAATATATATAGCCTTTGAATTAATTTATTAATTCATTGCCAACATTAAATGGACCTATAGGATCGCACATAAAACATTGGGCTTAAAATATTTAAATTGTGTATTGGGAATTAATTTGGACTTTTATTTAAAGTCAAATTAATGCATAAAATGGGTAAACAGATTTTTGCCTAAAACAGCTAGCTGTTTTAGGCAAATATGTAAAAACAGTTTTTTTGCCTAAAACAGCTAGAAACTGTCAAGGTGCGATTTTGCCTAAAACAGCTAGCTGTTTTAGGCAAATCTGTTAAGCCACGATTTTGCCTAAAACAGCTAGCTGTTTTAGGCAAATATGTGAAACGAGTTTTTTGCCTAGCTGTTTTAGGCAAATATATTGAACTGTCTTTTTGCCTAAAACAGCTTGCTGTTTTAGGCAAATCTGTTAACAGTTGGTCACGAGAGAAATTTGTTGGCATGTGCTAGGTTTAATTTCAATTGATTAATTATCTATGTATAATTAAGTTAATTGAGTATTAAATCCTAATTTGTATTTAATCAAAATATAATACTTGAGAGGAAATTAAAGTAGCCAAAATTCAAACTAAAATACTAGTTGAATTCGGCAACTTATCACCTTAAATAAGTAAGTTTGTTTTGATTAAATGACTAATGCCATTTGAATTTAAATTCTAATAGAATTTAAATTAAGATATATCTCTTAATTAGGAAGTGATGGAGGCTGAAATTAACACTTAATTTTTGGCACTCACACTTGACCTAAATTAAGTGATATATATTAATGAATTAAATGAATAAAAGTGGATGCCGTTTTGCTATTTTTGTCTCTTGGCCGAAATACTCAAGGGGAAAGAAATCTTTCTTGTTCTCTTGTGTTCTCAGGCTGAAACAGTAACCTAAAGGAAGAACAAGATCAGATCTTGTGGCTTCAAATCATTCCCATTGCCGAATACACAATCATAGAGCTAGCACTCTTGATTTTAAGCCATCTTTGCAAGTGTGTGTGTGAGAATAGAGGGAGTGGCGTAAAGGCTGTTCCTTGGCATTGGTGGTGAAGATCTAAGGTGGACATATCCTTCTTGGTTGCTGGTCATCATCAAAATCAAGTTTTAAAGGCATCTAAAGTTGTAAGTTTAAAACTCTAAAATTGCATGTTTCGATTCTTGTCATGGAATTGTATGGCATGTATGATAAAAATTTTTGTTTTTCCGCTGTGCTATCATCACATTCATACCATGTCATATTCCATCAGTGGTATCAGAGCCTAAACATGCTTATTTTAGTGCTTTAGATGCATGAAAAAATTAATTAAAAATCGTCATTATGAAAACATGCAAATCTGAAATTTTCTGTTTTGAGTTTTTTGCATTGTTTTGGTGTAAAAATGATTTAAATTGATTAGATAGGTATTATAATTAATATGACATCTTAATATACTGTCCTAAGATGTTATTAGGGCTGGTAATGGTCGGATTTAATTATTTATACCTGATGGTACATGTTAATTATGAAACTAGGTGCTAGTTGGCATGTAAATTGCTAGTTTAACAACTAGTTTTCAAAATTAAATGTAAAAACGTTTTTGGGATGTTTGTAAGTGATTTTTAAAGATTAAATAACAGGTCTGGACATGTTTTAAATTTGGTTTTAATTCTGGTCCATGACAATTTAATTGATTATTTTTAAAATCACTTAAAACTATGTCTAGTTTGTGTTTGTTACATGTTTAATCAACATTGTTTGTTTTTTTTTTATTAAAATGGTAAAAATACATTTAGATTAAAATGGTACAGAATATTAAATCAATGTTTATGGACTTATTTAGATTATTAAATGACTCATAAAATTGATTTAAATGTTTGTGCATTTTATGGCATTACATAAGCATTAAACAACTAGTTTTTGTTGTTTATTTGTTTTTGCATGAATGCCGTGTACTATATATGTGTTCTTCATGATTTTATTTTTAATTCATGTTAGCACATATTATATGCATTTTTAATGTTTATGGGCTGTATGACATAAAATTAAAAATGGCAAAATTGGAAATTATACTAGAGTTGATTTATAGCACAAATCTAACTAGTTAGTGTTTTGGGCTTTTAAGAGAACTTATTCAATAAGAGGATTTAGTCCATTGGGCTTTGGCCCAGTCCCGTCATGGGGTTTTCTCTTAAAGGTTCAAGTACACAATTTCCATTAATGGGCTTGGCTAAATTAATTAAAATTGGACTTTGTTTTATCCATGAATGCTATGTATATTTATTTGTTAATTTGGTGTGATGAATGGATATGCATGGTGCATTCATGGGCCCTGGGTTTTTGTAATTAAATATGGCCTGCGAGCCATTATGTTTTATTGTAAAAGTTTCATTTATTTCTTAGAATAGAATATACTTGAAGACTTTGTAAATCAAGACGAATCCCACCGGAGTAGAGAAGCCCAACTCGAAGATTCTTATGTAATAGTATAGAATCTTAGTTGTAGGTTTTTGGGCCCATATTTGTCACGCTTTACTTTATGCAATTATATATATATGCATGCTATGTATGGATGACAAAGCGTATGCCATGTAAGCCGTAATAAAATGAATCCCTAAAATAGTAAGTCACAAAGTTGCCTTCCTAATTCGAAACATGTCAAGGCATCGATCATCGATCACGTAGACTAGGAGTCCTAGATGCGCCCGATTATCTTTGTGAGGCATGGGTTGTGAATGTAGGTTGGACTTAACATGGAAAGGGGTGCCCGGACCTAGGCAACTAAGAAATGGGTTGTGCTATAACATCTTAAGATGTTAGCCCATTTGATCCAAGAGTCATGTACGAGATATGATTGGAGTTTTCCTACCTAAGTAACTTAACTTGTTAGGTGTACAAGCTCAGCTTGACTAATAAGTTGTTGTGAAAAGTGGATCTTGGCCCACATTAAATCACTAACGCGAATTATTTAAAGGGATATTAATTCGGTTTGTGGGATCATTAATAAGACCTCATTTAATCTTGCTAAATTTTATTGTAGATTGAAAATGGCATCTTCAAACAACAATTTCTCATTGCGATCGGTCCTTGAAAAGGACAAATTGAATGGCACCAATTTCATAGACTGGTCTCGAAACTTAAGAATAGTTCTTAAGCAAGAGAAGAAGTCGTATGTTTTGGATGCACCCTTGCCTGAAGAACCAGGAAGGAACGCCTCTGCGGTTCAAAAGGAAACTTTTGAGACCAAGAAGAGCGACTCCAATGATGTGACCTGTCTGATGCTGGCCACTATGGTGCCTGACTTGCAAAAGCAATTTATGGACCAAGAGGCTTATGCGATCATGGTACACCTCAAGGAGATGTTCCAAGAGCAAGCTCGTCACGAGAGGTTCGTGACAACAAAGGCCTTAATTTCTTGCAAGATGGCTGAGGGTACTCCTGTTAATACCCATGTACTCAAGATGAAAGGGTATCTTGATACTCTTGAGAAGCTTGAGGTACTAGTGCCAAAGGAATTGGCCACTGACTTGATCTTAGGATCATTGCCTGCTGCTTATGATCCATTTGTGATGAATTATAACATGCATGCAATGAACAAGTCAGTCACTGAGCTTCATGGGATGCTTAAGAATGCTGAAGAGAACATTCGAAAGACCAATCCCGTACTTATGGTTCAAAAGGGAATTAAGAAGGGAACTGCTAAGGGAAAGGGAAAGGGAAAAGGAAAACCCAAGTCAGTTGGGAGTGCACCTCAGGCCCAATCCAAGCCCAAGGCGCCAAAACTCAAAGAGAGTGAGAGCACTTGCTTCCATTGCAACAAGATAGGGCATTGGAGGAAGAATTGCGCTCTCTTCAAGGAAGAACAAAAGAAGAATGGAGCCAAGGCGTCCAGTTCTGGTATTTTTGTTGTTGAAATTAACCTTTCTATTTCTACCACTTGGGTATTGGATACCGGTTGTGGTTCTCACATTTGTTCAAATGTGCAGGAGCTAAGAAATAGGCGGTTACTTGGGAAGAATGAAGTGGACCTCCGTGTGGGGAATGGAGCACGAGTTGCTGCCATGGAGATAGGCGACTATCACCTCACTTTACCTTCCGAACTTTGTATTGTTTTGAATAATTGTTATTATGTGCCTGCTATGAGCAGAAACATTATTTCAGTTTCATGTTTGGATAATGATGAATTTGATTTTGTTATTAAAAATGGCAATGCTCATATTCGTCGCCAAGGCATTTCTTATAGCAATGCCATGTTGCAAAATGGCCTTTATATCCTTGATTTACAAAACAAATAGTCCATATACAACATTAATACAAAGAGGGTTAAATCAAACGAAATAAACCCTACTTACTTCTGGCATTGTCATTTAGGACATGCAAATGAAAAATGCATTTCAAGACTCTAAAAAACTGGAGTGCTTGGGTCATTCGACTTAGAGTCTTATGACACATGGGAGCCATGTTTGCATGGAAAAATGACAAAGAGTCCTTTTAATAAAGAGGGTGAGAGGACTAATGGCTTATTGGAACTAATACATACCGATGTATGTGGACCTTTAAGTACACATGCTAGAGGTGGTTTTAGCTACTTCGTGACATTCACAGATGACTTCAGTAGATATGGCTATGTCTATCTAATGAAGTATAAGTCTGAAACTTTTGAGAAATTCAAAGAGTTTAAGAATGAAGTAGAAAACCAACTTGGCAAAAGTATAAAAGCCATTCGATCAGATCGAGGTGGCGAATACTTAAGCCAAGATTTTGACAGTCATCTAAAGGAGTGTGGTATTATTTCACAGCTCACTCCTCCTGGAACACCTCAATGGAATGGTGTGTTCGAAAGGAGAAATCGAACTCTGTTGGACATGGTTCGATCTATGATGAGTCAAGCTAATCTTCCTATCTCTTTTTGGGGTTATACATTAGAAACTGCTGCGTTTCTATTGAACCGTACTCCAACTAAAGCAGTTGAGAAGACACCATACGAGGTATGGACTGGGAAAGAACCCAATATGTCATTTCTCAAGATTTGGGGCTGTGAAGCACATGTTAAGAAATTAACATCTGACAAACTAGAGTCCAAATCGACTGTCTGCTTGTTTGTGGGTTATCCCAAAGAAACAAAGGGATACTACTTTTACTCACAAGCCGAGAACAAAGTATTTGTTGCTCGCAAGGCTGTTTTCTTGGAAAAGGAGTTCCTTCTCAAGAAAGACAGTGGGAGTAAAGTAGAACTTGGAGAAATTCAAGTGCCACAAGCTTCTATAGAGGATGAGTTGGAAATGGGATCAAGTTCACAACCAGTTGTGGAACAAGAATCCATTACACAAGTACCTAGAAGGTCTGGTAGGGTACGTCAGGAGATTGAGAGATATGGATTTCTAATCACTGACAGTGACACTATTGAGTTAGTAGATCGTGAGGATCCTACTACCTATCGAGAAGCTATTGAAAGCCCAGACTCGAAAAATTGGCTTGAAGCCATGAAATTCGAGATGCAATCAATGTACGATAACCAGGTTTGGACCTTGGTTGATCCACCGAAAGGTGCTAAGGTAATTGAATGCAAGTGGCTATTCAAACTCAAAGCTGATAAGACCTACAAAGGTAGACTAGTAGCAAAAGGTTTTCGACAAACTCATGGTGTAGACTATGACGAGACCTTTTCGCCTGTAGTCATGCTCAAATCTATTAGGATCTTGCTTGCCATAGCTGCATATCATGATTATGAGATATGGCAAATGGATGTCAAAACTGCTTTCCTCAACGAAAATTTACTTGAGGATGTGTATATGACACAGCCTTAAGGTTTTGTCAATCCCAAGCATCCTAAAAAGGTTTGCAAGCTTCAAAAATCCATTTATGGATTAAAGCAAGCATCCCGAAGTTGGAATCTTCGTTTTGATGAGGCAGTCAAAGAATTCGACTTCATCAAGAACGAAGATGAGCCTTGTGTGTACAAGAAGGTTAGTGGGAGCATAGTAGTATTTCTAGTCCTATATGTGGACGACATCCTTCTCATTGGGAATGACATTCCAACATTGCAAAAGGTTAAGCAATGGTTGGGAAAATGTTTCTCAATGAAAGACTTAGGTGAAGCCGAGACAATACTTGGTATTCGAATCTATAGAGATAGATCGAATCGGCTTTTGGGACTAAGTCAAGAAAAGTACATAGACAAAGTACTAAACCATTTTAGTATGGGAGACTCAAAGAAAGGGTACATACCTTTGGCTTTGGGAGTTCCTTTGACTAAAGAACAGTGCCCTAAAACCAAAGAGGAAAGGGACAACATGAGTAGAATCCCATATGCATCTGCTATTGGATCTATCATGTACGCTATGTTATGTACTAGATTGGATGTTACTCATGCACTGAGTATAACCAGTAGGTTTCAGCAAGACCCTGGTGAGAAGCACTGGTCTGCTGTAAAAGGTATTCTGAAGTACCTGCGAAGGACTAAGGATCACTTCTTAGTGTATGGTGGTCAAGAAGAGCTCGTCATACAAGGTTATGCCGATGCTGCTTTTCAGACCAGCACTCAGGATTCTAGATCGCAATCTGGGTTTGTTTTTGTTTTGAACGGTGGTACTGTCAGCTGGAGAAGCTCAAAGCAAGAAACCGTTGCCGACTCAACTACAGAATCTGAGTATATTGCAGCAAGTGAGGCTGCAAAAGAGGTTGTTTGGATTAAAAATTTCATTACTGGATTAGGAGTGGTCCCAAGCATCCTAGATCCATTAGAAATTTTCTGTGACAACAACGGGGCCATCGCACAGGCAAAGGAGCCCCGGTCACACCAGAAATCCAAACACATACTAAGGAGGTACCACTTGATCAGAGAAATCATTGATCGTGGGGACGTCAAGGTTAGCAAGATAGCAAGTGAAGACAATGTAGCAGATCCTTTGACGAAACAGTTACGTCCAAATCTGCACGAAGCTCATTTGAGAGCGTTCGGTCTTAGGGCTATGCCCAATTGGGACTAGTGCTAGTGGGAGATTGTTAGTGTAAGCCCTAGCCCCAATGCATTGTAACGAAACACTTGAAATTAATAAAATGAGGCATTTGTTTTATCTATTGTATTCCTGTGCATATCAATTGATAAAACTATCCAAGAATGTTGTTTCAGTTTAAGTTATCATGTGTGAGGCACATGGTTGTAAGACCTTGAAACAAATGAGACTTCATTCTAAATATCCCTAGTCAGTCATTGTTATGGGAATAACAAATGAATTAAGACTAGTATGCTCTCTCTGATAAGTTGAGTTCTGTCTTACGGATCATAAGGACAAGAGTGTCAATCAGAGATCATAGATACATGTTTAGAACACGGTATCTGGATTAGATCCACTCATGAAAACACTACATGGTACAAGTCATAAGTGTTTCTCATATGCAAGTTTTGTATCGGAGTTCTTAGACCTGAAATCTCTATGAAACTCTTTATGAATTACTGTGTACTTTGACATACACCTAACGTGCTCGTAACAGAGTGACAAGTACGGGTATGATTGGGTATGCATTGATTCATGTTAGAGAGCATGAGAGAAGTGAAGGGATTACCCCTCTCGATATGAGAGAAAATATCATCGGCCACTTGATCAGTGAACTGAGAAGTGTATGGCCATACCGAGATGAAATAATGAGTAATCATTATTTATCTGAGAGTTCAGTGTCACTGGAATATCAAGAAAGGAATTAATATATATAAGGATGACTGGTTCCATGCCTTATATTAATTCTGATATTTATGGGTAAGGGACTATGCAAAATTGCATTAGGTCACTAAATGCCATATGCATTTTCATTTAATTTGAAATGCTATAATATCTTGCTAGAGAATATATATAGCCTTTGAATTAATTTATAATTCATTGCCAACATTAAATGGACCTATAGGATCGCACACAAAGCATTGGGCTTAAAATATTTAAATTGTGTATTGGGAATTAATTTGGACTTTTATTTAAAGTCAAATTAATGCATAAAATGGGTAAACAGATTTTTGCCTAAAACAGCTAGCTGTTTTAGGCAAATCTGTAAAAACAGTTTTTTTGCCTAAAACAGCTAGAAACTGTCAAGGTGCGATTTTGCCTAAAATAGCTAGCTGTTTTAGGCAAATCTGTTAAGCCACGATTTTGCCTAAAACAGCTAGCTGTTTTAGGCAAATATATTGAACTGTCTTTTTGCCTAAAACAGCTTGCTGTTTTAGGCAAATCTGTTAACAGTTGGTCACGAGAGAAATTTGTTGGCATGTGCTAGGTTTAATTTCAATTGATTAATTATCTATGTATAATTAAGTTAATTGAGTATTAAATCCTAATTTGTATTTAATCAAAATATAATACTTGAGAGGGAATTAAAGTAGCCAAAATTCAAACTAAAATACTAGTTGAATTCGGCAACTTATCACCTTAAATAAGTAAGTTTGTTTTGATTAAATGACTAATGCCATTTGAATTTAAATTCTAATAGAATTTAAATTAAGATATATCTCTTAATTAGGAAGTGATGGAGGCTGAAATTAACACTTAATTTTTGGCACTCACACTTGACCTAAATTAAGTGATATATATTAATGAATTAAATGAATAAAAGTGGATGCCGTTTTGCTATTTTTCTCTCTTGGCCGAAATACTCAAGGGGAAAGAAATCTTTCTTGTTCTCTTGTGTTCTCGGGCTGAAACAGTAACCTAAAGGAAGAACAAGATCAGATCTTGTGGCTTCAAATCATTCCCATTGCCGAATACACAATCATAGAGCTAGCACTCTTGATTTTAAGCCATCTTTGCAAGTGTGTGTGTGAGAATAGAGGGAGTGGCGTAAAGGCTGTTCCTTGGCATTGGTGGTGAAGATCTAAGGTGGACATATCCTTCTTGGTTGCTGGTCATCATCAAAATCAAGTTTTAAAGGCATCTAAAGTTGTAAGTTTAAAACTCTAAAATTGCATGTTTCGATTCTTGTCATGGAATTGTATGGCATGTATGATAAAAATTTTTGTTTTTCCGCTGTGCTATCATCACATTCATGCCATGTCATATTCCATCATGTATTTCATATATGTGAAATCATTTTATTTATGAAGGCATCATTCATTTATTAATATAATGTTTAAATACATGTGTTTTTTTATCTTAAATTAATAAATGAATCCCTTGATATTATAAACACATTGAAAAGGCAATCATGAAAGAGTTCATGATTTGAGATGTCTATTGCATGCAAATGTGTTAATATCTAAATATCCTTAGTTGCACTATTAATAAGATAGGACATTATTAATATGAATAGACTAGCACATGTTATGCTTTTTGAAAGTTTCAAGCAGCGGTTCTCATAACTATTATTATGGGAGATGATCAAAGCTAACATGTGGATGCTTGTTAGAAAAACAAGTTCATTGGAGACCTGCCAAGAGAATCCTCATATAGATATTAAATCTATATCAGTAAGGAATCTCTTCATAGTAGTGGTTCAAATATCCGTAGACTTGAGATCACCAAAGTTATCTTAAGTAGCAAGTGATATACTTTCACTTTATAACTGCTTACCTCCAATTGGGGGTGAATATAGTTAGGAAGTTGGGTGTATCATGACCTACTCAAAGGTAGTTGAGTAATCAATAAAGGATTCACTATCCCAGATTTATTAAGGGAAGTTATGTCACATAATTCTATAATTGCCTTGTTTAGAGAATCTCAGGCATGAGTAGGATGCCAAGGTGGATAGGGATCCATAAGGGGAATTTTAAGAATAATCGTTAAATTAATAGAAAATAAATATTTAGGTTCATATGAGTTGACATAAATCCATACTCAAAACCTAAATGAGATAAGTGTGGTGAAAGGACTAATTGCAAGGTAACTATTTTATGGAAGGGTATAGTCAAAACAACTTGACTTTCCTGACATTTGGGTGGTCATAATGCCTAGCTAGAGGCTACTCATGACTTATATAATAGTGTATCATTAATACCAACTTGTGATTGATAAAATTGTTTCAAAGTTGTTAGATCATAAGAGTTATAGTTCAACTAGGATTCTTGGTATAGAGTCCCAGTTTGAGCATAACTCTTAATTACATATTATATTGCCAACATGGATAGGAACCCAATAGATCACACATAAATAGAGTAAGAATAAAATGGTAAAATGAAAAGGATAATAATATTTGATATTATTACAGGAGAAGAAAAATAAGTAAGAAGATAATTAGTTAAAGAGTTTAATTAATTATGCATATGTAGAAAAGTTCGCAGAGCTTTTTGGAAAAGTTCCGTGGTAATGGACCTAATTAAAATATTGTATTTCATAATTCAATATTATTAGACTATAAATATTATAAGGGCTGAAATAATATTAATAGGTCTATTAGAGAAATAGTATTTGGTCTAGAAGGTTGGTTCCTGTGCCAAAGCCCTTTGGAGGAAGGCTTTCACACAAAACCTAGACAGAAGGCCTTAGAGGCCTAATTTTTTTACTAAAAAATTTAAATATATTTTATAAGTGTTATGGAGCCCACATATTTAATTGGTTGAATTTGGAGTTGATTTGGGTAATTAATTCCAAGTATGTGTATAAAGGGCGCATTTGATGGGTTATATGCAAGGTCTATTATGGAAAGGCCTAGAATTGGATCTAATTAGGCCCAAATTAATTAAACAATTTCTAGGAACCCATTTAGTATTTCTCTAGAATTTTTAAATGACCTAATCCCATTAGCAATGGAGTTTTAACCTACATATAAAATCCTAACATTAGTAGGATTAGGGCTAAGTCTCTTTTCCTTCTTTTTCTTTTTCCCATACCGCCACCCCTTCCCTGCATTAAGGGAATTTCAGCCTCCCTATTGTCCCATTAGATCTAGTTCATTTGGTTCCTCTCTATTGTGGATTACGATTCGAGGTGTTTAAGTTTGGACAATGTGGTTTGCGACAACCCGATGAGAAGGAAAATCAACTATTCAACAAAACTCAAAGGTGATTTTCTTATCCTCATTGACATATATATTGTATGTTCATGGTAAGATCTATTATATTGGTTAAAAATTTTAATTTCTGCTTATGCATGTGATGCATGTAACCGATCTATTTGAAATAGATTTCAGTAGACAAATTTTTAGTCTAACTTGTATATAATTTTAGACCTAGTAAATGGTATTTCCAAGCAAAGTTGTCTTTTACAAAGTTTTTCCCCTATGTTGCTACTTTCCAAATCATAACAAATAATTCCATTTGGGTTTCTAATTCTTAAGACATTCATCAAAAAGTGCGGACCGTTCCTAGAGATAAGGCAGTAGACATAGTTGGGATCAAATACATTTTTGACAATTTTAGAGGGGGAAAAGAATTCAACCTTCAAAAGAAATTTAGATCTATGAACTTAGTTTCTATTACAACTAGAATTACTCAATTTGATTCTATAAAACTCAAGTTATAGATAAAATAGTCATGTTGGGTCAAATGAACCCTAGGACATATTTTTGCTATTATAAAGAATTCTCCCATATTTTGGTTCTTTACATAATTAAGCATAAATTCCATGCTTGTATCTCATTTCAACACCTAATATTACATTCAATACATCACATACACAAAACATACACATGCCTAATGATGAGAAGTTCCCATACCATTTTATAAGCAAAACAACTTCTTTAATCTCTCTCCACCTCCTTCTCTTTCCCTTTATTTGTTTCTTTTTCTACATAGAAGAAATTACAAATTTAAATACTTATCTACTCCTTTAATTCAATGTATAATTGTCTATCTTATGAATTAAAAGAGGAGAAGAAGAAATTATTACCTTAAGATTGCTTAACAACTAAATTCTCTCCCTCAACAAATGATGTGTTTGAATTTAGAGGTTAATTAGAGGAGTTTTAGGGAGAAGAATAGTTGCCTCTTCTCTCTAGAATTGGTGCCTCACTTTCTCCCTAAATCTCTTATGTTTTCTTCATTTCTCATTAGAATTCTAGGGAGGCTAGGTGTCAATATCTCATTGGTCCACTTTGTTGGCCTTAATTAAATTACACTTAACTCCCTATTTCTCTCTAATTTCTTATTTCTAACCCAAAAATTTCTTTATTTTATTTCAATTGAGCCCTTTTATTATGTTTCTTTTCAATTATGTACATATATGAGTTAATGTAAAATGACCATATTGCCTTCTCTGTTTTAAGACAATTACCAATAGGTCCCTTACATTGACTAATCAAGCATATTATCATTTAAACACATATACATTCTTCTAGGGTATAAGTAGAGGCCTCACAAAAGTAGTCAATGGCAACCACAATAAATTTATGTTAGTTCGATGCTCTCAGATGAATCATTCCCATGATGTCTATACCCTATGTAGTAAATGGCCAAGGTGATGCAAGGTTACAAACTCTAAAACTGGTAGATTTCTCAGTTTTGGGTATTGCTAGCACAATTGATATTCTTTCACATACTTTGAATAGTTTGTGTCCACTGTAAGTCAAAAGAACCCTTTGCATATGATCTTCTTTGTAAAAGCTAAACCATTCACGTAAGCTCCACACACACTAGCATGTAATTCCTTCATAACCTTATTAGCTTCCTTTTCATTTAAGCAGCTCAATTATATATCGTTAGGCTATTCTCTTGTAAAACACTCCACCTACACTAATGAACTGAGTAGATAATTTACAGATCATTCTTTGGTCCTTTTGAGTGGCTTTCTCTAGGAGTACTGACTTCTCTAAATAGTTCTAAATATCATAATACCAAGGCTTGCCATCATCCATCTCAATATCTATTACTTGCTCAATTTTGAAATAAGGCTTTTCAAAATTGGAAATCAACACAGGCTTTATGCTCACTCCCTTTGGGTTATCCCACATTGATACCAAAGTGGCTAGGGCATTGGTGAGTTGATTCTCATCTCTAGGCACATACCTAAAAGTGTAAACCTCAAACTGACTGCTCAAAGCCTTCATACACTTGATATAGGGTAACAACCATTCTTCCTTCACTGACTATTCACCTCACACTTGATAAACTACTTAGAAAGAATCTAAAAAGACTTCTACAATCTTTACCCCTATAGCTAATAAGGCTTCCAATCCAAAAATGCATGCTTCGTACTTAGCTTCTTTATTTGTGGCCCCACACCTCAACTTCTTAACTAAAGGCAACTTCTCACCATCTAAGGTTACTACAATCACTCTTACTCCAGCACCCTTATTATTCACAGCTCCATTAAAGTATATTTTCCAACCTTGCATCATTATGGCTATAATGTCCTCATCAAGAAACTCATAAACAATCTCATCCCCTTCTAGTGGTTGATCAACTATGAACTCTGCAATAGCTCATCCCTTAATGGTTTTCTTAGTGATATACCCAATGTTAAACTTTTGTAGGAGAATTAACCATTTGTCCATCTTCTTTAACAATGAAGGTACTTTTTATAGATACCTAATATGGCTCTATTTAGCCATTGCTTGCACTTTATAGGAATGGAAGTAATGCCTTAACTTTTTTGAAGCCCAGATGACTACTAAACAAATCTTCTCCACCTCTACATACTTAGCCTCATATGGTAAGAACTTTTGATTGAGGTAGTACATTGTATACTCAATCCTATATTCATCCTCTTGAGCCATTATAGCTCCCACTAAGTTATCCTCTATAGCTAGTTACAAAATCAAAGGCTTACCCGATTGTGATGGTCTTAGCATTGGTGGATGCAAAAGTTATTCCCTAATGGTGTCAAATGCCTTTGATAGTCCTCATTCCATACGACCGATTAGTTCTTTCTACACAACTTGAAAATTGGCTTGCAAATTGAAGTCAGTTTAGCAATGAACCCACTGATGTACTAAAGCCTACATAGAAACCCTTTAAGCTCTTTCTCCTTTGGTAGCACAAACATTTCCCTAATAGCCTTCACCTTATTTGGATCTATCTCTATCCCCTCTGACTTACTATGCATCCTAATAGCATACTTGAGATGACCCTAAATATACACTTCTTCGGATTGAGGTGAAGGTTATACTTATCAATCCTCTGAAAGAACTTCTATAATGCTTTAAAGTGGCCTTTTCGGGTAGCTAACTTCATCATCATATCTTCCACATAGACTTATACTTCCTTATGGATAACGTTATCTAAAATCCTAATAGCCATCCTTTGATAGGTGGTACCTATGTTCTTAAGTCCAAATGGCATAACCTGATAGGCATAAGTACCTAACTCAGTTATAAAAGCTATCTTAATCCTATCCATAATTTTGATCAAGAACTAAATGTACCTAACATATCCATCCACAAAACTGTACATTGCACAAGCTACTGTATTATCCACTAAGACATCTATGTCGGATAGTGGGAAGTCATCCTTAGGACAAGCTTTGTTCAAATCTGTAACATCCTAGTTCCTTAACCATGGATAATCATCAATCACCACCAATCATCATCATCATAAACCTAGTAATGGTCATACAGAAATAATAATGATAAGATAGGCCATCATTACATGCCATAATAAGATAATTAAGCTTATAGATAAGATAAACATAACATAAATGGCCTTTAAGTATCCTGATATCCTCAAGGCAACTGCATCATAACCGATCCTCTGGAGCTTATCCTGAAACCTACACGGATAAACAAACCCGTGCTAAGCTATAAAGCTTAGTGGGGAACAAAAACTATGGACAAGCTTTTACAATATACTTCATCAAACCAAATACAATAATCATAATAACATAAAATAACATATGAGGTTTCATTATTTATCATGCCACAATGGGCATTCCGGGAAGCTTTCCCCCTTAACTATTGATACCATCATTACTAAAATCGAAAGCGTTATATAAACTTATCTTATCCCTGAAACTTGTTAATTAACGATCATTTTTAATGCTCTCCTATTTCTTATAACAATTCATGCACCTTATAATTCTTCTTGTCCAAAATATTGATATTATCGTTATATTTTTACAACCTTCAACTTAATACCATTAACCAATTTGATTACCTAACATGTGCATTTATCGCTTATTCGCATCCAAAAGAAAGTGCTCATGTTATATAACATTGCAATAGATATTGCTAGGCATGCTTTCATTACATATATTACAAACTTACCATTTTGTTCAGGTTTTCTGCACGTGTCTTCCTTAATGCTATATTATCTTTACACTTTAAACATCATACAGACTCATATCATATCATGCTTTGCACTTTGATTTATGTTAGAATTATACATAAACACATACATACATAAATGTTCATATACATACTCATGAATTTGCATGCCATTCCAAGGAATAGGTATTACACCTCATTATTAACTGACAAGATCTCCATACCACATGCAAACATTTTTCTAATTATCCCATACTCATATTATTATGCATGTCATAGTTCATGTAACGTTTAATTCAATATTGTAAGCTTGTGGCCCAACTATGCACCGTGGAACCAACCCTCACTGGTACTCACATGGTGAACTTTCTCATATTTGATGTAAGACATCACAATCAAGTACTACATAACATGGCATTTCATTTCATGGAAATAGTTTATAGCTAACTGAAATTTAGAATAAAGCAATAGAATAAATCACTATCATGATTCCAATACATATAAGTGAGGCAATCGATACATACATTACTTTATTTCTTATACCATTTACATCTTTAATAGCTTGCCTAAGTACTAGTTCGAAAGGTTGATAATGGGAGCAATGGATACCCGAAGGTATCAAAATATGGATATCCGAAGGTATCAAACAATAGACGCAAACGGAGTCAAGAAATGGTTCCAGCAAGGAATAAACTATGGACCAAAACGGGGTCAAACGATGGTTCCATTAAGGAACAAGACCCAAACGGGGTCAACTATAGCAGCTGCGACTGTATCCCTCTAGGCATGCCTATCTAATCCACAACTAAACTAAGACCCATAAGCTTAACTTTTTAAGACATCTTTACTTTAACATATTCTTCTTTACTTAGCTCATCATTTGACTTAAAGTCACTTTTCATAAAAGAATGCATATCATTCTTATCATACATCAATGCTGAGCGTTAAGCTCCATTACATATGGATGCTATCATATGATCGTATGTTTGCATCAGTTTTCTTTCGTTCATATCATGATAGTTATGTGCTTATGCAAACAATAATAACATGTCATCTTTCATGATTAGCATTGTGCGTATCCACCTACACTCATACATGTACATATTAATCCAAGCTACTCATCATAGCATGCTCGAATCAAGTATACCATATAAAACTTACATAACTCATAAATAGTTCTCAATAACGTACTTTGTTACTGCTTACCGTGAGTAGTTTCCCTATTCTTATAATTAATCGCCTTACAACATAATCATATATAGCAACATTCAAGCATTCATGATCTATATCATAGGATAAATAGGTTCTCTTATAGCTTAAAGTCAACACTTATTCATCTTTAGCCCTTTTTGCTTACTTTTATAATCTATTACATCATAGGAAACAAACTATCTACCTTAACATTATCAAACATAACATGATCATCTTATTTGTACTTGCTATTTTATAACATTATTTTCCTAGGTGAGTTGTATAAGATTATATCATCTTAAGCGTTAGAACATTACTTGAAGACTTGCAACTTTCATTTTACATCATAGGGTATGAATAGCAAATGAGTAGGATCCTTTATATCAAGGTTCAGAGTAGAAACAACAAGTTATACACTTTAACATAGTCGTATATACTTCAATTATCTTACTTGTAGTTTTCACCTTATAACATTTTATGCTTAGGCAAGTTGTGTAAGGTCATTTCATCTTAGTCGTTAACACACTATGGATGCTCTTGTGCTAATCATATTGTATTACAGGCATGAATAAACAATGAGCAGATTATTACACATTACTGCTAATCCTTAATTCTTCTTGTCACCTGGAGTATAACCAAACTTCTATGATTTCATAATTTAACATAGCATGTGATGTTCCCTTTCTTTTAACTTAGACATGAAACCTTGTACCTATTCTCTTATTATCACTAAGCTATGTTCTAGTATTCTCATATCATTGTAGAGGAATTTCAATGTGAAATATTTTAGGCAAAGCCAAATCACATGTGTATAATCATTATAATATAATCAATTACAATTAAACACTTTCATGTATTCCAATGTTAGTGTTCATTTACTACATTTATTCTCATATATCACTTCATTTAATCATATTTAGTGTCACAACTTATCTTTATTTTATGCTTGAAATGCTTTTAAGTTACTTAAAAAGGTTTATACCAGCTTTGGTAACACAAAAGGGATTAAAAATCATGTTTGGATGAAGTAGAGAAGTGTACGAGTCGTGAAGGGTGTCACTACTCGTGAAAGGAAGCAAACATCATGACTCGTGCACTTGTTCATGAGTAACATATGTCACGAGTGGTGATTGGAGTTACGAGTCGTGAATAGTCATAGGCAGTTTTCTGAGCTCGACTTGAGAGCAATTTTTGACATATGGAAAGGCATTTTCAGCAAAAATGGTCTTCTACAAACTTATTCCATTATGTTTCTAGTTTCTAAAACATAAAAATCATCCTGATATCATTTCTATACTTTCAGATATTCATAAAACACTGAGGTCTGCTCCTAGTGATTGGGCAGCAAACTGGTCGTGAATTAAAGCTGAAATATGGCCTATTTAGGGACATATTTAAGACTTGGTTTCTACATATGAAATATAGGTATGAAAGTCTATTTTCAGATGCAAAAAGAATCACTCAATTTGGAGTTCTCTAACTCAACTTATAAGCAAAACAGTACAAATAGGTCTGTTAGAAGTATCACACACCCACGTGTTTCCAAGAGGAAACACACACGTGGCCACGGGTGGAAAGAAGGAAAACTTCACGTGGCCACACATTTTTCATGAAAAGGGAGTGAGTGGCCGTGTGTTATGAAGAACAACACACGTGGTCACGTGTTCTGAAGGAGAACAAGTGCACATGGCCGTGGGTAGGAAGAAGAAACGCATCACGTGGCCACGCATTCACAAGGAGAAAAGGGTGAGTGACCACATGTGGGAAGGAAAGAAGAAAATCCAAAGCCCCGATCATGCATAACATGGATTTAAATCCTAAATCTCACTTTTCCACTTACTTATATGATCATTTAAGCAACTAATCATGTTATACTCATCAAAACACACTAGATTAACCCTTAATCTCACAAAGAAACACATACAACAAGAGATGGTAAATGTGTACAGTAACTTTTCCAAATAAATCCCGTACCTCAAAATCAAGCTTCACCTCCTTTACACATGGTTCTTTTCTTCTCTTTCACTTGATTTCACTTGATTTACATGCTTCTCTCTCCTTTCCTTACACATGATGACAACAAGATCTTGTAATCTCTCATCAAACATCACAAATTAAAAGAAAAGATGAAGAAATCTTTAAGGGAAACATTACCTTTGATGTTAACTCCCAAACCCTAGCATCCATCTCCAAACCATGATTTTAGAGAGAGAGAGAGAGAGAGAGAGAAAAAGCCTTTAAAATACCGATCTCTATCTCTCCCAAACCCTAATTTATAGTGGGATAAATATCTCACCAAGGGAAATTCCCACAATGCCCTTACACACAATAATCTTCTAAATTTTCATTCCTTACACTCTTACCCCAAGACTTTCTAATTCACTTCAATTGTATCCTTTTCTTTAATTATAATTTAACTTAACTCATATATTTATATGTTGAAATTACCAAAATACCCCTCTTGGGACTTAACCTCGATAATTGCAAAATAATCCAATTTACCTTAATTAACGGTAATCCTTATTAATTAACAATAATCCAATTAGAGCCATGATTGGGTCCTTACAAGATCCCTATAATCCACTTAGACTTTAACCCTTCTATCTTTTTTAGCCCCAAGGACTACATTTGCTAACCAAGTTAGGTATTAGAGCTCTACCAGGAACTTGGCTTCTATTTGTTTCCTTACCTCTTCCTTGACCTTCTCAACCAACTCTGACCTAAGTCTCCTAAGCTTCTACTTGAATGTTGTATAACCTAGATATATAGGAATGGCATGTTCGTCTATTTCCCAATCAATTCCTAGCATGTCCTTATAGGTTCAGGCAAAGACTTATTCATACTTTTTTAAGATTTTCTCAAAATTTTTCCTCTCTTCAGGAGTTATATCTTATGCTAGTAAGATTCCTTTTGGATTTTATTTTATACCGAGATTAAATGAACATGTATTAGTTGAATTGATCTCAAATTTAAATGATTTATGATCATAATTATGCATATTAAAATTAGGAGAAACATCACACCAATAAGAAAAATTATTCATCTTATTAATATAACCAAAAGAGAAAGAATTGTTCTCATCAAAAAGATTAGGAGCATAAAGAAAATATATGAAAACATCATTATCCTTAGTCTATGGTGTAGTTGTAGATGTCTCTCTAGCTTCTTCCTTTGGTTTTAGTGATGCTTTAGCTTCTACTTTCTCCTTGCCCTTACTTTGAACGACAAGCAATTTTTCCATCACAATTTCTTTTAGCACTTTTTAGTCCCAAACTAAATGGTGTAATATGATCTCCTTATCCTAGAAACCCTTTAATTTCTTGATAATAACTTGTTCCTAATCAAAAGCTTGAAACTAGGCACAATCCTTTCTCTTACCAACTGAGGTTCATTCTCTCCACAATAAAGGTAGACTCTCAATGTTGGCACAAAATTCATAGAGATATAAAACACTTCACCTGCTACCTCTTTATTTTCCTTTTTTTTCAAAATTAGTGTAGCCCAGGCCTTTTTTGTCTTTCTAGCCCTTAGTGGTAACAACATCTTAAGGCCCTTGAGATTTCTTACCAAAATGAGCTATAGGTAAGAAGTGCATCTATTTCAGCATGTCAATCACCTGAGCATTTTCAGCTGAACTCCTTCTATCATCCTTTATCATAGACACATAGATTATGTTAAATGGCTGCTTAACAATCTCTAGCACCGACACTTGGTTCTCCTTAGCTTCCTTCATGGTTACCACCTAACCATCATATGGTATTTTGATCATTTAGTGTATAGTGGAAGGCATTCCTCCCAACTTGTGGGACCATGGTCTCCTTAACAACACTGAGAAATTAGCAGGGATAGGCAGCTCTACAAACTAAGCATTAGTCTTTACTTGTCTCACCTTTACCATAGCCTTGAATGTACTTGCAACATGTGTCTTTAAATTTTCATAAGTAGAAATAGTCAGAAATAGGCACACAATAATTGAAGACCTATCATCCACCATCACACAAGCGGTGTGCTTGCCATTCACCTAAGCTTTGATGTCAAGATGGCAGTTATGGTTCCTACCTTTAGTGGGTAGGTTTGCATTTGAGTACACTATATTCTCTTTAGTTCCCCCTTTTACCAAATCTAACAGCTTTGATGGTAAAATCATAGTGGCTACAATGGTATATAGAGCTTCCACTAGTTTTTGCCTATGTGATAGAGACTGCCTTAACAAATTCCAAATAGAAATCTGAGCCTGCATCTTCTTTAGCTTCATGATTATTTGGTTCTCTTCAGCCTCTTTATCTATAAGCATGACAACTGAAGCTGGCTGTTTCTCAACTTTTGGCAACACACTTCTTGAAACACCGTACATCTAAAGCCTTTTTCATTCATTATACTATATATTTAAGTCATGTTATATTAGGTTATTAACCCAATTAAAATCTACATACATTTATATCACCTAATCCATCTAATCAATCAACCTATATATTAGTTAGGTGCTTCTCACATTTTTCATGTACTTTGATTTAATATGTACAAAGACTCATTATGCAACCCATTATCATAATCATGCTAGATTCAACTATCTTAGTCTATTTTCTAACGTGCATAGTGATAACTCAATTTTAGTATTTAGTTTTAGTTTAATTTGAGTCTAGTTTTCATTGATCTTTTAGCATCTTTTGCTTTGTTTTTACTAGCATTTAATAATTTATCCGATTCTCAGTTAATTCTAGTTTTTTTGTGATTTTTGTGAGTTTTCGATAGATTTTTGCGATTTTCAGGTACCTCACGGTTACCAGTAATTTCCTAGTAATCGTGACCGATGCATTCTATCAAAATGCACCATTTTGAAGCTTGTCACAGTCAGCATGGCAATTGTACTTGATAGGCTGGTAACCGTGACCTATCGAGTTTTTAATATAGAAGCAAGAAGAGAAGCATCTCACGGTTACTAAGGATTTCCTAGTAACCGTGAGGCAGGAAATTTTTCAGTCTAGAATGAAGATGAGAACTATCTCACGGTTACTAGGAATTTCATGGTAACCATGACCAAATCTTGAATTTTAGCTCCGAGCAATCTCACGGTTACTAAGGATTTAGTAGTAACCGTGACCCATTTTAATCAAAAGATGGTTTTTCATTAGAGGTCATGGTTACCAAGAATTTGGGAGTAACCGTGACACATGTTGACCTTTATAAAGCAGAGTTTTCTGAAATCGAGGGAGGGGAGTTTTTTTGGGTAAATTTTAGTTTTTAGGGTTTCTTTATTCTCTCTTTGAGCTCTTGGTTTATTTTACACTAAAAAATACATAGATATACTTGAAAATAGTGGGATTTACACAAAAACACTTAGATTAAACATAGATATATAGTTTACAAGTATAGATCTACATATTTTGAAGCTCATTTTTCCTGTAAGCTTTGGAGAAAGAGATTGAAGAGCTTGAATTCAGCTGGGTTTTCTTCACCATGAACTTTAGGGGTTATTCTATCTTTTTCTCTTTTCATTTTATTATGGATTGTGAGTAGTCTTTTTTGTTGCTTGGGGATCTTTGAATCCCCTACTCATAATGTGAATATTGAACTCAAATTGATTTTTACATGAATGGATGGTCTATTTCACAAGTACTTATTTGTTTATCATTGATTTTTCGATCTATTAAGTTATTTTGTATCCATGGATGAATGGTGTTTATCATATGTCTTGATGGGTATTGAGCCTAATAGATTGGAGTTTATGAATGATTTAGCTCAGTTTTTCCATCATGAATATTGTCTATTTTGGATGGCTCCGGAATGGGACTCTAGATGTGTGATATTTGTGATTTTAAAACTAGAGTAGGGAGTGAAATAGATGGGTTTTGGGTTGCCTGGCTCCGGAATGGGACGATAAACCGAACTTAGGATTTTAGACTCGGGTTTAGGCTAGTTGTTGGGGTGGCTTCGGAATGGGACGTTTAGCAACTAGAATAGCTGGCTCCGAAATGGGATGTTTGGGTTAAGAAGGGTTATCCCGAGTTCATTCATGTATACTTTTATGTAAAAATTTATTCACATTTGGGTATGGGGTGGATAAGTGAACCCGAGTAATGCTTTATTTCTATAGATATTTACATTTGCTAATTTTTCAGAATTTAATACACTGAATTTAAATTTCTCTACTTTACATACTTAAGCTTTAAAGTTGTATTATATAAATCAAACAACTCATACACACAAACAATTGGGAATTCTTTAGCATACAATTAATCTTCACAGTCTTCACACACACATTTCCCTTGGGTTCGATATTGAGGGTCCTAACTATACCCCACTTTATTACTTATCGATCTAGTGCACTTGCTAGGGTCGCAACAAGTTTTTGGCACCGTTGCCGGGGAAATTGGCATTGTTAGTAAATTGTGATTATTGTTTGTATGTGTTTTCTTTTTCTTATTTTGTTTTTCTTGATTCTTTTCAGGTGACATTGGTTTATGAATAGAACAAGACAAGAGCCATTACTACCTCTTGATCCTAAAATTGAGAGGACCTTACATCAAAGAAGGAGAGTCAATATAGATATCGAGATAGAGCACATGAACAAATGCCGAGGGCAAAAAGAGAAGAAATGCCTAGGCAAAGGACCATAAGAGACTATGTTGTGCCAAGGTGGAATAAAGATCATCGAACAATTGTATTACCGAGAGGAGTGCAATTTGAGCTCAAACCAGCCACCAGTACTATGGTACAGAGGAATCAGTTCTCTAGTTCAGAAGTAGAGGATCCAACTCAGCATATCGATATATTTTTGGAAGTTAGTGACACAGTTCAAATTTCGGGTGTTAGTACGGATGCAGTGAGGTTGAAGCTGTTTCCGTTTACATTGATTGGCAAAGCAAGAGAGTGGTTACAAATACTACCGCGCCAGTCAATATGGACATGGGACCAAATGCAAGAAAGGTTTTTAATGAGATTTTTTCCTCCAACAAAGACTGCAAGCATCCGAAATAGCATCATGAGTTTTCATCAAATGAATGAAGAGCCCTTTCACGAAGCATGGGAGAGGTTTAGAAGATTATTGAGAAGCTGTCCACATCATGAAATAGTTGTCTATCAATTGATGATCACCTTTTATGCTGGAGTTACACCTCAAACAAGGTCATTATTGGATGCAGCATCAGCAGGATCTTTCTTGAACAAGTTATTTAAGGACGCTTTTCAGTTGTTGGATGAAATGGTGGCAAATGATTCTCAATGGACTGCCCCTAGATCAGTTCCAAGGAGGCAAGGTTTACATAATGTGGATGAAGTAGCATTGTTAAAGGCACAGCTAGAAATGGTGAGAAAGGAGTTGAGCGGCTTAAAGGTCCAAAATGTGGCCGCAGTGAATCAAGGAAGTGGACCGTCTGAAAGTGAGCAAGTTATCCAAGAAGGAGGAGTTGTAGGAGATGTAAATGCACTAGGTAATTTTAGAAGGAATGATCCCTACAGCAATTCATATAATCCGGGATGGAGGAATCACCCTAATTTCTCATGGAAGGATGGAAATCAACAAGCTTCATCTTCTCAACCACAACCAAGAGCATCTTACCACACCAATGCCTATCATAATCAAGCTCAACCCCACCAACCACATGCCACCACTCACTACGAAGCCCCCTATCCACCAAACCACCATCAAGGGCAAAACTCTAATCAACCTCAACCATACCATCCACCAGGATTCCAAACAAGGCCACCCATTCAAGATAAGAAGCCAAATTTAGAAGACATGTTTGCTGGTTTCATGAATAGCCAGCAACAATTCATGGCAAGTCAAGATTCAAGGTGGAAATCTCAAGAGTAATGGAACCGAAATCAAGATGCTTCAATGAGAAATTTGGAGACTCAATTGGGTTAACTTGCAACTTCAATTTCAAACAGACAACCAGGGACATTTCCTTCAAATGTGGATCGCAATCCCAAGGAGAAGGCCAAAGCAATCACTTTGAGAAGTGGCAGGCAAGCAGCACGAGAGGAAGAAAGAGGTAAATCACCAACTTCATCAACTGATTTGGAGGAACCAACACGAAAGGTAAGTATTTCTAACTCTAGAGTAGAGGTAGATGTGGATGCTCCAAGGAATGACAAGGGAAAAAGTATGGCGAATCCAAACATAGAGGATCTTGGTATCAATAGGTTGCCATTTCCTGCTGTAGCTAGAAAGGAGAAGAAAAATGAGCAATTGGCTAGGTTTCTAGAAATGTTTAAGAAATTACATATTAACTTGCCTTTTGCTGAAGCCCTAGCACACATGCCCATCTATGCTAAGTTTATGAAAGAACTTTGTTCTAATAAAAAGAAATTAGAAGGGTATGGAACTGTGCAACTCAGTGAGAACTGTAGTTCAATTATAATGAATAAGATCCCAGAGAAATTGGAAGATCTAGGTAGCTTTACTCTACCATGCAAAATTGGTGAAACTTTTATTGGAAACGCTTTATGTGATCTAGGAGCCAGCATTAATTTAATGCCTTATTCTATGTGCAGGAAACTCAATTTAGGCGATCTTAAGGAAACAGGAATGAGACTTCAACTTGCAAATAGATCGGTGAGAAGGCCAAAGGGAGTTATTGAGGACTTGCTGGTAAAAGTAGGAAAATTCATTTTTCCCGTGGATTTTGTAGTCATGGAAATGGAAGAAGACATGAAAGTACCCCTTATCGTGGGAAGACAATTTTTTAACACTGCAAAGGCTTTGATTGATGTTCATGGGCAAAAGGTTACTCTTCAATTCAACAACGAAGAACTGGTGGTAGATATGAACAAGTCTCAGAAATATCCATCGAGTGACCTAGAAGAGTCAGCCTACTTCATGGACAAAATCGATGAATGTGTAGAGGAAGTGCAAGAAAAAGTACTACTAAATGATCCAATAAATTCAAGTTTGATGCATTCCTTGGAAAATGAAGAATTGGATGGAGTAAAAGAAGAACTAATAGCAGCTGTGGTGAAAGACTGCGAGGAGGAAAATTCAAAGCAAGAGAAAACCACTTTGCAAGAGGGAGAATTGAAATCTGAACTAAAACCTCTTCCTTCTCATTTAAAGTATGTATTTTTGGAAAGAAAAGACAAGCCAGTGATTATTTTTTCTTTGTTGATAGGTGCTGAAGAGGAGACGCTGCTCAAGGTGTTGAAAAAACACAAAGAAGCAATAGGATGGGAGACAGTGGACTTGAAGGGTATTAATCCGAGTTACTGCACACACCGGATTCTTATGGAGGAGGATTGCAAACCGGTCGCTCAACCCCAAAGACAGCTCAATCCAGCTATGCAAGAGGTTATGAAGAAAGAGGTACTTAAACTGCTTGATTCAGGTATAATCTATCCAATCTCTAATAGTAAATGGGTTAGCCCAGTGCAATGTGTTCCTAAGAAAGGGGGAATGACAGTAGTAAAAAATAAATTAAATGAACTAATCCCTACTTGGACGGTCACGGGTTGGAGGGTGTGCATAGACTATAGGAGATTGAATCATGCCACCAGAAAGGATCATTTCCCAATGCCATTTATTGATCAGATGTTAGAAAGGTTAGCAGGTAATAGGTTATATTGTTTTTTAGATGGGTATTCGGTATATCTGCAAGTCCCCACAACCCCTGAAGATTAGGAGAAAACCACCTTTACCTGCCCTTATGGCACTTTCGCCTATAGGAGGATGCCTTTTGGCTTGTGCAATGCGTCGGCTACATTTCAGCGGTGCATGATGGCAATTTTCCATGATTTTATAAAGAAATTTATGGAGGTATTCATGGATGACTTCACCATATACAGGCTTGACTTTGAGAGCTGCTTAGAGCATCTCGACTTAGTGTTAAGTAGGTGTAAGAAGACCAACTTAGTGCTAAATTGGGAAAAATGCCACTTTATGGTGAGGGAAGGCATAGTTTTGGGACACAAGATTTCTGAGAAAGGGATTGAGGTGGACAAGGCAAAAATAAAGGTTATAGAGAAGCTCCCACCACCGACCAATGTTAAGGGAGTAAGGAGTTTCTAGGGCATATAGGTTTCTATAGAAGGTTTATAAAGGATTTTTCAAAAATTGCGAAACCTTTGTCAAATTTGTTAATGAAAGATGCTCCTTTTGATTTTGATGATGAATCTTTATTGGCCTTTGAATTGTTGAAGCAAAAGCTTATTTCAGCTCCGGTGATTATATCTCCGGATTGGAATTCGCCATTTGAACTAATGTGTGATGCGAGCGATTTTGCAGTGGGAGCAGTGCTCGGTCAAAGGCAAGAGAAAGTCTTTTATGCTATTTATTATGTAAGCCACACTCTAATAGGAGCTCAAGTCAATTTTACCACAACTGAAAAAGCGTTTCTTGCCATTGTATTTGCATTTGAGAAATTTCGACCATATCTACTGGGAGCAAAGATTGTGGTGTGGTCTGATCATGCAGCACTAAGGCATCTCTTTGCCAAAAAGGAATCCAAGCCAAGACTGATAAGATGGGTACTCCTATTGTAAGAGTTCGATTTGGAGATTAAAGACAAGAAGGGGGCAGAAAATCATGTAGCAGATCATCTGTCAAGAATGGAGCATGATCATATTGAAAAAGGGGAGATTTCAGATTTATTCCCTAATGAACGAATTTGTGCATTATTTGTTTGTGAAGTTTCTTTACCTTGGTTTGCTGATGTTGCAAATTTTCTTGCAGGAGGTTATATACCAAGAGACTTCACATGGCAGCAAAGGAAGAAGCTTAAAGCTGATGCGAAGCACTACATCTGGGATGATCCTTACCTCATCCGTCTATGTGCTGATCAAGTTCTCAGAAGATGCATTCCCAAGGAGGAGCAAGTAGAAATCATGCAAGCCTATCACAGTGGGGAAGCTGGTAGACATCATGGCCCTAATAGAACGGTATCGAAAATTCTTTCTTCTGGGTTTTATTGGCCCACTTTATTTCATGATGTTAAAATGTTCATTCAAACCTGTGATCGATGTCAAAGGATGGCAAATATAACCAGGAGAGATGAGATGCCATTAACTAACATGCTTGAGGTTGAACTGTTTGACTTATGGGGGATAGATTTCATGGGGCCTTTTCCAATTTCTTACGGGTTTGAATATATCATAGTGGCAGTCGATTATGTGAGTAAATGGGTAGAAGCTATAGCCACTAGGACATGCGATGCAAATGTTGTTTTAGAATTCTTAAGGAAGAATATATTCACCCGCTATGGAGCCCCGAGAGCTATTATTAGTGATGGTGGGAAACATTTTGTCAACCACCAATTCAAAGCCTTATTGAAAAGATTCGGAGTGAGGCACAAAATAACTACCCCATATCATGCCCAAGATAATGGGCAAGTTGAGGTTTCTAACCGAGAGTTGAAGGCAATCTTGGAGAAAACGGTCAATGCATCTAGGAAAGATTGGTACCTTAAGTTAGATGAGGCTTTGTGGGCTTATAGGACAGCTTTTAAAACACCAATAGGAATGTCGCCTTTTAGGTTGGTGTTTGGAAAATCCTGTCACTTACCGGTGGAATTAGAGCACAAGGCTTATTGGGCTACTAAGTTTTTAAATCTTAACCTTGAGAATGCAGGAAAGTACAGGTCTTTGTAGTTGAACAAATTGGAGGAGATCCGATTCTGGGCTTATGAACATGCCAAGAAATACAAAGACAACACAAAGAAGTGGCATGATCGAAGAATAGCCAAGAAGGAACTTATACCAGGAATGAAAGTGCTGCTTTATGATAGTAGATTGAGACTGTTTCCAGGGAAACTTAAATCAAGGTGGAAAGGGTCCTATGTGCTAGTAAGAGCAGATAAATTTGGGGTGGTGACTCTCAAACACCCGAGAGATGAAAAAGAATTCAAGGTGAATGGACATCGTGTGAAGCCCTATTTCGAACCAACGTTTGAAGGTGCTTCGGTCATTGTCACTCTTCAAGACCCTTGACGGTATTTAAAAGTCCAGCTGCGGACTTGATAAATGCAGAACTACCTCTAACTCATACTTTTGAACAATGTTTTGTGTTAGTTTCTTATTAATAGTTGTGTTAAGGGTAGTGGTTCAAGGATTGTGAGTTTCATTCAATTTGTGTGTGTTTTTCTGGAAATTTAGTGGAGAAGAAAGTTTTGTTTAATTGTTAGGAGAGAATGAGAAGAAATAAATTTGTTTTAGTAATTTTAGGGGCTCACGGTTACTAAGCTTATCTTAGTAACCGTGAAGTTCCTTCAATTTGGTACAGAACTGGAATCCGTTTTATCTCACGGTTACTATGTTTTCATTGTAACCGTGACCAATGTTCAATTTTGTTCCAGTAGCCATTTGCGTTTTATCTCACGGTTACTATGTTTTTCATAGTAACCGTGACCAGTGTCAATTTTGTTCCAGTAGCAATTTGTGTTTTATCTCACAGTTACTATGATTTTCATGATGACCGTGAGATACCTTTGTTTTAGTCTAGAAACAAATTCCAGTTTATCTCACGGTTACTATGAAATTTATAGTGACCGTGAGATAGGTCAGTTTTTAGTCCAGAACCTTTTATTGAGTTACCTCACGATTACTATGATATTCATAGTAACCGTGTTGTTTTTTTTAAAAAAAAAAAGAAAAAAATGAAAGAACGAAACCCTAATTTTGAGAAACCTTATTTCATTTCTCTTCATTTCGTTTTCTTTCTTCTCTCTCTCTCTCTCTTTTTCTCTCTTCTCCCTCCCCCACTCTTCTCCTTCTCCGTTCTCCGCCACTAGCCGCCACCTTCTCCGGTAAGTGTTTTCTTCTTGTATTTTTTTTGTTTTCTTCTTTCTTTTTGTTTAGATCTAGTGTGAATCAAGTTTTTCCCTTGTTTTTCTTTCTTCTTTTTCATTTTTCTTCTTCTTTTTTGTTTTTCTTGTTCTTCGTTCTTCTTCTTTTTCGTTCTTCTTCTTCTTCTTCTTTTTCTTTTTCTTTTTTATTTTCTTCTTCTTTTCTTTTTATTTTCGTTGTTTTTTTTTCTAACATTTTTTTTGCTTGTGATTGTTTTAGTTCCTTTATTTTCTCCATCATCATCATCAATCAAGTAAGTCTCCTTTCCTATTTAATTTTCATTTTATTTTTATTTTATTTTATTTTATTTTCATTTTTATTTTAAAAAAAATAAAAGAAAAATATAGGAAGGAGAAAACGAAAACAACACAGAAAAACGGAAGACAAAAACATAGACAAAAGCTACTAGACAGAAATTTAAACAAAAAGGAAACACACACAAAAACTTCCAAAAAAAAAATTCAATCGAAGCTTTTTGTTTTTATTGTCATGTTTGTTGTTGTTTGTTGTTAGTTAAATTCTTCATCTTTTTCTCTTTAGGATTTATCTTCTTGCTTATTTTTTGAAATTGTTCCTCTATTTTCTTTTCATTTTAATGCGTTTTTCTTTGTTTTGTTATGGTTTCGTTGTGTTTTCTATTTGAGTCTTACCTATGTTTTATTACGGATAACCTCGGTATGTAAGGTGCACAGCCACAGGTATGTTCTCGTATCCTCCCTCATTACTTTCCTGTGTTTTCCTTCTTTTATTTTCTGTGCTTTGCGGTTCACTTAGAGAAGTGATGGCATTTGTTTTGTTATTATGTTCTGTTGTGTTTCCTGTGTGTCCCTTAAGCATTGATAGTTTTCATTTCTGTTTTTGTCTGATTTTCGCCAATTGAGCCCTGTTTCTTCCCTTCTAATGCCCTGCATTTTTCTTCTTGCTGAATATGATGAGTGCAATTGTTGAATTCTTGCTTGAATGCATACACCGATACGTCGATATTGTCATGCATACAGACTTACTAAATGTTGTTAAACACATTGCTTTACCATGAATTGTTGACATTGTACTCCAATTACTGGTATTGATTTGGAACTGTTGCACGAATGCACACTTAGTTAGTCATCTTATGCTCAAATAAGCATGCCAAATCAACCATCTTTTGTTTAATTAAGCAATAGCATTTGCATGTATGTGTATGCCCATTTTTATCCTTGAGGTATATAGGCTGAAACGATTCGACCTGCAGGCTACTGGTTTCCAAAGGATGACTCGGTCATCGTGATTGAGTGCCACGTACCTCAAGGAATTTGTGTGTGACATAAACTTATATATGCATTCTCATCTGCTCCTAATGTGTTTGTGTTTATTTTCCTTCCTCAACGTTGTAAACTTTCAATTTTGTTGTTTTTGGGTAGTGGCACCTAAAAAAGCCCGTGCTTCCAGTTCTTCTCAAGAACAAGAAATCCTCCCACTTGTCAGCCATCCCTTACCATCTGAAGAACATATCGAAGCTAGTTAGCAACCACAGCCAGCCCCTGTACAATAGAAGCCACGAAAAAAGAAAGGACCAAGAATACCGTGCTGGGTTCCTGAAAAGATGCGGACAAACTATGATATTTTCTCCAACTGCAACTACCTACCTTCGATTTATCTCAATTTGAGTCTGCTAGAAAAGCTAGGGATCAAGGGGGAGATTGAGAGCCACATTGCAGCCATTGGTTGGAAAAAATTCTTTGACTGCCGGGAGCTGGTTTATCCAGATTTGACCAGAGACTTCCTTTCTATAGTACAATTTCATTTCGGGGATGATAACAAGCCACCCATGGTGACCTTTTTCTTAGAAGGCAGATTTTATGAAGTATCTTTGGATGCAGTTACTGACGCCCTCGAATTTCCACCAGATGGGATTTATGCCTATGAAGAACATTCAAAAGACAGAGCTTGGGAAGACATCAGAGACCCGCTGATTGGAGGCCCTTATATGGCTGGTACCACTAAATCACATTTACTGCGGGATCATGCTTTGAGAATTTTACATCGTTTCTTCTCTATGTCTTTCATGTCTCATGTGCAGAGTGCAGGGCAGATCAATCTCCCACAGGCTCTCATACTTTCTTGCATGGTGTGACATTGCCGTATCAATGGAGCATATCATTGGTGGAATAAACTTGAGGAGATGCAACAAAAACCAACTAAAGTGAAGAAGATCTCCTTTGGTGGATGGGTGACCATGATTGCTAGGCATTTCGGGCATCCATTGGATATTGACAAAAGCCTCCCTGTAGCTGCTTACATTGATGCCAAGATGCTGAAGAACATGAAGATAATAGTTGATGATGTGACTACCGAGCATGGGTTCAGGCTAACCAGCAGAGAAGAGTACTTGCACAAGCTGGAGCACAGCCTATGTAATCCTCCACCTGCCCCGGATCAAGATTCAGTCACCTTGTCCTCCGCTCAATACACTACTTTAATAGACCGTATGGACATTCTAGCTGCTAATCAGGAGGAGTTCAAACATCAACAGCAGCAAATCATTGAAGCATTGGCTGCCTTGAATGCCCGACTGGATTCCCAAGCCCCCCCGCACCCTTGAGCAGGAAGTTCCTTCTTCCCTTTCTCTTTTGAAAATTTTGTAAGCCCCATGCTGAGGATAGCTGGCTTTGAAGTGTGGGATAAGAGAATATATTTTCCCTTTGTTGATACTGATGATATTAAACTATGTTAATGTTGATTTTGAACAATTGTTGGAAGTTAATTTTGTTGCGAAAAGATTGCTTTGTGCAGATTATCTATTCAAAGGAACAATTTGGGATTCAAATGGCGGAAATTGTGAAACTCCTGAACCACAACTCTTTATAAATTTTGCATTATGAATGTTAGTTTGTGTTGATTTAATGGAGTTTGTTTTTCTTCAAGTGAATTTATTTTATGTTTTACTTTTCCTTCTGATTTTAAGTAGAATGTTTTGTTCTAAAATCTTTAGTTTAAGTTAGAATAAAAATTTTTCCATTAAGTTATTAATCACCTTACCTTTAGCTTGAGCTGTCAGTTAATCTTGAATTGAATTAGCTTAGACTCATTTTTGAACTGATAATTTGAAAAGACTGGATAGCCGGAGAGCAGTAGCTTGTTCAATAAAGGGTTTCTTCTTTAAATTGATCTCAGTTAATCATATATCATTCAATTTTCTTATTTAATGGGCACATTAGGCTAAATAAAAAAATTTAATAATAAATAAAAATCCAGTGAGTGAAAGTAGTTAAGTGAAGGAATTTTGGAATAGCTAGAACCTTCCTCATCACCCTTAGAAACAAATATTCAATTTAGGCAGGTTTGGGATATAACCCAGGCAGCCTTCTTTGATAACCAACTTTTAAATGACTTTTGACCTACCTTTAGTAAATTTTACCATTGTTAGCCCCTTTGAGCTTAATTGGTATGCTAAAAGCGTACTACATTTTTTTTATTGCACTAATGCTTAACCTTATAGCCTAAATGCTTTTGGTCTTTCCCATTTTGGAATTGGCCACTCTAGGTTGGGTAATGAAATTTGCATGTCAGGTTTGATGAATTTATGATTGTCAGTTAAAAAAGGGGAAGTTGAATAAATTTTTAGGAATTGTTGAGCTTAAACGTGTTAAATATTTTGGGACAAGGATGATAAACAATTAGTGCTTTTGGTACCCTAAAAAAAATCAAAAATCAGTTGTAATGCTGTAGAAATTTTAACTGATTCATGATTGCAAAAAATAAGTGTGGGGTACCTAGCATTTATAGGAAGTGTCATTTATCTATCTTCCTACAATTTTGAGAATCCAACTAATGTCCTAAGATCAATTTTTCATTCTTATGATGATAGGGTATGGATTTTGAAGAAGTTCCTTGAGAAAGTTAGGTGGGTTTTGTTTCTGGATAGTGTGGGTAATTCTATATTGTTAACCTATAAACTCATTGGAACCTTTGCCTTATCCCCATTACAACCTTAATGTAAGTCCTGGTGATCCTATTTTGCTTTAAATTGTCTAGTGGAGATGACCCTTCTGGTTCAGGTGCTAAAAGAGAGGCTTATGACTATTCTAAGTTGCAAACACAAAAATTGTCATAATTCTATGTTTGCTTGATTGCTGGAATTCACTGGTAGTTTTGGTTTTGAAGGAAAATAAATCTGTTTTAGCCTCACACACACACACGAGAGATTGTTTGATATAGATCAATTTGAGTCTTTTTGATGAAGTTCTTCTTCTGAGTGACTTCTGCTAATTGTTGTTCTGGCACTTCTGATTTTTCCTGTTCTGAATTGAAGTCTTGAGTTTTTCAAGATTGTGGATAATTCATTTGCTTGAGGGCAAGCAAAGTCTAAGTGTGGGGTATTTTGATAACTCAATTTCAGTATTTAATTTTAGTTTAATTTGAGTCTAGTTTTCATTGATCTTTTAGCATCTTTTGCTTTGTTTTTACTAGCATTTAATAATTTATCCGATTCTCAGTTAATTCTAGTTTTTGTGTGATTTTTGAGAGTTTTTGACAGATTTTTGCGATTTTCAGGTACCTCATGGTTACCAGGAATTTCCTAGTAACCGTGACCCATGCATTCTGTCAAAACGCACCGTTTTGAAGCTTGTCATGGTCAGTATGGCAATTGTACTTGATAGGCTGGTAACCGTGACCTATGGAGTTTTTAATACAGAAGCAAGAAGAGAAGCATCTCACGGTTACTAAGGATTTCCTAGTAACCGTGAGGCAGGCAATTTTTCAGTCCAGAATGAAGATGAGAACTATCTCACGGTTACTAGGAATTTCATGGTAACCGTGACCAAATCTTGAATTTCAGCTCCGAGCAGTCTCACGGTTACTAAGGATTTAGTAATAACCGTGACCCATTTTAATCAAAAGAGGGTTTTTCATTAGAGGTCACGGTTACCACGAATTTGGTAGTAACCGTGACACATGCTGACCTTTATAAAGCAGAGTTTTCTGAAATCGAGGAAGGGGAGTTTTTTTGGGTAAATTTTAATTTTTAGGGTTTCTTTCTTCTCTCTTTGAGCTCTTGGTTTATTTTACACTCAAAAATACATAGATATACTTGAAAATAGTGGGATTTACACAAAAACACTTAGATTAAACATAGATATATAGTTTACAAGTATAGATCTACATATTTTGAAGCTCATTTTTCCTTTAAGCTTTGGAGAAAGAGATTAAAGAGCTTGAATTCAGCTGGGTTTTCTTCACCATGAACTTCAGGGGTTATTCTATCTTTTTCTCTTTTCATTTTATTATGGATTATGAGTAATCTTTTTTGCTGCTTGGGGATCTTTGAATTCCCTACTCATAATGTGAATATTGAACTCAAATTGATTTTTACATGAATGGATGGTCTATTTCACAAGTACTTATTTGTTTATCATTGATTTTTCGATCTATTAAGTTATTTTGTATCTATGGATGAATGGTGTTTATCATATGTCTTAATGGGTATTGAGCCTAATAGATTGGAGTTTATGAATGATTTAGCTCAGTTTTTCCATCATGAATATTGTCTATTTTGGATGGCTCTGGAATGGGACTCTAGATGTGTGATATTTGTGATTTCAAAACTAGAGTAGGGAGTGAAATAGATGGGTTTTGGATTGCCTGGCTCCGGAATGGGACGGTAGACCGAACTTAGGATTTTAGACCCGGGTTTAGGCTAGTTGTTGGGCTGGCTCCGGAATGGGACGTTTAGCAACTAGAATAGCTGGCTCCGGAATGGGACGCTTGGGTTAAGAAGGGTTATCCCGAGTTCATTCATGTATACTTTTATGTAAAAATTTATTCACATTTGGGTATGGGGTGGATAAGTGAACCCGAGTAACGCTTTATTTCTATAGATATTTACATTTGCTAATTTTTCAGAATTTAATACACTGAATTTAAATTTCTCTACTTTACATACTTAAGCTTTAAAGTTGCATTACATAAATCAAACAACTCATACGCACAAACAATTGGGAATTCTTTAGCATACAATTAATCTTCACAGTCTTCACACACACATTTCCCTTGGGTTCGATATTTAGGGTCCTAACTATATCCCACTTTATTACTTGTCGATCTAGTGCACTTGCTAGGGTCGCAACACATAGCATTCAACATTCTAGCACATATGAATATAAGCATTCTAGCTCCTATATGCATGCATATACTAGCATTCTCACTATGAGCTTATTACAACATTATCTTTTATATGACATACATATATTATATAACCTTTTATACATATTAAACATGTTAAGAAACTTGTACAAAATTAATCAAAATTCCTACATCAACTTTTATAGACTGGTGTTAGCCTATCCTGATGCAGAGAACATTCCTATGCAAAAGCCTTGACTATAAAACCTACACGGATCAAATAACCTGTGTTAAGCTATACAGCTTAGTGGGGATAATAAATATGAAAGACAACCACTCACTATGATTGTCAGATTCATTAAATCATACATAATGTAAAAACATTTAAAGTAACATATAAACGATAAGCATATGATAAAAATATAATGATTTTGATCAACAATGTATTCCTACATTCAAATTAGTCTCCATAAATTCCAACACTTCATTAAATGCTCTGTACATATATAAGTAAGCAAAAGAATATAATACATGCATTAGAAAACTCAATTAATCATTATATTCCATAAATCATATGCCTTGTTATACTATAACTGACTATGAAGTATTTGTTGGATTTTAACGGTTACATGCATCACATACATGAGCGGAATTTTAAATTTTTTAACCATTAGATCTGATCTTGCCATGAATACACAATATAACTATATGAGAATAAGAAAAATCACCTTTGATTTTTGTTGAACAGTTGATTTTACTTCGCACCGGGTTGTCGCAAACCACAGTGTCCAAAATCGAACACCTCCAATGAGTAATCCACACTAGAGAGGGGTAAATTGAACCAACAAATTGGTGTTCAACTAGGGCTGACCGAAATCCAAGAGGCTAGCAATGGAAGTGGCGCAAAAAGGGAGAGAGAATTAAGAGAAAAAACTTTCCTTTTGTTTTAATCACTTAACCCTAATTCTCATTAGTTGGCCTTTTATAGTTAGGTTAAAATTCCAACTCCTTAATGAGATTGGGCTCTTTAAAATTGCTGGAGAATTATTAATTGGGCTTCTGGAATTAATTATAATCATTTGGGCTTAATTAAATCCAAATTAAATCTTTTCATAAAAGACCATGCACAAAATCCACAAACTAGACCCTTTGTGCATCTAATTGGATTTAAATACCCAAATGGATTCCAAATCCAACCAAATTAAATATGTGAGTTCCATAACACTTATGTAACATATATAAATTAATTTGGTCCAAGAAAAAGCCCTCCAAGCCCTTCTGTATGGAGTTGGCGTGTAGCCCTCTTCTGGAGGGCTTCCTCCAACTTCTTCATTCCTTTGGCCCTTTATAATTTCTCCAATGGTCCTATTAATTATTATATCAGTCCTATAACACTTATAGTAGTCTTATAACACTTATAAGACAATAATAATTAATCATGAAATACATTATTTCATTTAGGTCCAATTTACAGAACATTTCTCAAAAGTTTCGCGGACAATTTTATTTGATCATAATTAATTAAACTCTTTAATTAATTATTATCATATTCCCCTCTCTACCTTTATAATAATATCAAATATTATTATCCTTGTCATTTTACCATTTTACCCTTTTCTCTATATGTGTGTGACCTATTGGGTTCCTGTCCATGTTGGCAGTATAATATGTAATCGTGAGTTCTATTCAAAACTCACATGATTTAAACTCCTTTAAATCAATTTATCAATCTCTATTGATATTTTGATACATCATTATACAAGTCATGATTGGCCTCTATCTAGGCATCATGACTACCCAAATGTCAGGAAAGTCATGTGGTTTGACTGTACCCTTCCATAGAAACAGTTACCGTGCAATTACTCCTTTCACCACTCTTATCTCAATTAGATTCTGAGTATGGATTTCTGTCAACTCATATAAATCTAATTATGTATGTTCTATTAATTTAACCATTGTTCCTAAAATGCCCTTCATGGATCTCCATCCATCTCGGCATATTACTCTGGCCAGAGATTCACTGAACAAGGTAATTATAGAATCATGTGAGATAACTTCCCTTGTTAAATCTGGGATGGTGAATCCTTTGTCAATCACTCAACTATCTTCAAGTAGGTCATGATATACCCAATCTCCTAACTATGTTCACTCCCAGTTGGAAGTAATCAGTTATGGAGTCAAAGTATACCACTTGCTACTTAAGATAACTTTGGTGATCTCAAGTCTAAGGATACTTGCACAACCGCTATGAAGAGATTCCTCACTGACATAGATTTAATATCCATATGAGGATTCTCTTTGCAGGTCTCCAATGAACTTGTTCCTCTAACAAGCATCCACATGTTAGCTTTGATTATCATCCATAATCACAATTATGAGAACCATTGCTTGAACCATTCAAGAAGCATAACATGTGCTAGTCTGTCCGAATTAACAATGTCCTATCTTGTTAATTCTATGACTAGGGATATTTAGATATTAACACATTTGCATGCGATAGACATCTCACATCATGAACACCTTCATGATTGCCTTTGCACTGTGTTTATAATATCTAGGACTTCATTTATTAATTTAAGATTTACAAACTCATGTATTCAAACACAACATTAATAAATGAATGATGCCTTTTATTAAGAATATAAATTTCATACATATGAAAAAACATCCCTATTACATGGGCTCTAGGGCATACTCTCTAACAATCTCCCACTTGCACTAGAGCCAATCACTCATATGTCTCAGACCCATGCTATTTATATGGTGATCATGCTTTATCTGGGAAAGTGCTTTAGTGAGGGGATCCGCCACATTGTCATCTGTGGGAACCCTTTCTATTTTCACATCATTTCTAGCTACTATTTCTCTTATGAGATGGTAGCGTCTGAGAACATGTTTGGATCGCTGATGAGACCGTGGTTCCTTTGCTTGCGCAATGGCTCCATTATTGTCACAATATAAAGGAATCGGATCAACAATGCTAGGCACCACTCCTAGTTCGGTTATGAACTTTTTGATCCAGACTGCTTCTTTGGCTGCTTCTGATGCAGCAATGTACTCAGCTTCCGTCGTGGAATCAGCAGTTGTTTCTTGTTTGGAACTTTTCCAACTAACTGCTCCTCCTCCCATTATGAACACATAACCAGATTGTGATTTACAATCATCTTTGTCAGATTGGAAGCTGGCATCTGTATACCCGTTTACTTCCAAAATGCCCTCTCCATATACCAAGAATATATCCTTAGTCCTTCTCAAGTACTTAAGAATATTCTTGACAGCTGCCCAATGTTCCTCTCCAAAATTAGATTGGAATCTGCTTGTGACACTCAAAGCAAATGCTACATCTGGACGTGTACATAACATAGCATACATGATAGAACCAATTGCAGATGCATATGGTATTCTATTCATGCTCTCTCTATCCTCCAGTGTCTGTGGACATATAGACTTAGAAAGGTGTTTCCCATGCACCATGGGTATAAACCCTTTCTTAGAGAGATCCATATTGAACCTCTTCAATACTTTATCTATATATGTACTCTGAGAAAGACCTAGCAACCTATTGGATCTATCTCTATAGATTCTTATTCCCAGAATATAGGATGCTTCTCCAAGGTCTTTCATGGAGAATTGCTTGGATAACCATATTTTAACAGATTGGAGAAGAGAAATGTCATTTCCCATGATCAATATGTCATCTACATATAGAACTAGGAAGACAATTGCACTCCCACTGACCCTTTTATACACACAAGGTTCATCTTCATTCTGTGAGAAACCAAACTCTTTGATTGTCTCATTGAATCGTATGTTCCAGCTCCTAGAGGCTTGCTTCAATCCATAAATGGATCTTTGAAGCTTGCATACCTTTTCGCCATTTCCAGATGTGAATCCTTCTGGTTGTGTCATATACACATCCTCAGAAAGATTTCCATTAAGGAAAGCTGTCTTCACATCCATTTGCCAAATCTCATAATCATAATGAGCTGTAATGGCTAAAAGTATTCTTATAGACTTAAGCATCGCTACAGGAGAAAAAGTTTCGTCATAGTCAATACCTTCTTTTTGACGATAACCTTTTGCTACTAAGCGAGCTTTATAGGTAACTATATTACCTTCCATGTCAGTCTTCTTTTTGAAGACCCATTTGCACCCTATGGGCTTTATCCCTTCAGGTGGTTGAGTTAAAGTCCATTCTTTATTCTCATACATGGAGTCCATTTCGGACTGTATAGCCTTAAGCCATAAATCATGTTCTGAACTGTTCAAAACTTCTTGATAGCTTGTAGGCTCATTGTCCTCTACTACAGTTATGCCTCTATCCGAATCAACGTGAAATCCATATCTCACAGGGATAGAACGCATCCTAGTAGATCTTCTAGGATTTTGTGTATAATCAGGTTCAACTGTAATCTCATCTTTATGAAATTCAGTTTCGGGTTCAATCGGTTGATTTACTTCTATTTGTGGGTCCTGAACTTCACCAAGTTCAATTTTACTCCCACTGTCTTCTCGTAGGAGAAACTCTTTTTCCAAGAAGACAGCATGCCTTGAAACAAACACCTTTTGTTCTAAGGGATGATAGAAATAATATCCAAACGTTTCTTTTGGATATCCCACAAATAAACATTTATCAGACTTAACATCCAGTTTGTCTGACATTGTCCTCTTCACATAAGCAGGACAGCCCCATACTTTCATATGAGAAAGCGTGGGTTTCTTGTTATTCCACATCTCATATGGAGTAACATCAACCGATTTACTAGGAACTCTATTTAACACATAAACAGTAGTTTCTAGTGCATATCCCCAAAAGGACTTAGGCAAGTCTGCTCGGCTCATCATTGATCGAACCATATCTAATAGTGTTCGATTTCTCCTTTCAGATACACCATTGTGTTGTGGTGTATATGGAGGAGTCCATTGAGATAAAATCCCATTATCTCTAAGATAATCCTGAAACTCTTGACTTAAGTATTCTCCACCTCGATCTGATCTAAGTGTTTTAATACTTTTGCCAAGTTGTTTCTCTACTTCATTTCTGAATTCTTTGAACTTTTCAATAGCTTCAGACTTATATTTCATTAGATAGATGTATCCAAACCTGGAATAATCATCTATGAAAGTAATGAAGTAAGAGTAACCTCCTCTGGCATGTGTAGTCATTGGACCACATACATCTGAATGTATTAAGTCCAAAACCATTTTAGCTCGTTCTCCTTTACCAATAAAGGGAGCTTTTGTCATTTTTCCCAATAAACAAGATTCACATGTATCAAATGATTCATAATCAAATGATCCCAAATCACCTGACTTGTGTAACTTGGTCATGCGTTTTTCATTTATATGGCCTAAACGACAATGCCATAAGTATGAGGTATTAAGATTATCATGTTTCATTCTCTTGGTATTCACATTATGTACTTCTTTAATTAAATCAAGAACAAATATACCATTCTCAATGATAGCTTTTGCATAAAATATATTGTTCTTAAAAAATGTAACAACATTTGTCCTTCAAAGAAATATCATAATCGTTCATCAAATGACTGAAAGAAATAATACTTTTGGATAAGGCTGGAACATAATAACAATTATTTAATTCCAGTACTAATCCACTAGGAAGAGGCAAATAGTAAGTCCCCACAACTGTTGTAGAGATGTTCTGTCCAGTAGCTGACTGTAAACATATCTCTGCCTTTCCAACTCTTCTAAAGCTTCTAAGCCCCTGTAGATCATTACATAAATGAGATCCACATCCGGTATCTAATACCCAAGATTGTTTTGAAGCAATAGAATAAGTATTAATTTCAATCATATGAATACCTGAAGTAGATGCAACAGCTTGCTTCTTCTCCTTAAGAGAATCTAGATAGGCCTTGCAGTTACGCTTCCAATGACCATCTTTTCCACAATGGAAGCAAGTTCCTTTGGGATTCTCTTTCTTGGCAACCTTCTTCTTGGAGATCCCACCATTCTTTGGCTGTGCCTTGGTTATCTTCTTCTTCTTCTGCTTCTTGCCTTTAGCAGAAGTGACAACCATGACACCTTTTGGATCTTTCTTAAATGATCCATCAGCTGTCTTGAGCATGTTGATTAACTCAGGAATGGATACTTGTATCTTGTTCATGTTGAAGTTAAGCACAAAAGGTGCATAACTTGGAGCCAGCGAGTACAAGATTAAATCTATGTATAGATCATTATCCATAACATAGCCAAGTCTACTCAAATTCTCAATATACCCATACATCTTCAATGCATGAGCAGCAGCTGAAGTGCCTTCCACCATTTTGCAACTAAATAGAGCTCGAGCAATCTCATATTGCTCAGTTCTAGCCTGAGAAGAATAAAGCTCCTCTAGATGCAAAACGATGGTTCTAGCATCCATCATTTCATGTTGCTTCTGAAGCTTCGAGGACATAGCACCCAGCATCAGACATGCTGCTGCTTCACTATCCTCCATGTATTTCTGATAAATGCCTTTGATCTCATCAATGGCATCATCTGATGGAAGTGGTGGTGGATCTTTATCCAAGACATAATGGATCTTTTCAGCCCTGAGAACAATTCTCACTTGCCTGATCCAGTCAGAATAGTTGTTACCAACCAGCTTGTTATCCAAGATTGATCGTATATTAATGTTTGATGTGCTCATGATGATGACCTAGATGTGAAAAAGAAAAGATATGAGAGTATGTTCATATATATGTATGCATTAATAAGGTCTTTAATTAATCCATTTACTCCCACTATTTTATTGCGAATTAATAGCCCTCACTATATAATCCGAGAAAACCCGATGGTTTTCTTAGTGGGCCAATATCCAATCCTTGATATGGAATTTGACCTTGACTGTGGTCAACAAGCCAAATTCCATACCCTTGAAAGGTAGGTATCCATATACCAATTGTGTCTCTACATAACTATTGGATCATTAGGTTATCAACTCTTGATGCATGCATATCATATATGCATTCCCTAATCTTGCCTCTAGAACCATTAGCCTTGACTGTGGTCAACAAACTAATGGGCTAGCTAAGATGACCCATTTAATTAGATTTGAACATATTCGATATAATGTGAGCTTGACTGTGGTCAACAACCCACACTATAAAGAACTCTGGTTCTCCTCAAATTAATGGAAGGCTTATATACCTTAGTATTTGTTTGAGGGTTTTAGTCAATTAAGTCTCATCATACATGGTTGGCATACATTGGTATGCATCCTATATCTATCACATAAATACAAGCATACAAATATGGTATAGTTATGGACTTCACTACATTGATTTCCCCGAGCCAAGAGAGAAATCAAAAGGTCACACCTAGGTAGTATGCATGATTCAAACAAGAAAAATAATTACATTATCTTCAAGCTTGTTGGATCTCCATCCGGCCCATCTTGCTCCTTGAAAATGGTCTCCATCTCTATTTCTAATTCTAATCTAAGTAATCTAATTACATATTACAATTTGAAATCAAATACAAACCAAAAACAAGTGGCCGGGACATGAAAGTCCTCATTGGGCCAAAACATGCATTATGCTCAATCACATTGGGCTTTATCCATAACTAACCATCATGCCAATCATTCACCCTTATATGCCTTTCTAATGCATAAAGAAATGGATTACTAACTTTGTTTCAACCTTTGAAACTATATTTTGAGTTATTTTAATGATGTGATCAAATTAGAAAACTTTTTCCATTTTGGAAACTTTCATTTTAGGAAACCTTTTTGCATGAATGTGTTCTTGCCTTAATAATCAATCAAATTGATTATTAATTAATTATAAATTGATTATTTAATTAATTAATCATATTAAATAATCAAAAGAATCAATTTTGGGCTTAAAACAACTGTAGGCCGAAACCCACAGAAGAAAAACCCTGAGTGTGTTCACACACAAACTAGTTTTGTGTCATTTGGACCATTTGGGCCTTTTGGAATGAGCCAAGCCCACTCCAGCCCTTAAAACCCATTAATAAACTTAATTAATGTTTATAATAGTTAATTTAAATCAGCTCATTGGGCCCACCAAGTCATTCACTAATTTAAACCAAGTCCGTAAACATAATTAAGCCCATTAAGTGGTTTTAATGAATTAAAATTAATCAAATTAATTTAAGGCCCATTTTAATTAATCCAATTAATTAAAAACTCTTTAATATATCATATATATCAGATTTAGAAGATCAAAAGTCGTTCTAACCATGAACACATCAAGAACACACGAAGAACACCAATTTATCGAACTTTTCGACAAAACTAGTTTTCATGCAAAACTTGTTCGATTTTAATTCCGTTCGATCCTACGGCTTAATATCACATATTAAAGACATAAAATATCATCTAAATGATTTTTAAATGGATCCATAAGAAATTAAATTAGAACAGCCCCTACATTACCTAGGGTTTCACGCCAAACCCTAATGAGTTTCACGCCAAACCCTTATGTTAATCATTCAAAAATTTCGTTTTTGTTTCCACCATATTTATTTGATCACACATACAACCAGAAATCAATATTTCTCATTCATGAACAATCAAATCTAATATTTTAAAGTTCATGAAATAAATAACTCAAAACAAAACAAAACTTATTCCGCAGAAAAATATAGAATTGTATATCCATGGCAAAACCGTGGCTCTGATACCATGTTGGATTTTAACGGTTACATGCATCACATACATGAGCGGAATTTTAAATTTTTTAACCATTAGATCTGATCTTGCCATGAATACACAATATAACTATATGAGAATAAGAAAAATCACCTTTGATTTTTGTTGAACAGTTGATTTTACTTCGCACCGGGTTGTCGCAAACCACAGTGTCCAAAATCGAACACCTCCAATGAGTAATCCACACTAGAGAGGGGTAAATTGAACCAACAAATTGGTGTTCAACTAGGGCTGGCCGAAATCCAAGAGGCTAGCAATGGAAGTGGCGCAAAAAGGGAGAGAGAATTAAGAGAAAAAGACTTTCCTTTTGTTTTAATCACTTAACCCTAATTCTCATTAGTTGGCCTTTTATAGTTAGGTTAAAATTCCAACTCCTTAATGAGATTGGGCTCTTTAAAATTTCTGGAGAATTATTAATTGGGCTTCTGGAATTAATTATAATCATTTGGGCTTAATTAAATCCAAATTAAATCTTTTCATAAAAGACCATGCACAAAATCCACAAACTAGGCCCTTTGTGCTTCTAATTGGATTTAAATACCCAAATGGATTCCAAATCCAACCAAATTAAATATGTGAGTTCCATAACACTTATGTAACATATATAAATTAATTTGGTCCAAGAAAAAGCCCTCCAAGCCCTTCTGTATGGAGTTGGCGTGTAGCCCTCTTCTGGAGGGCTTCCTTCAACTTCTTCATTCCTTTGGCCCTTTATAATTTCTCCAATGGTCCTATTAATTATTATATCAGTCCTATAACACTTATAGTAGTCTTATAACACTTATAAGACAATAATAATTAATCATGAAATACATTATTTCATTTAGGTCCAATTTACAGAATATTTCTCAAAAGTTCCGCGGACAATTTTATTTGATAATAATTAATTAAACTCTTTAATTAATTATTATCATATTCTCCTCTCTACCTTTATAATAATATCAAATATTATTATCCTTGTCATTTTACCATTTTACCCTTTACTCTATATGTGTGTGACCTATTGGGTTCCTGTCCATGTTGGCAGTATAATATGTAATCGTGAGTTCTATTCAAAACTCACATGATTTAAACTCCTTTAAATCAATTTATCAATCTCTATTGATATTTTGATACATCATTATACAAGTCATGATTGGCCTCTAGCTAGGCATCATGACTACCCAAATGTCAGGAAAGTCATGTGGTTTGACTGTACCCTTCCATAGAAACAGTTACCGTGCAATTACTCCTTTCACCACTCTTATCTCAATTAGATTCTGAGTATGGATTTCTGTCAACTCATATAAATCTAATTATGTATGTTCTATTAATTTAACCATTGTTCCTAAAATGCCCTTTATGGATCTCCATCCATCTCGGCATATTACTCTGGCCAGAGATTCACTGAACAAGGTAATTATAGAATCATGTGAGATAACTTTCCTTGTTAAATCTGGGATGGTGAATCCTTTGTCAATCACTCAACTATCTTCAAGTAGGTCATGATATACCCAATCTCCTAACTATGTTCACTCCCAGTTGGAAGTAATCAGTTATGGAGTCAAAGTATACCACTTGCTACTTAAGATAACTTTGGTGATCTCAAGTCTAAGGATACTTGCACAACCGCTATGAAGAGATTCCTCACTGACATAGATTTAATATCCATATGAGGATTCTCTTTGCAGGTCTCCAATGAACTTGTTCCTCTAACAAGCATCCACATGTTAGCTTTGATTATCATCCATAATCACAATTATGAGAACCATTGCTTGAACCATTCAAGAAGCATAATATGTGCTAGTCTGTCCGAATTAACAATGTCCTATCTTGTTAATTCTATGACTACGGATATTTAGATATTAACACATTTGCATGCGATAGACATCTCACATCATGAACACCTTCATGATTGCCTTTGCACTGTGTTTATAATATCTAGGACTTCATTTATTAATTTAAGATTTACAAACTCATGTATTCAAACACAGCATTAATAAATGAATGGTGCCTTTTATTAAGAATATAAATTTCATACATATGAAAAAACATCCCTATTACATGGGCTCTAGGGCATACTCTCTAACAGTATTTATACTGTAACTTAGCCTGCTTAAGTTCTAAAGGTGGGTAACGAGAATGGTGGTACCTGAGGATATCAAAATGGTGGATACCTAAGTATATCAAAATTATATACCCAAACGGTGTCGATTGTATGATGGACCGATCAAATGGACCCAAACGGGGTCAATTAACAACCCAAATAGCTATTCGTGATCCAACAGGATAAACTGTACTTTAGACCTAAATAGGTCAACGATGGTAGCTGCAATATCCCTATAGGCGCCTATCTATCCATAATTGAACTCTAATTGCAGGCAATACTCTATTTAAATCTCTTTCCATATATCATGCTTGCATTTAATTAATCAATTTGTACATGTACATTCATAGGCTAGATATATTATTGCCATGGCATAATTATATATGCAAATTCATATAATGCTTCACATACTTTTTAATCATGCTATCATCAGATATCACATATTAGTATGATCATATTATGAAAATCACATAATGTATCATACTTGTTCAAGTTCTCATCATAAAACATGCCTTGTTAAAAGAACTTTGCATTATAGCACATCATATGGATGTGATCATGTAAAAAAAGATTCATAATCACAAGTATGTATGTGTATATATATGTGTGTGTGTGTGTGTGTGTGTGTACACACACACACACATGTATTCATATAGGCATATAACAATACAAGTACTAACCATTAAGCATATGTCATCATAATATGTAATTTAGCATGTTATCAATAAGGCACTACATGTGAACATGATCATACTAATGTATTTATTTATTTCATAGTATAAGCATATGTTGAAAAACACATTTACTCTTCATAGGAGTACATACATGTAAATAATTTTGCATATAACAAGCAAGTATTTAAGTTCAATCACATATGCAAATTTGATATAATTATCAACAATCTTTACTTAAGTACATATGTGAACATGTATATATATATAGACTTTTATCAATAATCATATCATATGATATATTTAATTCAATGTGTTGTCATATAAACACATATTTAACATAACTATATTTAAACCAATATAGAAAATAAATTAAAATTCTGCCTACACAACTCTGCGTAGGGGCAGCATTCTGGATCCAACTTAGGTGCCCTTTTTGGTTTGGCAATTGTTATTTTTAGGCCATACGAATTTCTACAAATTCATTACCCTATATGTCCAGTTTCTATAACATCAAAATTCCTTACAATATCACATCTATAATTCAAGATATTCAAGAAACACCATAGGCTGTTCATAAATTCAAAAAACAGTTATTATTACCATTTGAAAAATTCATAGAATAAAATAAGGAATGAATCAGCCTAACTTTCCTTCAACAAAGTTCTTCTCCTGGGTGTCTAGTTTACCCAAAAGTTTACAACATAGAATTTTGACTCTTCTACCAAAATTTATGCTCGAATACCACAATTTATACCTTAACAATGCAACCAGTTTTCATGAATTTCAGGCTAACATTAGACATTCATACAAGCAGAATTAGACAATTTTTCCAGCATATAAAATGTTCATTTATAAGTCTATTTTTCATAGAATTTAACCTCATAGCATTTTGACCATTATACAAGGAATTACATCACATGTTCTAGAAGCTGTTCTAGAACCAAAATCAGCAGTCCTCTACAATTTCAAGTGGACTATCATATAGAAATATTTAGCCCTAAGTTGCCTCTACAAAGTTATGGGTATATTACTTATGTAAATTATAAAATTAAAATTATCTCAATTTAAGCTTCCTAACTCAATTTATACTTAAATTACAGCAACTAGTTTTTGATTCTTATATGCTTCTTCTTATCAATCCTCCTTCAAAATTTATGCTCAAATCAATTGATCAACCTATCATATAACAAATAATTTTTCTTCTCCATTTAACCACATACATATATGAGGGTCCTAAGAATCCCATACCTTGGCCGAAAATCCCCTAGCCTCAATCTTGTTCCTTCCCCTTTCCTTTGCTCTTCCTAACTTCTTCTTCTCCTTTCACAACAAGTCATCCATTTAACAAGAATTCCAGTATTTTACTTACTCAAACCCTAACAAAAATAAAAAGAAGATGAACTATCAAATTGATATGCTTACCTTAATGTTTACACTAATTGCCCTTGATTAATTTCCACATGCAATGATTTCTTCTTCAAGATCATATAAAGGTTTATCAATGGAGGTGAATAAAGGAATAAAAGAAATTCTATAATTTTTTCCCTCATGTTGTCATCCCTATTTCTCTCTCTTTACATAATGATGACTACTTATACAGGCAAGGGAAAATTCCCTCTTCAATCTTTCTCTTTTTGTATGTCTCACTGAAGCCTCTCACCTTTTTGCATGTTGTAAATTGACCTTCCCTTTTATTCTATCTCTTAAACCAACCTATCAATTTATACCTTTAATCACAATTAACCCTTAAGATGCCATATTTACAAATTTACCCCAAAATTAATACTTCATACTTCAATTATACCCTTAAATATTATTAAACTAGAATTTTAAATTTTACTTTCATGCAATTACTATAATATAATGAATTTATCAATTGTTCCACACTTTAAGTGAAATTCACAATCTAAATTTAATCTCAATTAATTATAACCCTATTAAAACCATGCATTTTTAACTAGGGTCATGTTAGGGGTCTCACACTTCTACTCCTGGTGTTTGCCTATACCTTCTTCTCCACCCTCTTTTCCTTCTCATCCTCGGTCTTAGAACTCCATATATCCACGGGCACTATTACCCTTTCATCCTCACTTGTACTAGTGGAATCCTAGTAATTAATCATAAAAACTGGCTGATTTTCTTCACTTTGTTTTATTACTTTTAAGGATGGAACAAGTAACAACCATATACTCATTCCAAAATAGGTCCTTTATCATGTACCACTCTGGTAAGCTAGACCTATTCCTAAGCATATGCATTTTAGTTGATTTTAGGAAGCTTAGAACTATTTTTATGATTGAATAAGCCCTAGGTTGGCATTTGTGTGATTTTAGAATAGCCATTGTGTAATTCTAGTAGCTACTAGATGATCTAGGTGTGACTCACAGCCTTAAGTCATAAGGCTATAACTCATCATGACTTGCTTCTGCATTGCCCAATGACTCACTTGAGGGGACATAACTTAGTTAAGGCCATGACTCGCTTCCTTTAGAGCATGACTCGCTCCTCCCCTCTCTTTTGTGTGTCTATAACTCACCCTTGCCTTTTGTGTTGTGAGTTTCATTTTATTTCCTTTTAGATCTAATTTTTTAATTTTTTTTCTTTTTTCCATATTTATTTATTTGATTTTGTTCTCCAATTAGCTGTATAATGTTTTTTGTCCTTTTTTTCTGTCTTTATCTCAACATTATTGTTTATTGTTAATATAATTTATAGTTCATTTGTGTATTATTATTATTATTATTATTATTATTATTATTATTATTATTATTATTATTATTATTATTATTATTATTTACATTGAATTATTTTAATCTCATTTATAATTTAAAGTAATTTGATTTTTGTACGTCAATTTTTTAATCATTATTCTTTCATACCTTTCTTTATAATGATTTTTTCGAATGCTTAAGTACAAAGACGCTATGTACTACCCATCTCTATAACATATTACTATCCTTTCACATGTTATATTATTATACTATAAGCAATGAACTAATCTTTACTTAACAACCTTGTATAAATATCTTATAGGAAAATTAAACCATAACATATGAACTTTACTATTAAAATTTTACTTTTGTATGAGTCTTTTTAAACATCACAATATTTCCATATACTAAACATCTATACTACACAAAATTTTAACATAATTTAAAACTTCAAAACAAAAAGAAAAAAATGAAGACTATATACTTTCAAATCTTCTAAGACTTGTGTTGGTCATCCCACTATAGATATTATCCATGAGAAGAAGTCCTAGCCTGACAACCTACATGGATAAAACCCATGCTAAGTTATAAAGTTTAGTGGGGAACATAAAACCTGTAGACATACCTTCAAGCATATAATCCAATCATTTAAAACTAACATTTTCGAATTACTACTCAATATTCATACCATGGCTATATTGAATGTCAATCATTTACTAAGTATTCCATTTATTTAACAATTATGTACTCTTACTAATACTTATATAACTCAACTATATATTTCTAGATTCTGTTATTTTATCCTTGTCTAATCCCTCTGCCTTACTAATCACTCTTGAACACATGTTAACATCAATTTAGATTTATAGAGATACTTATTCGTAAATCATAGAACTTTAAGTTAACAAAATGAATCTCTATGCATTAATAAATACTATTAGTAAAACATGCCTTATACATATGTGTATTATAATCCACGTATTAAGATGTATAATAACAACCTTAATTAATTGTTACCCTTATTATGCCATTTCATCCTTTCCTTGGGTACCATTTGGATTTCCTAAGGCATTAGATTATTAATTTTATTTCTATCTCACGCTTCAATTCATATTAAGTTCACCAGTTATAAGTTCATAAATCATTTATTTTTACATGTAAGATGTTACACATCATTTCTCAATAAAAAGCAAGAAATGAGTAGCTATAAGGAAAGCATATAAGCCAATGCAACTATTGAAAGGCATAACTAAGCATAAATACATACATATATCTTGTGTTCCTAGGTATATGAAACACTTTAAAATTACATCAATGATTTCATTCATATAATAATAAAATACTCTTTCCCTCTATGTCATGATTTTTTATATACTATACATTGATGCAAAGTAATATATAAATAAAATCAAGTAAAACATATGACCATAAGATTATGTATTCACTAATATAACTATTAATAAAACATCCGTAGTGTGCAAGTTTATATGCATAATCTATAGGTCAAGTATATACATGTGGTACTAAAATGCTAAATAAATATAATTATAATGTAACCTCCATTTTACTACATATTTTCTGTATGCAATATAGGAATTTTATATAGAAATAATATAAAGATCAATTTAAGAACTATCATGCTTCTTTAATCATTTAATTTAATATGATGCTTTCTTTACTTTGAATTAGGCCTGCACTTTTCTATAAAAGTGGATAACAGGTTAAATTATAATAGTAGCACCCAAAGGTACGAATAAAATACCCAAGGGTATTAGACTTTAGACCCAAACGAGGCCGAATTATACTGTATTGGGACCTAAATAGGGTCAGTTATACTATATTTTATGACCCAAACTGGGTTGGCTACAACCCAAATGGGGCTGTTTATGATCTAAATGGGATCATGTCTATATTTTATAACCCAAACAGGGTTGAAACTATACCATCGCAGCTACAAATTACCCTTATAGGCATGCCTATCTATCCACATCCTAGACACAATGCAGCCATTTAAATCTCTTTACTTTATCTTTCTGTACTTTACTCTTTTCACATCATATACATATATACTTATACATACGTACTCTTGTATATCTAGGAACAGGGTATCATATACATGTTCATGTAAAAACTTTCTATAATTATGTTATCATATACATATTTGAGTAGTATTATACTCTACTTGTAAGTGGTTCAAAGGCATGTAACTCTTTCACATATGTATGATGATGATACTTATCATCATGCTATACAGAGTTTCTCCATTCATAAGATATGTATATAATGTCTATATTTTATGTTTTCTTAAAACATTTAACATGGTTTTAAGATCACATGTTGAGTATGCTTAAACTATTCATTTATTCTCAAGTATTATGATACCATACTTGTAAGATGTAATCTTAGAAACTATGAATGCATGTAAACATCATATGTGTATTTTATCATTTCATAAGTACACACATTTTTTATTCTTTATGTCTATCTACCATATATCTTTATACTTAAACACATCATCACATATTCATAATAGTTTAACACATTAAGCATAAATAATTAATATATTATAACCATTAGAGCTGTTCCATTGTATATGTGACTCCCATTCCATGTTTGGATCCCAATCATGTAAGTCCATACTATATAAATAACTAAAACATATATCATAAATATATCCATAAAAAATCTCATGTGTTATGTAAATATCTATAAACATACCATACAGTAATTATGTATAACCTTTATGATGGCATATTGGTGTAGGCACACACATGAATACTTCTACTATTCCAAGTAATCCAAATGAATCATGTATACTCATATGCATGTCATAACAACATATTGTCTTAGGTCCATTAGTGATTTTACAACCTTATTGCTTATATTCTTTCTTATAGTTATAAATCACTGCATGTCGTACTTTTAATATTAACTTATAATTTTCAATCATTTATTTATACCCAAAATAAATAACTCAATTCATAGAGTCATGTATATTCTATTCTAAAGCATGCATAGGCCTGTCGCAAGCGCGACATTCACCAAGGTCACAGCAAGGAAGGAAAACATGTGAGATGAATAACAAAAGAAGAATAAGTGTAAAGGGAGAACCTATACTCTGTCGCACGCGTGACAGGAGTTGTGATCACGACAGTGTTAAGGAGTTCCTTCCCACTGTTCATGTAATACAATAGTTTCAACCGAACTTTTGTCTTACATGCTATCTTCAACTCATTAATACTTATTTATAGTAATGTACTATTAAAATCTAAGTCATTTTCTTTACTTTTAAACACCTTAAATTTCAATTACAACTTAATAATAAAATTAGATCCAATACTTGCTGTAAAATATAGTAACAAGTTCAACATGAAAATCTACCAATTTTATACAATTAACTTTCCTTTCTTACTTCCACCTATGAATCCTTTTAAATTTATCAATCTTTAAACCTTAGGTCATCTTGTTAAAACAAATAAACCTTAAGATAACTACATGTAGAGATTTTTAATAAACTAGTCACTAATTCTCTCAAACTATCATTTTTGATCTTCATCAAACAAGACATATGCAAGGTCTAAAATTCAGATATCATGACTATAAACCATACCAGCATCCCAAAGGCATCCATTACATAGTATAGATACATTTAAACACATTACAACCACATGCAAAATGAGAAGTTTCCAAACCTGACATGTAACTTTAGATCTTTCATCAACCCCTTTTTTCCTCCACTACTTCCTCTTCCTCTTTTCTCCTAGCTAGCTTATATCCTTGAAGACATCTCTAATCAAGCTTTCCTCATATGTATGATGAAGAAAATAGAGGGTTGTTCTTTGGGTGAAGGGGCCATATTTACAAAAGAGATGAGATATATATTTATAGATTTTTAGACAGAGATGGAGATGGGGAAGTTACAGATTTTATGAGAGAGAAAGGAGAGGGAAATGTTTCTTAGTTTTTTTTTTCTTTTTAAATGGCCAGCTCCAATACCACCACCTCCCCCCCCCTTTATACTAGATTTTAGGGGGTTTATAAGTGAAAAATGACATCAAGTATGGCCCAAAAACAAATGCACTAATAACCCTTATATTTTCTCAAATTGCCAATACACCCCAACTATCTTTCTTATATTGCAATTTGGCCTACTAAATCACACCCTTTGTTATAATTGACCACTTAACTATATTTTTATTCCAATTAAATACAAAATAAAATAACTATTTTCCCCTTTATCACTTAAAACATTTAATTCTCAATGTCTTAACTTATAATACTTCATCTAATTAAGCTTAATTAGACCTTATTAACATGATATTACCCTTGAATTCTATTAGGACCTATTTTAGGTCCTTGCACGCTAAATAATTTTGTATAAGTTTGAGTAGAATTTTTCTATAACTAAAGGGACCAATGTTTTGATTTCAATTAACCAAACATAACATGTAAATTAAGGATCTTTTTCTTAAATACAAATGATTCTTTTACCTTAAAATTAATTAACATGATTATTTTTCTAAAGCTATAAAGGATCAATTATCCCATTTTTTATTCAAACTGCACCTAAAATCTTTCCCTTTTGTAGATATGCATGTGAGGACCAATATCCTTATCCAAAAAGACTCAATAGATTCTCCGATTTCATGTATGATTATTTTACTAAAAGTGTAATTATTTTTTTGTTTCCTTGTTTCTATTATTTTACAACTTTTTAATATGCTTGAAATGTGCCCTTTTAATTCTTTCCCATGAGAAATGTTTGAGAAGAGGTTGGAATGATTAATCATAGAGCACTCATTTATATAAACATTAACCAAATTACAAATAAGAGTGAAGTTTGAACGATCTCTGGTTCCGTCTTTATAAGGTTAGAACTCACTTTTTCAATGTTCTATTGGATGGTGACTCCGTGATACCTGTCTTGTAGTACCCAGCAAACATCCTTGTAGATTTATCATCAACAATAGATAGGAATAAAATCCTATCTATTGCAAAATGACAAGCCTTCAAGAGTTAAATGAACATCTATTCAGCCTCAAGCCCTAAAAATGGGGTTTCGAGTATAAATCGGTTGCCTTCGAAGTTCGGCACACGTCATAGAGTTAAACGAAAAAGCTTCAGTCTAATTGCATCAATAGAGACTCCTTGAATCTAAACCATATCACTAATTTCCAAAAATATATCCAAGTGTTGTATTGGGTCTTCCAATTTTGATCTAGAAAACTGATTCCTTTGAACCATAGCGATCGTAGTCGATTTAAGCTCAAAGTATGGTTATCGAGGTAGTAAAATTGTTCAATGCTCCTCATTTAACCTTGGAGTAGCATAATCTCTGATTGTCCTAGGTCTAGGATTCTCTTGATGTTGAGTTTGTTGTTGCTCTACTCCATGTGGATTCTCGGGAGGTACATTAGGACGTATTGGGTCATCTATATTTCTCACTTGATTTTTAAAGTCCTCTTGATTTTAGGATCAAACAGTGTTAATTGTTGCAATCTCAATCTATTCATACACCAATTTCACCTAAAAGGAATAGATAAACAAAAAAAATTAAGAAAAAGAAAAACACATAGAAATACTCAATCAAAAATTCACACAAAAATGCCAATCCTAGGCAACAATGACAAAAACTTGATCAGAACTCAACAAATATATTGAATCGGCAAAGTAATATAGAAGAATATATTTAAGACCTCAAAAATATTGTACCATAGAGATTGTGTTTGCGAAAGAAAATTAATTGCTTGCTAATATATGCAAAGAATTCCCTAATTGTTTTGTTGATTAAATTTATATCTACTCGAATTAACTAAACAAAAATAAAGTAAATTAAATTGAAAGTGCATTGCAATCAAGAGCAATAAAATTATAGAATAGAAATTAAGATAAAATAATCACTAAAAATGCTGCTCAAGTCTCTAATCCTCCCCATACCCAATGCAAATTATATTTTTAACATACGATTAATATGATCTAGATGTGGATGACCCAACAAAGCCCAAGTTTCCCATTCTGAAGCTAACTACTCTAACTATTTGAGTTTCCATTCTGAAGCTAACCAAATAGCTAGCTTAAACACAGGTCTTATAAATCCTAGATATAGATTGATTTTTAATTCTGGAGCCAATCAACCTAATACCCCTTCATTCCTCACCTATAGCTAAATCCATAATGCAATAACTACATATCTAATAGCCTATCTTCTAGAATCACTATCAAACATACAACTACAACGTGCAAAAATAGAGCATTTAGACATTCAAACCAAACAAGCATAAATCCATTCATCTAAAGTAAGAGAATGATAAAATACTTGCATGAAATGAACATTGATATAATCACAAGGAGGAATAAGACATCTAATCATATATATAAATCAAAATAGCCCAAAGTTTTACATGGGTAAGAGGATTCATAGATCCCCAAGCAACAAGTTCACTACTCACTACACATTGAATAAAATAAAGAGACAAGAGAGAAAGAAACTATTAAAACCATATTGATGAATTTGGATTTGAAATCTAAATAAGCTTATATTCTCAAATCTTAGTAAGTCTTTATTGAAACTAAACTAAAACTATGATCAATTAATAAAAATCCGGTGTTTAATTTATAAAACTATTAAAATCAATAAAAGAAAAGTGTTTACACTAAAGAGAATGTTTAAAAACACTAAAACTATTGAAGAAAATATAGAGAAAATGAAAATCTTTGTCTCCTCTTCTTGCCAAACAGACTCTACCTTTTATATCCTTAGTGAGTCACAGTTGAAACTGATTTGTCTTTATGTTGACTAAGCAGTTACAAGTGTACTTTTGAAGAGATCACGGTTGAGACTGATTTGTCTCAGCCGTAACCAATGATACTAGATTGAATTTCTTTGAAAAGTGCCTGAGTCACGGCTGGAACTAGATTGTCTCAATCATGACCTTTAATGAAACAGTAAGTTTTGGAATTCTTTAAGAGTCACGGCTCAGACCAATTACTCTCAGTTGTGACCAAAGTCAAACTTCTGCACAAAAGTCAAAAATTTACCAATAAGCACACTAACACTCAATAATTATAAAAATAATCCAGTTTGGCAACAAGGTAAAGATTTAGCATATAAAACACTTAAAACACACAAAACGAGATAAAAATACAGATAAAAATGCACTGAAAATAAACACTAAATTAGAGTTATCAAGTCCTTAAAAATAGAAACCATACCAAAAACCAAAAATTAAAAACCATGACCAAGTATATTGGATTGTTTAACTAAAAAATTTGGTTCAATTGTAGACTGATTTTGTTGTTAACTATACTTTCTGTTTTTTTGTTCACCCCTAGTAACACTTGAAAATTTCTAATTTATTAATAATACATTTTCAAACCATGAATAATAGTTTCCAAGATGAATAGTGAAGTACAACCTGGGACATGTATTGCACTTTTCCGAGCTATGAACGCCATTTGGGATAAATTTGATGATCGAATTTAAAGCAAAAATGAGTCCATTTGGTCAAAGTTGACCAACGATATCAAAAAAAATTAAATAGAATGAGTTGTATATTATGTCAATTATGTATTTTAAGCAAAGAGATCAAAAAAGTCAAAGTTGATCTCGGAACACTAGAAAAAAGTTAAAATCAAACCGATTAAATAAAAAATTGAATCAAATATATCAAATTGCTTATGATTTGAATTTTAGTTTTGATCATATCTTTTAATTCTAACTGTAACCCAAAAACAACTTATTCAATAAATAAGTAATTCAGCAAAAAAGTGACTCAAAAAAAATCATGATTCAAAAATCTAAACCCGAAAAGAACTTATCGCAAGCCGAACTTGAATCCACCCAACCCATTTGCTGGGTCTTATATTATTATTAGTCTTCATTTTATTTTTTTTTTTTTCAATATTAAACACCACATGAAATTGCATATAGTTAATAACATATTCTGTTCTAAATTTTCATTAGCATGAACTTTTGACGAAATTACTCATTATATATATTACTATCTCGTACCATACATGAAGAGAACAAGAGGCTTTTCAGCGAAGTATAAATTGAGTAGAACGACAGATCTTAGACCACCCTATGACAAGTAGGATGGAGATTCTGGAGAAAGCAACTGCCCTTCTCATTTTATTTCTCATTTTGAAAACGAGACATTTTTGAAAGTGATGGGTTACCGTAGCTAAGCTTATTCAACGTGCACTTATATACACCATTCGATCATCCAATCCACATAAAATATATATATTTTTTCTTTTGATCGGACAATACGTCCAATATGTACTGAAGCATATGCCAAATTTTTCTAAAATATAATAAAACAAAATTTTTATCCTTTTCCAGGTTTTCAGTTGATTGCTTTTTTAGCGGTGAAAACAAAGCTTTTCAGTGGTTTTTTTCATCAAACCAGACCGAACCATCAACCAGTTCGCAGTTAAACCAGTCCAATAGGCCGTTCTGGTCCAGTTTCAGGAACACTGCACGACACATGGTTTAACAAATGGTAATTATATATATCACTAAAACTAAAATTTACAAATTAATTAACAATTCCAACATGACTACCATAGTTAATAACTTTGTCAAAATAAAAAAAAAAATGGGGAAAGTACTTTCATGTTTCAAGCCAAGTGAAGGTTCCCATGACCAAATATTTACTGGGAAGATCCCCTGGTGTTGGTGAAAGGTATGTAATTTTCCTCCTGTAAAATTTTTATTTAATTAGGATTACCGTGAATAATTAGTATCGAAAAGTTAAGTATGAAAGCTAAAAGATCAAACCTCTGAAGATCTACGTCTGTGACATAGATGAACCCAGCAACATTACTGCATCAAAAATTACACAAGGGTCACTAAAGAGACAATGATTTTAAAATATTTCAAGAATCAATTTCAGATCCAAAAATCATATTTTTGTTCCATTATGATTGCGTTGCCTGTCTATTAGCCAACAACTCATCAAAAACCATTGGTGTTGAACAGACCCTTAATACTCTAAAAAAACATGTCTTGAAGAGTATAAAATTACCTTGAAACAATTTGATCTGCCTCTTGAGCATATGAAACAGCAAGAATGACATGGAGCAGATCTCGGTCGATACTAACAATTGTAACTCTGAGAGGGTTGGCAACAGGGTCTGCACCAATTGGTAGAGCTGATCTTGGGGCTTGTGGCCCACCGCCAATTCGACATACATTGAAGTCATTAAAATTTGTGATATTTGAATGAGGTGAGAGATCGTTAGCAATGCCATAAAAATATTCCTGGAAGATAGAACAACATGTGCCAGCATTATTATCCAGAAGAAAAGAATGATAATAAAATAAAACAAACAAACAGCACAATCAGGACTCTAAATTAGCATGAATATTAGATACTACAGCCAGCCCATATCCTTCTGAGCGGAAAAAAAAAATCTCATAGAGTTGACCAATTTAATATATTAAAAACTAAGATTTGGTCTCATATTAAGTGCATCATTATCTTGTCACCAGTAAAAACCATTTCAATAAAGTACTACACATGTCGAAAGTCTCAATGAGAAGGAAGTTCATGTCAATAAAATGGAGGTGAGACCTGGAGTAGAATTTTCAAAATCTATTAGCATAAGCAAGATGCAATTACCCTAATCCTATAACTCCTGGCTTTCTGGCGGACTTTTGAGCTCCTAGATACAACGCCACCTGACTTCTGAAGTTTCACAACATCTACATTGGGTTTGTTCCTTAATACATCCCTCAGCATGCTGAAAAGCTTTTCCTGCACGATTTAGAAAGAACGTATATACAAAATTCAAGATGGTGGGAAAGCAGAAATAATTGGAGGAACAAAAAGCAAAAAGTTAACCAATTTGCTGAAGCTCTTCGTCTTCAGGTCTTCATAATTTTTTGTCTACCAGGTTATACTGCCTTCCTCACATGGCTCATAACCGAAACAAAGTAGCTTGGCAAAGACAGATTGCATAATTTTTGAAAATAGAGCAGAGGATAATATATGTTCTCTTACTGTGACAGGAACCATGCCCCATCTTAGAGAATGTAGTTTCAAATGGAAACTCTATCAAGATTTCATAAATACAAACAAACCCTATTTAAGAATATTGTAGTGTTCAATGGCACATGGTTACAGAGATGAACTAGAAATAGTTCACTGATCAAGCATACAGCTAAGAACAATAATATAAAGAGGAAAATCGGAAAAGAAGCATCTCATGAATTAAGATTCATGCAGAGTTTATGTTTCTTAGAAGCGAGAAGCTCAGCATTCAACACATATCAGTTTCGCTGTCTGACAGACTATAATCCATCAGACAATTCATGCAAAGTTCATGTTTGTTGGAATCGAGAAACTCAGCACTCAACACATATCAGTTTCTCTGTCCAACAGATTATAACCTATCACACCGAATCCCATATTTGCAATATAAATAAAATCTTAAGGAAATATCAGGAATGAATATCCATATAAAGACGAGAGAATGTAGCACCCAGATAACGTTAAAAACTTAACCATTAAAAACTGATTAAAAGAATAAGAAATAAATATTCGGGATGTTTAAATCATATACCTGACCCAAAACCAAGACAACATTGGCACTAAATGTATCGATTGCATGCAGAATCAACTGAAACAAAACAACATAAAAGGCAGTAAACAATAGGTTCAAATTTCTCATATTAAAATAACTATGGTGCTCACATGTAAGTAACATCACTTATTTTATAGGGATTTAAAACTCAATTACCTCATAGCCCACACCTTCTATCCACCCCATTGTGTTGATCACCATGCCTGCCGCACGAGATTCAGCATTGCCAATAAACTGTCTCTCTAATATGTGCGAAAGTTCCTCTACATGTTTTTTGTACAAATCTACATTTTGGCTATAAGCATATATACATTTTAAAAAATAAACTCATATATTTGGTGGTAATACATTATTGGGAGCAGTTAATCACACATATTTAAGTTAGGCTTTCATTTGAATGAATGAACACATCAAGAAAAGCCATTGAAAATGACTGAAAATACAAAATTAGTTACCTGGGATTCGTGTGCCCATAGAAGTAAACAAGTGGCATTTCAAGAGAAATGCCTTCCACTGGATCAATGGGCAACTCGATAGGGGTGGCAGCAATGCATCCAGGGATTGTTATTGATCCTTGGCCAATATCCAAGTCCACAAAAGTAGGTTTCCAACCTTGTTTAGCTGCCCAACTTAGAAGCATTCTTGAAAAGGTGCTCTTTCCACAATCTGTAGGTCCCACTACAATCACCCTAGGACCCTGGGGTAACCATATTGGTACAATAGTTAAGCACCTCATGCAATCACCAATGCAATCACATAAGCACGTAAGTTGTAAGCTTGCATGACATCAAATAAAAAACTCCACTCATAGCTCCTGGATTAAAACACCAGATTGAGTAAAATTGAAATATTACCTTTAAACATTTGCAAAAGTAGAATAATTACATGTATATGACACATATTCAATTAGGCAATCACTACATGGACTTCACCTAAAGGTTAGGTCCATAATCATATATAGAAGCCCCAAAATAAGAACACTCACTTTCCCCTTTCCAATTGGTTCATTTTAATACTGACAATGAATCGCTAGCTCTGTCGCATAATGAAGAAAACAACCTATTGACCATATCAGGAACCTGTTAAACATCTAGTAAACCATTCAAAACTACCTGAGAAGACTCGGAGCGTTTAGCGCAAGATCTTCGGCCTTCAAGCACAGCATGAACATTTACATAACTAACCATGGGAGTCTGCAGACCAATTATTGCAACTGAAATAAGAAATCAAATAAATAAATCTACTAAGAAATTGAAAACAGTAAGCCAAAAGTGCACCTCATCAGCAGTGTAATCAGTTTCTGTAGGACCATCCATCTCAATTGTAGCTCCATACCAAGTGAACACCTGCCATCCAACATATGAAAGCGAGAGAGAGAGAGAGAGAGAGAGAGAAACAATTATACCAATACTAAATTTCAGCTCTGGAGGTACAGAATAACAAACAATCTGAAAATTTTTCTTCGAATCATGAATTGGTTATTGAAAGAATTGAACTTTACCGCAAACTTTAAGCGGGGAGGGAAAGTGAGCCACATCTCGGGCGGCAACTCAGTGCCAAAGATCTCAGCTGTGCCATTTAACAGCCTCAAGCGAAGCGGCATGTCATTTGCTACTTCGATTCTGAGCTCGCTCTCTCTCTCCAATTTCACTTGCTTAATCGTCGGGGCTGCGGCAGCGTCGGTCATTGCAGTGGCGGGACCACCGTAAGCCATGTTGTAGTGTGTCTGATTTAGCTTTAGAGTCTAGAATCCAGAAATTGGATTGGGGATTTTCCGGTCGATGATAACTAGTCTAAATTTGCCCTATCTTTACAAGGCCAGCCACATATAACCCTTTATTTATTTATTTATTTATTTATGTAACCACTAAGTAGTATTAGTCACCAGTGTTATCCGTATAATTGTCTAACGTAATGTTTGTTAACTTTGAAAAGATTGAAATGAAAAGAAAATAAAATCATTCTAATTTTTTTGATCTTTTTAAGTGTTTGTTAAAAAAAATAGGTCCCACAAAAAAAAATTTTTTTAATTACCTATATCTTGATATTTCAAGATATGCATATCTTGACATTGGATCAAGATATGCATATCTTGATCTTTCAAGATAAAAAATAACTAAAAAATTGAAAAAATTTTATTTTTAATTCATCCCAAAAAATTTAACAAACGATTGAAAAAAATTTTCTGAATACTTTCCAGTGTTATCTTGACTATTCCATATCTTGGTTCGGAAAGTATTCCAGTTTTATCTGAAAACTTCTTATCTGGATCGATTTAACAAACGTTCCCTAAAGCGTATAGACGAATGCAAATATACACGCGCATATCAATACACAAGGTGAAAGTACAAAGAAAAAAAACTACCCATGTTCAAAAAATGCTTGACACACATAAAAGTGCACGTAACCATACTCATAAAATTGCAAAAAAACTTATTCCTGCACTAAAACTAATGAATAAATGCATACATGTGTGCACATACCACAAACATATTATAAGACTCGCACAAAATGCACAATTATATCCAAAAAAAATTGGGCTAAAGTGCATAAATAATTACAAATGCATTCGCATACCAATGCACAATGTGAAAGCGAAAAGAAAAAACACCAATCACATTTAAAGAATGCTAGACACGCACAAAAGTGCACATAAAATTGCAAAGATACTTGTCCATACACTAAAATTAATGCACAAATACATACATGCGCATAAACACCACAAAAATGCCATTACACTATCAACAAAATTACACTAAAGCACATAGATGAATACAAATATAGACACACATATCAATAGGCAATATGGAAGCCCAAACACCAAAGACCACCCATGCTCAAAAATATCAAGACAAGCCCAAATGTGCATATGGCCGCACACTGACAAATGTAAAGATACTTATCCCTAAACTAAAATTAATGCATAAATGCATACACACATCCACACAATACAAACATGATATTAAACTCAAATAAAATGCATATTCATATTCCAAAAATTGCATCAAAGTGCATAGATTAATGCTAATATGCACACACATACCAATGCACAACCTAAAAGAACAAACATCGAAGCCATCAATGCTCAAAGAATGCTAGACACAAACAAAAATCAACACAAATTGCAAAGATACTTATCTATACACTAAAACTATTGCACAAACACATACATGCACGCACGCACACCATAAACATACTATTACACTTGGAAAAAGTAGACACTAATATCAATAAAATTGTGTTAATGTGACATCTTACGTTCATTCATAATTTCGTACGTCATGAAATATCATTAATGACTTTACATGGTTATTTAACTTGATTATCCTTTTTATGTTGTTAGCTATTAGCTTAATTTAACATTTTGTTCCTAAATTCATTTTAGCATCACAAAGTTACTATTTGTTTCGTAAAAATTTCGACAGCATAACGGCTTGTAAACTGTGCTATCCAAACCTACAAATTTGCAAATAAACACTTCCAAAAGGCAACCAAAACTCCAAAACATGTATAACACTTCTAAAATCAACCACGATCCATCATCGCAACACAGTTAGAAAATCATCATTCCATGCATATCAAATTATGCATTTACAACTAATTGTCATTCGTTATACAACAAGACTTAATACATGCCAATTATCCAATCATAAAACAAAATACAACTAAACTTCACATTGCCAAAAGAGTTACATGTACATGCCACTTTTCTTTTCCGTTGTGGAATCTTCAGTACCTGTCCCTACACATAGTTAAACAAACCACGCACTAAGCAGCATTTGTTGCCTAGTAGTGGATACAGCTACACAAAATTTTATCTATATAAAACTACTTTAAATAAAATTAACATTTTACCCCTTTATATTACTTTTAATTAATATAGTCAAATTTTATTCTCCTATTGTCATAATTTACTTTTCAATCCTTTTTACATTTATTTTTCTTATTAAACCTCACATAATTCTTACTTAAATGGATAATTACCACTTGGTCCTCAAGGCTTTCCTATTCTTCATTATTGTGCTAAATTTTCTCTAATATTATCCCTTTTGGTTTCTTTTTGCTTTTACACCATTTTAAGTTCAAAATTTACATTTTAGTCCCCATTTCTTACTTATTTGATGTTAAAACATCATATTATTATGCTATTTCAAATTATTTCACATTTTCCCTTATATTCATATAATTACATAATGTAATCTTTAAGAAAAATTCAAGAAATAAATAAAATTAAATATAGTTTTGTATCCATGAACCTCTTTTCCAAGTTCCTTTTATGATTTCTTTTACTTTCCATCCTTTCCTTCCATTTTCTCCTTTGGTTCCATTTGGTTCCCTTGAAAACTCCCTTTGGCCAAATCCTCCTTAAATTGCTTTTGGACTTTTTCCTCATCCATAATTCAATTTCAATGCAAAATATAAATTCCATATCAAAATCTATCTAAAAATCTATTTAAAACATAAAATTTTCACTAAATACACTTACTTGGATTTTTGCTCCAACCTTTTTCCTTACAATTTCTTTCGCTTTCTCCACTCAAAAAAAGCTCTAGAGATGGCTAAAAATAGAATTAAGCCATTAGAATTATTTAGAATGAAAGATAATGTAAGATTACATATAGGAGAATGAAGAAAAATGGAAGAAATGGAAAACTATAGAGAATAGCTAGAGTTCTCCAGATTTTTATGATTTTTCTCCTATTTATACCCATCCTAATTAGGACAAATTAGGTCTAACCACCTTGGTCCAACCAATTGGCCCAATTTTACTTAAATGACCCATTTTTTAGCCTAATTAATTTCTCTACTAATTTCCTTGCTCAATTTTATGGTTCCAAGTGATCCAAACCCAATTCCTTATAACATTTATACCTTTGAACCAATTACAAATTTCCTTTAACTCGGCTAATTAACACTACAAGAAAATCTGAAAATAGCAACGGAAAAATAGCAACGAAATTGATTCTGTTGCTAATTTAGCAACGGAATTTGATTTTCGTTGCTAAATTTGGTTGAATTTTTTATTGTTAGCAACGGAATAAAAAATGGTAATATTCCATTGCTAAAAAAAGAGGAAAATTTTAGCGCCAAAATATAGCCACGAAAAATAGCAACGGAAACCTATGACCGTTGCTAAATATGGTGGCATTAGATGGCGAAAAAATTTTGGGACGAAATTTAGCAACGGAAAGTTAATTCCGTTGCTATTTTGCAACGGAAATTAAATTCCTTTGCTATTTAGCAATCGAATAAATATTCCGTTGGTATTTTGGTCCCAAAAAAGTGAAAAAATTTGGGTCCAAAAATAGCAACGAAATTCAAATTTTGTTGCTAAAATTGCAACCGAAAACAATTCGGTTGCAATTTTAGCAACGGAATTTGAATTCCGTTGGTATTTTTGGTTCAAAAAAAGTGAAAAAATTTGGATTCAAAAATAGCAACGGAATTGTATTTCCGTTGCTAAAATTGCAACCAAATTAAATTTTCGTTGGTAATTTGCTATTTGCCCTAAGTATAAAAGGCCTCTTATTTCTCTGTCTTCATTTTGTCTCTCTCTTGCCCTCACCGTCTGCCTCGCTCTCTCCCTCAGCCTCGCTCACACACATTCTCAAATGTATTGATAATTTGATCTTGGAATTCTTGGTAAGTTATTCCACTTAAGTCCAATTACTGTTATACTTGAGTCCAATTACTGGGTGCTTGGCCATTTATTTTGAGAAGAAATGGAGAGAAAGTCTAACACAAGCTTAAGAAGTTCTCTACTCGATCACAACAACGTTAATAGCCACGACCAAAACCCAAAGAGTGGTGGCTCAGCCACCGCTATTCTTGTTTTCAGCTTCTTAACAACTGTTTGTGGTTCCTATGTTTTTGGTGCTGCTGTAATAATCTCATGTTTTCTTCCAATAATTTTTCTTGTATCTTTTGTAGGATCTACCAATTTGGGTTCTCCAAATGATGAAAATTTTTCTGATGTAGATGCTGTATTTTGTTGTTTGCCTCGTGGATATGTAAGAGGTTTGTTCATGTATTTTTTTGGTTTTTATTTTCAATAATTTGTCTATTGATAATTGCTTAGAGGTTGTTATATTTTGATCGAGTATGTGAAAAAATCGAAATGATGATAAGTGTATAATAAGTGATGGCAGGCTAAAAAATAGTGACTAGAAATGGACAAATAGAAGAAATTTGGTCGTTGGCAATGGCAAAACGCGTAGAGGAAGGAGTAAGAAGATAAGGAGGAGTGATTAAGTGTAGGGAGGTTTATGGTGCACTCAAATATGAACCAGTAGATTAAGAGTGAGATCCTCGTATAGAGAGGGTTTCCTCTTCAATTAGGGTGATATTGAGCATAAATGTAGCATCTCTGTCATTGCAGGTAATCCTTTTAAGATCCATTTTTGAGTTTGATTTCGTTGTCATAATTTGTTTCTTGGAAGGATGATATTGAGCATAAATGTAGCATTCTTTTGTTCACAAATTACATATCCACCAAGTGCCAATAGAAGTCTCCTAAATAAAAAATTTCCTTGAAAAACATAATACTTAATCAAAAGGATCCATTCTGAATACTGGATCTTTGACCATCAGTTTTGATTCTTTTTTCATCCCTCATGAGAAAGTTAGTCACACATGTTTCACGTGACTAGTCATCATAAATAAGGGGGGTATGTTGCACCTTTCCTACTTGCATATCCTTTAACAGCACTGTTTGTCATTTTTCTCCACTTGCTAGTGATGAGACGGTGCTGGAAGAGGGTGATTTGGTCAAGATGTAAGCTTTCTGATATAGTCCTGCTTTGGAGTTGTATTTTCGTTACCTTCCAGGCTTATGTGTATAATGTTCATTTTTATTTCTTTGTAATTGCATTGTAGTGATATGGGGTGCCATATAGATGGGTTCATTGCTGTAGTTGCACACACCCATGCTCTTCAAGAAGGACCAATTACTGGCAGGGGTGCTGATGTCATTGCAGTAGTAAATATAGCTGCTGAAGTTGCCTTAAGGCTTGTAAGGCCAGGGAAGAAGGTATTATATATCTTTGGAAATCATTTTTATATTTCTTGGATCTTGAATATTTTAAGCTTTATTGTATATTTTCCTTACAGATTTTTTGGGCAATGCAATTTGCTGTTTTTTCTTTCTATTTATGGTGTTTCTCTATTTATTTATTTTATTTTATTTTCTGCATATGCTGATGGCACATATAATTCCTGCTAGGGACCGGTTAAGTTGTTACTTGTAATCTCTTTCTATGTCCTAGCTATGAAATCTTGTTTGTATAATTACCTCACTCATTTTTCTTGTGAAGATAATAGTTTTCTCAACTTCATTCCATCTCTTTCTCCCCAGCATAGAGGGATTCTGCTCTTTTGTATGCACAACAGCTTTCACATTTTGCTTAACAAATTAATATGTCCTGACATGTTACTGCTAACGAGAGCAACTAAATCTGTCTACGATTCTCTTTCACATTTGTGCCTTAATATAGGTACTATTGGGCTTGAATATGCACATGCAATCCCACATATCAAAGAAGAGTTGATGGCAGCATCATCAATGCAATCTGGGCTCAAGCATCTAGAATTCCATTTTGCTGATGTTATGTGCTCAGCAGTAATTCCATCTAACATTCAAAAAATTTATGATCCACACCTTTTATGGGTTGGTTCTAGCGATTCAGCATTCTCAAATGCTGTACTGACATTCAATGGCTCTGAAATAGGTATAAGAATCACAAATGTTTTGCTTAAAGTTTGTTGCTAATTTTGGTTTAGATATGCACTACCTGTGCTCACTTTTATGTGTGTGGTTTGCTCAAATTTACTAGTTACAGTGGATATATTTGTCCTGAATTGCTTGCATTTATGGTACATATTCAATTCTTTTTCTCAGTGTAGAGAATTAATTTCTGATTTTGATTTTTTGGTGCTGTGCTTGCAGTCATTTTATGCTCTCTTTAAACTAGTTTAATTAACATTAATTGGTTTAATACACTAATTTATAGCAAGATCCTTTTGAAAAATCAATCAAGAAAATATAATTATTATCATTGTATGTTGTCAGGTGGCAAATCTTCTTATCAGGTGGAATAAGTTTGTCAAAATTCAAAGTTTTAACTAAAATTGCAAAACCTTGAAAAAACGGATAATTTTTTGTCATAAGACCTACTTAGATTTGTATCTCATTGTTGTATAAATAATATTTCTCATTTCCTCCCTCTAGTTCCTCATTGGTCACTTTTCGTTTTCTTAATATTGTATAAGGTATGTTAGATTTTTCTTAAACAATAAGGTCATCAAGTGGGGTTTTTACAGGTCACCTTCGTTGAAGCTCTAGATCAATTGATGCCTGGATTTGATCCTGAGTTTGGCAAGTTGGCTCAAAGGGTGTTAATCAATCCATGGAAAATTGACTATTATACTGGAGTATTTGCAAGCAAGGTATTTGAAGTTCATATTTGTGTTCATTTTTATACTGGTGGTATTGTTGGTTGCTTTCATATTTTCACTTTCCTTTTTCTGCCCTCTTGTTCACTTTACCTTAATCTTTTTTTTGTGGTTTTATTTATTTAGATCACTCCACCAAAGGATGGGAAACCAGTCACTATTAAGCTTATTGTTGCCAAAACCAAGGTACATAAAGACACCTTGAAGGTAATTTGAGTTGTCCAATCATAAATTTTGGGTGTGAGATTTGATAAAAAGCTCAAATGATGTTATTCAAAGTAAAAGTAGATTGCTTAAGTTTTTCTTTTGCCAATATTGAGACGAAAATGTTGCATAAAATTGTTTATCTCTGCTAGCATATTTTTGTCAGGTCATACTAACATAAAATGCATTTGTAAGATTGTGAACTAGTTGAAGAAAACTTGGTTAGGTTTCTTGTTTGTAGAACGGTGTAGTTAATAGACAAATAGAACTTTTCTATTTGATGCCAAGTAGCTCTAGTTTAAATTCTATAATACAGTATCTCATTATCTCATTTACCAAGGTCTAAGCTCTGATGTCCGTCTTGCATGAATTGGCTAAAACTTTAACCTGTTTAGTTCCCTCTTTTATTTCAAAGGTTCTTGGTAACTCAACTCTAAGTCATTTACCTATGTCCTTAGTCATATTTGCTGCATTTTAATATTTGGTCTCGAATAGTGAATATTACTTCTCTGTGTTTACACCATTACAATTAACTTAACTTTAGCCTTTTGGCTATAGGTAGATGCTGCACTAATTGCAACTGGAAAGGCTCTATTCACAAATGGTCTTGGCTTGGAGAATGTATGTATCCTTGGGTAATAATGTGGAAGAATCTAAGATAGATTTGATATTGATGTCTAATTGGTAAAATAGTATCTACACCTGTTGGATAGTATTTGACCTCTCACAGTGCCAAGATCATGAAATCTAATCCCGTTCACATTAGATATGATATGTACCATACTTTAATATCTGTTTAGTTGTTTATGAAACAAGAGCAGATGGTTTTCTTATAGTTTTGTTCCCTTTGAAGAAGAATTAGGTGATATATTGTATGATTTTTATTTATGTAGACGATAGTAGATAGAGATTTTAACCATGGATTTTAATCATCAAAATTTGGCTTAGTATGCACTAATTATATTCAAGCATTGTATAGTATTAAAGCAGGTTTGCTAGACCTATTTGTTGCTATTTCTGTAGTGTGTTTTCTTGGTATAATTTACTGGGCTCTAGATTAGGACATTTCAATAGTTAAATGCTGATATGAAATGTGAGGATTAGAGTGGCCCTCGATGGTGTGTGAACTTAGGTTTTATATTCTCCATGTCCTCCCCTGCCCTTTATTTATTTTTATTTTCCTTTCTGCATGTGCTAAACTTATCTTTTAAATTTTTGCATAAAATTTTTAGTTTCGGCAATATTTTTTGGTCTAATCTGACTAGCTTCTGTTGTCACTATTCCATAATCTTTTATTTTCATGCAGTTGATATACAGACCTGGCACTGGAGAGATACTTGGAGTTCATATTTTTGGATTGCATGCAGCTGATCTTATTCACGAAGCATCTAATACTATAGCTTTGGGAATACGAATTCAGGTAGGCATTCTTGACCAGTCACCATTTGTATCTCTTCAATTGCCTTTATGTCCGCTACTTGCGAACTGGAAGATCATTCTTAGGCTGCTATTTCCTTCATTCATGAAGTCTCTCTCTGGATGTTATTTGTAACCTAAAAATGCTCTCAGTTGCTCCAATACTGGCTAGAATTTTTTGCATCTGATACTCATTCTTTAAAAGGAAAAATATAAGTGGATTCCACTGGCTCATGCAGGACATAAAATTTGCAATTCATGCCCTTTTTTATATATGCTGCAATTCAGCAAAAACCAGATTTAACCTCTCATCAAAATCAACAATTATTTAGTGACAGAATGTCGACGAAAAATCCGTCGCAATTTTTTTATAATTTTGGCTGAATTTAGCAAACAAAACTCCAATTCGGTTGCTAGAAATAGCAACGGAAACTGATATCAGTTGCTAAATATAGCAACGAAAATTCTAATTCCGTTGGTAAAAAATAGCAACGGAAAATAATTTCCATTGCTAAAAATAGCAACCGCCAAATTTGCAACCGAATGTTCCGTTGCTATTTTTCGTTGCTAATTTTTATTAGCAATGGAAATTCAACAAATTCGGTTGCTAATTTCCGTTGCTATTTCCTAATTTTCTTGTAGTGTAAATTAACCTCAATTTTTTTTTTTATCATTTTTCTAAAATAGGTGTTTCACTCATCAGAATACTTTGAAATTTTATCCCGTATACCCAAACATATGAAGGAGAGTTTTTTTAAATTTATAGTAATTTTGAGATTATTTCGGTATAGTTCTAACTTTGGAGGAAAAGTCAGCTGGTTCAAAACCCGAAAATTCAAAGTCATCAGAAAAATTATTTTTTACTTTTAAATATTAATTAGGGGTATTTCTAGTAGATATGAAAAAATGGTCAAACTTTCATTCAACCCTTTCTACGGTACTGAGCAAATCCTTCGCTGTCTGTTTTGGGAACCTATTTGAGCTTAATTTCCCCTCAAATTGCAACATGAACTCCATTTAACTCATCTTATCTCATTTAATGGTTAACTAAAACTTCCCAATAGGTGACCCATCCTCATATTTCTCTAGCTCAAGCACGTTGAACACTAAAGCACCTATAAATTTTACTATGCTATACTACTGTAATCACATTGATAACTGTCCCAAGGTTACTATTTATGCTCTTACATATAATATACATGTCAGATGAAAATTTAGAGTGTTACAATTAAAGTGCTTAGATAAATGCAAATATGAACACACATACCAATGCAGAGTGTGAAAACATAAAAAAAAAAAAAATAATGTACCTCAGAAAGTATATGAATGAGTAGCATGATTAGAGTAGTAATGAATTATGAAATAGAACATAAAGGTATTAATGCAAAAGGTAGTGATAATTTAGTAATTTGACATTTTGGCATGCAAATGTCGTGATGCCCTCACAGTTTGGATCGTCAAAAATGTACTTTTTTCTGGGTGAATAATACCACCTAGGGCTTGTAAAAAATTTTCAACACCATTGAAAAGAAAAATTCATGATGAGTCCGGTGGTATAATTTGAGGTGAAATTGATGTCAAATAGTCCTTCAACATAGACAAAGAAAAAAATTTCAAGACTATATTGAGGTTTGAGCAAAATTTGACTGGTCCAAAAATATTCTACAGACCTCTAAAAATTAGTTCATTTACTTAGACCTATTAGAAATAATCTCAATTAATATTTGGAAGTGAAGGATTATTTTTTTGATAATTTTAAATTTTTGGATTTCGGATCGATAATTATTACCTCCAAAGTTAGAAATATATCGAAAAAATTTTGGATTGACCCAAAATTTTAAACACACCTTAATAAATATTTTTTTAAATGTTGGCTTAACTTTTAGGGAAATTTGATGAAGAAAACATTTAAATCCAAAAAATGGTGATAAATGGAGGTTATTTGATTATTTAGGTTAAATGGCACTCAATCACACCCTTGACTCACTAAAGGGTGTGAGTAACTCAAGGGCATGAATCATAATCACTCACTCCCAAGGGGTGTGAGTGAGAGTCGATCGTAATTAAGAAAATGATGTCATGTGGCTTAAAATAAACCATTAGATTAAATAGTAAATAAATTAATCTTTGCCCTCCATTTAATGTATTAAAGGGGAAAATAAAGGGAAGTAGAAATCTATATAAATCACTCCAAAATTTAGCCATCTTTTTCCTTCATCTTCCAAACACTCAGTCACCATTTATTTTCTTTCAGCTTCCATTTTCCACCTAATTTTCAACCCAAATTTCATCTAGATACCCTAAAAATCATCCTTTCCATCTTAGATAAAGGATTGAAGCAAAAAATAAGTTTGGAAAGTCAAGAATTTTAGTGAGACAAAATTTACCAAGTGAGTGAATTTTTGTGTTTTTATTAGAATTAATTACAAAAAATGGTAGGTTATTATTTTCTTTTGATTTTGGATGGAAAATTGAAGAAAAATTCACGGAAATTCCTTATGTATAATTCAGTTTAGGTGAGGAACAAGAAGAAGAAAAAGAGAAAAGAAAAGAAAAGAAAAGGGAAAAGAAAAGAAGAATTGAAGAAATCAATGTGAATTATGGTATATAGATACCTAAACTAGCTTATTTCATGAAAATCTAGGTTATATAATTTAGGAATTTATATAATTTAGGAATTTATGTGTAGGTTATGTCTACATTTAAATTAATTATAGATTAATAAAATTAAATGTTAAATAATGAAATTGGTATGAAAAATTACATGAAAGAATGATTAAAAGTCTGAAAATGGAATTGGAACCCATTATGTAACTTATGGTTCATGTATGTAATGTAATCTATAATTTGATTTAATGGTAAATTAATGTAATTAGGCGATAAATAATGAAATATGTGATGTCAAATGTGATCAGCGCTCAACAAGTTTACTAATCAGAAAGTAATATAGAGGAGTATTTTTAAGACCTTAAAATTATTGTACCTTAGAGACTGTGTTGTGAGAATAAAATTATTTGATTATAAATATATGCAAACAATTTACCCAATTGTTTTCTTGATTAGAGCTACAACTACTAGACTTAAGTAACCAAAATTAAAGTAAAATAAATTGAAAATGTAAAGCAAGCAATGGCAATAAAAACAAAGTATAAAAATTAGAATAACACAATTACTAAAAATGTTGTTCAAGGATCAAATCCTCCCTATACCCAATGTAGAACATATTGTTAACATAAAATTAATATGAATCAAATATGGATGACCCAACAAAACCTAAGTTTTCCATTTCGAAGCCAACTACTCTAACCACTCAATTTTCCATTCTGGGTCTAATCGAATAGCTAACTTAAGCATCGATCTAATAAATCCCAGATACGGATTGACTTCCCATTTTAGAGCTAATTAACCCAATACCTATTCATTTTCCACCTATTTCTAGATCTACAATTCATTAACTCTAGATCTCATAGTCCCCATTTTAGAATCGCTACTAAAATTGCAGTTAAAACATGCAAAAATAGAGCATTCATGATATCCAATCCAAACAATCATAAAACCAATTCAACTTAAATAAGAGAACGATTAAATACTTGTATAAAATCAATGTCAAGATCATCACAAGAGGAAATGAACACATCTAATCATATATTATATCAAAATAGCATCAAAGTCTTCCATGGGTATAAGGATTCAAAAATCCCCAAACAACAAAAATAACTACTCACTACATATTGAGTAAAATGAAAAGATAAGAGAGAGAGAAAGAAATTCTTAAATCTATTAATGAAATATGGATTTGAAGTTTAAAAAGTTCTCTTCTCCAATCCAAATAGTTTTCGATAGAAAAATAACTAAAACTCTGCTTACTACTGTAAATCTAATGTTAATCTATCAAAATCTGTTGAAAACAATGAAATAAAGTGTTTGCAATAAAGAAGATAGCTTAAAAACCCTAAAACTATTGAAGAAAATACGGAGAAAAATGAAATCTATGTCTTCTTCTTTTTACCCAAATAGATTTTTCTCTTTTATAGTTTTGAGGTGACATATGGCAGAGACTATTTACTCTCTGCCATGCTTAGGCAATTATAGGAGTACTTTTAAAGGATACATGATGGAGATTGATTAGTCTCTGCCGTGCCTGATGATTCTAGACTGATTTTTTTGAAAGCTACCTTGGCCACAATAGAAACTATTTAGTTTATACCGTGTGTAAAATCAAACTTTGATAAAAATAAAAATTTCACCATTTAGTAGACTAACACCTAATAAATTTTAAAATAATCCATTTTGGCATAAAGAAAGAGATTTAACACATAAAACATGAAAAACACACAAAATGAGATAGAAACACAGATAAAAACACACTAAAAATAAACATTAAATTGGAGTTATCAAAATACATGAAATTATAATTAGTAATGTAACATTAGTTATGGCACTTATTATGTAAGTATGGGAAAAGAAGGCTTTGTGAGGAATTAATTTGATTTAAGGCTAAAAAAATGTTAAATATATATGGAAAATATGGTTGGAGGATGTTTTGTGAATTAAGAAAATTTCCATATGTGTGGTATAATGGTGTATATGACCTAAATAGTGATATCATGATGATTTAATGCATGAAAAAGAGGTCACATGATGAATGAGCAAAAATGATGCTTATTGCATATGATTTAAATGGTGTATAATGTGAGAAATGGTCAAAATAATGTATACTTGATGTGGATATTATGAAAATAGTTTTTCCCTTAGTGTTTAAAAGCAAAACAAGAAGCATATGATATAATTGGATGGCCATAGGGACACTCACCGAGGTTGCGAGTCATAGTGACTCGCATAAGTGGATTAAAGGTGGATCAACACCATAAATATGAGAAAAGTTGAGAAAAAAAAGAAAATGAGAATTATGTAGTCATAAACCTATGGGGTCCATATTTTACATATCCAATTTGAGGGTTTCGTTTCCACTAGAAATTACTAGGGGTGAAACTGAAATATTGGTAATATGTAATAAGGGGAAGAAAAAGGTAAATAATGGATAAAAATGGGAAAATAAGGATTTAAAGTGAAAAATATTGATAAAAATGAGTAATCAAGGGTAAAAATGGAAATATGGAATAACTTTGGTAAACCAAGGATAAAATTGCAATTTAGTAAAAAAGTTGTGAAAATAGGGACTTAATTGTAATTTTGCCAAAATAAATGAATTTAAGGACTAAATTGACAAAATAAAAATTACGGGCTAAATGTGTAAAAATATGGTGAATTATGCTTAAAAAGGGAAAACTACGATCAAAATGGTAATTATGGCCAAGAATGGGACATAGATGTCATTTAGGTAAAAGATGGGATATAAATGTTATTTTGGTAAAATAAAGGGACATAGATGTCATTTTGGTAAAAGATGGGTTATAGATGTCATTTTGGCAAAAGAATGCGGCCTATATGTAATTATGACAAAAGATGAGGATATAAATGTAATTTTGTCAAAAGATTTAAATGTTAAGGGTAAAAATGTAATTTTACCCTAAATTATGTGTATTAGCATAGAGCGAAAAGAATTAATGTGAAAATAATAAAATTAGTCAAAAGAAATAGCAAAAATTAAAAAAGTAAATTGGAATTTATATTTGGTAGTGAAATTTGTTAGTCGAGTATCCGCCACTAGGCTTTATGCTTAGCGCGTGGTTGTTTGCCATGTGCAGAGATAGGTATTTGCAGCTAGGAATGCAAAGTAAGTTGAAGGAGAAGGCTGGATTTGTAACGCTTTAATCCCCTAACCATGGATAATCATCAATCATCATCATACCTAATATAGAGATCAAGCAGAAATACTAATAATAATAAGAAGACAGGCCATAATTACATACCACAATAAAATAATCAGCATATAAATAAATAATCATAACATGAATGGCCTTCAAGAATCCTGAAATCCTCGATGCAATCACTTTTTGCTCGATCCTCTGGAGCTTAACTCGAACCTACACGGATAAACAAACCCGTGCTAAGCTAGAAAGCTTAGTGGGGAACAAAATTCTATAGATAATCTCTTTGCTTGGGCCATATAATCATGCATAAATATACATAACCTTTTTTATCAATAATACCAATTAACATATGAGTTTATTATACTGATCATTTGAGAAAGACTTTAACCTCAACAACGAATACTATGCTACATTAATCTAGAATATTTACTTGACTTAGCTCGATCCTGCTGAGATTGGTTAATTCACTAACATCATCATAGCATACTATTCATGTCAAACTATTATCATTCATGCATTTTCTAATTCTTTCTTCTTACAACTCAATAAATCATGATTATTGCTCGTACAAGCTCAACTTGCTTTAATTAACTGATATGGCATGCTTAAGAAAGTGCTTATGCCATGCAACATCCCTTTTCTCATTGTTAGGCATGATTTCTTCTTATAACAACTCAATTCTTACTCCTGTTCCATGCATATGTGTTCCTTAATATTATCCTAAAATGGTAACTTAAACCTCTTACAACACCTATTTATCTCAAACATTACATTTAGTTAGGTCAATGTTATCATTATGCATATGTGCGTGCAAACCTTCAAATACATCATATAATCCTTTTTATCAAGAGGTTCCACATTATAGTTATTAATGGTACAATATTTCCACTTACCGCATTAAATCACTTTGCTTACCTAAGATAGGCATTTGACATTAATTCATAATATAAGGGTGTATTTAAGTCATATAACATCTACAAGTAGTCCTGGTAAGCATATTTATTTCACATATATAGTACAATTCTCATATTAGGTTCATAAACTTTACATCCTATATGTTATCTTAGCATGGTAAACTGATTTTCTTATAATCTTCATTCTATGTCATGCATTGCACTTTGTTAAATGAATGTTATCATTAAACTTACATGTGTGTAAACATTTCTATATATTTAAACAGACTAGCAGAGTTGCATGTGATTATAAAGAACAAGCATAACATATAATGATTATAAAACAAGGTCTTGATGTCACATGTATGCATTTTATAAACATAGCATATGAAACTTAGTGTACATGTTATAGTCCATGTAAGTTCTAGAACAATATTGTACATTTAGGGTCCATATATTCTCCATGGAACCCATCGATGGAGTTCTATGCACACGGGAACCTTCCTCATGGTCGAGGTGAAACACATATCTCATAATCATGATATAATTAACATGGCATCTAATTTCATAAAGACAGTTATAGCCAAAAGGAATTTAAGATAAAACAACACAATACAATAAGACATTCATCATGCTTATGTTAACTATGTGAAGACATCATTACATATATATTTACATATATATAATCACTTTATTTCTTATACTTTTTATCATCTTTAATAGCATGCCCAAGTACTAGTTCGAAAAGTGGATAACGAGAGCAATGGATACCCGAAGGTATCAAACTACGGATATCCAAAGATATCAAACTTTTTACCCAAACGAGGTCAAGTAATGGTTCCAGCAAGGAACAAACTATGGACCCAAACGGGGTCAAACGATGGTTCCATTAAGGAACAAGACCCAACCAGGGTCAACTATGGCAGTTGCGACTGTATCCCTCTAGGCATGCCTATCTAATCCACAACTAAACTAAGACCTGCAGGCTTAACCACTTAAGAACATTTTTAATTTAACATATCCTTTTTTACTTAGCACATCATTTGGCTTAAAGCCACATTTCATAAAAGAATGTAGATCATTCATATCATACCTCAAACATTGAGCTCTAGGCTTGAATGCATATGGATGCTATCATATGATCATATAGTTGCATCAACTTTCTTTCATTCATATCATGATGGTTTCAGGTTTAGATAAATAATAATATGCAATCTTTCATAATTAGCATTGCGCGAGCCCACACACACATATATATATATATATATATATATATATACAGTTTAAATCATGAAAATACATGCTTTCATTACTCATATCAACTATACAACATATAGTACCTACATACCTCATGGATAGTTCTCGATGACATACTTTGTTATTGCTTGCTATGAATAGCTCCCTATTCTCATCATTATTCACATTACGACATAAACATATATAGCAGCACTCAAGCATTTATGGTCCATATACTAAAATAAATGAGTTTTGTTACAGCTTAAGGTCAACACATGTTCATATTCAATCACTTGATTCTCTTTCAGGGTCTATCAGATTATAGACAACAAGTTATACACCTTAACATTTTCGGATATATATACACACACACACACACAAAACGATCGTCTTACTTGAATTTCCATCTTGTGACATTTTATACTTATTTGGGATATGTGTGATCATGTCATCTTAGTCATTAGCACACTACCGACGGACATGAGTTAATCATGATATAGTATAGGCATGAACAAATAGGCAAACAAGTTCTTATACCTCAATGCTAATCATAATTCTTCTTATGACCCCGAGGGCATTCAAGCTTTTACGGTTTCATAATTAAACATAAGTCATGTTAGCCTATTCTTTTACCTTAGATTTGCCAACTTGCAACTATTATCTCATATTAGCATCCCCATGTACAAACCCTTTAATTAAAAGTTTAAGTGGTCTTTATATCGTGACTTCATAGATTTATTCTTATAAATCCTTTCGGTCTTCTATATACATACTTAGGAATTCTCTAATTAAATGATCTTGCCCTATAATACAAATTGATGGCTTAGATGACTTACAATTTAGTTCAATACATTCCCTTTTTTTTTAATTTCATTCATATCCTTCAAATTCAGACAATAACCCAATAACATACTACACATCACTTTATCTAATTTCCCTACCCATGATTTCTTTTGGTTCCTCATCATATGTAAAATCCGACTGTATTTAAATATCTTGGATTTGCAGCTGATGAGATTCATCAGAACGATATCTTTTAAGCATGGACACATGAAATACATCATGAAGCTTGGCTAATTCTATGGGAAGAGCCAATCTATAAGCCACTAGTCTAACTCTTTGGAGAATTTTATATGGACCAATAAATCTCAGACTAAGCATTCCCTTTTTTTCCCAAATCTAAGCACTTTTCTCCAGGGAGATACCTTCAGAAATACTTTGTCACCCACCTGATACTCGATATCTTTTCTTTTCAAGTCATCATATGATTTCTGTCTATCACTAGCTTCTTTCAGCCTCTGCTTGATAACTTGAACTTTTTCTTTTGTGTCTATAATAAGGTCAGGACAGATTATTCTACTTTCATTTAGCTCAGTCCAACAAACTGGAGTTCTACATTTTCTGCAATACAAAGCCTCATATGGAGCCATCTGAATACTCTTCTGATAATTGTTATTATAGGCAAATTCCATTAAGGCAACATATTTGTCCTAACTTCCAAAAAACTCCAAAGCACATCCCCTCATCATATCTTCTAGAACCTGAATAACCCTTTCAGATTGTCCATCCATTGGAGGATGAAAAGATATACTATACTTGAGCTGTGTTCCCAAGGCCTGCTGTAGATTCTGCCAAAATCTCGAGGTAAATCTTGGATCTCGATTCGAAATTATGGATATCGGTATACCATGTAACCGTACAATTTCATTCACATATAACTCTATAAGTTTATCCATAGAATAATCTATTCAAATTGGTATAAAGTGAGCTACTTTTGTAAACTTATCTACTATTACCTAGACCGCATCATATCTTCTCTGAGTAAGAGGCAACCCAGTAACAAAGTCCATGGTAATGTCTTCCCACTTCCATTATGGAACCAAAATGGGATTCAAGGGACCTGAAGGAAACTAATGTTCTGCTTTTACTTGCTGACATATTAAAAATTTAGAAACATATTAAACAATATCCTTCTTCATGCCAGGCCACCATTAAAACTATTTCAACTCTTGATACATCTTGTTCCCACCTAGATGCATAGTAAATGTAGTATTATGTACTTCATGCAATAATATTCTTTTCACTTCTTTGTCATTAGGAACACACAACCTGTTATGGTAGTATACACCACCATCTTCTTTTACTAAAAAATATGATTAATCACCATCACAAACTACTTTCACAATCTATTGTAACTTTTCATCATCCTTCTGAGTTTAATATTATTGAGGGTATAATTGTAGTATAAAGTATTAATTTGGGGTAAATTTGTAATTATTGCATTTGTTGGGGGCAAATGTGAATAGAAGAATAAATTTGAGAGGTGAATTTAAGAAAAGGAATAAATGTATAGGTCAATTAGTAACATACATAAAGGAGAGAGGTTAAAGGGTGACATGCAAGTTTTTAAGGGACCAAAAAGGGAATTTTTCCTTGCTTGTATAAAAGTCAACATTTTAGGAGAGGGAGTGTGCATGTGGGATGGATTATTATTAAAGGGAATTTCAAAAATTTTCTTCTCTCAATCCCTATATTCATAGTTGATTCTTAAAGAGTTCTTGAAAAGGAATGCATGCATGTTGAATTAAATCAAGACCAATAATGTGTATTATTAGGTAAGCTTAATAAATTAGAATTCACCTTTTCTTCTTCTTCATCTTCTTCTCATTTTGGTTGATGGTGAATTGGGTTGAATGCTGGAAGTTTGATATGTATGAATGGATTATTGATTAAGGAGAAGAAGAAAGAGTAAGGAGCAAAGGGAAAGGAGAAGCTCAGGAGTAAAGCTAGGTGGAAATTTTGGCCAAGTATGGGATCTGTGTGCCTTGAGACAATGTGATTCTTCTTGTCCTTTTAGATGTAGGCAATGGAAGTTTTGATTAGAATATAGAAGTGTTAATGCATGTAAAAAATGAGGAAGGAACTTAGATTTCATAAAAGGATTATTCCCCAATAGCTTCACTTGGTTCTATAATTGTCCTTTTATAGGAGAACTTAGCATGATAAGGACTTTATCTAATTGAGTTATACACCTGTTTCATATTATGTTTTGATGGTAAAATTATGGAATCTAAGTTAAAGGTATTAATTGGAAGTATTATGAATTTTAATGCATGAAACTGGGGTTTAAATAATGTAAGCATAAACAAGTTAATTAGGCATAAAATGGAATCATTATAAGAGTTGCTGAAGTGATGAAAAGATATTGAGATTATATAATTAAGGTCTGTCGTGCTCATGGGAATGCTCACGCTCGCGACAATGTACTAGATATTAAGATTGTATAATCTGGGTTTATCGCACTCGCGGTAATGTTTATGCTCGCGACAATGTACTATAAGTGGAATGTTATTTTCGCCTCTGTCGCACTCGTGACCATAGTCATGCTTGTGACTTACTTACATAGTGTGTGTTCTTCCTTTAATACTTTGCTTTATTGTGTGATAATAACTATACTATTTTCACACCTGCACATACTATGTGTAAAACCATAGCATGCCAAGCTTTCATATGAGCATAGTATTGAAATATATATATATATATATAGTTAAAGGATGATCAAAGAATTCTTAGGATTATAAGATAAAAGAAACTGAATGACATGGCATGTTATAGAGTTTCATATATGAGGCATGTGTTATGATTCGTAACTAAACAAGTATGTTCCACTACTTGATAGAAAAGGCATGTTATGCACACAAGTGATAGTTATTGTTAGTAAGTTTAAAGAACATGAAAGGCTATATGTTAGATGCTTTTGAAATAAGCGATGTTTTAGCATGACTATGAACACATGAGATGCCTAAAGATAACATGTTCAAGTAAATGATCATGATGATATGCATGTTCAAACACAAATATGTGTAATACTATAAGAATACATGAATACATGTTATACGCTAGAGAATTGTGTATTAAGATATGATCACATACTTGTACAAAGTATATGATATTGGTGCGAACATGAAATATATATATTAAATGAACTTAGAAACTATGTTGCTTGCTACTGGAGTTCAATTGTGGATAGATAGGCGCATATAGGGATATTACAGCTGCCAACATTGACCTTTTTGGGTCTAAAGTACAGTTGATCCGATTGGATCATGCATAGCCCTGTTTGGGTCCTTAACCGGTCCACCGTATAGCTAACCCTGTTTGGGTTCATAGTTTTGATAACTTCAGATATCCACCGTATGATACCCTCAAGTATCCACCGATCCCGTTATCCACCCTTAAACTTAAGCAGGCTAAATTAAAGCATTAATGTTTCACAATTAATCACAAAATGATTTATACAACTGATAATGGGTTATCATGTTTAACTGTGGTTTCTAATGCATATATTGATATTTCTTTACATAATTTACAAATCTTTTTATGAATTGTTCAAATTCAATTATCTTAAATTAATTGAAGGGTTACATTGTTATTTAATATGTTGTGCTTTATCTTATACTTATTCCTATTATGTAAATTTTATTTTCAATTATTGTATATTATATATATTTCTGACGACCACTGTGAGTGGTTATCTTTTATGTTTAGTATCCCCACTAAGGTTTTTAGCTTAGCATGGGTTATTTTATCCGTGTAGGTTCTGTAGTCAAAGCTTTTGCTCAAGAACGAACTCTACCAGGCCAACACCAAAGTGATAGCAGTTGATGTAGGATTAATTTTGCGTAATTTTGTACAAGTTTCTTTCACATGTTTAATATGTATAAAAAGGGCCATTAAATATATGTATGTCATATGAAGTAAGTGTTGTAATAAGCTTATTAAAATAGTGCTAATATATGCATGTATATAGGAGCTAGAATGCTTAGTTATACATATATGCTAGATGAATCGCTAAATGTCATGCATGGCAAAGAACTAAGTTAAGATAGTTATAATTATATGAAAATGATGAGTATGTTGAAAGATAAGCTATTATGCATATGTATTTAAAAATAATAAAATTGTGGGGAACATCTAATTGTTGTATAGGATACTTTAGTAAATAGACTATTTGATATGATAAATGTATATTACATTGGGTTAATAACCTATTATAGCAGGACATAATGGTATAATATGATTTATGTTAAAGGCACTAGAGGAGGGTGTTTCTTGTACAATAATAAAAATAGATGATTCAATACTTAGAATACGAAGACAAGAAAAGAAAAAAAAATCAACATCTATATCAACATGTGAGAATCAAGTGAATTCATTAATAAAATTTGATAATGATGCTTTGCTTTAAAAACGGATAATCATACAAACATAAATATCTTAGACAAATAAATTGATCATTTTTATTAAAAAAAGGTTACTATTGCTTATAACAAAATATAATACCAACACTTTAAAGTGTTATCTACTATTTCTTTTTGTAATCAACAATCAAATAAATTGTCATATAGTTACTTTCCTTATATCAATTATTCAAATATCTTTAAGTACGACTTCACAATTTAACACTTTTGTTCCTTAATGTTTCAAATTTTTTACTCTTGGTACTTAATTAATCTTGTAGTATATGTATGATACCCAAGCTAAACTTATTGAATATCCTATTAATTAGTCATGTAGAGCTAACCATCATAAATTTGGTACCATAGTATTTTCTTGCTTGTCAAACAAAAGATTCGCTATATGCATTTGTTATCAATTTTATATTTCATCTCAAAAGGCATTAGGGTATATTTAAATTTCCTCTCTCATATCTTTGTTACTTACAACCTTAATCCATTTGCTAATTATATATTTTTATTTAGTGTATGATTAATTTATTACCTAAGAGTTTTCTATCATACATAAAGTTGTTCATGTTTCCATATGCTAAGTTTACTATAGTAACATATCTACTATTTAAGCACATCAATTATACATCCATCATCTAATTAATCTTACATACAAAAAGTCATTCATGTCAATCATGAACAACCAATTATCAATTATGCTTATAAATTAATATAGATGTAATAGTCATCAACCAAACACATGTTCATATTCATAAAGCATGTCATAAAAAATATAACAAACAATATGCATCAATGACTATGTACATGATATTAAAGTACCATGTTCATATATTATATGTAAGTTTTCTTACTATTATATTTCTTTATAAACTATACATTGATTCATATAAAGATCATATGCAACTCAAAATAAGAATTATCATTGTTTCCATTTTCTTTTCTTTTTAACATGCCTTTACTATTCTATAATGGTGGATAACATATTATATGGTAGCACCTGAAGGTACGAAATAGACACTTGAAGGTAGTAAATGGTAGTCCCTTATGGGGACAAAACTATAAGGTGGACCGATAAAGCAAACTCAAATGGAGTCAGCTAAAGACCCAAATGTCGTCAAACTGTATTGTATAAAGACCCAAACGGGATCGATGGTAACCCTATATGGGGTAAATGGTAGCCCCAATTTTCATACACATAACTTCAGATATTAGCAAAAAAAGCTTACTAGGTTAGATGAGTTCAAATATGAATTTTGATACTAAGTGATATTTCAAGCATTTTGATGCACTTAAGTTAAATTGAAAATTTTTCTAATTAGGGATTAATTTTACACACATTTCAATCACAAATTATATTTACATTCAACCTTTAAAATGTTAATCTAGGGTTTAACATTTCTTAACTATTCAACTCTTTAACATGGACACAATCAGGATTCCTTATTTCTATGCTAAAATGAAGTTTTAATTTCTTCAAAATCATCATCTAAATATACATGTAAATCATATATATACACCAAGTCCCATACCTTGGCCAAAATCCACTCCCCTTAACATATAACCTTTAAAAACCTTATATCCATTCACATGCATATGGAATTTCTTGTGCAAATAGGGAGAGAGAGCTATTCCTTTAGTGAGAGAAGAGAGAGATGAAGGGAAATATGTATTTCTCCTCCTTTAGCCATCCCTATCCCTATTTATGCCCTTAAAATAGTTTTTTGTTCCCTCTAACATGCAAGGCCTTAAGGTAAAAAGTAGAAGGAGAAGTCTCATTTAGGTCCTCTAATAATTTGCAAGACAAAAATCCTCCCCCACTAACTTATTCATTTCAATTTTAAACCCTCTATATTTTTTCTCCTATGAAATCAACCCTAATTAATCCTTCTTTCAACATTGGCCCCAAAATTTCTATCCTCTTTTAATTTAGCCCTTAACTATATTTTGTTCTCTTTTTGATTATAACATTATAAAATCTTGCCTTATAATTTGCTTATATAGTATATAATAAAAATACCACTTAATCACTCTTATGTCCCAATTAACCCATAACTATATTTTTATTCAATTCATAAATATGGTAAAATAACTAATTTGCCCCTTTAACTATTTAAAGATTTCATCTTTAAATCTTGACTTGTAACACATTATCTAAATTTGTTCAATTCGACATTTTGACACTACTAATACCCATAAATCCTACTAGGCCAAAGTTGGGTACTTACAATGTTCGTTGTATCACCTAATCAAGTGTATTTGTTGTGCTAAACCTGTAATGACTATACTATGCCTTTCCTAGTTACCCTTTTTCCATATACCACCCTATGTGTATACATTCATAATATATTTTGTTTTCATAATTATTTCATTCATTAGCTTATTTTTAATTTAATTTATCAGACTGGTTAAGATCATACAAAAGTACTACTCATTAGATTATGCTTTACAACTATTTAATCTTTACAAATCACTAAACTAGGCACAAAATAAAAGTGTACAATAGTAAAATAAAGAAGATAAAATCTTCATACTTTGACTTTTACTAGTGTTGGCCTAGTTGACGTAGATCACTCCCCTAACAGAGAGTCTATACTAGAGTATGTATACGGATAAAACCCATGCCAAGCTAAACAGCTTAATGGGGAACAGATAATATATAAACAATAACTAATAGTGATTACCTCTAAGCACACAAACATGCAACAACACAAATATACATTTATGCTCATTGGAAAACTTCACGATCAATAACAAGAAAAATTATATTACTATATTACTTATAAAACAAGTATAAGCATGTGTAACATATCAATATTTGGCCATTCTTTAACAGTTTATTTCTTTCCATGAGTGCTTGCCTAAGTTATGTGGGTGTGGATAATGGGTACTATAGATACCCGTAGGTATTGATTGTATAAATAGCCAAAGGTATTAAACATATAGACCTAAATAGGGTCATGACTGTGGTCCCCATGGGGACATACATACTATGGACCCAAACGGGGTTGAGATTGTGACAGCTACATTTATAACCTTATAAGCATGCCTATCTATCCATCACCAAGTTTTATATTCAGGCATTGGACATTTCATATAACATTCTATCAATTGTATTCCATTCGTTATATTGCATCACATTGCGTAATTATACATATACATGTTCATAGGTATCATGGTAATGTAATGTTACTATCAACATGTAAATCAATATTACAAACATAAGTGTATATATATATAGGTATGTATTATCTACTAGGAACATTATTAACAATGTGTACATATATACATACCTTGGTATAAATTCATATACATATGCATTTATAGCCTCCATATACTCATGTTTAAAGGTATAATGCATCTCTTTATTAGCACAATACATGGGGGTAGTCTAATGTGATAGAAAATATGAAAAAAAAAGAAAAAATAGGGGACAGAAACCTATTGCCAATAGCACGACAAGTGTCGCGAGCACAATAGTGGGCATTTGGCCAATTAGAATTTCCCCTATTCATAAAATTCCGCCAGTTGGTTAAAAAACTTATCTTGCCTTACGATTTAGACATACTAAATGACTTTTTCTAGCAAAATGTTCTACTAAAAAGTTGTTCCTCTATGTCTCTAGTTTCCAAAAATAAAAATTTACTCCATTTAGACATTTAAATCATCCGATATTCATAAAAAGAAGTGGACTACTCCTAATGATAGGGCAACAAACAATTAAATTTCATGCTCAATTTTGATCATTATAGGGCAAAAACCAGGCATTGGTCTATGGTTATGAAATTTAGGTTTATAAATTTAGTTTTTATCCCATCTAGAATTACTAAATTTGGATCTCTCAAACTCCAGATATGGGCAAAATAGTCTAGATAGGTTTAGTTATCCTAAGGACATATTTTCCAAAAAGGGGGCATATCAATGATTCCGGTTCTTATGCCAATTTACCCATCATATTTTGGTATCTCTTTAATAAAAATGTCATTATAACATCTCAAATCATTACAACAATGTAGTGCCAAAAATTTTCAATAAGTTCCCATACCTTTTTGCGATTAAACCTCCTTAAAGCTCATCCTTCTAGCTTTTACTTCCTTTTGCTGGATTACCCTTCTACATATAATAGATTCACATGATACTATAAATGATTCATATAGCCTTATAAATTGATTATCCAAAATCAAATAAGAAGGAATTGTTAGCCTAAAATAGTAATCCCTAAACTCTCTCTCTCCTCAAGCAAAAAATCAAATTAGAATTTTTAAGCATTTTTGAGAGCTTAGTTGAGAGGATTTACTGCCTTTGAACTCCATGAAGGTGCCGGCCCCCTCTCCTGTTAATCCCTTTAATTTCTACTTTTTCTCAAGAATGCTCCTATTGGCTCCCATTTTCACTTTTTCAAAATTACACTTAACTTCTCAAATTTATATTTTTACCCCAAAAATTTCTCTTTTATTTTTCAATTAGATCCCTTAATTAACATCTTTCCTAAAATCAATCACAAATATAGTTTAATTTAAAATGACCATTTTGCCCCTCTTTTTTTAAGGTAATTGCCTTTATGCTCCTACTTGTAGTTCACTAACTATACACTCACATAGTGGTCATATTATAATTTAAGAACACATGTATATTCTTACAAGGTATAAATAGGGGCTTTACAAATCCATTTAGATTTCTAGTAATATGTTCAAGTATAAGGATGTAGAGTATAGGTATGTGATGAATTATATAGATATGCATATTAGTTTCCATATAATTATTGCAATTATAGACATGATATGGAAATGAAAAGTGCAAGTATGAAGATATAAGCAAACTTAAACATATGTCCCAAACATATTGTATGCCTTAATAAAAAGTGGGATATTGGTATGCATGCACATACCATTTTGATAATAAAATAAATGACAACATAAGAAGAAATATCTCATTCATATGCACATGATGAGTTTTATGTTTTTGTATTAATTACAAGTGTAGGATGGGTACACATGAGCATGTGTATGAATTTTATGCTCATAGATGTGTATATATGATTGAATTAACGACTTATACTATTCAAAAGAGAAAAGTAAAGGAAGTTAAAGAAAAGAGGTTACAATTACTTATGTCTATGTCTAGGTTATAGATAGATAGGCATGCCTATAAGGGTATATTACAGCTGCTACAAGATTGATCCCATTTAGGTCCACAAGATCAACTTTATTTGGGTTTATTTGATTGTTATCAATCCATAGGATTGACCCTATTTGGGACCACATGTTTGACACCTTCGGGTATCCTTATTGTACCTTTGGGTACGATAGTAACCCATTATCCACATCCTTAGAGAAACAGAGGCTTAATATAGGAAATAGTTAAATTATTATAATAGGCAGTATGACAATGACAGTGGTAATATGTGACCTTACAACCTAGTCTATATATTACCTTTAAATGAACACATGCATAGTAAATAGAAGATATAAAAATTAAACAAAGTTATATGTTGAGCAAGTGGTTATATAATATTATAGCACAACATGTATGTAAATATAATTGAAATTACCTGATGCTTTTTACACTTATGATCATAAATCATGTCCAAAAATGTGCATAATTATGTAATGGTGCGTCATTAATCACATTATAAGTATATATTCTTTAGTATTATATGTTGCATATTTGGTATTAGTAATTTATGATGTAACTTATGACTAATTTATAAATAATACTATTAATTGTATGTGAGAACACTTAATGTAGGAACGTACAACCATAGATGAAACTTTAATGTGATATATGAATTGGGTACAATGTATGACTGTTAAGTGTTAATAAACTAGAAACTCACATGTGAAATGAAGAAAATGACATAAAAAAATTGTAACACATCTAGGCCCAAATACAAAGTGTATTAAATAAACAGGATTATAATATAAATATAGGTTTGATATAGAACTTGTAAGTTAATTAGGCATGCAATAGACCCAAGTGATTAGTTTAATCCCATGTAAGTGGTTGCCTAAAATTAACTACGAGTTAGGTTGTAGGCACACATATATATAAAAGCCATATGAGTTACTAAATCTGACTAAGAATAATAAATATGAATCACACGTGTCAATTTGATATATGTATACTTAAGAGTGCATGGATGATTTCTAAAGCGATAAAGAATGAAAGAACCAATGTTTCAATAATAGATGTTATAGGTATAATGTAAATACTTGATATGATTAAGTTAGATAAAATCATGAAAGCATGCAATCACATATTCTATATGACTTATATACGGGACTACTTGATTCAAAAGGTAATTTAACTTAATATGCATGCCATTAACCAACATATTAACATTTGTATGATGATATAATAGTTAGGCATGATAAGGGAGATTGTATAATACTCTGAAAAGTTATGAATACAATACTTATTCATAATATTGTATGCTTGATTATATGCTCAAATGTGTGTCTACGATCGACGACTTTTATGAAAGGTTGTATAACTTAGTATGGGTGTTCAACCATGTAGGTACTCAATCTAGGTTTAATTGAGAGAAAATCTGTAGCTACAAGGTCAACACCAGATTTAGGAAGAGTCAATGTAGGAAGATGAAGTCTTTTTGTGGTGTCTTTGTAATTACTACTTTGTACTTAGTGAGTTGAGACATAAAAACAATCAAAATAGTATAAATTATAATGTGCAAAAGTTATTATTTATAGCCTTCAAACTATAATGATGTGTGCATGTAAATATATAGATGGTTCAATATTATCATAATACTCATGCCATAAACTATGATATGTTTAATTATGTGCAATATAGGATGTATAGAGATAGGAAATGGGGAAACCTAGAGTGAGCATTGCAATGGTGTCTTTCTAAAAATGGTGGTACGACACCTCCTAAATTACAATATTTAAGGTTAATACCTCTTTTTTTATACTTATAAGGAGTATATATTATCGTGTGTCTGCCACATGTTTTTCATGAGCACTGATAGGCTGGTTATTATTCCCTTAAAATATGTGATTGTTGAACTCTTTGATTTTACAATTAAATATCATATTATTTTGAAAGTGGAATGAAGGCTTATGAGTAAGGTTAGGACCTTTAGGCTATTTTTCCCTTTAGTATGACAAAAACTCTAATGTTTTCATAAGAGATAATGGAAGTTTATCTTTCAAAGGCCGGGTATGTGTTCGAAGTGATAGTGATTTAAAGGAGAGGTTATTGTTGAAAGGCAGCAGTTTACTTTTTACTATGCATCTAGGTAGAAAAATGTATAGGGATTTAGGCAATATTATTGGTGGCTGGGTATAAAGCATGCTGTGGTCAATTATATATTGAAATGTTTCATGTGTTAGCAGGTCAAAGTATCACCATGGATTTTTAAATCCTATCTGGCTTATTAAATCCTATCTCAATCACACAGTGGAAAAGGGATAATATCACCATGGATTTTTAATGGAACTTCCTCTAAATTAAAAGAAACATGAAGTAGTTTGGATAATTATGGATAGGCTTAAAAAGTTATCCCATTTCCTACTTGTTAGGCTTGATTATCCGATGGACTAATTATTAGATTTGTACATGAAGGAAATAGTGAGATTGCATAGGTTACTACTCTCCATCATTTCTGATTGCAATCCCCAGTTTACCTCAATGTTTTGGAAGAGTTTACAAGTAATATTAGGTACTCAACTACATTTCAGTACTGTTTTTCATCCTCAAGTGGATGACCAATCTAAAAGAGTAATATAAGTTTTAAAATACATGCTTTAGGGTTGTCTACCGGAATTTTCGGGCAGCTGGGATAAGTATTTACCCTTAATGGTATTTGCTTGCAATAATGGGTATTAGATTAGTATAAATATGGTTCTTTATGAAGCATTATATGGTAAAAAGTGTCAGATTCCCTTGTGTTAGATAGAACTAGGAGAAATTACAATGATTGTACTATAAATTATAAGGGATAGTGAAGATAAAGTTAGGGTTATTCATCAGAATCTTAATTATGCTCAAGAAAAATAGAGGTCATATGAAAATTTAAAAATGAAACATATTGAATTCTAGGTAGGAGACATGTTCTTCTTAAAAGTGTCACCTTGGAAAAATATTTTACGCTTTGAGAAAAAAAGAAAACTTAGTTCGAGGTACATAGGACCTTATAAGGTGCTAAAAAGAGTTAGACTTGTAGCCTACCAATTAGCTCTGCTAACGGAGCTTTCAAAACTACATGATGTGTTTCAATCACCATGTTGAGAAAATATTGGTCTGATAAATCTCATAAAATTCCCATCCAGTATATTCAAGTGCAATTGAACTTCTCTTGTGAAGAAGAACCAAAAACTATTTTAACTGGAGAAGCAAAGCAACTTAAAACTAAGCAAATTCCATTGGTAAAAGTACTTTAGCATAATCATGGAGTTGAAGAAGCCACTTAGGAACCTTAAGCTTTTATGAAATCTTAGTATTCATAATTATTTACCTCCAGTATGAATTTTGAGGATGAAATTCTTTTAAGGGGGATAGAATTGTAAGGACCCAAATAATGCCTTAGTAGGATTGGATACGTAATCGATATTTATGCGTTTGTTTTGGGAATTTATTGAATTTTGTAAGTCAAGTAATTGGGTGTACTTTTGTTTGGAGGGTCTAAATTGAAATAAATGTTATCCTTAAATTATGTAAGGTAATTAAAATGTTAATGAGTGATTAAAATTGTATTATCTATGATATTGTAAAAGCGACCAATAAGAGGATGACATTTTGGCTTTAGAACAACTAAAGTTGTTGAGGTAATAATCCGCCCTTGGTGTGAAAGCCGGCCACCAGATAGGGAGAATTATTCATTTTATGCTATCATTCTTCTTCTTTTTTCGTTCTTCTTCTTCTTCTTGAATTAAAGCTAAAAATATATAAGAAGCAATGTAGAGAGTATTTGTTAAGGAACCAAATGGGTGAAGTTATAGGTAGGGAAAAATTTCTATAATCATTTTTTTGACTTCTAAAAATTCGTAAATTAATTATTGCTATTAACTAACGAGTGTAAGTTAATGTAAAATTATTGTGTTTTAGTTGAAGAGCAAGAAAGAGTTAAAGGAAAGGTAAAGGATTACGAAAGAATCAATTGGAAATTAATATAAGTTCTTAAGTTTTTATGAAGAAGGTAGCTTGGTTATTTATTGGTTTTGGATAGCTTTTGGGGTATAAGTTTCTTTAATGGTAGGTTAATCTAGAATAGTTAGATTTATGATTCTAGAATTTGAGCTATGTTTTGACCTATAATATGTAAGGACCCAATAATGACCCAAATCGGATTATTGTTAATTAATAAGAATCACTGTTAATTAAGGCAAAATTGGATTATTTTGCAATTGTTGAAGTTAAATCCTAAGAGGGGTAATTTGGTAATTTTAACATGTAACTATATGAGTTAAGTTAAATTAAATTGAAGGAAAGGATACAATTGAAGTGAATTAGAAAGTCTTGGGGTTAATTTGGAAGAAATTGGAATGATAGGGGTTTAATTGTATATAAGGGTGTAGTGGTAATATCCCTAGGGAGATATTTACCCCACTAACTCCTTTACATTAGCTTATTAGAGAAGGGACTCTTGAGCATTTTTGAGAAATGGGATCGGCATTTGGGATTGCTGGAGATGTCTCTCTTTTTCTCTTCCTCTGTGGTTGTCGGATGAAGAAAGGGATCTGGGGTTTTGGGTGTTTTATAAAGGTAATGTTTTCCCTCTCATAGATCTCTTCTCTTCTTGATTTATTTTGATATTAGGGTTGTAGAGAGATGATAAGTTATTGCTTGTTGACTCTATGTATAAGGAAAACAAAGAGCTAGTTCAGTGGACCTTGAAGGACGTGAAGCTCAAATGTTAGGTACAGGAATTATGTTTACTTTACTGTTCATATGATTGTTGAGAATCTTCACTTCCTTCCTATGTGGATTCTTTTTATAAAGATATAGACTAAATCTTAGGGATTTAGATGAGTGGGAAGGGTTTTAAGGTCTAATGAATACAGTTAAGAAAGGTGAGGGAAGAATCTTGAATTTAAGTAGTAGATCGACGTAAGGCTTTCAGCATTTTGATGGCCGATGCTTGATGCATGGCCACATGTGATTCTCCCTCTACCAGTGCACGACCACGCATTTATTCTTGGCTTTGAGTGGCCACGTGATCCCAATGTGTTTCCTCCCCACGGCCATGCATCTTTTGTTCTTCACCTATGCACGGCCACGCATGGGAAGTTCTTCACCCATGCATGGCCACGTATGGGAAGTTCCTCACCAATGTACAGCCACACATGGAAAGGTGCTCACCCATACACGGCCATGTATGAGATGCCTCTCTTCCATGCACGACAGCATACTTGCTCTTTTTCCTTGCTTAGCCATATATGCCTTTTCTCTATTCTTCTACACGGCCACTTGGCCATTTAACCCATGTAAATGCACAACCACCTGACCTTTATTTCCATGAATGCACAGTCATTTGTGCACTATTCTCATTAATTTTTCTTCTCCCCAAAATTATAGTTCATTCATAAATTGTGAACCAGTATTTTATAGTCTGTTCATATGAAGATATTGATATGAATAGGGTGAAATGAGCTAGCAATAAGAAATGTTGATTATGGTTGAGAATACAAGTGGTGAGTACTATGTTAACTGATTAATGAGGAATGATTATAGTTCTAAAAGTCTTTCCAATGCTAAGGTTTAAAATAAGATATAGTTAAGCAAGACTTGCTTTGCATGACTACGACAGTTAATATGCTAGTTAAATATTGATGGGCTAATAAATCATGAAGTCTCTTTTATTGATAAAGACAAGAAATACCTAGTTTATAAAGACTTGGCTATTAAATGAAGTAACAATGAAAGATTTAGAGTAATAACCTATTGAAATAAGTAAAGGTGTTCACTTGAAGGCTGATATGAGGGATTTGACAAGGGCACTTTGTATATGAACTGCTATAAGTAGATTATGTTTTGGTGCATAACGTGCACAAAACTAAGTAGAGTAAGGAGCACCTAGTAATCTTAAATTTTCATGCTAGTTGTCGTGTCCTATAAAGTTGGGATATGGTATATACTCCACTATAGTAAATGATTTTGCCCAATATCACATGTTAATATTCCGTTGCTATGGCATGATATACTATGATATAGTCTGTGGCAATTAGAGGGTAGTGGTAAGGTTGCATGTTTAAGCTAAGAAGGGGTATCATGCGATGCACTTAATCATGAATGATAGGAGTTGGTTATACTCCAAGTCATAATGGAAAATAATAATTAGTCTAGATGTAAGGGAAAACTACTTGCTTGCCTGTTTATGTTCTATGACTTAAAAAGGGAAACCCAGTCTGCAAGTAGTGTGCTACTCGCAAGATGAAATACTTTTGCATATTTTACCTGGGTATAATATGTTATACGATGAAAAAGTATTAATAAGCTTTTGAAGCATGCATGATGGGGTTAAGGTAGATAAATTGTTGTCCATGTTCTAATAGACTATAAAAGTGAACTAAAAGATGAAAGTTGTACAAGTGTCAATCTTAATTCAAAAGTGAACCTACTCGTATTCTTATATGGATCATGATTGCATGAGTATTATTTAAAGTAATTATTCATTGATGGGAGTTATGATGCTATGAAAGCTACTCGTGGCAAATAACAACAAGGTACGCAATTAAGAATTATTTATGAGTTATGTAAGTTTATATGGAATAATTGATTCAACCATGCTACGATGAGTAGTCTGTGTCATAAGATGAACAAATATGAGAACCCCAAATGTATGAATTGCTATGATTATATATATAGACATGCATATAATCTTAGGAAGACTTTTAATTGCAAGAACTACACTTTTACAGTTATTTTATTGACTTCATGCATATTGCTAGGTATGACAAGATTAACCAATGAAAGTAATACTTTATTGTGTTTGCATTATCATGTAAATTACTATGATATGTATGAAGGATGTTTATGTGGCTATGTGATTACATGATCTGCAACCATGTATATTGGACCCTATTGCTCAACATTGATATATGATAAGAATAATATGCACTCTTTAATGAAATGTGGCTTTAAGCAAATGATGTGTTAAGTAAAGAAGAATATGTTGAATCTGAATATGCTTAAGAATGGTAAAGCCTGCGGTCTTAGTTCAGTTATGGATTAGATAGGCATGCCTAGAGGGATACAGTCGCAGCTGCCATAGTTGACCCCGTTTCGGTCTTGTTCCTTAATGAAACCATCATTTGACCCCATTTGGGTCCATAATTTGTTCCTTGCTAGAACCATTGCTTGACCACGTTTGGGTCCATTGTTTGATATCTTGGGATATCCATAGTTTGATACCTTCGGGTATCCATTGCTCCCGTTATCCACCCTTGGAACTAGTACTTAGGTAGGCTATCAAAGATGATAAAATATATATAACATAAAAGAAAATATGTAATGATTGCTCCATTTATATGATGTAAGCACGATGAATGGCCTATTATGGTGTTATATCCTAATTCTTGATGACTTTAAACTATTTCTATGAAATGAAATGCCATATTATGTTCTAAATGATTGTGATATCTTATATTTATTATGAGGAAGGTTCTCGTGTGAGTACCGTTATGAGCTAGACTCACCAATGGGCTCCAAGATGAATACTTGGGCCATTTGAACCACAAGCTTACAGTATGATATTAAAAGTTATACAAACTATAGTATACATAATGATCTTCATGTATATGGAAATTATAGTATATTGCATATGGTATGAGGACTTGGTCCATTAATCATGATATGTGGCACCTGTTCGTTGAAATGGTATGCAAACCCGTTAGTATGTATATGAACATTTCACATGTATCTGCATATGTATAATTCGGATGTAACCCAAATGCAAACCATGATATACTTATGATGTAGTATGATGTTTTAAATTGCAATGATAAGATAGTATTAAGGAATAAGTGTGTATGAACCCGAAATGAGAATTAAGTAAAACATATATGAAGAAATCATGTCTAACACTATCGCTCTATTTGTTACATAGCATAAGCACTTCCGTGTGCATGTTTTTAATATTGAATGTTGGAATTATGTAATGATATGATTAATCCATTACGTTAACATTTTGTACTATCAACAACCTAGATGCATGAATTATGGAGTAGTAAGGATTAGGAACGGTATAAATCAAGATAGTTTTATGGAAGAAGGGAAGTAAGCTTATAATAGTAATTTGACAAGTTCCAAGATAAGATAATTTGCAGAATGCTCTAGAAGTTGGTAAGCATGGTTTTATTATTAGGTTGAGGACTTCCCCAATATTTCCATTGTGATACAATCATTATAATAGACCCATAGGTTATCCCATGCTGTGATGAAAGTTTACACGATAAGATGAATTGTTTAAAGAGGTTATGTTTATATATAGAGAGTTTTGTTCCCCACTAAGCTTTATAGCTTAGCACGGGTTCGTTTATCCATGTAGTTTTCAAGTTCAGCTCCAGAGGATCGATTTGGATGCAGTTGCCTTGAAAATTTCAAGATTCTTAAAGGCCATTTTATGTATAAATTATTTAAATATAAGCTTGATTATTTTTATTGTGGCATGTAATAATGGGCCTATTCTATTATTATTATTATTTTCACCTGACTTTACTATGGTTTATGATGATGATGATGATGAATGATGGCTATCTATGGTAAAGGAATTAGGGTGTTACATAATAGTAGATAATTTGTTTTGGTTATGTCTTTAGAAAAGTGTTTAATGCTACAAATTTACTTGGTATCATTCTTCAGAGATATGGAAATGTTAATAAACCTAGTTGAGGATGACCCCTGACTTAGTCAATTCTTAGCGTTTCGTTAATCTAGAATTAAATAACTAGGCTGAGATAATTCCATATCAGCTGAGTCACTTGTTTAGCTTCGATCTAGAAGCATGCAACCTTGCTTAAACTAAATTTAATCCAGCCTAGTCACCTCTATTTTGCTTTTGTATTTTGTGATTATTTCTTTTCTTCTCTAATTTTATTTCATTGCTTCTAAAGCTATGTAAAGTCATTAGTAATCTATTTATATGACTTATAATAGTTATCAGAGGATGCTTTGATCTTAAATTACATTAAGGTTTAATGTGAAGATTTTAATGGCATGTTCTTATTAGTGAATTTAGTAAGCAATGTAATTCTTTTGGCGTGGAATTTTGCATATGGAAAATTAATAATTTAGTAAAAGAATGGTCTAGAAGTCCTATTCTTATTGTAACTAGCATGCTTATCATTTTGCAGCTACTTCTGTGACACTATATAATGTCTTTTACAAATGGTGTTACGACACCTCTTGAATTATAATCTTTGAGGTTAATAGCTCTTCCTTTCGATACTCGTAAGAAGTATCTTCTACTCTGTGTTTGCCCTTTCATTTCATGAGCATATGATAGGTTGGTTATTATTCATAAAAATATGCAATTTGTTGCACTCTCTGGTTTTATAATTAAGTTCCATATTATTTTGAAAGTTGGATGAAGACTCATGAGTAAAGTTAGGACCCTTAGGCTATTTTTCCATTTAGTACGATAAGTACCTTTCTATGCTTATTACTTTTAATAGTTATATATACTTACTTATTTTGTGTTATATATTGCAGTGAAGCATGTTTTAGGTGTTAGAACAACCACATTTGCTGAAATAATTTTTTATTTGGTGTCTGACTTAGTGTTAGATCATTGTTTTACTTTTGGGGTATTGTAACTAGGATTTTAAGTAAAATTTTGTATAAAAATTACCTTGTCATGCTATAACTAAATCTTATATATATATATATATATATATATATATATATATATATATATATATAATATATATATATATATATTAACAGATATATTTTTCATTATATTCTAAATTTTATATATGTATGTCTGTATTGAGATAGTATATCTCAATCTTTCCACCTTTCTTAGTTAATAATGATAGTTATCTAAATTATTAATTCTCTATTTTTGTGATTTCATATACTATCCTTGGGTTATATGGGCATTACACTCTATCTAAATCCCAAGAAGTGTATACTCGAGGTTACCATAAGAAAGTTTGCCAGGACATGTAGTAAGTCAGAGGGGAATAAAATGGATCTCGATAAGCTAGAGCTATTAGGGAAATGCCAATGACACAGAGAGAAAAGGAAGTCAGAGAGTTCTTGGGTAGAATTTAGTACATCAGCATATTCATATACAAGCTCACTTTGATTTGCAAACAATTGTTCAAGCTCTTTAGGAAGATTCAGCTAGTGAAATGGAATGATGATTCTAAAAGGACTTTGACATTATTAGTGAGTATCTTTTGCATCCTTTAATTATATGATTACCATAATCATTAAAGGCTCTAATTTTGTACTTAGTGATAGAGGACAATTTCTGTAGGCACCATGATGGCTCAAGAAGATAATTTTGGGAGTGAGTATATAGGCTAATACCTAAGATGAAGTTTTAACTTATGAAGCCAAATATTTGGAGATTGAAAAGATCTGTTTAGCTATAACCTAGATTTCTAAAAAGGTAAGGCATTACTTTCATTTTTTATAAGGTGCAAGTAGTTGGCAAGTAGGAACCCTCTTAAGTACCTTCAAGAGCACCATTTCTCTTAGGAAATATGGGAAGATGGTTGGTGTTATTATATGAGTTTGACATAGAATATATCACTAGGAAGGACCATCAGGGGATGAGCTGTAGCTAAATTCCTAGCTGAGCACTTACTTGAATGTGACAAGATTGAGCATGAGTTTACTAAATGAAGACATTACAGTTATTATAGTACAGAGGATGGCAAATGTACTTCATATAGAGCTATAAATAGTAAAGAAGCCAAAGTACAAGTAATTTTAGTGACTCTAGAAGGTGGGAAGTGTTAGTGTAAGCCCTAGCCCCAATGCATTGTAATAAAATACTTTAGTTAATAAATGAGGCATTTGTTTTATCTATTGTATTCCTGTGGCATGTCAATTGATAAAACTGTCCATGAATGTTGTTTCAGTTTAAGTTATCATGTGTGAGGCACATGGTTGTAAGACCTTGAAACAATAGAGAACTTCATTCTAAATATCCCTAGTCAGTCATTGTTATGGGAATAACAGTGAATTAAGGACTAGTATGCTCTCTCTGATAAAATGAGTTTTATCTTACGGATCATAAGGACTAGAGTGTCAATCAGAGATCATAGATACATGTTTAGAACATGGTATCTGGATTCGATCCATTCGTGAGAACACTACATGGTACAAGTCATAAGTGTTTCTCATATGCAAGTTTTGCATCAGAGTTCTTAGACCTAAAATTCTATGAAACTCTTTATGAATTACTATGTACTTTGACATACACCTAACGTGCTCGTAACAGAGTGACAAGTATGGGTATGCTTGGGTATGCATTGATTTATGTTAGAGAGCATGAGAGAAGTGAAGGGATTACCCCTCTCGATAAGAGAGAAAATATCATCGGGCCACTTGATCAGTGAACTGAGAAGTGTATGGCCATACCGAGATGAAATAATGAGTAATCATTATTTATCTGAGAGTTCAGTATCACTGGAATATCAAGAAAGGAATTAATATATATAAGGATGACTAGTTCCATGCCTTATATTAATTCTGATATTTAAGGGTAAGGGATTATGCAAAATTGCATTAGGTCACTAAATGCCATTTGCATTTTCGTTTAATTTGGAATGCTATAATATCTTGCTAGAGAATATATATAGCCTTTGAATTAATTTTTATTAATTCATTGCCAATATTAAATGGACCTATAGGATCGCACATAAAGCACTGGGCTTAAAATTGTATTGGAAATTAATTTAGACTTTTATTTAAAGTCAAATTAATGCATGCAATGGGTGAACAGATTTTACTGTTAACAATTGGTCACGAGAGAAATTTACTGGCATGTGTTAGGTTTAATTTCAATGATTAATTATCTATGTATAATTAAGTTAATTGAGTATTAAATCCTAAATTACATTTAATCAAAATATAATACTTGAGAAGGGAATTAAAGTAACTCAAAAAAAGTTTAAACTAGGAATCCTAGTTAAATTTGGCAACTAATTACCTTAGTTAAGTAAGTTTGTTTTGATTAACTAAATGATGCCATTTGAATTTAAATTCTAATAGAATGTAAATTAAAATATATATCTCTTAATTATTAAGTGTTAGTGGCTGAAATTGCTACCTAATTTAAGGCACTCACACATGACTAAAGTAAGTGATATATATTAAATGAATTAAAGGAATAATGGTGGGTGCCACTTTATTCTTCTTCTCTCTTTTGGCCATGAGACTATTAGTGGGATTGGTAGAGATTTGTTTTTCTCTCAATTCTCTCATGGAAGATGACTAACATAGAAACCAAAGAAGAAAGAACAAGAAGAGTTCTTGTGTTTTTCAAACAATTCCATTGCTAATACACAAATATAGAGCTAGCACTCTTGATTTTAAGCTATCTTTGCAAGTATGTGTGAACATAGAGAGGAGTGGCATAAAGGCTGTTCCTTTGGCATTGGTGGTGAAGATCTAAGGTAAATAAATTCATCTTAGTTGCTGGTCATCATCAAAATCAAGTCTTGAAGTGCATCTAAAGTTGTAAGTTTCAAAACTCTAAAATTGCATGCTTTCGATTCTAGTTTATGGATTACGTGGTATGTATGATCGATTTTATTATTTTTCGCTGCGTGATCATCATATACATATCATGTTATATTCCATCAGTGGTATCAGAGCCTAAACATGCTTATTTTAGTGCTTTAGATGCATGAAATATTTAATCAAAAATCGTTTTCCTAAATACATACAATGCTGAAATTTTCTGTTTGAGTTTTTTGCATTGTTTTGGTGTAAAAACGATTTTAATTGATTAGATAGGTATTATAATTAATATGACATGTTAGTATACTATCCTAAGATGTTATTAGGGCTGGTAATGGTCAGATTTAATTAATAATACCTGATGTTACATGTTAATATGGAAACTAGGTGCTAGTTGGCATGATAATTGCTAGTTTAACAACTAGTTTTCAAAATTAAATGTAAAATTGATTTGGCATGTTTGTAAGTGATTTTTAAAGATTAATTATCAGGTCTGGACATATTTTAAATTTGATTTTAATTCTGGTCCATGACAATTTAATTGATTAATTTTAAAATCACTTAAAAAACTATGACTAGTTTGTGTTTGTTACATGTTTAATCAACATTATTTGTTTTGTTTTGATTAAAATGGTAAAAACACATTTAGATCAAATTGGTACAGAACATTAACTCAATATTTATGACCTTATTTAAATTATTAAATGATTCATAAAATTGATTTAAGTGTTTGTGCAATTTTTTGGCATTATATGAGCATTAAACAACTAGTTTCATTGTTGTTTGTTTGTTTAAGTATGAATGCCGGGTATTATATATATGTTCTTCATGATTTTATGTTTAATTCATGTTGGTACATATTATATATATTTTAATGTTTATGGGCTGTATGACATAAAATTAAAAATGGCAAAATTGGAAATTATATTAGAGTTGATTTATGGCACAAATCTAACTAGTTTGTGTTTTGGGCTTTTAAGAGAACTTATTCAATAAGAGGATTTATTCCATTGGGTTTCGGCCCAGGCCCATCATGGGGTCTTCTCTTAAAGGTTCAAGTACACAATTTCCATTAATGGGCTTGGCTAAATTAATTAAAATTGGACTTTATTTTATCCATGAATGTTATGTATATTTATTTGCTTGTTTGGTGTGATGAATGGATATGCATGGTGCATTCATGGGCCCTGGGTTTTGTAATTAAATATGGCCTGCGAGCCATTATGTATTATTGTAAAAATTTCATTTATTTCTTAGAATAGAATTTAATTGAAGACTTTGTAAATCAAGATGAAGCCCACCGGAGTGGAGAAGCCCAACTCGAAGATTCTTATGTAATAGTATAGAATCTTAGTTGTAGGTTTTTGGGCCCATGTTTATCACGCTTTACTTTATGCAATTATATATATATATGCATGCTATGAATGGATGACAAAGCGTATGCCATGTAAGCCGTAATAAAATGAATCCCTAAAATAGTAAGTCACAAAGTTGCCTTCCTAATTCGAAACATGTCAAGGCATTGATCATCGGTCACGTAGACTAGGAGTCCTAGATGCGCCCGATTATCTTTGTGAGGCATGGGTTGTGAATGTAGGTTAGACTTAACATGGAATGGGATGCCCGGACCTAGGTAACTAATAAATGGGTTTGTGCTATAACATCCTAAGATGTTAGCCCATTTGATCCAAGAGTCATGTATGAGACATGATTGGAGTTTTCCTACCTATGTAACTTAACTTGTTAGGTTGTACAAGCTCAGCTTGACTAATAAGTTGTTGTGAAAAGTGGATCTTGGCCCACATTAAATCATTAACGCGAATTATTTAAAGGGATATTAATTCGGTTTGTGGGATTATAAATAAGACCTCATTTAATCTTGCTAAATTTTATTGTAGATTGAAAATGGCTTCTTCAAACAATAACTTTTCATTGCGATCGGTCCTTGAAAAGGACAAACTGAATGGCACCAACTTCATAGACTGGTCTCGAAACTTAAGAATAGTTCTTAAGCAAGAGAAAAAGTCGTATGTTTTGGATGCACCCTTGCCTGAAGAACCTGGTAGGAACGCCTCTACGGTTCAAAAGGAAACTTTTGAGACCAAGAAGAGCGACTCTAATGATGTGACCTGTTTGATGCTAGCCACTATGGTGCCTGAATTGCAAAAGCAATTTATGGACCAAGAGGCCTATGCGATCATGGTGCACCTCAAGGAGATGTTCCAAGAGCAAGCTCGTCATGAGAGGTTCGTGACAACAAAGGCTTTAATTTCTTGTAAGATGGCTGAGGGTACTCCTGTTAGTACCCATGTACTCAAGATGAAAGGGTATCTTGATACTCTTGAGAAGCTTGAGGTACAAGTGCCAAAGGAATTGGCCACTGACTTGATCTTAGGATCATTATCTGCTGCTTATGATCCATTTGTGATGAATTATAACATGCATGCAATGAACAAGTCAGTTACTGAGCTTCATGGGATGCTTAAGAATGCTGAGGAGAACATTCGAAAGACCAATCCTGTACTGATGGTTCAAAAGGGGATTAAGAAGGGACCCGCTAAGGGAAAGGGAAAGGGAAAGGGAAAACCCAAGTCAGTTGGGAGTGCACCTCAGGCCCAATCCAAGCCCAAGGCACCTAAGCTCAAAGAGAGTGAGAGCACTTGCTTCCATTGCAACAAAATAGGGCATTGGAGGAAGAATTGCGCTCTCTTCAAGGAAGAACAAAAGAAGAATGGAGCCAAGGCGTCCAGTTCTGGTATTTTTGTTGTTGAAATTAACCTTTCTATTTCTACCACTTGGGTATTGGATACCGGTTGTGGTTCTCACATTTGTTCAAATGTGCAGGGGCTAAGAAATAGGCGGTTACTTGGGAAGAATGAAGTGGACCTCCGTGTGGGGAATGGAGCACGAGTTGCTGCCATGGAGATAGGCGACTATCAACTCACTTTACCTTCCGAACTTTGTTTAATTTTAAAAAATTGTTATTATGTGCCTGCCATGAGCAGAAACATTATTTCAGTTTCTTGTTTGGATTTGGATGAATTTGATTTTGTTATTAAAAATGGCAATGCTCATATTCGTTGTCAAGGCATTTCATATGGCAATGCCATGTTGCAAAATGGCCTTTATATCCTTGATCTACAAAACAAAGAGTCCATATACAATATTAATACAAAGAGGGTTAAGCCAAACGAATTGAACCCTACTTACTTCTGGCATTGTCGTTTAGGGCATGTAAACCAAAAACGCATTTCAAGACTCCACAAAACTGGAGTGCTTGGGTCATTTGACTTAGAGTCTTATGACATATGCGAGCCATGTTTGCATGGAAAAATGACAAAAAGTCCTTCTAACAAGAAAGGTGAGAGGACTAATGACTTATTGGAACTAATACATACTGATGTATGTGGACCATTAAGTACATAAGCTAGAAGTGGTTTTAGCTACTTCGTGACGTTCACAGATGACTTCAGTAGATATGGCTACGTCTATCTAATGAAGTACAAGTCTGAAACTTTGGAGAAATTCAAAGAGTTTAAGAACGAAGTAGAAAACCAACTTGGAAAAAGTATAAAAGCCATTCGATCAGATCGAGGTGGCGAATACTTAAGCCAAGAGTTTGATAGTCATCTAAAGGAGTGTGGTATTATTTCACAGCTCACTCCTCCCGGAACGCCACAATGGAATGGTGTGTCCGAAAGGAGAAATCGAACTCTGTTGGATATGGTTCGATCTATGATGAGTCAAGCTAATCTTCCTGTCTCTTTTTGGGGATATGCATTAGAAACTGCTGCGTTTCTACTAAACCGTACTCCAACTAAAGCAGTTGAGAAGACACCATACGAGGTATGGACTGAGAAAGAACCCAATATGTCGTTTCTCAGGATTTGGGGCTGTGAAGCATATGTTAAGAAATTAACATCTGACAAACTGGAGTCCAAATCCACTGTCTGCTTGTTTGTGGGTTATCCTAAAGAAACAAAGGGATACTACTTTTACTCACAAGCCGAGAACAAAGTATTTGTTGCTCGTAAGGCTGTTTTCTTGGAAAGGGAGTTCCTTCTCAAGAAAGATAGTGGGAGTAAAGTAGAACTTAGAGAAACTCAAGCACCACAAACTCCTATAGAGGATGAGTTGGAAATAGGATCAAGTTCACAACCAGTTGTGGAACAAGAACCCATTACACAAGAACCTAGAAGGTCCGGTAGGATACGTCAGGAGATTGAGAGATATGGATTTCTAATCACTGACAGTGATACTATTGAGTTAGTAGATCGTGAGGATCCTACTACCTACCGAGAAGCTATTGAGAGCCCAGACTCGAAAAATTGGCTTGAAGCCATGAAATCCGAGATGCAATCAATGTACGATAACCAGGTTTGGACCTTGGTTGATCCACCGGAAGGTGCTAAGGTAATTGAATGCAAGTGGCTATTTAAACTCAAAGCTGATAAGACCTACAAAGGTAGACTAGTAGCAAAAGGTTTTCGACAAACTCATGGTATAGACTATGATGAAACCTTTTCACCAGTAGTCATGCTCAAGTCCATTAGGATCTTGCTTGCCATAGCTGCATATCATGATTATGAGATATGGCAAATGGATGTCAAAACTGCTTTCCTTAACGGAAATTTACTTGAGGATGTGTATATGACACAGCCTGAGGGTTTTGTCAATCCCAAGCATCCTAAGAAGGTTTGCAAGCTTCAAAAATCTATTTATGGATTAAAGCAAGCATCCCGAAGTTGGAATCTTCGTTTTGATGAGGCAGTTAAAGAATTTGACTTCATCAAGAATGAAGATGAGCCTTGTGTGTACAAGAAGGCTAGTGGGAGCATAGTAGTATTTCTGGTCCTATATGTGGACGACATCCTTCTCATTGGGAATGACATTAAAACATTGCAAAAGGTTAAGCAATGGTTAGGGAAATGTTTCTCAATGAAAGACTTAGGTGAAGCCGAAACAATACTTGGTATTCGAATCTATAGAGATAGATCGAATCGGCTTTTGGGACTAAGTCAAGAAAAGTACATAGACAAAGTACTAAAGCGTTTTAGTATGGGAGACTCAAAGAAAGGGTACATACCTTTGGCTTTGGGAGTTCCTTTGACTAAAGAACAGTGCCCTAAAACTAAAGAAGAAAGGGACAACATGAGTAGAATCCCATATGCATCTGCTATTGGATCTATCATGTACGCTATGTTATGTACTAGATTGGATGTTGCTCATGCACTGAGTATAACCAGTAGGTTTCAGCAAGACCCTGGTGAGAAGCACTGGTCTGCTGTAAAGGGGATTCTTAAGTACCTACGAAGGACTAAGGATCACTTCTTGGTGTATGGTGGTCAAGAAGAGCTCGTCATACAAGGTTATGCCGATGCTGCTTTTCAGACCAGCACACAGGATTCAAGATCGCAATCTGGGTTTGTTTTTGTTTTGAACGGTGCTGCTGTCAGCTGGAGAAGCTCGAAGCAAGAGACCGTTGCTGACTCAACTACAGAATCTGAGTATATTGCAGCAAGTGAGGCTGCAAAAGAGGCTGTTTGGATTAAAAATTTCATATCTGGATTAGGAGTGGTCCCAAGCATCCTAGATCTAATAGAAATTTTCTGTGACAACAACGGGGCCATCGCACAGGCCAAGGAGCCCCGGTCACACCAGAAATCCAAACACATACTCAGGAGGTACCACCTGATCAGAGAAATCATTGATCGTGGGGATGTCAAAGTTAGCAAGATAGCAAGTGAAAACAATGTAGCAGATCCTTTGACGAAACAGTTACGTCCAAATCTGCATGAAGCTCATTTAAGAGCATTCGGACTTAGGGCTATGCCCAATTGGGACTAGTGCTAGTGGGAGATTGTTAGTGTAAGCCCTAGCCCCAATGCATTGTAATAAAATACTTTAGTTAATAAATGAGGCATTTGTTTTATCTATTATATTCCTGTGCATGTCAATTGATAAAACTGTCCATGAATGTTGTTTCAGTTTAAGTTATCATGTGTGAGGCACATGGTTGTAAGACCTTGAAACAATAGAGACTTCATTCTAAATATCCCTAGTCAGTCATTGTTATGGGAATAACAGTGAATTAAGACTAGTATGCTCTCTCTGATAAAATGAGTTTTATCTTACGGATCATAAGGACTAGAGTGTCAATCAGAGATCATAGATACATGTTTAGAACATGGTATCTGGATTCGATCCATTCGTGAGAACACTACATGGTACAAGTCATAAGTGTTTCTTATATGCAAGTTTTGCATCAGAGTTCTTAGACCTAAAATCTCTATGAAACTCTTTATGAATTACTATGTACTTTGACATACATCTAACGTGCTCGTAACAGAGTGACAAGTATGGGTATGCATTGATTTATGTTAGAGAGCATGAGAGAAGTGAAGGGATTACCCCTCTCGATAAGAGAGAAAATATCATCGGCCACTTGATCAGTGAACTGAGAAGTGTATGGCCATACAGAGATGAAATAATGAGTAATCATTATTTATCTGAGAGTTCAGTATCACTGGAATATCAAGAAAGGAATTAATATATATAAGGATGACTAGTTCCATGCCTTATATTAATTCTGATATTTAAGGGTAAGGGATTATGCAAAATTGCATTAGGTCACTAAATGCCATTTGCATTTTCGTTTAATTTGGAATGCTATAATATCTTGCTAGAGAATATATATAGCCTTTGAATTAATTTTTATTAATTCATTGCCAATATTAAATGGACCTATAGGATCGCACATAAAGCACTGGGCTTAAAATTGTATTGGAAATTAATTTAGACTTTTATTTAAAGTCAAATTAATGCATGCAATGGGTGAACAAATTTTTACTGTTAACAATTGGTCACGAGAGAAATTTACTGGCATGTGTTAGGTTTAATTTCAATTGATTAATTATCTATGTATAATTAAGTTAATTGAGTATTAAATCCTAAATTACATTTAATCAAAATATAATACTTGAGAAGGGAATTAAAGTAACCAAAGTTTAAACTAGGAATCCTAGTTAAATTTGGCAACTAATTACCTTAGTTAAGTAAGTTTGTTTTGATTAACTAAATGATGCCATTTGAATTTAAATTCTAATAGAATTTAAATTAAAATATATATCTCTTAATTATTAAGTGTTAGTGGCTGAAATTGCTACCTAATTTAAGGCACTCACACATGACTAAAGTAAGTGATATATATTAAATGAATTAAAGGAATAATGGTGGGTGCCACTTTTATTCTTCTTCTCTCTTTTGGCCATGAGACTATTAGTGGGATTGGTAGAGATTTGTTTTTCTCTCAATTCTCTCATGGAAGGTGACTAACATAGAAACCAAAGAAGAAAGAACAAGAAGAGTTCTTGTGTTTTTCAAACAATTCCATTGCCTAATACACAAATATAGAGCTAGCACTCTTGATTTTAAGCTATCTTTGCAAGTGTGTGTGAACATAGAGAGGAGTGGCATAAAGGCTGTTCCTTTGGCATTGGTGGTGAAGATCTAAGGTAAATAAATTCATCTTAGTTGCTGGTCATCATCAAAATCAAGTCTTGAAGTGCATCTAAAGTTGTAAGTTTCAAAAACTCTAAAATTGCATGCTTTCGATTCTAGTTTATGGATTACGTGGTATGTATGATCGATTTTATTATTTTTCGCTGCGTGATCATCATATACATATCATGTTATATTCCATCAGGAAGCTTCCTTTAGCTAAGAAGTTAAGGTATAATGTCACACCCTAATACCTCTCTGGAGTATTATGGAATGCTAAGGTCATTAATAACCACATCAATTATCAAATATAAACATCACTACACAACTCAATTGACTTTAGTACAAGCTACATAATATTAAATTAGAACCTTTATAATAAATAAAAATTTTGATCACAAGAACAAATCCCACTAAAATTTAATTAGATATACAATTAAGAATTTTACAAAATATAATGCTTTCTATAGTCTACACTACATCTTTGGGAGATTTTTCGTGGCTGCCATAATCCTAGCCTACTACAGTTGTCCCTATCCTGATAGAGTTTAATTATGGAAGCTATTGTTGAGGTGTTTGAGCACTTAGTTGTGAATATTTTAGCAAGTGTAAGATAGAGGGGATCCTTCCTTTTCTATTATTATTTCTAATATATTCCTCATGCTAGTTAGAACATTTTAGAACTTCATGGGAAATTTGTTTGAAATTTGACTTGAGATAATTTTTTTAATTATGGCATTTGCTTTATAATATTATATTCTAACAATAAGTAAAATTTTGATTAATGTGATTTGAAAAATTAGGCATGTTACATGAATTATGGGAAGAGTATAATTAAATTCAAGATGTCAGCTGTTATGGTTTCATTGTGATGAAGGTCTTATAGGAATGCTAAAGCACACGGTTGTGAATATTCTAGTAAATCAGACCCTTTACTTCTATTTTTGATCCGTTTCCCATGTTTTGAGAGCATATTTCTATATCATTGAAAAATTATGTTGGTGAGTATTCTAAGGTTATGAAGAATGAATGACAATCCCATATGTCTTGCTTGATGTTAAGGTTTATAAAAGTGGTTTTATACTTCTGCACAATGATGGATTTTCCTACTAATTTAGGAACTCTAGATCTAATTTCCTATTTTCCATTTATGTACACTTTTGGATTGATTATTTATTTGTTGGAACAATATTCTATTATTGGATGTATCGGCTGGTTTGATCTGTGGTTTGTCCCAAATCACCCTTTTGTCTTTTTCCCATTATAATTGTAGTATAACAGAACTTAAAAATGTAGCTGTTGTGAATTTGAGTGATATGATTTTTCCTTCTATCCTGATCTTTTTCCATTTTTGGGAGGTTGTATTTCCAATTCGTCAAGGGAGAAATTTTGATTAAGATAATCCATAATATGATTATAGCATCATTTATATTGTATCTATTCTTGATAGTGTTTGAAAATTTACTAACCTAATTTAGAATTGTGGGATATGCTATGTAAGTTTAGGGAAAGCAAGATGCTTGCAAATTATTATTGAGTTTATGTCAAATTGAAAATCATATACCTAACCGTGCACCTATCCTAAATAAATTCAATATGAGATTAAGGAAAAATATAAAGGATAAATATCTTAAATTTATGATATAAATAGCATAAAGTAGCAGAGTTATCTTTAACAAATATATATAATTAAGGTGGATTTATGGAACTAATAGTCTATGAATTTGACTTAATTCTTGCAATAGATTAACTATTTACTAAGCTTTGTCTTGGTAAGAGATTTTTAGGTACTATTAGTGCTTGGTTTCGAGTGGGTGATGACTTGAAGTGTTGACTATGTATTCATTATATTCCACTTACATAACATTCTTATTATGAATTATAAAAGTGCCTTTGATCAATTTTATTAATATCGATTATATCCCAATCAGTGACTAGCCAACATAACCATTATTATCTATATCAAAAACATTCCCTAACCATGTCACATTCCTACTAGGTCTTAATTTGGGTGTTACAATTCTCTCCCCTTTAAAAGAATTTCGTCCTAGAAATTAAACAAACATCTAGTTCTCATATGCTATACACTATACTTTAGGATTTCCATATGCATTTTCACTTATAACACATTTCTATCTGTTGTTTTGTTTAATTACCTCATTTATCTTTGACTTCACTATTAATTCCTACTTACACTCACTTACTCTAAAACTACTTACATTTTATACTCACTTTAACTCTATCTCAAGTATACCTTTATAGTAACACCATATTGTCCACAATCATCTAAACCTTTACTCTAATACTACTAAATTGTAACACTCTAATACCCCTCAGGAGTATTACGAAATGCTATAGCCACTAATAGTCACATTAATTAAATAATATAAAAATCATTACATAAGTCAATTGACTTTTGTACAAACTACATAATATTAAATTGGATTCTTCATAATAAATACAAAGTTTGATTACAAAAATAATTCCACTAAAACTTAATTAGATACACAATTAAGAATTTTACAAAATATAATACTTTCTATAGTCTACACTACATCTTTAAGGGATTCATTGCTGCTGTCATAATCTTTGCATTCGGAACGTCTTCAACTCCAAACCAACTCAATTAACATATAACTAAGTCATTTATATTAATAGTTCACTAAGTACAACTAAAAAAATTCTAAATAATTCATAAATTTTAATATTTCATTATACTATATACATAATAAATTGAGGTAGCACAAAAATTCACTAACTAAAATTATTCTTAAGTATATGAAAAAAATCAACCATCCACTCCTTCTCAAATGTCTTCATTAATCATTTAATTCCACTTTATTCAAGGCAAGATTGCATAGAATTTTTTTTTTATTTAGTTATTACTCTAAACTTGCCAAAAACACTTAAAAGCCATTTTACAGGTCACCTTCTAACTTGCTATTAACACAAGAATACATAACAATACATTTAGTATTTTGTTTGGACTCATAATTTATATATCAAGCTCGCTAAATTTCCCAAAATTGGGAATCAGAATCAAGTAGTTATAAACATTCAACTCATCTTTTCCAATAACTAGCACATAATATAGAAACTATACACATTAATCGTACTTACTCTTACTTTACCCTCACTATATTTTAAGTTTCACATATATCATAGTTGAGTACAAAATGTCCCAATTAAAAATGATATTCACTAATACACCGATGATTCACTAATTCATAATCATTTCCGCTAACATGCTCACATCACTTAATTACACTATAATAACTTTTATAGCCGGGACACAACAAAGGCATGGACAATGGGAATAGCAGATACCATATTATATCAAATCACTAGACACCAATTGGGTGCCATACTAGATACCAAGGTATTGGATCACTATAGACCATTGTGGTGCCAACACTACATACCAAAAGGTATCGATTCACTAAACCATATATATATCATTGACTATGTCCAATTCAAGCACAAGATTAAGACTTCGTTCACTATTTCATTTCACATTTCAAATGCTTATGCATTCAGCATTCACTGTATCTATGATCATGTAATCGATATTTACTAATTCACTTTTTATTCCATAAACTTGAATAATCAATCGTGTCAATTTTCGTTCACATTAGAGTCAAGTATCAATATGCACATTCTTATAAATATTCCAACAATTATCCACTAATGAAAATGTATAAATAATACTTAAATACATTCCTAGATTACATCTATTCACAACATACAATGGATATAATTCACACATTATATGTTCACTCAATCACTTTATGTCTTTGATAACTAAGTACATCATAGCATATTCAATTATAGACATATAATACATATTCAAATTCATATATGCTTTTAATTCACCTTATAGGTGTTTGGATAAATCCTATATTTCATGTATAATCATGTAATCTATATGTTTATAGTCATATTATAACATTATACATTTGTTTAAAAAGCTTTATTATCATCCGAGAAAGTGCAAACAAGGTTCGGTAAATTTTTAGTAAGATTCAACATGTTTAAGGACAATAAGCAAATGACTCAGCTTAGATGGCATTTGAGTCAACTAGGTTATAGAATTTTTCCTAAAAAAAACCAAAATGACTCGACTAAGATGGCTTTTGACTCAACCAAGTTGAAGCAAAAACATACAAATCAACAGACAGATTTTGTAGGTTCAAATTATACAACAATTTTAACCTAGAAAACATAGTTTTTAGACAAAAATTTTGTTTATAAATTCGTTACAATATTTATCTAATTTCTATAGAATCAAAAACCATACAATTTAGACAACTACATAGGGATATATACAAAAAACAATATAGATTTCGATAATTGATGGGGCAACAACCATTACACAAATTTAAGTTAAAATTCAACAGATTTAGAGAAAGAATTCAATCTCAATTTCTTCTACAAAATTTTATATCCATGTCTTAACTTTCATTCAAATTGGAATCACACCATATGGATCTCTATAACTCATTTTCCTCGAAATAGCCTTGACAGGTCCTATGAATGCTATAGCATAATTTTACTCTAATACTACTTTTGCAATATTTTCAACTTATTTGCATGTCTAGACTTTTCAATCATGCTCCCACATATTTCAAATACATTACATAGCACTAATACAAAATTTTCTCTATTAAATGCATACACAAAAAATGTTGAATTTTCATACCTTGTTCGAAGCTCATTTCCCTCTCCTCTCTTAGTTCACATCTCTTTTTGGCCTTAGTCTTGTATTCCCCTAATTAATATGACCAAAAATAGTAAATTATGGTCATTCATCTATCAATTTCTTAGATCAGTGTATTTACCAAAAGAAATAAGAAGGAAAGAACTAATACTTACCTATTTGATATCTATATGTTGTAACTTATTCCTAAATCTTTAACTCTCTTTTTTCCACCAAGGACATAATCTTAAAGAGCTTGGGAGCATATGCATGAGAAAAGAAATAAAGGGGTAGAAACACAAAACCTTGATGCTTCTTTTTGACAAAAATGGTTGGCCTCAAGCTCTTTCTCCTCCATTTTACTGCTCTTATCTTCTATGCTTTTAGAAATACTAATATAACTTTCCCATCGGTGACAACTTTTCAAATTTATACATTTACAAATTGGCCCTAACACTCTCCTATATTACTTAGTTACATGTAGCTTCAATTAACATAACATATATGCCTATGTTCTCTTTGTATTCCACTTACATAACAGTCTTATAGAGAATTATAGTAGTACTCTTGATCAATTTCATTAATGTTGATTGTAAACCAATAGGTCACTGGCCTATATATCCATTATTATGTCCATTAAAAACATTCCCTAACCATGTCACATTCATACTAGGGTATTAATTGGGGCATTACATTTCTCTACCCCTTAAAAGAATTTCATCCTAGAAATTCTATGGATATCTTATTCCCATATGATATACACTATACTCAAGGAACTCTATATGCATTTTCAAATACAACACATTTATATCTTTCATTTTTTTTAATTACCTCATTTATCTAGGACTTTATTATTCATTCCTACCTACACTCACTTACATTAAAACCACTTTAATTTTATACTCATTTTAACTCTTTATCTCAAGTATACCCTTATAGTAATGGTACATTGTCCACAACCATCTAAACATTTGCTCTGACACCACTAAATTGTTACACCCTAATAACCATAAAGAGTATTATGGAATCCTATGATCATTAATAATCACATTAATTAATAGAAGTAAACATCATTACATAACTTAATCAACTTTAGTACAATCTACATATATTAAATTAAAACCTTAAAAATAAATACAATGTAAGGCCCCAATTATGACCCAAGTTAAATATGCATGATTAAATAATGTTATATTGATTAAGATCAAATTGAATATGTGATATGGGTATTTAAGTTGTGGAGCATGTGATAATTAAATTGTATTATATGAATTGAGTGTAAACTATTTAGCATAAAATTTATTAAGGGTGCAATTAAATTATGGAATAAAATGTGAGGTCAATTTGTAATGGTGGCATATATGGGGTAAAATTTAAACAGGTATAAATAAATTAGGGCTAATGTTATAAGAGATTAAAAGAAGAGGGGTAGCTTCATTACATGCAAAAAGGTGAAGGATCAAAAGGGGACTTTTCCTTCCCTTTTTAAATGGCTAAATCTTTGCATAAGGAGAGAGAAACATCATATTTAAGTGTTCTTTGAGTGGGGGATGACATCCTCTCTTTCTTTACCTCTCTTATTTCTTTTCTCTCCTAAGAAAATTCACCCTTTCAAAGGAAAAATATGTTGCATGAGAGTTGATTTAAAGGTTTTTGAAAGGGAGTTTGTAAAGATAATGGATTCAATTTTTCATCTCATTTCTTCTTCTTTCTTAAAGAAAAAATTTATTTCAATGGAAAAATGGAATTTGGATTTAATGCATGATTGCATAAATATATGTAAAATAAGAAGTAAGAAATAAGGATAGAGGAAAGAAAGTGGTAAAAGATTGAAGCTTCAAGATGGATTTCTACAAAGGTATGGGAAATTATTTGTTTTCTTTGTATGAATTTAAGCAATGACGAGATACATAGACTACAGTAAGAGATTAAGAACAAAAGAACCAAAATTTATCTTTTAATGGCTTCAAACAAGAAAAACTATAGAAAAGAGTTGAATGACTTGCTGTAATTTTTGTATAACTTGGGTTACTAAACTCTAATTGAGTTCATTAAAATTGGTAATTTCATATAAGATCTATACCTACATTTTGGTAGAAGAAACCTGAGGTTTGTTTTGCGTCTATTTAGCCTTAATCTTTGATAGAAGCTAAAAGTGAATTACACACCAATTTAGTGAATAGTTTGTAGTAATTTGAGTATAATTCTTTGTATGGTTGTTGGAATGATATGATACCACTTCTTGGTTAGCCTAGACCTATATTTATATAAATTATATCAAGAAAGCATAAATCAATTCTAATTCTAATAATGTCAAAAGTTAACTTGAATCCGAAATAGTTGATAACACTATTTCCAATCACTATTTCTAGAAATATTTCTTAATTTTTTTGTAATATCTTGAGATTTAGCTATGAGAATTGGATAATTCTAGTTGGGTTATAAATTAGACTCCCATATCTACCTTTTCTACAAAGAAAGCAAAGTCTAAATATGCCTCTAAAGCTGCCTAAACTTAATTTGAAAACAAAAATCCTATGTTGCCTACCATAATGAATAAGCATTAGTAATTTTCATTTATCGTGAGTTATAAAAACGATATTACAATGATTCTTGATGTTTTTAAAACTAGGAACATAAGGGAACAAAGTTGATCAACACCATCTTTTCTTAAAATGCCATTTTAAAGGTCAAACACCGCTCACAAGATGAACTTGAAAATAAGTCGCTGCCTTGTCACGACTTGTGACAATGTGTCCTCTGTAATGTCTTGGACAATTGCTATGAGTCATGACTCTCATCTATCCAAGTCATCCCATCTATTTGAATTTACCCTTTTAAGCCTATAAATTGACACTTAAGTATTTTTAGACCTTCTTAAAGACTTTTAATGCATTGGAAGCATAAAGATAAAGGTTTTAAACAAAAATAACATGTGATATCCATGTCCCAAAGTGTTATAAAGTCTATTTAGACCTTCCATAATAATATAGAGCATATCTTGATATAGAGACAACACATACATAAAACATTCGTTGATATCATAGTGTAAAGTAATTGGCATGATCGAAAGTTGAAATAAGTACAAGGAAATTGTAAGCTAAGGTAAATTATTATTATTTACCATATAAATATGATAACATGAATACGATATGATGTGATGATTATATGTCGTGCCTATATGTAGTTATACAAAATGCATAGTCATAAGGATAATATGAGCAAATTGTATAACTTATATTATGAATTGTGCATACATGTTTATGCATTAGAGAAGATATAGTTTTACATGATTATGTACATATGCAAATGGTATACTATAGGTATAGTCTTGTTATATGAAATGAACATAAACATAGTATTACCTACAATAGAGTTTAAGTGTGGATAGCGAAGCGCCTATAGTTAAAATTACAGCTGCAACAGTTTGGCCCAATTGGGTCTAGAGTATAGTTGATCCCTTTTGGATCATGAACAACCCCGTTTGGGTTGTTAGTCGACCCCGTTTAGGTCTGCTTGACCGTTCTAAAGTACTACTTGGCCTCGTTTTGTGTACCTATTGATGTCTTCAGATATCCACCATTTTGATACCTAAGTGTATCAATAGTTCACATTATCCACTATTAGAACTAAGACAGGATAAATTCCATTTATAGTACTGATCGCAATTATCAAATTAAAGCTTTACTTGCTTAAATATTATAGCTATTGGACCATATTATTTGTTTGATTATAGGAATTATGTCTCAATTGTAAATGTTCATATGAGTAATTGCCATCTCTATGAATTATGTATATTAGAATATCTATTGTCCTCGTTGCTTTAATGCTTATATACTTGAGATATTGTTAAACCTACAAATTTATTATTATTGATATGTTATGTTGCATGTGATACATATTGATTGTGTATGCTGATGACCGCTATGAGTGGTCATCCATCATGAGTTATTTTCCCACTAAGCTTTATAGCTTAACATGGGTTATTTTACTTGTGTAGGTTTAGTAGACAAGAATTTTGCTCAGAGATATTCTCTACATCAAGAAGGGCCAACTCCAGACTGATGGGAATTAATGTTGGGAGATTTTGTATTAATACTTTTAAATGTTTTGTATTATGGAAAATTAGCATATAAAGATGTATTTAATATGTGTAAAGTGAATTGTAACCTACTCACAATATGGCTAAGTAAGAACATGTGTGCATGTAGTACTTAAAGTAGCATATACATAATATGGTATGCATGAGGCTAAACATGAGATGAAATATACGAACAGTCCTAGTAGCACCCACATGCTTATATAATATAACATGATATGAGTAATGGTAACATGATGAATATATATGATTGATAATATACATGCATGATTAATATGTCTAAAATGTATGTGATTAATGGGGTAATAGTGTAGGGGGTGTTACATGCAAAGTTTGTTTATAAGAATAAACCAAACTAAAACTAATTAGATATACAATTAAGAATTTTTCAAAATATAATACTTTTTATAGTCTACACTACATCTTCGGGAGATTTATATAGCTATCATAATCCTAGCCTCCAGAACTTCTTTAGCTCCAAGCCTACTCAATTAACATATAACTAAGTAATTTATAAAAATAGTTCATTAAGTATGACTAAAAGCACTTTTAAATAATTCATATTTTTAATATTTTGTTCTACTATTTACATTAAAAATTAAGGTAGCACAAACCTTCTCTAACGAAAATTATTCTTAAGTCCATGGAATAAATTAACTATCCACTCTTACTCAACTGTCTTAATAATTATTTAATTCCTCTATATTAAAACCAAGATTGCTTAGAATTTCTTGATTGAGTTATTACTTAAAATTTGCAAAAAATAAACTTAAAAACCCTTTTGTAGGTCACCTTCTAACTTGCCACTAACACTAAAATACTTAATGATACATTTAATATTTAGTTCAAGCTCAAAATTTGTATCCCAAGCTTCATATACATCCCGAAATTGAAAATTAGAACCACATAATTCTAAATGTTCAACTCATTCTTTCTAATAGCAAGCATATAATATCGAACATATGCACATCAGTCCTACTTACTCTTACATTACCCTCACTATATTTGATGTTTCACATATATCATAGTTGAGTACAAATGTCCATGTTAACAATGATATTCACTAATACACCGACGATTCACTAATTAAAAATAATTTATACTAACATGCTCACATCACATAATTACATTATAATAACTTTATAACTTGGACTAAATAAAAGCATGGACAATGGAACATTAGGTACCATACGGTATCAAATCACTAGACACTATCATGTTGCCACACTAGATACCAAAGGTATTAGATTAATAAACACTATTACGGTGTCAACACTAGATACCAAAATGTATTAGTTCACTATCCTATATATGTATCAACGATTATGTCGAATTCAGGCACAAGATTAGGACTTAGGATGTGAGTTTTATAGTTGTGTTTAGTTAAGCTTTTTGTATTTAAAACTATGGTATAATGTTTGTTTTTAAGTAATTATGTTTAAAATTTGTTATCTTTTATGTTTTTGTGTTGTTATGTTTGATTGTAGGAGTAAAGGGAGAAAGAGCTAGGAAAAGGAGTCAAAATGAGCAAGGAATTCAAGGTCCTATCATGCTTGCATGCATAACACATGAAGGAAAGAAAAGCGGAAGGCAGAAGTAAATTTTAAAGATGCGTGTTTAGTCATGAGTACGACAGAGGGAGGTTATTCAATTTAAATTTCATATAAAGCTTCAAAGGGACGTGACCTTTCACCAATGGTTGTGTACCTCTAAAAGGGTTTTTGATGAGTTGCATTGGTTAAAGAATAGCATATAAAGGAGACAAAGATTAGAAGACAAGATATACAACTTTTAGTTAGAATTTACTATTTTTGTAGAGAGATAGAAGAACTAACTTTTGAATAGTAGACAAGATCAAGGAAGAAAAAGAACATTTAATGAGTAAAGGATTGAAAGATCAACTTTTGTTTTTCTTCTAATTATTCTTCTCTTTTTTATAATTACTTGAATTATGTTTTTGGGAACTTGAACTACTATTTTAATATTTGATTATTCTAATCAATACAAGTAATCTTTAGTTACAAAATTTCTTAACAATATTGTTTGTATGTTCATTATAAGTGAAAGTATAGTTTGAGAGATATAATCTTGCTTGAATCTATTAAGAATTCATTATGAATACATTACTAGAGAGATCAAAATGTTAAGATAATTATTATAGGATGATTGCTATTATCGAAATATGTGATATAATAATCTAATTTTGTAATGAGAGTTAAGGGTTATAAATTATATTTGCATGCTCTAGGCATTCTATTTCATGTCAAGAGAGTGATCTAGAAACTTATTTCAACTTGACTTATATATTAGAGAAAAATTTTAGGCTAAGAGAATAATATCAAGTTCAACATTTGTTAATGCAAATCATTAGTAGTTTTTTGTCTTCTTTGACTATAACTTAGGTAGGGTTGATTAATATTTTTCTCATAGTAAAATATTATTAGTTTCATTTTGCAATCAAATTAATGAACCTTATAAACAAGATAGAGATCAAGTCACAGTGAGTATTAACTAAATATTTCCTTATAGGAATGATATGTTAAGTACTAAGTAAAAAATCGTGCAGCTGTAGATTTACCCTAACAAGTTTTTGTCGCCATTTTCATAGAACTTGATTTGTCTTTATTGCGATTATTATACTTGATTTGACATTTTAGATTACAATATTTAATTAGTGTTGTTTATGTTATTTCATAGATTTAATAATTCAAGTTTATGCCTAGAACAAGGAGGTATAAAGAAGAACTTGAATCATTAAATTCAGATATAGAAAGATTTCTTTTAGAAAACTCAAAACCAACCAAAAAGAAGAGAAAGAGATTGATCATTGTAGAAGAAAATCAACCAAGATTGATGGACTCTACTATACTAACACTTAATGGGGCTCAATAATGGGTTATACGTCTTGCGATAAATGTTAATCAATTTGAAATTAAGCCTTCATTGTTGGAAATGGTACAAAATAGTATTCAACTTTATAGATTGCCAAATGAGGACCCTAATGCTCATCTAGCAAATGTCATTGAAATTTGTGACACCTTGAAGATAAATGGGGTACTTATGGATGCAATTAAATTTAAGTTTTTCCCTTTTACATTAAAAGATAAAGCTAAGGCTTGGCTTAATTCCATTGCAAGAGGATTTATAACTACTTGGGACAAATTAACATAAGCATTCCTATCAAAATATTTCTCGTTAGAAAAAACTGCAAAGATAATTACGTATATTACTACTTTTGTTAAAAATGATAATAAATATTTGTATGAAGCTTGGGAACGATTTAAGAAACTTCCGTGGAGTTATCCACATCACAATCTTCCAAAGAAGCTACTTATACATACATTCTATAATGATGTGAATCCTATAACTAAAGGAATAATTAATGCCAATGTGGGTGGATCCCTTATGTAGAAGACTAAGGACACTGCATATGAATTACTTAAGGAAATGGCTACAAACAATTGCACATGGCTAGCTAAAAGCATAAAGGTATCACCTTCTTCCCCTATTAAAGGTTCTCATACTATTGATTGTGTTGTTGCCTTACAAGCACAAGTGGTAGCATTAACTCATAAGATTGACAACTTAAGTGCAAGAGTGTCTCCACTAAATTCTTATACTCTACGTGGTTAACAAAGGCACTCTAAAAATGAATATAGATTGTGTTTAGCTAGTATAGAGGAGAAAGTTACTTTTATTCAAGGCCAAGTTCATATAAATCCTTATTCTAACACCTATAACCCTGGTTGGCATAAAGATCCAAATTTTTCATAGGGAAATAACCAAAATAGAGGAGAATTGGGATTTTAACAGCCATAAGATTGATTTGGAGCATTAGAAGTAAAGATAGATAGATTTCTTGAAGGGATCAACTTAAAGGTTAACTCTCAAGATGAAAACTAGAAGAGGCTTGAATCAAAGTTTGACCAAATAGCCAAGAATCAAGCATTATCTATTTACAATTTTGAAGTTCAGTTGGGACAACTTGCAAATGCATTGCCTTCAAGAATTCAAGGGTTTCTCCTAAGAAATATAGAGGATAATCTAAGGGAGCAATTAAAGATAATAATGTTGAGGTTAGGTAAAAAGTATGTTGATGATTTTATTTTAACTAATGAGAATAAAGTTTTGTAGGAAGAAAAGGTAGGAAGTCCTTCTGTTGTGAGCACGACACCACCCATAGGCGCGACAATGGATAATCTAAATAAGGTCATGAGCGTAATGCCACTCACAGGTGCGACAAATGAGACTCCAAAGGGTAGAGTTTTCCAAGCTCGTCCACCATTTTTGCAAAGACTTAAGCAAAAGGATACATATAAGAAATTCTTGAATTTTCTTAAAAAATTAAAAAATTTGCATGTTAATTTGTTATTCGTTGAAGCAGTATCTCAAATTCCTAATTATGAAAAATTTTTGAAATAGTTGATTTCGAAGAAAAAAAGTTAGAAGGATATTTCTACTATTGCATTTACAAAAGATTGTAGTTCTATAATTACAAATAATTTGCTAATAAAATTAAAAGATCCTATTAGTTTCACTATACATTATCTATTGGCAAATATAGAGTTTCCTAGGTGTTTTTGTAATTTAGGGGCTATTATTAATCTTATGTCACTTTTCATTTTTAAGAAGTTAGGATTAGAGGATGTCAAACCTACTTCTATGGTTTTGAAATTAGATGATCAATCTATTAAGAAACCATATGGTAGAAATGAAGATGTGCTTGTAAAGTAGATAAATTCATTTTGCCTGCATATTTTGTAATACTTGATTTTGCATATGATGCAAATTGCCCTTTGATTTTGGGTAGACCATTCATGAATACTAGTAGGGCATTACTGGATGTTTCTGAAAGGAAGTTAATTTTAAGAGTAGGAGTAGATAATGGTGAGTACTATATGTTCAAAATACTAAAATATCCTATAGATGAAAATGTATGCATGAAGCTTGATCTTATTAATGCATGTGTGTTAGAGATTTTGGAACATAAGGATCAAGAAGAAGAAAGCATTTAAGAGGAGGTAGAGCAAGTTGATCATAAGCCTAAGATTTTGCATAGAAATGAGGAGCCACTTCCACGATCAATTGCAAGTCCTTTAGTTATTGAGTTGAAAGAATTACCAAGCCACTTGAGCATTCATTTCTTGGTGCTAATGACACCTTTCTAATTATCATTTCTAGCAAACTTACTTTGATGTAAGAAAATTTACTTTTACAAGTTGTTAATAAAAGAATTAAGAGCATAGGCTGACAAATTATTGATTTGAGGGGAATTAGCCCTAATGTAGTTATGAATAGAATTCACATGGAAGATGGGTATCAACCTAAGGCAGATAGGCAAAGGGGACTTAACCTAAATATTAAAGTAGTTAAGAAAGAGTTTATAAAATTACTTAATGCTAGCATAATTTATCCAATTTCGGATAGTGCATCGGTTAGTCCAATTTAATATGTTCCTAAGAAGAGGGGCATGACTATAGTTAAAAATGAGAACAGTGACTTAATTTCTACACGAACCACCACTGGTTGAAGGGTTTGTATTAACTATAGGAAGCTAAATGCAGCAACTAGAAAGGATAACTTTCCTTTACCATTTATAGATCAAATGTTATTGCGCATTATTGGTCATTCTCATTATTTTTTGCTTGATGGTTTTTCTAGTTATTTTCAAATTCTTATTTATCATAGTGATCAAGAGAAAATAACATTTACTTGTTATAATGGAACATTTGCCTATAGAATAATGCCTTTTGGGTTCTGTAATGTGATAAGTATGAATTATACTCTCTCATTAGTGCATTTTTAATGTGTTTATTATGTTAATTTAGGGGTAATTTGGTTAATTTAGTGCTTAGTTTCTTTAGTAGCATTTTTTTAGCTTAATTGGTTAAGTTGGTGCTTTTAGTTGTGCGATTGAAGAAAATGAGACATTACAAAGGAAAAAAGGTAATTTTAGCATTTAAAGGATTTTTAAAAAGCTAGCTTTCATCATATTAGTCTAGAACATAGACACTTGGTGGAGTGGATTACTCACTCTGCCGAGTCACCTAAAGAGAAAAAAAAGAAGTCTTGTTGTTTAGTCTAGAGAGAAACTACTTGGTAGAAGGGATTACTCACTCTACGTAGTAGGACAAGAGAAATAGGGCATGAAGAAAAGCACTACTCGGTGGAGTAAATTACTCACTCTACCGAGCCACTCTAAGGGTCAAGGATAGTAAAGGTCGACTCGGTGGAGTGGATTACTCACTCTACTGAGTCCAATTGATTAAATTTGAATAGGACTCTGCTTTCTACTGGCGGAGGAAGTTTTGGTAGTTGAAATTCTTCCATTCTTGACCTATTTAAGAAGTAAAGAGCACGAGTTTGGGGACAAATCAATTGTTAACAATTAAAAGCTTTAGTTTTATTTTAGTTTTGCATTTAGGGTTTAGGAACTACAATTGAAGATTCCATAAGGACTTCAAGAGCAGTGGAAAATTTCTAAGTGTTTGTATCGTTTCTATTTATTTTTGTTCTTCAATTTTAAGATGAACTGTGAGTAGTTTTTTTCTTTTGCTAAATGATACTTAAATTTTTAAACTCTTACTGTAATTACTTAGTTTTGCTTCTATTTAATACAAGTTGGTTACTTCTTAGTTTTATGAAATTTTGTATCTCAAATTGTGTTAAGATCAATTGTTAACTTACTTGATTGATAGTTGGTACTTGATACACATATGATCTATGTTATGTAAGGACCCAAAATAGGCCCTAGTAGAATTCAAGGGCAATTACATGTTATTAAAGTCTAATTAAGCATTATTGAATGAATTATTAGTAGTTAAGATCTAATGAATTTGTGATCTTATGTGATAGAGTATATAATAGTCAATTGATATTATAGTATATAGTGTGCATAATTGGAATATAATATAGCTAAGATATTAATTAGGGCATAAATGTTATTAAGTTGTAATTAATTATGTGATAAATGTGTGAATTATATGGTATGAATTTAATAAGGGTATAATTTAAAAAAAATAGTTTGAGGGCTAAATTAAAAGAGGATATAAATTTAGAGGCCAATGTTAAAATAATGATTAATTGGGGTTGATTTCAAAGATAAAGAATATAAGGGGTTGAAATTGTTATGAATAACTCTCTCTCTCTCTCTCTCTCAATTCTCTCAAGGAATTTCTTATGCATGTGGATGGATATAAGCTTTTTAAAGGGAGTTTGTAAAGGTAAGGGATTTGGTCTTCATCTCATTCTTTCTTATTCTTTCTTAAAGACAAAATACATATTAATGAAAAGAAATAAGAATTTGAATTTAATGCATGAGTGCATGGATATGTGTAGAAGAAGAAGAAGAAGAAGAAGAAGAAGAAGAAGAAGGAGGAGGAGAAGAAGAATAAGAAGAAGGTAGAAAGAACAAAGGCGAAAGGACTTGCAAAAAATTGAATTCTAAAGGGAAATTCGGCCAAGGCATGGGATTAGGATTCTCAAAAATTGAATTCTAAAGGAAATTCGGCCAAGGCATAGGATTAGGATTCTCATACTTGCATGTGAATAATTATAGTAGAAGCATGATTTAAATGTCTTGTAGTATGAACAATTGAAAAGAGAAATAAGTTTTAAGGACTGTTACAAAAAGAGAAGAGATAAAGCATTATAAACTAATGGCTATAATTTTAGCATAATTTGAGTTAGAAAACTCTGATCGAGACTATTCTAATTTCTAATGTTATATAAGAAATATTTCTACAAATTCCTAAAAGGGACCTAGCACTAAATTTGCCTTTAAGTCATCCAAATATTTAATTGAAATTCCTAAGAGCCGTTGATTTTGGTTTTGAAACAAATTGTATAAATTATAATGTAATTTTGCGTATAGTGGCCAGAATGCTATGAGGTTAAATTATATGAAAAATATACTTTTAAATATACATTTCATATAAAGGAAGTAATGCCTAATTTTTACCTTCATTCATGTCAAATTTTAGCTTGAATTTCATATGAACTGTTTTCATTGTTAAGGAATAAATTTTGGTATTTCGAGCATAAGTCTTTGTAGAGGAGGCAAAAGGCTATTATGTAACTTTCTAGATAAACTAGATACATAGTAGTAGAACTTTGATGAAGGAAAGTTGGCATAGTTCTTTACTCATTTTATTCTATGAATTTCATAAGTGGTAACAAAAATTATTTTTGATTTTATGAACAACCTATGGTTTTTCTTGAATATCTCGAGTTATAGACGAGATATTGAGATATATTTTAAAGTTTTTAAAACTTGACACATAGGAGATTAATTTTTTAGAAGGCCACTTGGCCTAAAAAGGACAATTTCCAAATTAAAAATGGCATACAAGTTGGATCCAGAATTCTACCTATGTGTAGAAATTTAGAGGATGAATTTTTTATGTGTTTTATATTATTGAATATGCATGCATCATATATGTATATGATGATATGTTAATGAATGATGGGTGTGTGTTATGGTTACTAAAGGCATGATAGATGTTCCATTTGGAAGTCGGGTATTAGGGTATGACATTGGGGCTAGGGCTTACACTAACAATCTCCCACTAGCACTAGTCCCAATTGGGCATAGCCCTAATACCGAATGCTCTCAAATGAGCTTCATGTAGATTTGGACGCATCTGTTTCATCAAAGGATCTACTACATTGTTTTCACTTGCTATCTTGCTAATGATTGGGTGGTACCTCCTAAGTATGTGTTTCAATTTCTGGTGTGACCGAGGCTCCTTAGCCTATGCGATGGCCCCGTTATTGTCACAAAAAATTTCTAATGGATCTAAGATGCTTGGGACCACTCCTAATCCAGAACTGAAATTTCTAATCCAAATAGCTCAGATTCTATAGTTGAGTCGGTAATGGTTTATTGTTGCGAGATTCTCTAGCTGACAGCACCACCGTCCAAAACAAAAACAAAACCAATTTGTGATCTTGAATCCTGAGTCCTGGTATGAAAAGCAACATCGGCATAATCTTGTTTGACGAGCTCTTCTTGACCACCATACACCAAGAAGTGATCTTTAATCCTTCGTAGGTACTTAAGAATCCCCTTTACAGCAGACTAGTGCTTCTCACCAGGGTCTTGCTGAGACCTACTGGTTATACTCAGTGCATGAGCAAAAACCCAACCTAGTACATAACATAGCGTACATGATAGATCTGAGAGCAGATGCATATGGGATTCTACTCATGTTATCCCTTTCACTACAAGAAAATTTGGAAATAGCAACGAAAATTAGCAACCAAATTTGGTGAATTTCTGTTGGTAATCAAAATTAGCAACCGAAAATAGCAACGGAAAATTCGGTTGCAATTTTGGCAATTGGTATTTTTAGTAACCGAAACATTTTCCGTTGGTAATTTAGCAACGGAATATGATTTCGGTTGCTAATTTAGCAACGGAAATATATTCGGTGGCTAAAAATACAAACCGAATTTCTGTTGCTATTTTCGGTTGCTAATTTTTATTAGCAACGAAATCTAAATTCCGTTGCTATATCTAACCAATGTACATTTCGGTTAATTGGTCAACATTACCAACTAAATTAAAGTTTCATTGCTAAATCCAGATAGTATTATAAAAAAAATTACGACGAAATATTCGTCGCTATTCCATCACTAAATTATTACCATTCTATCAGCAAACAAGCATATAACAATCCATCTGAAAGTAAAGTTACAACATTTAACAAACTATAATTAAGAAATTATGAGATTGGTGCAAATAATCAAATAATCAAATCACATGAATTAAAAGTTCGATCTGAAAATTTTGATCTCTATTATATAATAATTCAAAATTCAAGAAACACAAACAAGTTCTAAAATCATATCCAACTACAGACCAAAACGTGTAATTTTCAACTAAAAAACTAAGCATAAAGATAAAAGAACTTGATACAAATGAATTTAGAAGCAAAATCTCCTTAGTCAAAGAGGCTAAACCTCATATCCTGCAGAAGAATTCAGGTTCAAGTAAGGTAAATAATGGAAAAATAAATTTTACTTCCAACTTATGATTAAGTACCTATTAAAAATAGAAATTTTGCAAGTTATTAACTTACATCATCATATTCTTCTTTCTCCTTAACCTTCTTTTCCAACCAAGTTTCAACTTGTTTTTGGGGCCGTTGAAGTAAAAAATGAGTGCAGGGGGCTAAGTAACAAATATGAGAAAATAGGAGGGGCTAGGGCTACACACTTATAAATCTAATCACATGTCGCAGAACAAAATGAAGATAAGTGGCAAGCTTATAGTAATCGAACCTTTTATGACAAAGTTGGAGTAATGTCATTGCTTATGTGTCCATCTTGACAACTATATTCATCAAGGTTTACAGTTCTATGAGTAAGACCAAAATCCTTCTCTTTGTTCAGATCAATTTGTCCAACCTTTTCTTCTAGAATATCAACGATTGATTTGATATGAAATCTTCCCTCATTCAGTAAATTCATGATATCAACTCTGTGCTGAGCATGGAAATGTCTAAAGAAGCTTGTCTGAATGTATTAATTTGATTTCAGAGGTTAACGCAACAGGAAATATATCTAGCCAGCACGAAAGTGAATTGATATAAGTAATGGTCATTCTAAGGAAATAAGAGAGGAATATGAATAAATTGATTGGTAGGCTTTAAATACACACTCTATGCTATTTTTAATAAACATGCATTCCTTCAAGTGAAGACCACATCAGTCTAAACAAGAAAATCATAAATCATAACATAAATACAACTTTACTTAAGCATTTTCCATGTGAAATTAAATCCTTTTTGAAAGGTTGTTCTTAAATAATAACAATATATAAGGTTATAATTATTTAAATAAATTTTCATCCCACTTCATATATATAATTAGAACCTTATATATTGTTATTATATTTTTTTTACAGATTTTTGGGTAATATTTAATTACCTATACCTAATTAATTGAATTCATTGCATGGCAATCCATTCATAATCTATCGTTTTACTTATGCATTAAATAATAGATCAAAAAAGTCCAATTTATGTAAGAAGGAACCATGCAATACCAATATACATCACACACACACACACGCACATATATATATATATATATATATATATATATATATATATATATATATATATATATAATTTTTAGCCTAAATTCTCAATTTATAAAATTAAAAAATAGTTAATTATTTTTTAATTTTATCTTTATTTTTTTATTTGGAAAACACATAAAGTGAAACAAATGTTATCCCTTGATGGATAATACTCTTTTAAGATTGGAAATCACATAAAGTGTTGCACCTACATGCTATAATGAGGGAACATTTCACAAGTAGTTAGTCGTTTTTTAACACCATAGATATGCTTAGCATGAAAAGACATATTTCGAAAGATTGTGAACTAACCAATCTCAGAAACTCCTCCCACGATTACGGTTTTAATCCAAGCTTAGCAGCCTTGTCTTTCTCTTCATCCGTAAATGAAGTGAAACAAATGATCGCTGCAACCATAGTGAATATCAGTAGAATAGAACTTCCAGGAACAGAAAATTCAAATATTTGTACACTTATTTCTTACATTTAAGCCGTGAAGCTGCTTTGCAATAAGGATTCAACAACTGCAAATACAAGAATATATTTAATTGGAAAAATTACTCTTCTTCTCATATGAAGTTTTCTCCAACAGAGAGCAGTTAAATTTTATTAAACTTACTTCTTTTTTTTATCTTGGACAAAAGCAAAATCAACCTCTGCATGATCGATTATATAGTTCACAGCACCAGGGCCTGCATCCAATTTATTAAAACTGTTATGCTTGGAAACCAGAAAGGAAGTTCCTGATCATACTTATTTCATTGTGTTCTTTCATTTAAAGCAGAAATATTACATTGTTTTTTCAGCAAGGAACCATAAGAATCTGAAAATATGAAATCAGCAATAATGTATTAAGAAGCCTACCAAGTGTATCATCTACACGCAGACCAAGCTATGAACATTACAAGCCTAGACACAGTTTCAAAAAGAGGAGGTTGTTTATTACTTGTTCATGTGTAAAAAGTAAATCGAATTAGAAAAGAAAAAGAAAAACTCAAGAGACCTCGATTGCCACAATCCATTGAGGACAATTTGATCTATAAATTCCAATTTGACAGCCCTATATATCATTGAAAAATGAACAAAATTAGATAATATTATTAACAAGGTCTGATAGATTAACAAATCTTCAAAATTTTATAGGCTTACAGGTTCAGCACCAGATGCTCGCAACGCAAAACCCAGTTACAGAACTTCTTCGTATACTTCCTTGTAGGTTTTCCAAACAGAGGGACCCACCTTAAAAAAATAATCCCTGCTATTATTTTTTTAAAAATAAATAAATAGGTAATATCCATTGATTAACATGAGCTTAATATTTAATTACCTTTCCTTGAACAAATTTATGCCAACCGAGCATTCTATTTCCAGGATTCTTATTTACAGATACGCTAAAAAATAAAGACATTTCCATTGTCACAACTCAGAATCATCAGTTATTAAATAGAAATTGTCTCACTCCATAATGCGTGGATCTCAACCTTATCTTCCTTTTACGTATGCGTCCCTTCAAATTAAACTCCAAACAAAAAATCAAAGTTAACCAATTCTTTATAATAATAATTGTATTAATTAAGTTTTTTCTTCTAAATAGTGTCTCCATCGCAACTATTAGCAATGGGTCAAATTCCAGCCATTGCTGAGCTAATAAGTTCTAAATTTGTGTTAATCAGCAAAGTTTATGTACTTAAGCAAATGAGAATATATTTAAATATTTTATTCCCAATGTGGCATTGTTATGATAGCTATATTTTGTAATTTTCAAAGTGAAATTAATATTTAATTTGAAGTAATTAAATGAGAACTGTTTATATAGAATAATCATTTTGTCTCTGGTCAGTTTTTTTTCTTAATTTCGGTATCATTAATTTTTCTTATTCTGACCTAAAATATTTAAAAAAAAACTGTAATACCCTCTTATATATTTAATGAAACAGAGAAAATATGTAGAAAAGAGAAAAATCAATAAAGATGTTAATTTATTGTTGATATCAATGAGATGGAAAATTTGAAATACGCATAATAAATCATTATTTCAAGTCAACTCTATCCATTTCTGATAAAGTAGTACAAATGATTAATTGACTCTATCTAGTAAAAATATATATTTGTGAATAAACAGAACAAGTTTTGTAGAATTTTTATAGTATGTCTCATAGTTTTCATAAAGTAGAATATATATATATATATATATATATATATATATATATATATATATATGATGGAATATGGCATGGTATGATGGTGATGATAACACAGCGAAAAAACAAAAATTTTATCATACATACCATACAATTTTAAAGCAAGAAACGAAACATGCAATTTTAGGGTTGTAAAACTTACAACTTTAGATGCACTTCAATATTTGGTTTTGGTGATGACCAGCAATCAAGAGTCATTTATCAACCTTTAATCTTCTTTGCCAATGCCAAAAGAACAACCTTTACGCCACTCTTCTCTATGTTCACACACACAATTGCAAAGATGGCTTAAAATCAAGATTGCTAGCTCTCTGTTTAAGCATCGTGTAATGGCAATTGATTGAAGCTACAAAATTTGATTTTGCACTTCTCTAAAGTTGCTATTACTACCCAAGATCACAAGAGAATGAGGAACAATCCTTTCTCCTTGTGAAAAATTGGCCAAAATAAAATTCTGAGAGAGAGTTACTATTCATGCCACACACAAAATTAGGTTTTTTTTTCTCTCTCATCCAATATATATATTATCTTATTTATTAAGTGATAAATCCCAAATATACTACCTTAGGATAATTAATATTAGCTAAAGATAATTAATATTTGCCTTTATCACTTAATTAAAATAAGTAATATTTATTGATAAAAACTCTTTTAATTTATCCAAGATAAAAACAAAAGACATATTAATCAAATTAACCACTTAATTAAATAGGAATATACAAGACATATTAATCAAATAAACTACTTAATTAATATAAAGGATATGCCAAAATTCCTTGATTTCTCTCTAGGAATTTCGGCCAATAGTATTCCTATTTAAGTGATTTATTTGATCATAATTCTTTTAAGCTTTAAAACACAATTAATTAAATTAATACAAGACATTTAATTAATTAAAATTAAACGTTGTGGGCTGAATTTCTCTCTCTCATGGGCCAAGGTCCAATAGCAATTTAATAATTCATTACACACATTAATTTGACTTTAATTAAAAGCCCAAATTAATGCCCAATACTTAATTTAAATATTTTAAGCCCAGTGCTTTATGTGCGATCCTATAAGTCCATTTAATGTTGGCAATGAATTAATAAATTAATTTAAAGGCTATAAATATTCTCTAGCAAGATATTATAGCATTCCAAATTAAATGAAAATGCATATGGCATTTTGTGAACTAATGCAATTTTGCATAGTCCCTTACCAAAAAATATCAGAATTAATATAAGGCATGGAACTAGTCACCCTTATATAAATTAATTCCTTTCTTGATATTCCAGTGACACTGAACTCTCAGATAAATAATGATTACTCATTATTTGATCTCGGTATGGCCATACATTTCTCAGTTCACTGATCAAGTGGTCGATGATATTTTCTCTCTTATTAAGAGAGGTAATCCCTTCACTTCTCCCATGCTCTCTAACATGAATCAATGTATACCCAAGCATACCCATACTTGTCACTCTGTTACGAGCACGTTAGGTGTATGTCAAAGTATACAGTAATACATAAAGAGTTTCATAGAGATTTTAGGTCTAAGAACTCCAATGCAAAACTTGCATATGAGAAACACTTATGACTTATACCATGTAGTGTTCTCATAAATGGATCGAATCCAGATACCATGTTCTAAACATGTATCTATGATCTCTGATTGACACTCCTGTCCTTATGATCCGTAAGATTGAACTCAACTTATCAGAGAGAGCATACTAATCTTCATTCATTGTTATTCCCATAACAATGACTGACTAGGGATATTTAGAATGATGTCTCTTTTGTTTCAAGGTCTTACAACCATGTGCCTCACACATGATAACTTAAACTGAAACAACATTCTTGGACAGTTCTATCAATTGATATGCACAGGAATACAAAAGATAAAACAAATGCCTCATTTATTAACTCAAATGTTTTATTACAATCTATTGGGGCTAGGTCTTACACTAACAATCTTCCACTAGCACTAGTCCCAATCGGGCATTGCCCTAATACCGAACGCTCTCAAATGAGCTTCGTGTAGATTTGGACGCAACTATTTCATCAAAGAATCTGCTAGATTGTCTTCACTTGCTATCTTGCTAACCTTGACGTCCCCACGATCAATGATTTCTCTGATCAGGTGGTACCTCCTGAGTATGTGTGTTGGATTTCTGGTGTGATCGGGGCTCCTTAGCCTGTGCTATGGCCCCGTTATTGTCACAAAAAATTTCTAATGGATCTAGGATGCTTGGGACCACTCCTAATCCAGAAATGAAATTTTTAATCCAAAAATCCTCTTTTGTAGCCTCACTTGCTGCAATATACTCAGATTCTATAGTTGAATCGGCAACGGTCTCTTGCTTTGAGCTTCTCCAGCTAACAGTACCACCATTCAACATAAAAACAAATCTAGATTGCGATCTAGAATCCTGAATGCTGGTCTGAAAAGCAGCATCGGCATAACCTTGTATGACGAGCTCTTCTTGACCACCATACACCAAGAAGTGATCCTTAGTCCTTCGCAGGTACTTTAGGATCCCTTTTACAGCAGACCAGTGCTTCTCACCAGGGTCTTGCTAAAACCTACTGGTTATACTCAGTGCATGAGCAACATCCAATCTAGTACATATCATAGCGTATATGATAGATCCAATAGCAGATGCATATGGGATTCTACTCATGTTGTCCCTTTCCTCTTTGGTTTTAGGGCATTGTTCTTTAGTTAAAGGAACTCCCAAAGCAAAAGGTATATACCCTCTCTTTCAGTCTCCCATACGAAAATGCTTTAGTACTTTGTCTATGTACTTTTCTTGACTTAGTCCTAAAAGCCGATTCGATCTATCTCTATAGATTCGAATACCAAGTATTGTCTCGGCTTCACCTAAGTCTTTCATTGAGAAACATTTTCCCAACCATTGCTTAACCTTTTGCAATGTTGGAATGTCATTCCCAATGAGAATGATGTTGTCCACATACAAGACTAGAAATACTACTATGCTCCCACTAACCTTCTTGTACACACAAGGCTCATTTTCATTCTTGATGAAGTCAAATTCCTTGACTGCCTCATCAAAACGAAGATTCCAACTTTGGGATAATTGCTTTAATCCGTAGATGGATTTTTGAAGCTTGCAAACCTTCTTAAGATGCTTGGGATTGACAAAACCCTTAGGCTGTGTCATATACACATCCTCAAGTAAATTTCCATTGAGGAAAGCGGTTTTGACATCCATTTGCCATATCTCATAATCTTGATATGCAGCTATGGCAAGCAAGATCCTAATGGACTTGAGCATGACTACTGGCGAAAAGGTCTCGTCATAGTCTATACCATGAATTTTTCGAAAACCTTTTGCTACTAGTCTACCTTTGTAGGTCTTATCAGCTTTAATTTTGAATAACCATTTGCATTCAATTACCTTAACACCTTTCGGTGAATTAACCAAGGTCCAAACCTGGTTATCGTACATTGATTGCATCTCGAATTTCATGGCTTCAAGCCAATTTTTCGAATCTGGGCTTTCAATAGCTTCTCGGTAGGTAGTAGGATCCTCATGATCTACTAACTCAATGGTGTTACTGTCAGTGATTAGAAATCCATATCTCTCAATCACCTAATGTACCCTACTAGACCTTCTAGGTTCTTGTGCAATGGGTTCTTATTCCACAACTGGTTGTGAACTTGATCCCATTTCCAACTCATCTTGTATATGAGTTTGTGGTACTTGAATTTCTGCAAGTTCTACTTTACTCCCACTGTCTTTCTTGAGAAGGAACTCCTTTTCCAAGAAAATAGCTTTGCGAGCAACAAATACTTTGTTCTCGTCTTGTGAGTAAAAGTAGTATCCTTTGTTTCTTTGGGATAACCCACAAACAAGCAGACATATGATTTGGACTCTAGTTTATCAGATGCAAATTTCTTAACATGTGCTTCACAGCCCCAAATCCTGAGAAAAGACATATTGGGTTCTTTCCCAGTTTATACCTTGTATGGTGTCTTCTCAACTACTTTAGTTAGAGTACGGTTTAATAGAAACGCAGCAGTTTCTAATGCATAACCCCAAAAAGAGACAGGAAGATTAGCTTGACTCATCATAGATCGAACCATGTCCAACAGAGTTCGATTTTTCCTTTCGGACACACCATTCCATTTTGGTGTTCCAAGAGGAGTGAGCTGTGATATAATACCACACTCCTTTACATGACTGTCAAACTCTTAGCTTAAGTATTCGCCACCTCGATCTGATCGAATGGTTTTTATACTTCTGCCAAGTTGGTTTTCTACTTCGTTCTTAAACTCTTTGAATTTCTCAAAAGTTTCAGACTTGTACTTCATTAGATAGACATAGCCATATCTACTGAAGTCATCTGTGAACGTCATGAAGTAGCTAAAACCACCTCTAGCTTGTATGCTTAATGGACCACATACATCGGAATGTATTAGTTCCAATAAGTTATTAGTCCTCTCACCTTTCTTGTTAAAAGGACTTTTTGTCATTTTTCCATGCAAACATGGCTCGCATGTATCATAAGACTCTAAGTCAAATGACCCAAGCACTCCAGTTTTGTGGAGTCCTGAAATGTATTTTTCGTTTGCATGTCCTAAACGACAATGCCAGAAGTAAGTAGGGTTCAATTCGTTTGATTTAACCCTCTTCGTATTAATGTTGTATACTGACTCTTTGTTTTGCAAATCAAGGATATAAAGGCCATTTTGCACTATGGCATACTATAAGAAATGCCTTGGCGATGAATATAAGCATTACCATTTTTAATAACAAAATCAAATTCATCATTATCCAAACATGAAACTGAAATAATGTTTCTACTCATAGTAGGTACATAATAACAATTATTCAAAATAATACAAAGTTCGGAAGGTAAAGTGAGGTGATAGTCGCCTATCTCCATGGCAGCAACTCGTGCTCCATTCCCCACACGGAGGTCCACTTTATTCTTCCCAAGTAACCTCCTATTTCTTAGCCCCTGCACATTTGAACAAATGTTAGAACCACAAGCGATATCCAATACCCAAGTGGTAGAAATAGAAAGGTTAATTTCAACAACAAAAATACCAGAACTGGACGCCTTAGCTCCATTTTTCTTTTGTTCTTCCTTGAAGAGAGCGCAATTCTTCCTCCAATGCCCTATCTTGTTGCAATGGAAGCAAGTGCTCTCACTCTCTTTGAGCTTTTACGCCTTGGGCTTGGATTGGGCCCGAGGTGCACTCCCAACAAACTTGGGTGTTCCCTTTCCCTTTTCCTTTCCCTTAGTGGGTCCCTTCTTAATTCCCTTTTGAACCACCAATACGGGATTGGTCTTTCGAATGTTCTCCTCAACATTCTTAAGCATCCCATGTAGCTCAGTAACTGACTTGTTCATTGCATGCATGTTATAATTCATCACAAATGGATCATAAGCAGCAGACAATGATCCTAAGATCATGTCAGTGGCCAATTCCTTTGGTACTGGTACCTCAAGCTTCTCAAGAGTATCAAGATACCCTTTCATCTTGAGTACATGGGTACTAACAGGAGTACCCTCAGCCATCTTACAAGAAATTAAAGCCTTTATTGTCATGAACCTCTCGTGACGAGCTTGCTCTTGGAACATCTCCTTGAGGTGCACCATGATCACATAGGCCTCTTTGTCCATAAATTGCTTTAGCAATTCAGGCACCATAGTGGCTAGCATCAAACAAGTCACATCGTTGGAGTCGTTTCTCTTGGTCTCAAAAGTTTCCTTTTGAACCACAAGCATTCCTAGCAGGTTCTTCAGGTAAGGGTGCATCCAAAACATACAACTTCTTTTCTTGCTTAAGAACTATTCTTAAGTTTCGAAACCAGTCTATGAAATTGGTGCCATTCAATTTGTCCTTTTCAAGGACCGATCGCAATGAGAAATTGTTATTTGAAGATGCCATTTTTAATCTACAATAATAAAATTTAGCAAGATTAAATGAGGTCTTATTATAATCCCACAAACTAAATTAATATCCCTTTAAATAATTCGTATTAGTGATTTAATATAGGCCAAGATCCACATTTCATAACAACTTATTAGTCAAGCTGAGCTTGTACACGTAACAAGTTAAATTACTTACGTAGGAAGACTCTAATCATATCTCGTACATGACTCTTGGATCAAATGGGCTAACATCTTAAGATGTTATACCAAAATCCCATTTATAAGTTTCCTAGGTCCAGGCATCCCATTCCATGTTAAGTCCAACCTACATCCACAGCCCATGCCTCACAAAGATAATCGGGCGCATCTAGGACTCCTAGTCTACGTGATCGATGATCGATGCCTTAACATGTTTTGAATTAGGAAGGCAACTTTGTGACTTACTATTTTGGAAATTCATTTTATTACGGCTTACATGGCATACGCTTTGTCATCCATCCATAACATGCATATATATATAATTGCATAAAGTAAAGCGTGACAAACATGGGCCGTAAAACCTATAACTAAGATTCTATACTATTACATAAGAATCTTCAAGTTGGGCGTCTCCACTCCGGTGGGCTTCATCTTGATTTACAAAATCTTCAAGTATTTTCTATTATAAGAAATAAATGAAAACTTTTACAATAAAAATAATGGCTCGCAGCCTATATTTAATTACAAAACCTAGGGCCCATGAATGCACCATGCATATCCATTCATCACACCAAACAAGCAAATAAATATACATAACATTCATGGATCAAACAAAGTCCAATTTTAATTAATTTAGACAAGCCCATTAATGGAAATTGTGTACTTGAATCTTTAAGAGAAGACCCCATGATAGGCCTAGGCCAAAGCCTAATGGACTAAATCCTCTTATTAAATAAGTTCTCTTAAAAGCCCAAAACACAAACTAGTTAGATTTGTGCCATAAATCCACTCTAGTATAATTTCCAATTTTGCCATTTTTAATTTTATGTCATTTAGCCCATAAACATTAAAAATGCATGTAATACGTACCAACATGAATTAAAACATATAATCATGAAGAACATATAAATATACACAGCATTCATGAAAAACAAACAAACAACAATGAATTAGTTGTTTAATGCTTATATGATGCCACAAAAATGCACAAACACTTAAATCAATTTTATGAGTCATTTAATCATTTAAATAAGGTCATAAACATTGAGTTAATGTTCTGTACCATTTTGATCTAAATGTGTTTATACCATTTTAATCAAACCAAAACAAAAATTGGTTATTAAACATGTAAAAAACACAAACTAGTCATAATTTTAAGCGATTTTAAAATTAATTAATTAAATTGTCATGGACCAGAATTAAAACCAAATTTAAAATATGTCTAGACCTGATAATTAATCTTTAAAAATCACTTACAAACATGCCAAAATCATTTTACATTTAATTTTGAAAACTAATTGTTAAACTAGCAATTTTCATGCCAATTAGCACCTAGTTTCGTTATTAACATGTACCATCAGGTATAAATAATTAAATCCGACCATTACCAGCCCTAATAACATCTTAGGACAGTATATTAACATGTCATATTAATTATAATACCTAACTAATCAATTAAAATCGTTTTTACACCAAAACAATGCAAAAAACTCAAAACAGAAAATTTCAGCATTGCATGTATTTATAAAAACGATTTTTGATTAAATAATTCATGCATCTAAAGCACTAAAATAAGCATGTTTAGTCTCTGATACCACTTATGGAATGTGACATGGTATGATGGTGATGATAACACAGCGGAAAAACAAAAATTTTATCATACATACCATACAATTCCAAAGCAAGAAACGAAACATGCAATTTTAGGGTTGTAAAACTTACAACTTTAGATGCACTTCAATATTTGGTTTTGGTGATGACCAGCAATCAAGAGTGATTTATCAACCTTTGATCTTCTTTTCCAATTCCAAAAGAACAACCTTTATGCCACTCTTCTCTATGTTCACACACACAATTGCAAAGACGGCTTAAAATCGAGATTGCTAGCTCTCTATTTAAGTATCGTGTAATGGCAATTGATTCAAGCTACAAAATTTGATTTTGCACTTCTCTAAGGTTGCTGTTACTACCCAAGATCACAAGAGAATGAGGAACAATCCTTTCTCCTAGTGAAAAATTGGCCAAAATAAAATTGTGAGAGAGAGTTACTATTCATAATTTACTATTCACGCCACACACAAAATTAGGTTTTTTTTTTCTCTCTCATCCAATATATATATTATCTTATTTATTAAGTGATAAATCTCAAATATACTACTTTAGGATAATTAATATTAGCTAAAGATAATTAATATTTGCCTTTATCACTTAATTAAAATATGTAATATTTATTGATAAAAACTCTTTTAATTTATCCAAGATAAAAATAAAAAGACATATTAATCAAATTAACCACTTAATTAAATAGGAATATACAAGACATATTAATCAAATAAACTACTTAATTAATATAAAGGATATGCCAAAATTCCTTGATTTCTTTCTAGGAATTTCGGCCAATAGTATTCCTATTTAAGTGATTTATTTGATCATAATTCTTTTAGGCTTTAAAACTCAATTAATTAAATTAATACAAGACATTTAATTAATTGAAATTAAACGTTGTGGGCTGAATTTCTCTCTCTCATGGGCCAAGGTCCAATAGCAATTTAATAATCCATTACACACATTAATTTGACTTTAATTAAAAGCCCAAATTAATGTCCAATACTTAATTTAAATAATTTAAGCCCAGTGCTTTATGTGCGATCCTATAGGTCCATTTAATGTTGGCAATGAATTAATAAATTAATTCAAAGGCTATAAATATTCTCTAGCAAGATATTATAGCATTCCAAATTAAATGAAAATGTATATGGCATTTTGTGACCTAATGCAATTTTGCATAGTCCCTTACCAAAAAATATCAGAATTAATATAAGGCATGGAACTAGTCACCCTTATATAAATTAATTCCTTTCTTGATATTCCAGTGATACTGAACTCTCAGATAAATAATGATTACTCATTATTTCATCTCGGTATGGCCATACACTTCTCAGTTCACTGATCAAGTGGCCGATGATATTTTCTCTCTTATTGAGAAGGGTAATCCCTTCACTTCTCCCATGCTCTCTAACATGAATCAATGTATACCCAAGCATACCCATACTTGTCACTCTATTACGAGCACGTTAGGTGTATGTCAAAGTATACAGTAATACATAAAGAGCTTCATAGAGATTTTAGGTCTAAGAACTCTAATGCAAAACTTGCATATGAGAAACACTTATGACTTATACCATGTAGTGTTCTCATAAATGGATTGAATCTAGATACCATGTTCTAAACATGTATCTATGATCTATGATTGACACTCTTGTCCTTATGATCCGTAAGACAGAACTCAACTTATCAGAGAGAGCATACTAGTCTTAATTCATTGTTTTTCCCATAACAATGACTGACTAGGGATATTTAGAATGATGTCTATTTTTTTTCAAGGTCTTACAACCATGTGCCTCACACATGATAACTTAAACTGAAACAACATTCTTTGATAGTTCTATCAATTGATATGCACAAGAATACAAAAGATAAAACAAATGCCTCATTTATTAACTCAAATGTTTTATTACAATCTATTGGGGCTAGGGCTTACACTAACAATATATATATATATATATATATATATATATATATATATATAAGCACTTGCCAAAATGCTTGAATGTGATATTGATATGGTGTCTTTTCTCTTATCTCCTCTCACAATTCAATGCTAAAAAATTATATAATAATGAACATAAACAATTACTAAAAGCGACACAAAATGACATTACCCAAAAAGAATGCAAGTCCCTCTATCAATCCAGTCAACATAACGAGAAATTGCTTCTGCACCAATTACTAATACATTCTTAAATCCACCTCCTGCAATTAACATAGAGTTAATAAAAGTTCAACCTAGAATCAAAATTAAGAATAATATTCCAGTTTAAACAAGTTTCTTACCCCTAATGTGACAAGCAGCTGAGACCAGAAAAGTGCAGCATATCATTTATTTATCTGTTTAACACGTCATTAACTGCATTTTCACCTAACAATAATTTAAACTTAGCAATAAGTAAAACTGTAAACGGGTAATATATTCACATAATTTTTGTTTTGACGAAATATAAATACATAATTAGTTAAAGCTAAACATCATTAATATATATATTAATGAATTTAAATAAATCCAACTTAGCTTTTAACCAGTATCTTTAAATAAGTAGTTTCAAAGCTCGTTCAAAACAACATATGCCCACATTTCTTTCTTTCTGTCTTTATTTTCCAGCAACGCATATACAGACTTGGCTCTGTAAGACTTCGCGTTCCCGCCGCCCATTTTCTCTTTACCAATGCCTGTACAGTCAGGCACTATCTCTCCATAAGCATATTTTTCTCCCATAAAAAAGCTAAGGAAAACCAAAAAGCACCCGTCTTTCTCTTAAATGTCTTAAGAAAAATCCCCATTTGTGATTCTAAATAGTTGAATCTAAAATACTCAAACTAAGATGGAAGAATCATACCCGAAAATAGCTCGTCTATGGCGAGTTGCAGCAAGTCGACGCCGTTTGTGAGGGAGGAGATGAGTCTGTCATCGACTTCTTTGTTAGAGAGAGAGAAAGAGAGGGGTGGCGGTGTGTGAGGGAGGAGATGAATTTTATATAGGGTTTTTCCAATATATACATCTAACAAACGAAAAAGTACTTAAATGCCCCTAATTTAGCAACGAAATCAATATTCCATTGCTATTTTTGCAACCGAATTAAATTCGATTGCTATTTAGCAACGAAATTTTATTTTTATTCCGTTGCTATTTTAGCAACCGAATTTAATTTCGTTGCTATTTTTCACTAAAATTGAAATTTGGGACGAAAAATAACAACAAAATTTGTATTCCGTTGCTAATTAAGGTGGCAACAAATGGCGGATAAAATTTGGGACAAAAAATAGCAAAAAAATTTAATTTCTGTTGCTATTTTAGCAACTGAAATAAAATTTTGTTGCTATTTAGCAATTGAATATGATTTCCGTTGCTAAATAGCAATGAAAATTAAATTTCGTTACTATTTTTCGTCCCAAATTTTATCCGCCATTTGTTGCCGCCTTAATTAGCAACGAATACAAATTTCGTTGCTAATTTTTGTTGTTAAATAATGGCGCCAGAAATTCCCTCCACTTTTAGCAACGAAAGCTAACCAAATATTTTTCTGTTGCTAATTTTATAAAGTTCAACCAATTTTAGCAACGTAAACTATTTTCTGTTGCTAAATAGCAACAGAATCACAATTCTGTTGCTAAATTAGCAACAGAATAAATTTCGTTGCTATTTTTCCGTTGCTATTTCCAGATTTTGTTGTAGTGTTTCCTCTTTGGTTTTAGGACACTATTCTTTAGCAAAAGGAACTCCCAAAGCCAAAGGTATGCACCCTTTCTTTGAGTCTCCCATACTAAAATGCTTTAGTACTTTGTCTATGTACTTTTCTTAACTTAGTCCCCAAAGCCAATTCGATCTATCTCTATAGACCCGGATACCAAGTATTGTCTCGGCTTCACCTAAGTCTTTCATTGAGAAACACTTTCCAAACCATTGCTTAACCTTTTGCAATGTTGGAATGTCATTCCCAATGAGAAGGATGTTGTCCACATATAGGACCAAAAATACTATTATGCTCCCACTAACCTTATTGTACACACAAGGCTCATCTTCATTCTTGTGCAATGGGTTTTGTTCCACAACTGGTTGTGAACTTGATCCCATTCCCAACTCAACCTCTATAGGAGTTTGTCGCCCTTGAATTTCTCCAAGCTTTACTTTACTCCCACTGTCTTTCTTGGGAAGGAACTTCTTTTCTAAGAAAATTGCCTTGCGAGCAACAAACACTTTGTTCTCAGCTTGTGAGTAAAAGTAGTATTCCTTTGTTTCTTTGGGATAACCTACAAACAAGCAGACATTGGATTTAGACTCTAGTTTGTTAGATGTTAATTTCTTAACATGTGCCTCACAGCCCCAAATCCTGAGAAATGACATATTAGGCTCTTTCCCAGTCCATATCTCGTATGGTGTCTTCTTAACTACTTTAGTTGGAGTACGGTTCAGTAGAAACGCAATAGTTTCTAATGCATAACCCCAAAAAGAAATAGGAAGATTAGCATGACTCATCATCGATCAAACCATGTCCAATAGAGTTTGATTTCTCCATTCGGACACACCATTCCATTGTGGCGTTCCAAGAGGAGTAAGTTGTGAAATAATTCCACACTCCTTTAGATGACTGTCAAACTCTTGGCTTAAGTATTCACCACCTTGATCTGATCGAATGGCTTTTATACTTTTTCCAAGTTGGTTTTCAACTTCGTTCTTAAACTCTTTAAATTTTTCAAAAGTTGTAGACTTGTGCTTAATTAGATAGACATAGCCATATCTATCGAAGTCATCTGTGAATGTTATGAAGCAACTAAAACCACCTCTAGCCTGTGTAATTAATGGTCCACATACATCAGTGTGTATTAGTCCCAAGAAGTCACTAGTCCTCTAACCTTTCTGGTTAAAAGGACTCTTTTTCATTTTTTCATGCAAACATGGCTCGCATGTGTCATAAGATTCCAAATCGAATGACCCAATCACTCCAGATTTGTGGAGTCTTGCAATGCATTTTTTGTTTACATGTCCTAAATGACAATGCCAGAAGTAAGTAGGGTTCAATTCGTTTGATTTAACCCTCTTTGTATTAATGTTGTATATGGACTCTTTATTTTGTAGATCAAGGATATAAAGGTCATTTTGTAACATAGCAGTGCCATATAAAATTCCTTGGCTATGAATATGAATATTGCCATTATTAATAACAAAATCAAATTCATCAAAATCCAAACATGAAATTGAAATAATGTTTCTGCTCATAGCAGGCACAAAATAACAATTCATTAAATCTAAACAAAGTCCAAAAGGTAAAGTGAGTCAATAGTCACCTATCTCCATGGCAGCAACTCGTGCTCCATTCCCCACATTGAGGTCCACTTCATTCTTCCCAAGTAACCGCCTATTTCTTAACCCTTGCACATTTGAACGAATGTGAGAACCACAACAGGTATCCAATAACAAAGTGGTAGAAATAGAAAGATTAATTTCAACAACAAAAATACCAGAACTGGATGCCTTGGCTCTATTCTTCTTTTGTTCTTCCTTGAAGAGAGCACAATTCTTCCTCCAATGCCCTAACTTATTGCAATGGAAGCATGTGCTCTTGCTCTCCTTGAGCTTTCGTGCCTTGGGCTTGGGTTGAGCCTGAGGTACACTCCCACTTGACTTGGGTTTTGCCTTTCCCTTGACGTTTCCTTTAGCAGGTCCCTTCTTAATGCCCCCTTGAACCATAATTATGGGATTGGTCTTTTAAATGTTCTCTTCAGCATTCTTAAGCATCCCATAAAGCTTGGTGACTGTCTTGTTCATTGCATACATGTTATAATTCATAACAAATGGATCATAATCATCATTCAATGAACCTAAGATCAAGTCAGTGGCCAATTTTTTCATGGCTTGTACCTCAAGCTTCTCAAGAGTATCAAGATACCCTTTCATCTTGAGAACGTGGGTACTAACGGGAGTACTCGCAACCATCTTATAAGAAATCAAAGCCTTTGTTGTCACGAACCTCTCGTGATGAGCTTGCTCTTAGAACATCTCCTTGAGGTGAACCATGATCGCATAAGCCTCTTGGTCCATGAATTGCTTTTGTAAGTCAGGCACCATAGTGGCCAACATTAGACAGGTCACATCATTGGAGTCGCTCTTATTGGTCTCAAAAGTTTCCTTTCGAACCGCAGAGGCGTTCCTACCAGGTTCTTCAAGTAAGGGTACATCCAAAACATATGAATTTTTCTCTTTCTTAAGAACTATTCTTAAGTTTTGAGACCAGTCTATAAAATTGGTGCCATTCAATTTGTCTTTTTCTAGGATCGATCGCAATGAAAAGTTATTGTTTGAAGATGCCATTTTTCAATCTATAATAATTAACTTAGCAACATTAAATGAGGTCTTTTTATAATCCCACAAATCGAATTAATATCCCTTTAAATAATTTGTGTTAGTGATTTAATGTAGGCCAAAATCCACTTTTCACAATAACTTATTAGTCAAGCTGAGCTTGTATACCTAACAAGTTAAGTTACTTAGGTAGGAAAACTCCAATCATGTCTCATACATGACTCTTGGATCAAATGGGCTAACATCTTAAGATGTTATAGCACAAACCCATTTATTAGTTGCCTAGGTTCGGGCATCCCTTTCCATGTTAAGTCCAACCTACATTCACAACCCATGCCTCACAAAGATAATCGAGCGTACCTAGGACTCCTAGTCTAAGTGACCGATGATCGATGCCTTGACATGTTTCGAATTAGGAAGGCAACTTTGTGACTTACTATTTTAGGGATTAATTTTATTACGGCTTACATGGAATACGCTTTGTCATCCATTCATAGCATGCATATATAAATAATTGCAAAAAGTAAAGCATGACAAACATGGGCCCAAAAACCTATAACTAAGATTTTATACTATTATATAAGAATCTTCGAGTTGGGCTTCTCCACTCCCATGGGCTTCATCTTGATTTACAAAGTCTTCAAATAAATTATATTCTAAGAAATAAATGAAACTTTTACAATAATACATAATGGCTCGCAGGCCATATTTAATTACAAAAACCCAGGGCCCATGAATGCACCATGCATATCCATTCATCACACCAAACAAGCAAATAAATATATATAACATTCATGAGTCAAACAAAGTCCAATTTTAATTAATTTAGCCAAGCCCATTAATGGAAATTGTGTACTTAAAATTTTAAGAGGAGACCCCATGATGGGCCTGAGCCTAAGCCTAATGGACTAAATCCTCTTATTAAATAAGTTCTCTTAAAAGCTCAAAACACAAACTAGTTAGATTTGTGTCATAAATCAACTCTAGTATAATTTCCAATTTTTGCCATTTTTAATTTTGTCATATCGGCCATAACATTAAAAATACATATAATATGTACCAATATGAATTAAAACATAAAATCATGAAGAACATGTATCATACACGACATTCATACTAAAACAAACAAACAACAATGAAACTAGTTATTTAATGCTTATATAATGCCAAGAAAATGCACAAACATTTAAAATAATTTTATGAGTCATTTAAATATTTAAATAAGGTCATAAATATTGAGTTAATGTTCTGTATCGATCTAATCTAAATGTTTTTTGCCATTTTAATGAAAACAAAACAAACAATAGCAACTCTCATTGTCATTAAAGATGTTCATGCTTAGAGTCTATAAGCACTCTCATGTCATTATAGAGATAAAAAAGAATTATGAAGCTCAATGCCAATTCTGTAATCCCTCAAAGAGAATTTCTTATCTCTAAGTGAAATCAAACTTTAAGTAAACTCATTTACTTTTCCATCAATAAATTCCAATTCTCATTGCAAATCAATTGACTAACATGCTAAATATGGTGATCAAGCATACATAGCAAAATAATCACACAAATGGATTTAAATCATACTTCAAATATGATAAACATAAACTTGATCTTAAATATTATCTTTTGACATTTCTAGTATACAAAGGCAACTAGCCAAAATACATGATTGAACTTAAATAAAACAAGAGAATTAGAGGAAAACTAAACTTCCCATAAATGTACTTTCTAAATAAACCTTCTGATGTATCTCTTGTTCCTTTGGTTTTGTTCTTTTGTCATCATCTACTAAAAACAAAGTATCTCTACATAACAACTATAAAAATATCAATTGCAAAAAAAAAAAAACTCTTTTGCAACTGCATATTTAGCCCCTATTTAAAGAGAAATTTGTACCCCAAATTATGCCTCTTCAGAATAGAAGTCATGGTGAAAAGTTCCCTTGAAAAGTCCTGATGAAAACACTTGGTGGTTGAGAAGAGGTGAGATGAAAAGTTATAATGTTTCAAAATTGGTGCCTAGATTGACTCGGACAGCCTTCACGAGTCATGTCCTTCATGCTTCTGCAATGAGTCAAACATCCTTCATGACTCGTGTCTTTGTTATTTTTTTTCTCTTCACAAGTTGTGCTCTTCTTCTAGCTTTCCTTCACGACTTATACAAAATTGTTGACTCAAACAGCCTTGCTCTCTTTAATGACATAGAGGTTCTTCACGAGTCATGTCTTCTTCTTGTTTCTTCTCTTCACGAGTTATGCTCTCTTTCACAAGTCGTGCTCTTCTTCTTGTTTCATTAACTATTTCTTCCTTTTAGACCAAACTTACCTGCAATACATACACACATATAAACTAGATAAAAACATATAAAATATAAATAAATTAGCCTACTAACTACCTAAAATGAAGAAAAAATGTATTAAAAATATAGATCATTATATATGTTATCATTGTTATGTTAAATGAATGACTGCATGAAAGCACATTGAATTATAAATAACATGTAATATGATTGATGGTAATGATATGTATAATCATATAAGTTCAAACTTATGTACATGGCTTATTATATGAAATTATGGTTACATGTATATACTTATATGTTATGCTTATATGTTACTATGCAAAAGTATATGAAGACAGTGATATAAGTTTATTCACAGCTAATTATATTATGCTAATTATACTTTTATTCATGTGTATACTATCAGAGATTCTTTATCAACTTGTATGAACATATATTTGCATATATGTGCAAATTGTATATTTATAGTTATTTGTATAACTATATGTGATTATATACATATATATTTATATATGTATGTATACATATAGGTAAACCTGCTTTGAATATGTTCATACACATCATTGAGTAAAGAAACTCAATAGAGCATGATGTTATGTACCATCATATTACATATGTGAAATAGTTACACGATTTGAAAGGATTACAAGTACAAAATAATAATACTTAATTATGCTCAAGATAACATATTTATAGAAAATTCATGCATATACATGTATATGATATCTTACTCATAGTTATATAAGAATATATATATATATATATATATATATATATGTGTGTGTGTGTGTGTGTGTGTGTGTGTGTGTGTGTGTGTACAAGATGAAGAAGAGCAATACTCAATAGTGCACATGATCACGTGTTTATAGAAATTTACACTTGAGCACATACATGATTATCTTATTCATAGTTACACAAGAATATACATTTGCATATACAAAAATGAATGAATAGAGTAAAAGTAAAGTAAAGAAAGATAAAGTAAAGAGATTATATTTGCCTACTGCTAGAGTTCAACTGTGGATAGATAGGTGCCTATAGGGATATTATAGCTACTACTGTTTACCCCATTTGGGTTTAAATTACAATTGATCCCATTTGGATAATAAACAGCCCTATTTAGGTTGTTAGCCGATCCTGTTTGGGTTCGCTTAATCGGTCCATCATACAGTCGACCCCGTTTGGATCTATAATTTTGATATCCTCAGGTATCTACCATTTTGATACCCTCAGGTATCCACCATTACAGTTATTCACCTTTACAACTTAGGTAGGCTAAACTATAAGTACAGAACAAACATTAAAGTATAAAGTACAAAGCAATCATCATATAAGAGATAAGGATATTGCTTGATTACATGTCTGACATGATTCGCTAGTATTGTTTCATAAGTTTAAATAAATAGAGATTATAAAGTAACACATGATATGTATGCTATTTATAGTTAGTTTCAAATGTTTGAAATTGGTTAAATGAGTTAAATGCGTGAAGAGTTCTCAGTCGTTATACAAAATAAGCATGTTAAGTTAACTATTAAGCTCTTCAAACGTTTTTATTGCTTACTACGTAAGGTTGTTACATTTGATAGCATTTTCTAATCCACTGATTACATGTTAAATAATTGTATATATATATATATATATATATATATATATATATATATATATATATATATATATATAACGTGCTAAATGTGATTACAGATGACTGTTTTAAATGTTATTATACTTGTAAGCATGCTAATCTAGAGTATAAATACATAACAGTTAATTATAGTATAACTATTGCTTATGACATATGAAACAACATGATTAATCTTGGTTTCTAATGTATGGATTATATTTATTAATATACATATCATTTTAATCAATGTTGATATTTAAAGATGCTGAATTAAATGTAGGATTACATTGTTGTTTAAAATTGCATATCTTATTATATATCTATTTCTAGCATGTCATTTTTAAAGTTTTAAATTGATGTATATTATATGATTTTGATGATCACTATGAGTGGTTGTCTTTTATTTTTAGCATCCCCACTAAGCTTTATTGCTTAGCATGGGTTATTTTATCCTTGTAGGTTTTGAGTTAAAAGATCATCTCAAGGTTAATGTCTGCAGCAAGTGGACCAATACAAGAGAGAGAGTCTGAAATTATAGCTATTGATGTTGAGTTCTTTTTGGGTACAAGAATTTTTATGTGTAATGTCAAATGGTGCATTGTACTAAAGAATATTGGATGTAAATTTTAAATGTTCTAAGAGACTCCAAAAGTATAAAGTAAAGTTTTTAATTATACAACACTTTTGTTAGATTCATTTTCTTCAGAAGATTTTTATATTTAATAATTCATGGCTCAATAACATAGTAAAGTATGTTTAACTAGTGTAGGATAAGGGTGTTACATTTAACATGTCAACAAGTGAAGGTATAATATCAATTCCCTTTGGGTCTTTTAAACCCCATTCTAGTCCCATAGTGGAAGTGGGAAGACATTACCATTGATTTTGTGACCGCTTTGCCTCTTAGTATAAGGAAAAATGATGTTGTTTGGGTAATAGTTGACAAGTTGACAAAAGTAGCTCACTTTTTACTTATTCGAATAGATTATTCTATGGATAAATTTGCAGAATTGTATGTGAATGAGATTGTATGGTTGCATGGTATACCAGTATCTATAATTTTTGATTGAGATCCAAGGTTTACATCAATATTTTGGTAGAATTTACAGCAAGCCTTAGGAACTTAGCTCAAGTATAGTACAATTTTTCATCCTCAAATGGATGGACAATCTAAAAGGGTTATTCAAGTTTTAGAGGATATGATGAGGGGATGTGCTTTGGAGTTTTCAGGAAGTTAGGACAAATATGTGGCTTTAATGGAATTTACCTATCATAATAGTTATCAAAGGAGCATTAAAATTGCACCATATAAGGCTTTGTATCAAAGGAGCATTAAAATGGAATTTTGGAAATGTAGAACTCCAGTTTGTTGGATCGAGTTAACTGAATGCAGAATGACCAGTCCTAACCTTATTAAAGATACAGAGGAAAAAGTACAAATTATTAAACAAAGGTTAAAAGAAGCTAGTGGTAGACAAAAATCTTATGCTGACTTGAAAAGAAAGGATATCAAGTCTCAAGTGGGTGATAAGGTGTTTCTGGAGGTATTTTCATGGAGAAAGGTGCTTAGATTTGGGAAGAAGGGAAAACTCAATCCGAGAGTCATTGATCCATAATAAATTCTTCAAAAAGTTGGACCAATGGCATATAGATTGGCTCTTCCTATGGAATTAGCAAAGCTTCATGATATGTTTCATGTGTCTATGCTTAAAAGATATTGCTCGAATAAATCACATAGGCTGAAAGTACAAGATGTTCAAGTAAAGTTGGATTTCACATGTAATGAGGAACCAAAAGAAATTCTAGCTAGGGAAATCAAACAATTGAGGAATAAGAAAATCCCTCGGGTCAAAGTACTTTGGCAACATCATGGTGTACAAGAACTAACTTGGGAACCGGAGGTAGCCGTGAGAGAGCTATATACTTAATTGTTTGAAACAAGTATGAATTTCAAGGATGAAATTCTTTAAAGGAGAGAGAATTGTGAGGCCCCTAACATGACTCTAGTTAGAAATGCGTGCTTTTATAGGATTATATTTGATTAAGATTAAATTAAGAATGTGTATTTCATATATGGGGTATGAGACAAGTAATAAATTCTTTTTTATTAAATTAATTGCATGAAAATAAAATTTAATATTTTAGTTTATCAATATTCGAGGGTGTAATTGAAGCATAAAGTGTGAAATTAGGGTCCAATTTGTTAATATGGCATTTGAAGGATTAATTATAACTAAAAGGAAAAAAATGAGGGGCTGATTGAAAAGAAGCACAAAAAGGAAGAGGTCTTTGTGTAACATGCAAAAGTTAGAAAGAAATAAGTGTTACATGCAAAATGTGGAAGGATTAAAAAAGGGATTTTCCATGTCATTATAAAAACTAAATTACATAAGATAATGAGAATATGGATTTTAGTGGAGAGGGGGTTGGCGTCTCAAAGTGGAAAATACAGATTTGGTTCTTCTTTCTCATTCACTTTCCTTAATTTCTTTCAATCTTTCTAAGTATTCTTGTAGAAAACCTTTGCATGTTTATTAATCAAGAACAATTAAGTGTGTATCATTAAGGTAATAATTTTAATTTGGTTCTCATCATCATCATCTTCATCTTTATCTTTTTCTTCTTCTTCTTCTTATTTTGTTCAGTGTTGATTGAGTAAAATGCTAGAAATTTATGTTTAAAGAATGAATTGTTGTTAAAGGACAAGAATAAGGTAGAAAGAACAAAGGGAAAGGAATTGCAAAAGATCAAAGGCTAGAGAGCGATTCAGCCAAGGTATGGGATTAGGCTTATCATGCATGCATGAGTTTAATTAGAGTAGAAAAATTATGCAAATGTTTGATACCATGATCAATTAAAAAGAAAAAAATTAATAATTTTAGGGAGTGTTAAAACAAGAGAAGACATGAAAATCTTATGAACTAGTGGTTGTAATTTAAGTATAAATTGAGTTAGAAAACATTAATTGAGATCATTCTAATTTCTAAGGTTACATAAGAGATATTCTACAAATTTGTAGAATGGATCTAGCACTAAATTTTCCTTTAAGTCATCCATATATTTAATTGAATTTCATGTGAGCTGTTGATTTTTGTTCTGGAATAGGTTGTAGTAATTATGATGTATTTTCATGTATATTGGTCAGAATGCTATGTGGTTAAATTCTATACAAAATATACTTCTAAATGTACATTTAATATGGAGGAAGCATTGCCTAATTTTGTTTGCATGCATGTCAAATCTTAGCTTGAATCTCGTAGGAACTTGTTGCACTATTAAGGAATAGATTTTGGTGTTTTAGGAATAAATCTTGGTAGAAGAGTCAGATTGCTATGATGTATAATTTTGTTAAACTAGATACATAGGAGTATAAATTTGATGAAGGAAATATAGTCTAATTCTTTCCTCATTTTATTCTATCAATATTATAAATGGTAACAAGAATTGTTTTTGATTTTATATACAGCCTATGGTTTTTCTTGAATATCTAGAGTTATAGATGTGATATTGAGATGAATCTTAATTTTTCAGAAACTTGACACATAGGGGATTAATTTTGTAGAGGCCACTTGGCCCTAAAATGACTTTTTGTCCAAATTAAAAATGGCACACAATTTGGATCCAGAATTCTGCCTCTGTGTAGAATTTTGGAGGTAGAATTTTTAAAGTATTTTATATTAATGTTTGAATATTGTTATGTTAAATGTGTGCCAACATGAAAGCTCATTGAATTATATATGCATGTGATATGATTATTAGTAAAGGTCTATATATATATATATATTCATATATGTACATAAGTAAAGATTATTGATAATGATATAAAAATATTTATATATGATCAAACTTATGTATATGTTTGTTATATGCAAATATACTTACATGTATGTACTCCTATAATAGAGTAAATCTGTATTTGAACATGCATTTATACTATTAAATAAGAAATGTTTTAGCATAACTATAATCACATGTGGTGCCTAATGATAACATGTATAAGTACATGATCATGATGATATATATATTCAAATACCGATGCTTGTATTGTTATATGAATTTATGAATACATGTTTATACACTAGAGATTGCGTATTATTTTATATGATCACATACATGTGCAAATTGTTTAATATAAGCATAACCATGATATTTTAAATGAGCTTGAAACTTGTGTTGCTTGGTACTAGAGTTCAACTGTGGATAGATAGGCGCCTAGAAGGATATTACAACTACTACTGTAGGCCCTATTTGGGTCTAAATTACAATTGATCCTATTGGATTATGAACAACCCTATTTGGGTTCACTTGACCGGTCTACCATACAGTCAGCTCCATTTGTGTCTATAAGTTCAATATCCTCGGATATCTACTGCTTTCATACCCTTGGGTATCTACCATTCCCGTTATCCACCTTTAGAAATTAAGCAGACCAAAATTTAAGTATAATACATCACAGTTAATTATAGTATAACTATTGCATATGATATATGGAATAACTTCTTTAACTATGGCTTCTGATGCATGTATTATATATATAAATGCACATATTGTAAGGACCCTAGAGAGGCCCTAGTGGAATTCAAAGGCAAACATATGTCATTAAAGTCAAATTGAGCATTAGGGGAAAAATTAGTAGTACTTATGATCTAATGGATTCATGGTTTTAAGAGATAGAGTACCATAGTCAAATGACATTATAGCATAGTATGTATAATTCGAGCAAAAATACAGTTAAGATATTGTTTGGGAACTATTATTTCTTGCATGCATTAATATTGTGTTGATTATGGATTTTATAAGTATATTGACTTGAATTAAGATATTAGACATTAATGTGAAAGTGTTGTCCAGAAATTCGAATTGACCTCCAATAGGCCCTAGTGGAATTCAAAGGCAAACATATGTCATTAAAGTCAAATTGAGCATTAGGGGATAAATTAGTAGTACTTATGATCTAATGGATTCATGGTTTTAAGAGATAGAGTACCATAGTCAAATGACATTATAGCATAGTATGTATAATTCGAGCAAAAATACAGTTAAGATATTGTTTGGGAACTATTATTTCTTGTATGCATTAATATTGTGTTGATTATAGATTTTATAAGTATATTGACTCGAATTAAGATATTAGACATTAATGTGAAAGTGCTGTCCAGAAATTCGGATTGACCTCCAATGACTATTTTAATCATAAGTTGAGTTTTTGAACTCTAAATTTGATTATTTTAGTTGGGATAGAACCGGGACTTCTTTGTCTACAAATGTTATAGAAATAACAATAATGAAATTTTGCCTCTAAGGTCTTTAAAAATGCCCAAAACAGTAGCCCTTTTTCATTTGGCGGGTCATTGGAGCAGTAGGTGTTTCTTATGTTATAACTCCTGGGATATACATCAGAATTACTTGCAATTTTTATATCATATAGTTAAGATCTTAAGTATCAATTGTTAAGAAGAAAAGTTTCTTGAAAAATGTCGTTTTCCATGTGAAAAATATTATGCAAAAATCGGACAGTGAGCAATAGAAAGTAAGTATGTTTAGCATGAAGTATTAATTTAAGGGTCAATTTATAAATATGGCATTTTAAGGGTCATATATGGATAGAAGCATATATTATGAGGTCAATTCATAAAAGAGATTAAATAGAAAGGTTGATTTAAGAAAAAGAGTTAGTGGAGGGGTCACTTTATAACATGCAAAGAAATGTGTGTTTTTGGTGTGACATGCAAATTATTGGAGGACCAAAAGAGATATTTTTGGGGGACATGCTGATGTCATTTTCCACTTAGCTCACCATGCAAGCAATGTTATTAGGAGTATATATAGGGTTTGGTCGGCCACACCAAGGGGATTTCTCATTTTTACTTTCTCTCTTTTACTCATCTCTCATCTTTCTCTAAGAGTTCTAAATTGATCTATACTTTTCAAGAGAAAATCCTGCTGCAAGTTATTTGAATTAGAAGTTTAGGAAGGGAGAGGACGGCAATTAGAGAGGGAGTTACAGAATTTCTTCATTCTCCTCTCTATCACTCTTGGTTAATCTCTAAGAAAATTTTTGAAGAATTCTTGCATGTGGATTTTTGAAGAACAAGTTAGTGTATATTTACAAGGTAATTAACTTAATTTGATGATTCTTCTTCTCCTCCTCCATCTTCTTGCTTTGGTTAATAGTAGATTGAGTTAGATGCTGAAAGTTTGTGTTAATGGATGAAATTATTGTGAAAGGAGAAGAAGGAGAAGATAAAAGAGATAAAGGAAAAAGGTCTTGCAAAGGATTAGTTGGCTAAAGGAAATTTTGGCCAAGGTATGGGAATTTTAGGGGTTTTCATGTGCATGTAATTTTTTGCTGAACATGATGAGGTGGACTTGAGATTTGAATGATTTATTGAGAATGATTTGTTGAGAATGTGAGGTAAGTTGCATTTGAAACCTTAATAGGGTTTCTTTGACCTAGTAATGGTAATTCTATTGTAAATTGAGTTAGAGACCTCAAAATAAACCAATTCAAAATTATATAGTTAAATGAGACATAAACCTACAAATTTGTAGAAGGGACCAGGCATTGATTCCGCCTCTAACTAATTTTTATAATTTATTGAAAAATCAGGTTAACTGTTAATGTGGAGTCTGGAACAGCTTGTAATTAAATTGAGATAACTTCGTCTACAATGATCAGAATGATGTAAAGTTAATTTTTATGGAAATTATACTTCTATATCTACAATTCTTAAGAAGAAAGCTAAGCTTAAATCTGCCTCTAAGTATAGGGAATTTAGGGTTGAATCCGGACTAGTCCCCTGGACTGCTCATAGAAACAGAATTTACAATAATAGGCATAACCTTTTGTAGAGGTGTTGAAATGCTACAAAACAAAATTATGTTAAAACTAGAGACATGAAAGTATAACTTTTAAGAAGAAATGTTGGTATAAATCTCTCTCAATTTTACGTAATGAATTTTTCTAAGTGACAGCCCACACTATTTTTGCTCTATGACAGCCTATAGTATTTTTCAAATAACTCGAGCTATAAGTCAGATATTAAGATGAATTTTGTTTCTCTGGAAACTAGACACATAGGGGGATAATATTGTAGAAGATCATTTTGCCTAAAAATGACATCTTCAATTTCAAGTGTGGCTCACAAATCGAGTCCAGAATGCTGCCCTGTGCAGACTTTTGTGATACTTTATTCTATGACTTTTTAATTAATTGAGATAAATAGTTGTTTTTGTGATAGTAAAATAAATTGGATAGGGCATGTAATATGACTATCAATGAAGGATTTATATGCATACATATACATTTGTATGTGTACATAAATAAATATTGGTGATGAAAATATCTAACCTATATATGCAATTAGATTTGTACATGATTGTCATATGCAAAATTTATGTATATATATGTAATCCTAAGATGAGAAAGTGCATATTTTGACATGTACCTATGCTATGAAATAGGAAATATAATAGTATGACCATGTCATATGTATATGCCCATATGAAAACATGTCGATATTTTGTATAACACATGATTATGTATATGAGTGTATGAGCATGTAATTGCCCTATGAGATAGAAAATGTTTTAGCATGACTATGAACATGTGAGATGTTCAATGAGAACATGATCAAGTATATGATGTGATGATTATATGTCATGCCAATATGTCACGATGCAAATTTTATGGTCACACGAATTGGATGAGCTAGATGTATAACTTGTTATATGAAATGTGCATATATCTGTCTATGCACCAGAGAACTTATAGTTTTACAAGACTCTATATATGTACAAATAGTATACTATGAATACGGTTTTGATATGTGAGTTGAACATAAACATAGTGTTGCCTGCAATAGACTCAATTATAGAAATCTTATTAAAGTACATAATAGCAATGTTATATGACAATACGTATTCAAGTGTATGCATTAAAGAGGGAGTATTTTGTCATGTGATTGTTACATGAGCCAATTGTGTAAATTGTTTTATGAATTATGCATATATGTTGATCCTCTAGAGAAGATATATATATATATATATATGTACATGATTATGCACAGGAGCAAATAGTTTAATATTGATACAATCATGTTATACGAAATAGTTACATGACTGAAAAAGATTTCAAATACAGAATAGTAATACCCAATAGTGAGCATGTTCAAAGGTTTATATAAAGTTACACATGAGCATGTATATGAGTACATTGTTCGATGTTACACAAGAGTATACATGTGCATATAAGAATATGAATGAATAAAGAAAAGATAAAGTAAAGAGATTGTACTGCCTGCGTTAGGTCTAGGAAGTCGATAGATAGGCATGCCTATAAGGGTACCTTGCAGCTGCGATAGTTTCAACCCCGTTTGGGTTGTAGTTAACCCCGTTTGGGTAACTAAACAGACATGATACCGTTTGGATCATTTTCAACCCTGTTTGGGTTGTAGTCAACCCCATTTGGGTGACTAAACAGACTTGTACCTTCGGGTGCCACCGTTATAATCAATCAATTTATACCTTCAGGTATCTTACTTGTACCTTCGGGTACCACCGTATAACCCATTATCCACCTCTTTAGAATAGTGCATGCTTTATTGTCAAAGGTCAAGAAAAGTTTAATAAGGCACGCAAATTCTTAATTGACTTTATACTATTCTACATATGAAATTCCTTTTATTGCATATAAAACTCACATCTAAAGGAATGTGCAATAGTATATATATCTATACTGCTAGTATCCTAAATACATGTTAATCGTTAAATGATGAATTTGCATTATATTAATATTTTGATTAAATTGATCACATATATATATGCCTTTGTGATCATAAACCTTATTTCTATATGTATGCCAATACATGATTGATGAAGGAATTTTTATTAAGTCCAAGAGTATTATAAAAGTCTAATGTGAGCAACAATTTTATAAGTCCATATTCATAGTGTATATTAAAGATTATGAAGGTTAGACAGTAACAACCATTGTTTTGAAATATTTTTCTTATGATTATATATATGTGTTCACATTGTTGCATGTACACATTCTTTAACGTGTATTTGCTATTTATGATAATATATATATAAGTGTTATGCTTAGTTGAAAGGCTTATTTTTATGATACATCTAATATGTTATAACATGAATAACTTGTGGATTATAAAATAAGCCTATAGTAATATAATAATCTCATGGTAATTAGAAGTGTGGATTTGCTATTTAATTCTAATGTGTATATATCAAAGACATGTTAAATAGATGAAAAGATAATAGATATTTATGCTTTTACGGTTTAGTATCAATTCAGAAACTAGACACATAATAATTAGTTGAATTTAAAGCTATAGAAAATTAGAGCTAACATGGTTATATATGTTGATTAAAGCATCAATGCAAATTTTATTGCTGAACTTTATGATTTCGGTAATATGAATTAACTGCTGCATTTTGTTCATTTCTTGAAACAAAGCTTTGTTATATTTGAGGCTTGTTGTGTGCTTGTTGACGATCACTGTGAGTGGTCGTTTATCATGATTTAGTTCCCCACTAAGCTTTATAGCTTAGCACGGGTGTTTCATCCGTGTAGGTTGTTGGGGTGATATCTGCAGCTGGATGGCCAACTCTAGTCAATGAGAGAGATAATTATAGACTTGTATTTTGGGCTCTTTGTATATAGTAAAGATTTTGTGGTATTAGAGATATTGTATGTAAAAAAAATGTGTTAAACAGTTGTTGTATTGTGTAAAAGAGACTTTATCGTTCATTGAATAGTTTCTTTTAAAGTGTAGCACTCTTATATATATTAAGTTTGATTATATGTTTATGTTACACAGTAACTCATGTGTAATGAGTTGGATAAAGTGATATGTACAGATTATAGGATAAGGGTGCTACACATATTATATATGTAATGATGATATTCATGGATGCTGAAGTACATGTATGATTACTTTGTTGTTTAAGATTTCATATCTTATCATATACCTATCTTTAACATGTCATGTGTAATGTTTCAATTGATGTATGCTTATATAACATTTTGACAATAACTGTGAGAGGTTTTCTTCCATGTTTAGTATCCCAACTAAACTTTATAGATTAGCACGGGTTATTTTATCTGTGTAGGTATTGTAGCCAAAGCATTTGCTCATGAACATACTTTACATCAGGACAGGCCAACACTAGTTCATAGAAGTTGATGTAGGGGTTTTTTAATATGTATAAAGGTTATATAATATATGTATATCCTATGGATATATGATGTCGTATTAAGCTTATTAGCAAAATGTTAGTATGTGTAAGCATATAGGAGCTAGAATATATATATATATATATATATATATATATATATATATATATATAATAATTGGCTGAATGATATACATGAGATTAAATATGAAAACTTAGGTAGTTGTATCTAGTATGAGCATAATTGCTTGTGCATATGTAATTAAAGTAAATGAAGTTGTGAGAAACACCTAATTAATATATAGGTTGACTAATAATGGTTCATTAGAATGATTAATGTGGATTTAATGGTTTAACATCCTTATATTATATAATTAAAATGGATAGCATAATATTTGTTCTAGGCATTAGATTTAGGGTGTTTCACAATTAATAAGCCAAACGGAGCTGTTCATAATGCAAATGGGATCAAATATATCCTAGACCCAATGGGGCCAAACTGTAGGCGCCTATCTATCAACATTGAACTCTATTAGTAGGCAATACCCTGATCATGTTCTTTTCATATATCAAGACTATAATTATAATATTTCATTTGTACGTACACATAATCATGTACATATATACCTTCTCTAGTGCATAAACATATATGCACAATTCATATAACAATTTATACAATTTTAATCAAGTAAGTAATCAATGGAAAACTATACCATCTCTAGTGTATCTACTTGTATATACAGTCTCATTTAACAAAGCAACCATGTACTTTACTAGATTATTTATAATTAACATGATTTCATTTAATCAAGCTTCATCATTTATTCATGTGATATCAAAAAGACACATAGTCCCTAATACATAGACATGTATTCTCTTCTTCATCTAACAATATAATCAACTTGTACATGATGCATTTATATCTCGGTAATCATACAAATATGCATTGACATTTTTAACATATAAACATGTCATATAATTATAACATATAAGCATGCTTATGTTATGTCAATAAGGTGAATAATAGCATACCTTTACTATAAATATGCTATAACAAGTAGTCAAGTAGTCATGCTTACAATAGGATATTATTTTTTATACTTATGACTTATCTCTCTCAATGTGTTACCTTTCCATTATAAATGTGCTTAAAACACTTACGATCATTTCTACATATAGTCAAAATGATGTTCCAGAGATGCTTAATTTTATTTTAAATACATAAGGATATTCTAAAAATGCATAACAAAAATGGTGATAATTTCTTGCAACAATCTTTCATAGACACTGATTTTTAAGTTTATATTTAAAGCGATTTTTGACCTAATAAAAGCCATTTCTTGCCAAACTAATCTCATAAAAACATGATCCTATGTGTTTTTAGTTTCAAGAACATTAAAAATCATTGCAATATCATTTTTGTAACTCAAGATAAATAGAGACTACTTGTGAGGCCCCTAAATGACCCTAATTGGAATTTTCATGATTTGAGTAGGATTTATTTAATTAAGATTAAATTAAAAATGAAAATTTCACATAAGTATGGGTCAAGTGATAAATTATTATGTTATTATATTATTTGCATGAAAATAAAATTTAATGTTATAGTTTTAAAATACTCAAGGGTATAATTGAAGTATAAAGTATTAATTTGGGGTAAATTTGTAATTACAACATCTTTAGGGGAAAATGTGAATAAATGAATAATTGAGGGGATAATTTAAGAGAAGGAATAAATGGAAAGGTTGATTTAAGAAAAAGAGTTAGTGGAGGGGTCACTTTATAGCATGTATAAAGGTGTGTGGTATTTATGTGACATGCAAAATCTCGAGGGAGTAAAAGGGAAGTTTGCCACTCATATAAATAGAAAGAAGTTAGTGGAAGAGAGAAAAGAAAGACATTTTCTGTTGTCTTTGTTAACTTGGATGGCATCTCCCTCTCAAATTCCTTTCATCTTTGTTCTATTCTTGGTGAAGATAAAACCTTTTACCTCAATTTTATTTTCAAGAGTTGGATGTATGTGATATGTTATGAGATAATCTTTGAACTCAATTGCTAAGGTAAGAAGAAATTAAACATTCTAATCTCCTTCTCCTTCTTTTTGAATGGAAAGATTGTACACTTTGATGGAAAGTGGAATTCTGGATTTTAATACAAAATAATATGTGCCTTGTTGTAGAGGAAGATTGTAGTAAGAAGAATAAGGGCAAAGGAGTTTTAAATGAGTAGCGATTTTGGTTATTTCGGCTAAGGTATGGGATAGGACTCATCTTGCATGCATGTGAATGTTAATTATATCATTGAGGTGCATATGTGTGATAGATTGAATAATTGGGTTGAGGTATGAAATTAGAATTTGTTACAATAGGTGTTACATGAGGAATTGATGAAACTATAGACTGTAATTTAGCCATAAAAATGAGTTAGGGACCTTAAATTAAAGCCATGTTAAGTTCAATAGTTCCACAAGAGTTATATGTATAAAATTATAGTTGAAAAATAGCACTAATTTGGCCTCTAAATTATCCCTATATTGATTTAATGTTAGATGCATTTTTTATTCCAATTTTGGAACAGCTTGGGGTATAATCTTTATAATTGATTGTACAATGATCATAATGACATGATGTAAATTCCTACTTAAAATAGACTTCCAAACTTACAATTTATATGAAGAAAGCAAAGTCTAATAATGCCTATAAGATTGCCTAATTTTCACTTGAAATCGAAAATCCTGTGTTGCCTACTATAATTAACAGCCTTTTAGTAAATTCCATATATCTTGAGTTCTAGAAAAGATATTGCAGATATTTTTGTTGTTTGCAAAACTAGAAATATATGGAAACAAAGTTGTAGAAGACCATTTTTTCTGAAAATTCCATTTGGAAGGTCTAAAATGATGTACAAAGTGAACTAGAAAAACAGTCTCGTAGAAATTTCCTTAAGGCATCAGTGGCAGTCGTGGCTGAGACAATTTGTCTCAGTTGTAGCCACCTTCTGATGTCAATTTCAGCCTTTAGACATGGCTGGGATCAATTGTCTCGGCCGTGGACTTTTCCTTTTGAAGTTTAATGCAGTTTTTAGTCCCATCCAATACCAACACTTACCCTAACCTTTTGAAACACATCTAAAGTATGTTAAAACATGTAATTTCATTTAAAATATGGAATTAATTTGTGAGTTTAGAACATTTTAAAATATAAATAAGAAATTTATATGGTTAATAGCAACACATGAGATTAATTTGATGATTTATAAAAACAAAGTTATGAAGATATATTGTCACTATATATTTTGGAACTCTAGTTGAAGTATATGAATTTATGAAAGTATGATTTTGTAAAATGACCATTGATCCTATATGAATGACAACATGATTGTAATATAATGTGTTGCCTAAAGAATAGCATGTTCAGATATGAGTTCATGATGAGAGGTATGTTGAATTACTGACACTTGAACTTTTACATGTGTGTATAAATACATGTTTATGCAGTAGAAAATTTTGTACTATAATATGAACATATATGTGTATAGGGTGTATGATATAGTACAAGCATGATATATTAAATGAACATGAAAATCTATATTGCCTGCTACTAGAGTTTAATTATGGATAGATAGGTGCCTATAGGGAATTGCAGCTGCCACAGTCAACCTTTTTAGGTCCACAGTATAGTTGATCCTACTGGATCTTGCACAACTCCTTTGGGTTGTTGCTTGACCCTTTTGGGTCCTTGACCGGTCCACAGTATAGCTGGCCCTAATTGGATCCATAATTTTGATATCTTCAGATATCCACCGTTTGATATCATCGGGTATCCACCGATCCCGTTATCCACTCTTAGAACCTAAGCAGGCTAAAGTAAAGCATTATTGTTTCACAGTTAATCACAGTATGAACTATACATCTGATTTATGATTTATCATGTTTAATAGTGGTTCATTAAGCATGTATTGGTATCTATTTACATTATATACAAATCTCATTATGAATTTTATGTATTCGAGTATGCTGAATTAATTGAAGGGTTATCTTGTTATGTAAGCTATTATACTTTATCTTTTACTTTTTCCTGACATGTAAATATTATTAATATTAAATTGTTTTGTACATCCTATATTTCTGACGACCACTGTGAGTGGTTGTCTTTCATGTTTAGAATCCCCACTAAGTTGTATACCTTAGCACGGGTTATTTTGATCCATGTAGGTTTTTCGTAGTCAAGGCTTTTGCTCAGGAACTTTTTCTACATCAAGACAGGCCAACACCAGTCTATAGAAGTTGATGTAGGAAATTTTGATAAATTTTGTTTAGTTCCTTACATGTTTAAAATGTATAAGGTTTGTAATATATATATATATATATATATATATATATATATGTATGTTATATGGGGGTGAAGTTTGTAATAAGCTCATAGTGAGAATGCTAGTATATGCATGCATCTAGGAGCTATATTACTTTATATAAATATGTTGAAATGTTGAATGCTACGCATGAAAGAAAAATGACTAAAATAGCATGATATAGCATTATTATGATAATGGGTTACATATGGAGTCAATATGCTTATTCAAATTTAAATGTACATGAAAGATGTGAGAAACCTAATTAGTATATTAGTTATATGATTAAATGGATAAGATAACGTGAATGCATATAGATGTTAAATGAGTTAATTGCTTAAAATATCATGATTTAAGTAGATTGTATTATAAAGTTGTAGTTTAGGGTGTTTCAATTTTGTATCAGAGCATGGTTTAGCCTTTTCTGGGCAATGCGAGTATAGAAACTTTAATATGAGATAGTGTTGTGTTGGCCTAATGCAGAAGTTCCTATTTTCTTATAGATTAAAGATGGAGAATTCCTCTAGGGATATTGTAGAAGAATCAGCTAAAAGTAATTTGCCGGTAAGATCAAATCCTCTTAATCCTGTGACTTCATCATTGCATCGAAATGAAATTCCTACTACAGTTCCTGGAAAGGCCTTGTTGAAAATTTCTCAGGATATGGCCCAGATTCTGCAAAGAATGACTATGCCCAAGGCTTCGATATCTGAAATTAGAAAGCATGGGGCACAAGAATTTATGGGCACTAATTTAGAACAGTCTGAAGAAGCTGAGTTCTGGTTAGAAAGGCTGGAGAGAATATTTGATGAAATTAACTGTCCTGCAAATCACAACGTATCTTGTGCTATGTCCTTACTTCAAGGCATGGCTTATGATTGGTGGAAGTTGATTTTGAGATGACCTCAATTACTTGACCTACTTACCTGGTAATTCTTTGAGGGGGAGTTCAGAAAGAAATATGTTACTGAGGCTTACAAAAAGGAGAAATTGAAGCAGTTTCTTAGTTTGAGACAAAAAGTTCTATCTGTGGCTGAGTATGAAAAATAATTTAGCCGATTATACAATTATGTCCCCAAGGAGATGTTGACAGGAGTATTTAAATGCAGGCACTTTGAAGATGGGTTGAATGATAGAATCAAAGAAAAATTGTTCAAATTTACGTCTCTAAATGTGGTAGATTTTAACCTACTGGTTACAACTGCTATGAAAATTGAAAGGTATGAGATAGCTAAAAGAGAGAGGGAGCATAAAAGAAGTGGTTCTAGGGGAGGATCATCTTCTGGAAAAAGATTTAGAGGAACTCAAGGAGGTCAGCTTGTAGAGTCTATTTTTAGTTCTGCTAATAAAGGAAAGAAACAATAATCTTCTACCAAATTTAAAAATGAGAAGGAAGCTTCAGAAAGATAGAGTGGGGATCAAGCACCTGAGTCTTAACATTGTTCTAGGCACCATTCGGGTAATTGCAGGAAACTAGCTTGAGAATGCTTTAGGTGTGGCAATGTTGATCATTTTATGGCAAATTGTCCTTTGAAATCGGATCAAGGTTTTAAGCAACAGAATAGCATGGGAGCTTCTAATGCACCCCCATCTAAAAGAGGTAGAGGCAGAGGAAGGTTTGGATCAGCTCATCATGGATCTCAGTCCTAGAATATGTCAGAAATAGTTGATAAACCTTATAATCAAATGGTTACTAGACGGGCTTATGCCATGAAGGCTTGAGAGGAACGGGATGCTCCAGAAGTTATAGCTGGTACTTTTTCTCTTTATAATTGTAACATACATACACTCATTGATCTTGGCTCTACTCACTCATATGTTTGTATTAGGGTTTCGGGTAGAGATAGGTATAAAACACAATAGTTAGATTTTGATGTATGTGTAACTAGTCCATTGGGACATAGTATAATTGTTAATAAGGTGTGTAAAGACTGTCCTATAGTAGTTCAAGGGAGAAAGTTTCCAGTAGATTTGATTGTGTTGCCTTTTCATGAGTTTGATGTTATTCTGGAAATGGATTGGTTATCCAAGCATCATGTAGTGGTAAATTGTGAAATGAAAACAGTATCTTTCAGGGATGATGAAGGAAAGGAAGTGGTAGTAGAAGGCAATTGTTCTAAGCTATCAACTAGTGTTATATCAGCAATGCAAGCTAGGCGTTGTCTTATAAAATGATGTGAAGCATTTTTAGCTTTAGTCCTTGACTCAAAAAGGGATACAGTGAAGCTTGAGAATATACTGATTGTCAAAGAATTTCCAGAAGTATTTCTTGAGGAAGTACCTGGTATTCCTCCAGAAAGAGAAGTTGAGTTGTCTATTGATCTGTTACCTGGTACAGCCCTGATATCCAAGGAACCATATAGAATGGCTCCATCTGAATTAAAAGAGTTGAAAGTTCAATTACAAGAATTGTTACACATAGGCTTCATCAGACCTAGTGTGTCACCTTGGGGTGCTCCGATTTTATTTGTTAAGAATAAGGACGGGTCTATGAAAATGGGTATCGATTATAGATAGTTAAACAAAGTGATAGTGAAGAACAAATATCCTTTGCCATGAATAGAGGATTTATTTGATCAGTTAACTGGTGCTGGTGTGTTTTCAAAGATAGATTTGCGATCAGGATATTATGAACTTAGAGTTAAAGATGCGGATGTTCCTAAGACTGCATTTAGAACTCGTTATGGGCATTATGAATTTTTAGTCATGCCATTTGGGTTGACTAATGCTCCTGCTACATTCATGGATCTCATGAATAGGGTATTCAGACCCTACTTGGATTGATTTGTTGTAGTGTTTATTGATGACATATTAATTTACTCCAGAATGAAGCTGAACATGCTGAACATCTGAGAATAGTATTGCAAACTTTGAAAGAAAATGAGTTGTTTGCCAAATTGAGTAAATGTGACTTCTGGCTTAAGGAAGTTTCTTTCCTAGGTCATGTTGTATCTGCTGAAGGTGTTAGGGTTGATCCAAATAAAATTGAAGCTATTGTTAATTGGAGACAACCCAGGAATGTACATGAAATTAGAAGTTGGCTTGGGTTGGCAGGCTACTATCGTCATTTTGTGAAGGGTTTTTCTGTCATTGCTTCACCCCTCACTAAGCTGTTAAGAAAGAATACTAAGTTTCAATGGTCTGATTGTTGTTAAGCAAGCTTTGAAAGGTTGAAGAAGATGTTGACTGAAGCTCCAATGTTGACTCAACCCGTGTCAAGGAAAGAGTATGCAATGTATAGTGATGCTTCTAAGGTTGGTTTGGGTTGTGTATTAATGCAAGATGGTAAAGTTGTAGCTTATGCATCTAGACAGTTGAAACCATATGAACGGAACTATCAAACTCATGATTTAGAATTGGCAGCTGTGGTATTTGCTTTAAAGATTTGGTGACATTACTTGTATGAGGAAAAATGCAGGATTTATACTGATCATAAAAGCCTCAAGTACTTGCTTACTCAGAAAGAACTTAATTTGAGGCAGAGAAGATGGTTGGAACTATTCAAAGATTATGATTGTATAGTTGACTACCACCCAGGAAAAGCAAATGTGGTTGCTGATGCCTTGAGTCATAAGTCAATGGCTGTATTGATATTAAGGGAGTTTTCTTATCTTACTTATTCTTACTCATGAATTATTTTAGCTAGTTTGTCTAGTAGTCTTGTTTTTGTTTAAGTTTGCATGTGTTTTTAAATTTAGTTTTTCATGTTAGTTGAGTAGTTTAGTTTACATATCATGTATTGTACATTTAGCTTAATTTGCCCTAGTTTTATTCTAAAAAATTGAACATGTTAAACTTGAATTTGGAATGTGCAGTGTTTAAAATCTTTTTTAAGCACTAAGACAAGCATATTGTTTAATAAAATTTTAGCTAGTTTAGCATTCAACTTGATTTATATTTGATAGTTTCAAATCTTTGACCATAAAAGACCATTTTTTTAAAAAACAAACCAATGCATTGAATAGTTAAGTAAGGAATTTTAGATCAATATAACCTTCCTCATCACCCTTCAAAACATATAAATAACTCAAAACAACTTGAAAAGTGATCTAGGCAATAATTTTCTTGTTGAGCCATATTTGGACTTATTATCCTACCTCTTTATAAATTTATCTTTTGTTAGCCATTTTGAGCCTAATGAGGCATGCATAAATCGTGCCATGTTAATTTTTCTTGTTACACTTATTTTATTATCATTTAGCCTAAAAAGACCTTTATCTTTCCTTTTAGAATTGGCCACTCTAGGATTGGATAAATTAACTTTTATTAGGAAATTAAAGAGTGTAAAGGTAGTTTTTGAGAAGTTTATGGAAAACTTTATGATGAAGTCTAGAAATTAGTGAGAAATTCACCTTATAGTACCCACTTTATGCTTGTATTATCAAACAATAAAGCTGATATGAAAAAAGAGAAATAGAAAAAGAAGAAAAAGCTAGCATTTATGGAAAATTCTTAAGTGTGGGATATTTACAAGGAAAGCAATATTGACTTCTGAAAAGGGGGATAAATTTTGCAATTTAGAGGTGTTTAATTGATATTTTCTCTCAAAGTGCTAAAGATGTGTATGGGTTTGAGCAAGTAAGCATTGAAAAATGGGTTTGCGCTTAATAGTTCAAAAATTTAGAATTTTTAGTCTATTTTATCTTAGAGTAGGAATTTATTTTGATCATCCTTTATCCATTCATTGATAACCATTACCTTAGCCTAATTACAATCTTTGTAAGACCTAAGTGATTTCAAGTTTTATTTTTGAGTTATTTAGTGGAGATGACCTGTGACACCTTTGTCCTACACATAATTTGACTCACTTCATCTTAAAAGTATCAACATAGTTTACTACATTATTGAGCCATGAATTATTAAATATAAAGATCTTCTAAAGTAAACGAATCTAACAGAAGTGTTGTACAATTAAATACTTTACTTTATACTTTTGAGTCTCTTAGAACGTTTAAGGTTTACATCCAATAATATTTAGTACAATACATAATTTGTCATTAAAAATAAAATTCTTGTAACCAAAAAGAACTCAACATCAACACCTATACTTTCAGACTCTCTCTCTTGTATTGGCCTAACTGTTGCAGACATTTATCTTGAGATGATCTCTTAACTCAAAACCTACATGGATAAAATAACCTATGCTAAGCAATAAAGCTTAGTGTGGAAAACTAAATATGAAAGACAACCAGTTACAGTGATCGACAAAATCAAAAAATATACATCAATTAAAACATTAAAAGTGACATATCGAAAATATATATAATTTAAGATGTGCAATTTTAAACAACAATGTAATCCTTCATTTTATTTAGCATACTTAACTTTAAATAATTCATAAAAAGGATCTATACATAATGTATGCAGATATAAAACATGCATTAGAAACTAAAGTTAAACATGTTATTTCATATATCAGATGCACTAATTAAACTGCAATTAAATGTGAAACATTAATACTTTAGTTTAACCTACTTACAAGTATAATAACATACAAAATAGTCATCTGTAATCACACTAAAGCACGCTTCATATATATATATACATTTATTTAACAGATAAACAATGGATTAGAAAATCTTGACATATTTATCAACCTCACAAAGTAAACAATATGAGCATTTGAGAAACTTAACAGTTAACTTAGCATGTCTATATTGTATATTGACTGAGAATTCTTCATGCATTTAACTCATTTAAATCATTTTAAACATTTAGAACCGACTATATATATATATACACACACACACACACATATATCATGTGTTCCTTAGTAACCTCTATTTATTTAAACTTATGAAACAATACAAGCAAATCATGTCAGACATGCAATCAAGCAATATCCTTAACTTTTATATAATGCTTGGTTTGTACTTTATACATTTAATGTCAGTATTGTACTTATAGTTTACCCTGCCTAAGTTCTAAAGGTGGATAACGGGAATGGTGGATACCTGAAGGTATCAAAACAGTGGATATCCGAGGATATCAAAAATCATAGACCTAAATGGGGTTTACTGTATGGTGGACCGGTCAAACGGACCCAAAATAGGGTTGGCTAACAACCCGAACGGGATTGTTTATGATCTAAATGGGATCAACTGTAATTTAGACCGAATTAGGGTTAATGGTAGTAGTTGCAATATCCCTATAGGCGCCTATCTATCCACAGTTGAACTCTTATAGCAGGCAAATATAATCTCTTTACTTTATCTTTCTTTACCTAAATTTTACTCTATTCAATCATATTCGTATATGGAAACGTATATTCTTGTGTAACTATGAATAAGATAATCATTTATGTGCTCATGTGTAACTTTCTATAAACATGTGATCACGTGCACTATTGAATATTGCTATTCTTTACTTTGTACTTTTTCATCACATACACACACACACACACACACACACACACACACACACACACATATATATATATATATATATATATATATATATATATATATATATATATATATATATATATATATATATATATATATATATATATATATATATATATATATATATATATTCCTATATAACTATGAGAAAGATATTGTATACATGGACATGAATGAATTTTCTATAAACATGTTACCTTGAGCCCAATTAATTATTATTATTTTGTACTTGTAATCCTTTTAAATCATGTAACTGTTTCACATATGTAATATGATGATATATAACATCATGCTCTATTGAGTTTCCTTAATCAATGATGTGTATGAACATATTTACAACAGGTTTACCTATATGTATACATACAAATATGACTATATATAATCACATATAGTTATACAAATAACTGTAAATATACACTTTGTACATATATATAAATATATGTTCATACAAGATGATAAAGAATCTATCATAGTATACACATGAATACAAGTATAATCAGCATAATAAAATTAGTTATGAATGAACTTATATCATTGTCTTCATATACTTTTGCATAGTAGCATATAAGCACAACATATGAGTATATACATGTAAGCATAATTTCATATAATAAGCCATGTACATAAGTTTGAACTTATATGATTATACATATCTTTACCATCAATCATATTACATGTTATTTATAATTCAATGTGATTCCATATAGTTATTCATTAAATATTACAACATGTAAATAAGATATATATATATATATATATATATATATATATATATATATATATATATATCCCTTGTCACATGGTGTTTCTACACTGAGTATTGCTTTATTTATATTAAAGATGGTTTAGATAACCTTTATTATTAATTTGGGACCTTTACATGAACTTTAGGTGAAGTGAAAAGGGATCACGATAACTAAGTAATACCTAGTAACTATGAAATTGGTCGTATTTCGGTGCTGGACTGAAAACTAGGCTACCTCACAATCATTAGCTAAAAGCCAGTAACCGTGACATACATTCTGCCTAGAGATAGAATTCTAGATTCAACTTGTATAATGTTTTTGACCTATAAAATGTAATTTTTAGCAAAAGTTTCCTTCTATAAACTTGTCCCCTATGTTTCTAGTTTTAAGAACATCAAATATTATTTCAATATCATCTTTAGAGCTCAAGATATTCATATTTTTCTGAATACTATTCCAAATGATAGTCCTGCAATTAGGTTCGGCATCAAGCTAAAATTTGACATAGTTAAAAACATAATTAAGCTTAGCTTCCTTCATATGAATTGTAGATTTATAAGTCTATTTTTATAGGATTTAAACTCATAGAATTCTAACCACTATACACAAAAATACACTATATTTTCTACAATCTGATCCATAACTGAAATCAACAGCTCTCATAAACTTTCAATTAAATATTTGGATGACTTACAAGCCTATTTAGTTCTAAATCCCTTCTACAAATTTTATACACATTTCTTATATAAACTTAGAAATTTAAATGGCCTCAATTAGAGTTTTCTAACACAAATTATGCTAAATTACAGCCTTTAGTTCATAATGCTTCATGTATTCTACTTTAGGAATACCATTAATTCAAAATGCACATTTGTTCACTTTACTTTACATAAACTTCATGTAATATATATATATATATATATATATATATATATATATATATATACACACACACACACACACACACACACTCTTAACAATTATACATATATAAGTATGCACGTTTATTATGCTTGTACACTTCATCACTAAGCTTGTGAAATAGGTTCATAAAAGCTATTCCCATACATGTCACTCATATGTCAATATTTGATCTCATTCATGCATGATCATTCTTTATTCATGTCTATACATTCCCATATACTTATATTATCTCAAGTAAGCCATAAACATGCTTATATGATTTTCTCATCATTGCACAAACAATATGATTGCCTCATATGTGTGTGTGTGTGTGTGTGTATATATATATATATATGTTCATACTAGATGATACATAATCTCAGATATAATTAAACAAGCTTACATGTATAATCATAACATATAAGTATGATATTAATCATACACATGCTTTCTCTTAAATAGATAAATATTGTTAGGATACATGATCTTGCCATTCCCATAAACATTATTCTTTATTTAATCGTACCTATTGCTTTATAATATGATATCATCACATAGTCCATGTATTTATCTCTTTCTTATGTTCATTTGTATGATAAAGATGCTCTAAATATTTCAAGAAGGACTAGATAAGTATTACTACCATTTTGAGACATTTTAGTAAATTTTATGTAAAACAGGGAAGCCATGACAAACATTATGCACGGTGGCAGATTTACAATTTCATATTTTTACCAATATTAAAAATATAAAACATCATTTTTAGGCCAAGTGGTCTCAATAACACTTATTCCTCTGTGTTTTTGTTTCTCATAATATTTAAAATTATCTTAATATCATCTTTCTATCTCAAGTTATTCGCAAATCACTAAGGACTGCTCCAATGACATGCCAAATGAATAAGGGCTACAATTTAGGGCATGTTTGAGGACCTTAGAGGCAACATTTCATTATTGTTATTTCTATAACATTTGTAGGTACATATGTCCCGATTCTAACCCAACTAGAATCATCAAATTCGGAGTTTAAAAACATAACTTATGTTCAAAATAGCCACTGGAGGTCAATCCAAATTTCTGGACAACACTTTCACATTAATGCCTAATATTCTAATTCCCTTATATGCAAGATCAATTGATGATCTACACATGCATGACCTGCTATTCTCAATATCAACTTCATCATAATAAGCACATGCATGACTTGCTATAAATACATTTATTTAACAGATAACAATGGATTAGAAAAGCTTGACATATTTATGAACCTCACTTGGTAAACAATAATAGCATTTGAAAAACGTAACAGTTAACTTAACATGTTTGTGTTGTATACTGATTGAGAATTCTTCATGCATTTAACTCATTTAAACAATTTTAAAAATTTGGAACCAACTATAAATAGCGTACATTTATATATAAATATACCTTGTGTTACTTGGTAACCTCTATTTATTTAAACTTATGAAACAATACAAGCAATCATGTCTGACATGTAATCAAGCAATATCCATAACTCTTATATAATACTTTCTTCGTACGTTATACTTTAATGTTGGTATTGTACTTATAGTTTAGCCTGCCCAAGTTCTAAAGGTAGATAACGGGGACAGGAGATACCCGAGGGTATCAAAATAGCGGATATTCGAAGATATAAAAAACATAGACCCAAACGGGGCCAACAAAACAGCGGACCGATCAGGCAAACCCAAACAAGGTCACCTAACAACCCAAACGGGGTTGTTCATGATCCAAATAGGATCAACAAAAATTTAGACCCTAATGGGGTCAACAAGAGCAGCTGCAATATGCCTATAGGTGCCTATCTATCCATAGTTGAACTCTATTTACAAGCAATACTATGTTTATGTTTATTCTGCAAATTATACTCATGCTTTACAGAGATAATATCGCTTTTGGGCCATTAAATTTAGAATAAGCAAAGTCTTCAAATTTATGGATACATTTATCTATGTATCAAGTTTCAAAATCACATATATATCATAATGATTGTATCATTTCAAAATCCATGTACAAATATAAGCTTTTAAGCATGATCAATACATTATAGAACCATATTCCACAAGCTTATTCATATACTTGCAGTATATATATTTCTATACTTTCATTCAATGGTGTAGAATTATCCATCACATATTGTAGCAATTATGTATTTTCATTCATCAATGGAAAACTAGAGCAGTCAAGCATACATAATTCACTTTTAAAGAATAACTGACCTTGAGCTTGATCCCAGGCTTAATATGTACAAACCTGCACTTTTAAGTATCTCTAAATTGTCAAGCATATGCTTTATTAATGAGCTTGCTAGATGAGTTTATTTGTGACCTTTCTATATACTCTGATTACCACGAATGTTGTATTAATTAATTAACAATTCGAATCATTCACTATTATAAGAGTTTATTCAACCAAACTTACAAATACATTAAAACTTATAGTTGTAGATAAACTCGAGATATAATAAGAGTTAAGCACACAATTACATTTTTTAACACCTGTCATAACAAAGACAACAACATTCAGGTGAGGTAGCTATAGAGGCTTCAATATTGATTATGTATTATTACAATTCAATTACTTTAAGAACTATTCTATGCCAATACACTTCTTATTTTATGATCAAATTAATGAGACTATATACATTAACATATCAAAATATTATAACACCAAACATATATATAAACTTTGTTTATGTCTTTATTGAAATAGTGAAACTAAGAATTAGTTAAATCATATTTCATGCCTCAGGTGAGTATACTTTAACGTCTTATATAAGTGCCTTATACTTTGAATAAGTGTGACTATAACTTGGGGGTGAGTATTATTGGCATATGCACAATCACAGGATAGTTATATTACTACTATGGCCTAATTATGTATGCAAAGTTCATATAATGATTCAATTACTTTTTTTACATCCTATCAATAAGTTTCACATATTAGCATAACCATGCTATGTCAATCAAGTAATATATCATGCCTGTTCAAATGCTCATCCTAAAACATGCCTCACTCTTAAAACTTTACTATATAGCTCATCATGTATGTAATTGTGTCATAATACACAATTTTCTAGTGTACATACATGTATTCATGTATTCATATAGCAATACGAGTACCCGTATTTGAATATACCTCTCATCAGTTAGGAATTATCGGTTACATGCATGTCATACATAAACAAAATTTAAAATTTTTTAACCAATAGATTTGATCTTGCCATGAATTTTGAATATACATATTAATGAGAATAAGAAATATCACCTTTGATTTTTGTTGAACAGTTGATTTTCCTTCTCACCGGGTTATCGCAAACCATAGTGTCTAAAATTGAACACCTCGAATTAGTAATCCACACTAGAGAAAGATTGAATGAACCAATAATGGAGGAACACAAGGGCTGGTAGAAATCCCTTGATGCTAGCAAGGGGGTGGCGGCTAGGGTTGAAAGAGTGAGAGAATTTCTTCTCTTAATTGTTCACTTCACCCTAAAATCCCTATCACTTGGATTTTTATAGTTAGGTTAAAAATCCAACTTCATAATGGGATTGGGCTCTTTAAAATTGCTGGAGAAATATTAAATGGGCTTTAGGAATTATTAATAATTTATTTGGGCTCAATTAAATCCAATTTAAATCCTTTCATAAAAGACTATGCATAAAACCCACAAACTATGCCCTTCATGCATACACTTGGATTTAATCACTCAAATAAATTCCAAATCCATCCAAATTAAATATGTAGGCTCCATAACATGTATGAAATATAAATTAATTTATTTTGGTCCAACAATTAGGCCTCCAAGGCCTTCTACCAGAAGGTGGCATGAGACCTTTCCTTTGGAGGGTTTCTGCACCAAACTCAATTTTCTGGGCCTCCATTATTTTCTCCAATGGATATATTAATTATTAAATCAGCCCTATAACACTTATAGTCCAATAATAATTAAGTACGAAATACAATATTTCAATTAGGTCCATTTTACATAATATTTCTAAAAAGTTCTACGAACAATTTTACTTGATCATAATTAATTAAACTCTTTAATTAATTATTCTCTTATTCCCTTCTCTATTCCTATAATAATATCAAATTTTATTATCCTTGTCATTTTACCATTTTATCGTTTTCTCTATATGTGTGTGACAAATTAGGTTCCTATCCATATTGGTAGTATAATATGTAATTGTGACTTATATTCAAAACTCCCATGATTTAAACTTCTTTAAATCATTTTATCAATCCCTATTGATATTTATGATACTCTATTATACAAGTCATGGTTGGCCTCTAGCTAGGCATCATGACTACCCAAATGTTAGGAAAGTCAAGTGGTTTGACTATACCCTTCCATAGAGACAGTTACCGTGCAATTACTCTTTTCACCACTCTTATCTCGATTAGTTTCTGAGTATGAATTTCTGTCAAATCATATAAATCTAATTATGTATGTTGTATTAATTTAACCATTGTTCCTAAAATGCCCTTCATAGATCCCTATCCATTTTGGCATATTACTCTGGCCAGAGATTCTCTGAAAAAGGCAATTATAGAATCATGCGAGATAACTTTCCTTAATAAATTCTGGATGGTGAATCCTTTGTTAATCACTCAACTATCTTCAAGTAGGTCATAATATACCTAACATCCTATCTATGTTTACCCCTAGTTGGAAGTAATCAGTTATGGAGTCAAAGTATACCACTTTCTACTTAAGATAACTTTTGTGATCTCAAGTCTAAGGATACTTGTACAACCGCTATGAAGAGATTCCTCACTGACATAGATTTAATATCCATGTGAAGATTTTCTTTGCAGGTCTCCAATGAACTTGTTCTTCTAACAAGCATCCACGTGTTAACTTTGATTATCTTCCATAATCACATTTGTGAGAACCATTGCTTGAACCATTCAAGAAGCATAACATGTGCTAGTCTATCCAAATTAACAATATCCTATCTTGTTAATTCTATGACTAGGGATATTTAGATATTAACAAATTAGCATGCAATAGACATCTCATATCATAAACACTTTCATGATTGTCTTTGCACTGTGTTTATAATATCAAAGATTTCATTTAATAATTTAAGATTTACAAACTCATGAATTTAAACATAGCATTAATAAATGAATGATGCCTTTTATTAAGAATATGAATTCATACATATGAAATACATCCCTTTTACATCGGCTCTAGGGTATTGTCTCTAACAATCTCCCACTTGCACTAGAGCCAATCACTCATATATCTTAGACCCATCCTATTTATATGGTGATCGTGCTTTATCTGGAAAAGTGCTTTAGTGAGGGGATCCACCACATTATCATCTGTGGGTACCCTTTCTATTTTCACATCATTTCAAGCTACTGTTTCCCTTATGAGATGGTAGAGACTGAGAACATACTTAGATCGCTGATGAGACCGTGGTTCCTTTGCTTGTGCAATGGCTCTATTGTTGTCACAATATAAAGAAATCGGATCAACAATGCTAGGCACCACTCCTAGTTCAGATATGAACTTTTTGATCCAGACTACTTCTTTGGTTGCTTGTAAAGTAGCAATGTACTCAGCTTCTGTTGTGAAATCAGTAGTTGTTTCTTGTTTGGAACTCTTCCAACTAACTGCCCCTCTACCCATTATGAGCACAAAACCAGACTGTGATTTACAATCATCTTTGTCAGCTTGGAAGCTGGCATTTGTATACCCATTTACTTCTAAACTACCCACCCCATATACCAAGAATATATTCTTAGTCCTTCTTAAGTATTTAAAGATATTCTTGACAACTCCCAGTGTTCCTCTCCAAAATTGGATTGGAATCTGCTTGTAACACTCAAAGCAAATGCTACATCTGGACATGTACATAACATAGCATACATGATAAAACCAATTATAGATATATATGGTATTCTATTTATGCTCTCTCTATCCTCTAGTGTCTGTAGACACATAAAATTATAAAGGTGTTTCCCATGCACCGTGGGTATAAACCCTTTTTTAGAGAGATCCATATTGAACCTCTTTAATACTTTATCTATATATGTACTTTGAGAAAGGCGTAGCAAACTATTGGATCTATCTCTATAGATCCTTATTCCTATAATATAGGATGCTTCTCCAAGGTCTTTCATGGAAAATTGCTTGGATAACCATATTTTAATATATTGGAGAAGAGAAATGTCATTTCCTATGATCAATATGTCATCCACATATAGAACTAGGAAGACAATTGCACTCCTACTCACCCTTTTATGCACACAAGGTTCATCTTCATTCTGTGAGAAACCAAACTCTTTGATTGTTCCATTAAATCGCATGTTCCAGCTCCTAGAGGCTTGCTTGAATCCATAAATGGATCTTTGAAGCTTACATACCTTTTTGCCATTTCCTAATGTGAACCCTTCTGGTTGTGTCATATACACATCCTCAGTCAAATTTCTATTTAGGAAAGTTGTCTTCACATCCATTTTCCAAATCTCATAATCATATTGAGCTGCAATGGCTAAAAGTATTCTTATAGACTTAAGCATCGCTACAGGAGAAAAGGTTTCGTCATAGTCAATATCTTCTTTTTTAGGATAGCCTTTTGCTACTTAGTGAGCTTTATAGGTAACTATATTACCTTCCATGTTGGTCTTCTTTTTGAAGACCTATTTGCACCCTATGGATTTTATCCCTTCAAGTGGTTGAGTTAAAGTCCATACTTTATTCTCATACATAAAGTCCATTTCCGACTGCATAGCCTTAAGCCATAAATCACGTTCTGAACTGTTCAAAACTTCTTGATAGCTTGTAGGCTCATTGTCCTCTACTACAGTTATGCTTCTATCTAAATCAATGTGAAATCCATATCTCACAGGGATAGAATGCATTCTAGCAGATCTTCTAGGATTTTGTGTATAATTTGGTTCAACTGTAATCTCATCATTATGAAATTTAGTCTCAGGTTCAATCGTTTGATATACTTCTATTTGTGGGTCTTGAACTTCACCAAGTTTAATTTTACTCCCACTATCCTCTTGTAGAAGAAATTCTCTTTCCAAGAAGACAACATGCTTTAAAACAAACACCTTTTTTTCTAATGGATGGTAGAAATAATACCCAAATGTTTCTCTTGGATATCCCAAAAATAAACATTTGTTAGACTTAACATCTAGTTTGTTTGACATTGTCCTCTTCACATAAGCAGGACAACCCCATACTTTCATATGAGAAAGTGTGGGTTTCTTGTTATTCCACATCTCATATGGAGTAACATCAACCAATTTACTAGGAACTCTGTTTAACACATAAACAATAGTTTCTAGTGCATATCCCCAAAAGGACATAGGCAAGTCTGCTCAGCACATCATGGATCGAACCATATCTAATAGTATTCAATTTCTCCTCTCAGATACACCATTATGTTATGGTGTATATGGTGGAGCCTATTGAGATAAAATCCCATTATCCCTAAGATAATCTTAAAATTCTTGGCTTAAGTATTCTCCACCTTGATCTGATCTAAGTGTTTTAATACTCTTGCCAAGTTGCTTCTCTACTTCACTTTTGAATTCTTTAAACTTTTCAAATGCTTCTGATTTATATTTCATTAGATAGATATATCCAAATCTGGAGTAATCCTCTATGAAAGTAATAAAGTAGGAGTAACCTCCTCTGGCATGTGTAGTCATTGGACCATATACATTTAATTGTATTAAGTCTAAAACCATTTTAGCTCATTCTCGTTTACCAATAAAGGTTGCTTTTGTCATTTTTCCCAATAAACAAGACTCACAAGTATCATATGATTCATAATTAAATGATCCCAAATCACCTAACTTGTGTAATTTAGTCATGTGTTTCTCATTTATATGGCCTAATTGACAATGCCATAAAAATGAGGTATTTAGATTATCTTGTTTCATTCTCTTGGTATCCACATTATGCGCTTTTTTAATGAAATCAAGAACAAATATACCATTCTCAATGATAGCTTTTGCATAAAACATATTGTTCTAAAAAATGTAACAACACTTGTCCTTTAAAGAAATGTTATAATCGTTAAATAAACAACTAAAAGAAATAATACTCTTGGATAATGCTAGAACATAATAACAGTTATTTAACTCCAATATTAATCCACTTGGAAGAGGCAAATGGTAAGTCCCCACAACTGTTGTAGAGATGTTTTGTCCAGTAGCTGAGTAAAGACATATTTTTGCCTTTCCAACTCTTCTAATGCTTTTAAGGCCCTGTAGATCATTACACAAATAAGATCCATAACTAGTATCTAATACCCAAGATTGTTTTGAAGCAATAGAATAAGTATTAATTTCAATCATATGAATACCTGAAGTTGAAGCATCAACTTGCTTCTTCTCCTTGAGAAAATCTAGATAGGCCTTGTAGTTACGCTTCTAATGACCATCTTTTCCACAATGGAATCAAGTTCCTTTGGGATTCTCTTTTTTGGCAACCTTCTTCTTGGAAATCCCACAATGCTTTGGCTGTGCCTTGGTCATCTTATTCTTCTTCTGCTTTTTGCCTTTAGCAAAATTGACAGCCATGACACTTTTTGAATCCTTCTTGAAGGATCCATCAGCTGTTTTGAGCATGTTGATTAACTCAGGAATGATTACTTGGATCTTGTTCATGTTGAAGTTAAGCATGAAAGGTGCATAACTTGGAGGTAATGAGTACAAGATTAAATCTATGTATAGATCATTATCCATTACATAGCCAAGTCTACTCAAATGCTTAATATACCTATACATCTTTAATGCATGAGTAGCAGCCGAAGTGCCTTCCATCATTTTGCAAATAAATAGAGCTCGAGCAATCTTATATTGCTTAGTTCTAGCCTGAGAAGAATAAAGCTCCTCTAAATGCAAAATGATGGTTCTAGCATCCATCATCTTATGTTGCTTCTGAAGCTCTGAGGACATAGAACCCAACATCAGACATGCAGCTGCTACACTATCCTCCATGTATTTTCGATAAGTGCCCTTGATCTCATTAATGGCATCATCTGATGGAAGTGGTGGTGGATCTTTATCCAAGACATAATGGATCTTTTCAACTCTGAGAACAATTCTCACTTGCCTGATCTAGTCAAAATAGTTGCTGCCAACCAGCTTCTTCTCCAAGATTGATCATACATTAATGTTTGATGTGCTCATAATGATGACCTAGATGTGAAAAAGAAAACATATGAGAGTATGTTCATATATATGTATGCATTAATTAGGTCTTTAATTAATCCATTTACTCCCACTATTTTATTGGAATCAATAGCCCTCACTATTTAATCCGAGAAAACCCGATGATATTCTTAGTGGGCCAATATCCAATCCTTGATATGAAATTTGACCTTGACTATAATCAGCAAATCAAACTCCATACCCTTGAAAGGTATTTATCTCTATACCAATTATGTCTCTACACAATTATTGGATCATTAGGTTATCAACTCTTGATACATGCATATTATATATGCATTCCCTAATCTTGCCTCTATAACCATTAGCCTTGATTGTGGTCAACAATCTAATGGGTTAGCTAAGATGACCCATTTAATTAGATTCGAACATATTCGATATAATGTTAGCTTGACTGTGGTCAACAACCCACACTATAAAGAACTCTGCTTCTCCTTAAATTAATGGAAGGCTTATATACCTTAGTATTAGTTTAAGGGATTTTAGTTAATTAAGTCTCATCATACATGGTTGGCATACATTGGTATACTTCCTATATCTATCTCATAAATATAAGCATACAAATATACTATAGTTATGGACTTTACTACATTAATTTCCCAGAGCCAAAAGGAAAATTAAAAGGTCAAACCTAGGTAATATGCATGATTCAAACAAGTAAAAATAATTATATTATCTTCAAATTTGTTAGATCTCCATTCGGCCCATCTTGCTCCATGATAGTGGTCTCCATTTCTATCTCTAATTCTAATCTAAGTAATCTAATTACATATTACAATTTGAAAAGAAATACAAACCAAAAACAAGTTGTCGGGACATGAAAGTCCTTATTAGGCCAAAATATGTATTATGCTCAATCACATTGGGTTTTGTCCATAACTATCCATCATGCAAATCATACATCCTTATATGCATTTCTAATGCATAAAGTAAAATATATAATGGATTACTAACTTTGTTTCAACTATTGAAATTAATTTTGAGTTATTTTGATAATGTAATCAAATTAGGAAACTTTTTCCATTTTGGAAACTTTCATTTTAGGAAACCTTTTTGCATGCATGTGTTCTTGTCTCAATTATCAAACCAATTGATTATTAATTAATTATTAACTGATTATTTAATTAATTAATCACATTAAATAATTAAATAATCAATTTTGGGCTTAAAATAAAGGGTAGGACGAAACTTACAGATTTAAACCCTAAAGTGTGTTCACATACAAATTAGTTTTGTGTCTATTAGACCAATAGGGCCTTTTGGAATGAGCCAAGCCCACTCCAGCCCTTAAAAAAAATTTAATAAACTTAATTGTAGTTTATAATATTTAATTTAAATCAGCTCCTTATGCCGACCAAGTCATTCACTAATTTAAATCAAGTATGTAAACATAATTAAGCCCATTAAGTGGTTTTAATGAATTAAAATTAATCCAATTAATTTAAGGCCCATTTTAATTAATTCAATTAATTAAAAACACATTAATATATCAGATATATCATATTTAGAAGATTAAAAATTGTTCTAAACAAGAACACACCATGAACTCCAATTTATCGAACTTTTCTATTATACTAGTTTTCATGTAAAACTTGTTCGATTTTAATTTTTTTGATCCTATGGCTTAATATCACATATTAAACACATAAATTATCATCAAAATGATATTAGAGTGGATCAATAAAAATTTAATTTAGAACAGCCCCTAAAACTTTTACTGAAAAATAAAACCCTAAACGCCATTCATAATGATTCTTTTTCTCAAAAGAATCGTTTTTATTTTTCATTTTATATATTTGATCACATACATCCAAAAATCAATATTTCTCATTCATGAAAAATCAAATATGATATTTTAAAGTTCATGAAATAAATAACTAAAAAATAAGAATTATTCCATAAAAATATAGAATTGTAGATTCATGGAAAAATCGAGGCTATTTACCATGTTAGGAATTATCGGTTACATACATCTCATACATAAGCGAAATTTAAAAATTTTAAAGAATAGATCTGATCCTGCCATGAATTTACAATATACATATCAATGACAATAAGAAAAATCACCTTTGATTTTTGTTGAACAGTTGATTTTCCTTCTCACCGGGTTGTCACAAATCACAATGTCCAAAAATGAACACCTCCAATTAGTAATCCACATTAAAGAAGGATTGAATAAAAGAACAAAGGAGGAACACAAGGGATGGATAAAATCCCTTGATGCTAGCAAGGGGGGGTGGCAGCTAGGGTTGAGAGAGTGAGAGAAATTATTTTCTCTTAATTGTTCACTTAACCCTAAAATCCCTATCACTTGGATTTTTATAGTTAGGTTAAAAATCCAACTTCATAATGGGATTGGGATCTTTAAAATTTCTAGAGAAATATTAAATTGGATTTTGGAATTATTAATAATTTATTTGGGCTCAATTAAATCCAATTTAAATCCTTTCATAAAAGACTATGCACAAAATCCACAAACTAGGAGCTTCATGCATACACTTGGATTTCATCACCCAAATGAATTCCAAATCCATCCAAATTAAATATTTAGGCTATATACCACTTATGAAATATATTTAATTTATTTTGGTCCTAGAATTAGTCCTCCAAGGCCTTCTACCAGAAGGTGGCATGAAACCCTTCCTCTAAAGGGTTTCTGTGCCAAACTCAATTTTTTGGGCCTCTATTATTTTCTCCAATGGATCTATTAATTATTATATCAGCCCTATAACACTTATAGTCCACTAATAATCAATTATGAAATACAATATTTCAATTAGGTCCATTTTATAGAACATTTCCAAAAAGTTATGCGAACAATTTTACTTGATTATAATTAATTAAACTCTTTAATTAATTATTCTCTTATTCCCTTCTCTATTCCCATAATAATATAAAATATTATTTTCCTTTTCATTTTACCATTTTATCCTTTTCTCTATATGTGTGTGACCTATTGGGTTCCTGTCCTTATTGGCAGTAAATTATGTAATTGTGATTTCTATTCAAAACCCACATGATTTAAACTTATTTAATTTATTTTATCAATCCCTTTTGATATTTATTATACACTATTATAAAAGTCATGATTGGCCTCTAGCTAGGCATCATGACTACCCAAATATCAGGAAAGTCAAGTGATTTGACTATACCCTTCCATAGAAGCAGTTACCATGCAATTACTCCTTTCACCACTCTTATCTCAATTAGATTCTGAGTATGGATTTTTGTCAACTCATATAAATATAATTATGTATGTTATAATAATTTAACCATTGTTGGCAAAATGCCCTTCATGGATCCTTATCCATCTTGGCATATTACTCTAGCCAGAGATTCTCTGAAAAAGGCAATTATAGAATCATGAAAGATAACTTCCCTTAATAAATTTGGGATGGTGAATCCTTTGTTAATCATTAAACTATCTTCAAGTAGGTCATGATATACCCAACCTCCTAACTATGTTGACCCCCAGTTAGAAGTAATCAGCTATGGAGTCAAAGTATACCACTTGCTACTTAAGATAACTTTGGTGATCTTAACTCTAAAGATACACAACTGCTATGAAGAGATTCCTCACTGACATAGATTTAATATCCATGTGAGGATTATCTTTGCAGGTCTCCAATGAACTTGTTCTTATAACAAGCATCCACATGTTAGCTTTGATTATCTTTCATAATCACAGTTATGAGAACCACTGCTTGAACCATTCAAGAAGCATAACATGTGCTTTTTTGTCCGAATTAACAATATCCTATCTTGTTAATTCTGTGACTAGGGATATTTAGATATTAACACATTTTCATGCAATAGACATATCATATCATGAACATTTTCATGATTGTCTTTGTACTATGTTTATGATATCAAGGACTTCATTTATTAATTTAAGATTTACAAACTTATGCATTTAAACATAGTATTAATAAATGAATGATGCCTTTTATTAAGAATATGAATTTATACATATGAAATACATCCCTTTTACATGGTGTTTAGGGCATACTCTCTAACATCATCATGATCTTATTAAACATGTTATCATTAGGCATCACATCATATCACATTCATGTTATCATATATATATATGATAAATGATAATTTACCTTAGCTTACATTTCTGTGTACTTATTTCTACTTTTGACCATGCCAATTAAGTTACACTATGAGATCATCAAGTTAATAAATATGTCCCTCATTAAGAGCTGGCTTTATATCAAGTTATTCTATATAACTATTTAAAAAGGTTAAATAGACTTTATAATACTTTGGTACATAGATCTCACATGTTAATCTTGTTTAAAACCTTTATCTTTATGCTTTCAATATATTAAAAGTGTTTGGAAAGGTCTAAAAATGCTTTAGTATCAATTTATATGCTTAAGAGGGTCAAATGGGATGGATAGCATGACTTGGATAGATAGGAGTCACGACTCGTGTCCTCTATTCGAGTCGTGATAGAAAGCACACTATCACGAGTCGTGACAGTTGTACGAGTTGTGATAGGGCAGCGACTGGTTTCCAGGTTCAAACTGTGAGCGATTTTGACATTTAAAATAGCATTTTCAGCAAAAATGGTCTTATAAAACTTTGTTCCCCAATGTTTCTAGTTTTTAAAACATCAAGAATCATATTAATATAATTACTGGAACTCAAGATAAATAGATATTACTAAAGACGATTCATTAGGGAAGGCAATCACAGGAGACCCATTTTCAAGTGAAGTTTTTGTAGGTTTAGAGGCATTTTTAGACTTTTTTTCTTCATAGAAAAGGTAGATATGTGAGTCTATTTTTAACTGAACTAGAATTATCCAATAATCATATCTAAATCTCAAGATAGTGAAAAAATACTAAAAACTATTCCTGGAAATAATACCATCAACTATATTGGATTCAAGCTAACTTTTGGCATTCTTAGAAATATAATAAATCTATCCTTTCTCCATATAAATTGTAAATTTTGAAGTTTGTTTTTCATAAGAATTAACTTCATAGCATTCTGAACAATATACACAAAGTTACATAATTTTTAACACAACCTATACCAAAACCAAAATTAAAAGCTCATCAAAAATTCAATAAATCATATGAATGACATAAAGGTAGAATTAAGGCTAGGTTCCTTCTACAATTTTGTAGACACATGTCTTGTGTAACTTTGGAAAGTTGAATGATCTCAATTTGAGTTTTCTAACTCAATATATGCTGGAATTCCAATCACTAGGTCACAATGTTTCATATGTTCTTTAAGGTAATACTACCTAGAACTTGTTTTCTCCTTAATTAATCATATTACACAATATTTAAATCATATTGTTTCACCAAGTAACACATACATGTATGAGATTTCTATCAATCCCATACCATGTCAGAAATCCCCCCTAGCCTCAATCTTGTGCTTTCCCTTTTCCTTTACTCTTTTAAATCTCTTCTTGTCCTTTAACAACAATTTCATCCATTAACATAAACTTCCAGCATTTTGATCAATCAACCCCTCAACAAAGTCAAGAAGAAGAAGAGGATGATGATATGAACTTATCAAATTAAGATATTTACCTTATTGTTACACTAATTGTCTTGATTATACAACATGCAAGAATTTTCTCTTCAAGAATACCTTAAGAAATCAACTATGGCTTTAAGAGATGAGAAGAATAAAAAGACTTTTATGTAACTCTCTCTACAAGTTTCATCCCTCACTATGCATTCTCTTTCTATCAAGAAAATGAATATTTATAATGGCAAGGGAAAATTCCCTTTTTGGTCCCTTAAAAATTTACATGTCTTACTATAACCTATCAATTTCTTGCATGTTATAAATTGACCTATCCATTTATTCCTTCTTTTAAATCAACCTCTCAAATATTTCTTTTATTCACATTTAACCCTTAAGATGTCATATTTACAAATTGACCTAAAGTATTGTACTTATAGTTTAGCCTGCCTAAGTTTTAATGGTCGATAACGGGAACAGTGGATACCCGAAGGTGTTAAAATGGTGGATATCCAAGGTTATCAAAAATCATAGACCCAAACGGGGTCAACTGTACGGTGAACCGATTAAGCAAACCCAAATAGGGTCAGCTAACAACCCAAATGAGGTTGTTTATGATCCAAACGGGATTAATTGTAATTTAGACCCAACCGGAGTCAACGGTAGCAGCTGCAATATCTCTATAAGCGCCTATCTATCCACAGTTGAACTCTAGTAGCAGTTACTTTACTTTTACTCTATTCAATCATATCCGTATATGCAAACGTATATTCTTGTGTAACTATGAATAAGATAATCATGTATACGCTCATGTGTAACTTTCTGTAAACATGTGATCATGTGCACTACTAAGTATTCCCATTCTTTACTCTGCTCTTTTTCATCATGTATATATAGATATCTATCTATATATTCCTATATAATTATGAGCAAGATATCGTATACATGTACATGTATGAAGTTTCTATAAACATGTCATCTTAAGCACAATTAAGTATTATTTTTTTGTACTTGTTAACCCTTCAAATCATGTAACTATTTCACATATGTAATATGATGATACATAACATCATGCTCTATTAAGTTTCTTTAATAAATAATGTGTGTGAACATATTCACAATAGGTTTACTTATATGTATACATACATATGTGACTATATATATAATCACATATAGTTATACAAATAACTGTAAATATACAATTTGCATACATATGTAAATATATGTTCATACAAGATGATAAAGAATCTTTGATAGTATACACATGAATACAAGTATAATCAGCATAATACAATTAGCTGTGAATGAACTTATATCACTTTCTTCATATACTTTTGCATAGTAGCATATCAGCACAACATATGAGTACATACATGCAAACATGATTTCATATAATAAGCCATGTACATAAGTTTGAACTTATATGATTATACATATCTTTACTATCAATCATATTACATGTTATTTATAATTCAATGTGCTTCCATGCAGTCATTCATTTAACATAAAAATATGTAAATAAGATATATATATAATCTTAACTCAATTTATATCCCTTCGTACATGGTGTTTCTATACCAAGTATTGTTTTATTTATATTAAAGATGGTTTAGATAACCTTTATTATCAATTTGGGACCTTTATATGAACTTTAGGTGAAGTGAAAAGGGGTCACAATCATTAATTAATACCTCGTAACCGTGACATAGGTTACATTTTGGTTCTGGACTGAAAACTAGACTACCTTATGGTCATTAGCTAAAAGCTAGTAACTGTGACATACATTCTTCCCAGAGACAGAATTTTATATTCAACTTGTATAACATTTTTGACCTAGAAAAAGTCATTTTTAGCGAAAGTTTCCTTCTAGAAACTTGTTCCCCTATGTTTCTATCTTCAAGAACAACATAGATCATTTCAACATCATCTCTAAAGCTCACGATATTCACATTTTTTTGAATACTATTCCTAATGATAATGCTGCGAATAGGTTTGGAATTAAGCTAAAATTTGACATAATTAAAAATAGAATTAAGCTTAGCTTCCTTCATATGAATTGTAGATTTATGAGTCTAGCTTTCATAGGATTTAACCTGATAGAATTCTAACAACTATAGACAAAAATACACTACATTTTCTACAATATGTTATATTACCGGAATCAAGAGCTCTCATAAATTTTCAATTAAATATTTGGATGCCTTACAAACCTATTTCGTTCTAGGTCCCTTCTATAAATTTGTATACATATTTATTATATCCTTAGAAATTATAATGGCCTCAATTAGAGCTTTCTAACTCAAATTATGATGAAATTACAACCTTTAGTTCATAATGCTTTATGTATTCTCCTTTAGGAAGACAATTAATTCAAAATGCACATTTGTTCACTTTACTATTCATAAACTTCTTGTATTATATATATATATATATATATATATGCTCTTAACTATTATACATATATAAGTATTCACATTTATTATGCTTGTACACTTCATCACTAAGCTTGTGAAATAGGTTCATAAAAGCTATTCCCATACATGTCACTCATATGTCAAGATTTGATCTCATTCATGCATGATCATTCTTTATTCATGCTTATACATTCCCATATTCCTATGTTATCTCAAGTAAGACATATACTTGCATATATGATATTCTCATCATCACACAAACAATATGATTGCCTCATATGTATAAATAAATAAATAAATAAATAAATAAATATATATATATATATATATATATATATATATATATGTTCATACTACATGATACATAATCTCAGATATAATTACACAAGCTTACATGTATAATCATAACATATAAGTATGATATTAATCATATACATGCATTCTCTAAAATGGATAAATATTGTAAACATACCTGATCTTCTCATTCCCATAAACATGTTTTATCATTTAATCATACCTATTGCTTTACAATATAATATCATCACATACTCCATGTATTTATCCCTCTTTTATGTTCATTTGTATAATAAAGATGCTCTAAGACATTCAAGAAGGACTAGATAAGCTTTACTATCATTTTGAGACATTTTAGTAAATTTTATGTAAAATAGGGAAGCCATGACAAACATTCTACACAGTGGCAGATTTCCAATTTCATTTTGTTACCAATATTTAAAATATAAAACATCATTTTTAGGCCAAGTGGTCTTAAGAAAACTTATTCCTCTGTGCTTAAATTTCTCATAATATTTAAAATTATCTTAATATCATCTCTCTAACTCAAGTTATTGGTAAATTACTAAGGACTACTCCAATGACCTGCCAAATGAAAAAAGGCTATTATTTTGGGCATTTTAGAGGACCTTAGAGGCAACATTTCGTTATTGTTATTTCTATAACATTTGTAGGAACAGATGTCCCAATTCTAACCCAACTAAAATCATTAAATTTGAAGTTTAAAAACTCAACTGATGATCAATATAGTCACTGGAGGTCAATTCGAATATCTGGACAACACTTTCACATTAATGCCTAATGTTCTAATTCCCTTACATGCAAGATCAATTGATGATCTACACATGCATGACTTATTGTTCTCAATATCAACTTCATCACAATAAACACATGCACGATCAAAAAAATTCCTGATAAATGTGAATTATATATAGTTTTTAATATGTTTTAAGCATGGTTATTTAGTTATTTTGGTATTATTTAGGTTAAAATAGAGTTAAATTGTTAATTTATTTATTTTTGAGGTCAATCCAATGTTTTGTTTGGTTTTCAGGTTTAAATTGTTAATAAAGGGCTAAAATTGCAAAAAGGACAAAGATTGGGGCCAAAACTACAAATATGGAAAATTTATGCGAGAAAGTAAGCGTTCAGTCCAGAAGCTTTTCGCGTGACCACGTGAAATCAATGAAGAAATCTACTCGTGGCCACGTGAAGGGTTGAAGCATGGAACACATGGCCACATGAAGGGTTGAAGCATGGATGTAAGGCCCCTAACATGACCCTAATTTACTTTGCATATTTTTGTGTTTAAGAAAGGGGGTAAATTATCATAATATTATGTTAATTGAATGAAAATAAAATAAAAGAGTATGGTTTAATATTAATTGAGGGTGTAATTGAAGTAAAAGGTATTAATTTGGGGTAAATTTGTAATTGTGGCATATTAGTGGCCAATTGTGAATAGAAGCATTTAATTCAAGGTTAATTTGAAAGAATGATTAAATGGATAGGTTAATGTTTGAAAAAGAGTTAGTGGAGGGGTTAAAGTCTATCATGCATAAAGATTTGTGGCATTTGTGTGGCATGCAAGATGTTGAGGGAGTAAAGGGGAAATTTTGCCACTTATATAAATAGAAGGAGTTAGTGGAATGTGGAGGTGGCTGTGTGAGACTTGGAAATCGGCATTATGAGAGAAAAACCAGAAAAATCATCTTTTTCATCCTTTTGATTTTCATTGAATTATCTTAAGCAATTTGATGATAATGTTGTGGGTTAATCAAGAGTATAATGCAGTTAATTAAGGTAATTAAACTCTTAATGTAACCCTTCATCATCTCCATCTTCTTCTTCTTTTTACGTTGACTGAGAAAATGTAAATGTGTTGGAAACTGATGATGATGATGATGATGGTAATTGTGAAGGAGAAGAGGAAGGAAGAAGGAGCAAAGGAAAGGATATTGCTAGAGGTTGAAGATATAGGATTTGTCAGCCAAGGTATGGTAATTTAGGCTGTTCATAATGCATGTGAAATTGATTGCTGGAACTGGGTATGATTTACAGAATTCAAAGTTACATTTTGCTGGTTTTTAATGATGTGAGGTTGAAGAAGATTGTTCTTGCCGAGTCGTGAATGTCTTCACGAGTCGTGAACTTTTGTCCGACTCGTGAAGCTCTTCACGAGTCGTGCATCTTTTTCCATTGTTGGGTTCACTCGTGAAGCTCTTCATGAGTCGTGAAGTATATATGACTTTCTCCTCCATTCGTGAACTCCTTCACGAGTCGTGAGGTTTGCCCTTTTTGCTTCACTCGTGAAGCTCTTCACGAGTCGAATGCCCCTTTAGGACTGAATGAACCACCTGGATTGTTTTGCTCATAAATTGAGCTACAAAATAGCAAATTGAGTGATTCCTTTTGCATTGAAAAATATACTTCCATACCTATATTTCATATGAAGAAACCTAAACTTAAATCTATCTCTAAGTACATGGAATCTAGGGTCGAATTCGGACTAGTTTCCTAAACTGCTCATAGAAATAGAATTTACTATTATGTGCAGATTGTTGCTACACTTGATAATATGATTTTTAATAAATTGAGACAGATATCTGTTTATGTGATAGTAAAGTTAATTGGATAGAGCATGTAATATGGCTATCAATGAAGGATTTATATGAATACATATGCATTCAATTGCATATATGAATAAAGACTAGTGATGAAATATCTAAACTATACATGTAAATAGTTTTGTGCATGATTGTCACATGCCAAATTGATATATATATACACATGTAATCTTATGACATGATAGTACACATTTTGAGATGTACCTATGCTATGAAATAGGGACTATAGTAGTACAACCTAGGCATGTGTATGTGCCCATGTGGAAACATGTTGATATTTTGTATAGCACATGATGTGAATGATGATAAAGGCATATATATATATATATATATTGGTAACATGCTCATAAGAATCAGTCAACTATATGCGAATGTACCCACAGGTATGTACATTTATGATTATGTATATGAGTATATGAGCATGTAATTGCCCTATGAGATAGAAGATGTTTTGGTATGACTACGAACATGTGAAATGCTTACTGAGAGCATGATCAAGTACATGATATGATGATTATATGTCATGCTTAAATGTTATGATGTAAATTGTAAAGTCATACAGATTTGAACAGCCAAATGTATAACTTGGCATATGAAATGTGTATATATCTGATTATGTACCAGAGAACTCATAGTTTTACAAGACTCTGTATATGTGCAACAGTATACTATGAATACAATATTAACATGTGAATTGAACACGAATATAGTTCTGCCTGCGATAGAGTTTTAGATGTGGATAGATAGGCGCCTATAGGGAAATTGCAGCTGCTATAGTTTGGCCCAATTGGGTCCATAGTATATATGATCCCATTTGGATCATGATCAGCCCCATTTGGGTTGATAGGCGACCCCGTTTGGGTTTGCTTGACCGGTCCACAGTACAGTTTGGCCCCGTTTGGGTCTATAGATCCGATATCTTCAGATATCCTTCTTTTGATACCGATGTGTATCCATAGTTCCCGTTATCCATTGATAAAGCTAAGGCAGGCTAAACGTTATTCATAGTAATGATCAAATTAAACTGTTAAAGTTATTTGATGAAAGATTGATAGTGTGGTTTACATTATTGGTTTACCTACAGGGACTATGTTTCATTTGAATATGTTCACATGAAAAATTGTCATCTATATGAATTATGAAAATGAAATATGTGTTTTTCTCTTGGGTACAAGGTTTAAGTACATGAGAATATGCTTTATGCCTAAAAGTATATGTTATTATTGCCATGATATGTGGTACATGTTGTTTATAGTATTTATATATTGTATATGTATGTTTTGATGACCTTTGTGTGTGGTCATCCATCTTTAGTTTTTCCCCACTAAGCTTTATAGCTTAGCACGGGTTATTTATCCATGTAGGTTCGGTTAGCAAGACTTTTGCTCAGGGACGATCTCTGCATCAGAAAGGGCCAACTACCGACTGTTAATCTTGATATAGGATGTAATTGTAATAGTATTACCATATGTTTTGCTTTATGGCCTGTTATGTTATAAGATGTATATAACTTATGAGAGATGTTGTAACTCACAAGTAGTAAAACTAAGAAGAGTTTGCATGCATGTGATACACATAAGTAATATTCGTATAATATAGTATGCATGATACTAAGTACAAAATGCAATACAGGAATAGACTAGTAGCACATATATAAGTATATGAACCGTATGACATGATTAAGGGCAAATTAATAGTTAAACAAATATATTGCATATGCATGATTAATAGTAATCAATTTATCAGTTAAATAGGGTTTTGCTTAGAGGGTGCTACAATTTTTGGTATCAGAGCCTGGTTTAGCCTTTTCTAGGTAAAAATGAACCTAGGATTCTATAGTATGATATAATGTTTTGTTGGCCTAATGCAGAAGTCCCTATTTTCTTATAGATCAATGATGGAGAGCTATAGGGATGCTTTTGAGGAATCGGCTGAAAGTAACAGGTTGGGTAGAACCAATCCCCCCAATCTTAGATCTTCATCATCCAATCAAAATGAGGTTCCAGCAGCCATCCCTGCAGAAGCATTATTAAAGATATCACAAGATATGGCTCAAATTCTTCAAAGGATGACTGCACATAAATCTCCAATATCTGAAATTAGGAAGCATGGTGCTGAAGAGTTTTTAGGCACTAATCTGGAATAGTCTAAGGAAGCTAAATTTTTGCTGGAAAAGCTAGAGAGAATTTTCGATGAAATCCACTGTCCAGTGGGTCATAAGGCATCTTGTGCTGTGTCTTTATTACAGGGGGCTGCTTATGATTGGGGGAAGTTAGTTTTGAAGCAACCCTAGTTACCGGATCCTCTTACATGGGAATTTTTCACAGCTGGATTCAATAAAAAGTATGTTACTGAGGTATACAAGCAAGAGAAGTTAAAGCAGTTTCTCAACTTGAAACAGAGAGTTATGTCTGTGGTTGAGTATGAGAAAGAATTCAGTCACCTGTGCAAATATTCTCCTGATGAGATGTTAACTGGGTCTTTTAAATGTAGACAGTTTGAAGATGGGTTGAATGATCGTATTAGAGAAAAGTTGATTGGGTCTACATCTTTGCAAGTGGTTAACTTCACTCAACTGGTTACAGCAGCCTTGCAAGTTGAAAAGAACGATATTGCAAAAAGGGAGAGAGAATAGAGAAGAAGTGGGTCCAAGGGTGGATCTTTCACAGGAAAGAGAGCTAGAGGAGCACAAGGTAATTAGCCAGCTAAGTCTGGCTATAGTTCTGCAAAAAGGGACAGGAGACAAGAATCTTCTGCAGTGTCTAAGCTGGGAAAGGGAGCTTCAGAAAAATAGAGTGGGGGGCAACCTCCAGTGTGTCCCCATTGTTCTAGGCAACATTGGGATAGTTGCAGGAAATTGACTGGGGCATGTTTCAAGTGTGGTGGTACCGATCACTTCATGGCAAATTGTCCTTCGAAGAGGGATCAGAGTGTTGGACAGCAGGGTAGTAGAGGGACTTATAATGCACCATCTTCAGGTAGAGGCAGAGGAAGAGGACATGGGGGATTGAGGCATCAGGGATCCCAATCCAGGAACATTTCTGAATCAGTTGACAGACCCACAGCTCCAGTTGTTCCTACTCGAGCTTATGCTATGAAAGCTAAAGAGGATCAGAGTGCTCAAGAAGTTATAGCTGGTATTTTCTCTCTTTGATTCTGACATGCATGCACTGATTGATCCTGGTTCCACTCATTCTTATATTTGCACTAGGGATATGGGTAGAAATGAGTCTACTGTGCATGAACTAGAATATGATATATGTGTAACCAACCCTTTAGGTCACAGTGTTGTTGTTAATAGAGTGCATAAACAGTGTCCTATTGTAATTCAAGGGAAAGAATTTCTTGCTGATCTTATTGAATTGCCATTCCAGGAATTTGATATTATACTGGGTATGGATTGGCTATCTAGACATCATGCAGTGATTAATTGTGAAGCTAAAACTATAACTCTGATTGGTGCTGATGGTAAAGAAACCTTAGTTCGGGGCATTCGATCTAAACCCATAGCTAATGTTATAACAGCTATGCAAGCTAAACGATTTCTGAAAAAAGGGTGTGAAGCTTTCTTAGCACTTGTTCTTGATTCAAGAAAAGAGAATGTGAATCTTCAAGAGATTTCAGTGGTGAAAGAATTTCCTGATGTGTTCCCTGAAGACTTGCCTAGTCTTCCACCTGAGAGGGAAGTTGAATTGTCTATAAACATTCTACCTGGTACAGCTCCTATTTCGAAGGCACCCTACAGGATGGCTCCTTTGTAATTGAAGGAACTAAAGGTACAACTACAAGAGTTGCTTGACAAAGGCTTCATAAGGCCTAATACATCACCTTGGGGTGCACCGATGTTATTTATGAAGAAAAAAGATGGGTATTTGAGGATATGTATAGATTACAGACAATTAAATAGGGTAACAGTGAAAAATAAGTACCCTTTACCTAGAATTGAAGATTTATTTGATCAGTTGAAAGGTGCTGGAGTGTTTTCCAAGATTGATTTACGATTGGGTTATTATCAACTTCGGGTTAAGGATGTAGATGTTTTCAAAATAGCCTTTAGAACCCGATATAGGCATTATGAGTTTCTGGTGATGCCATTTGGGTTAACAAATGCACTGGCTGCATTTATGGATCTTATGAATAGGGTATTTAGACCTTACTTGGATCAATTTGTTGTTGTATTTATAGATGACATTTTGGTGTATTCGAGAAATGAAGCAGAACATGCTGAACACTTGAGAATTGTTTTACAAACTCTGAGGGAGAACAAGTTATATGGTAAGCTGAGCAAATGTGATTTCTGGCTTAATGAAGTTTCTTTCCTTGGTCATGTGGTATCTTTTGAAGGCATTAGAGTGGATCCTGCAAAAATTGAGGCGATAGTGAATTAGAAGCCGCCTCGAAATGTGACAGAAGTGAGAAGTTTTTTGGGCTTAGCAGGTTATTACCGTCATTTTGTGAAAGGCTTTTCAGTTATAGCTGCACCACTCACTAAACTATTGAGAAAGGGCATAAAGTTTGAATGGACTGACCGGTGTCAGGCAAGCTTTGATCAATTAAAGAAATTTTCGACAGAAGCTCCAGTGTTGACACAACCAGTTACAGTAAAGGAGTATGCCATGTATAGTGATGCTTCTAGAATTGGCTTCGGTTGTGTGTTAATGCAAGATGGTAAAGTAATTGCCTATACATCTAGACAGTTGAAGCCACATGAACAGAACTATCCAACCCATGACCTAGAGTTAGCAGCAGTAGTGTTTGCCTTAAAAATTTGGCGACATTATTTGTATGGGGAAAAGTACAGAATCTACACAGATCACAAGAGTCTCAAATATTTGCTTACTCAAAAGGAACTTAACTTGAGACAGCGAAGATGGTTAGAACTGTTTAAAGATTATGATTGTATAGTGGATTACCATCCAGGCAAAGCTAATGTGGTAGCTGATGCCTTGAGCCGTAAGATGATGGCTGCTATGATTGCACATCACTGTAGATGGAAACTTGCATATGATGGTGCTTTAATAGCATAGTTGAAGGCTAGACCTTGTTTGAGGCAAATAGTGATTGATGCACAGAAACATGATGAAAAGTTGCAATAGATTTTGAAGTCTTCATATGAGGGGACCCAGTCTGAGTATTCAGTGAAAGAGGATGGGGGTGTGTATTACCAGAATAGGTTGTATGTTTCTGATGACAAAGAATTAAGAAGAACAATACTGAATGAGGCTCACAATATAGTATTTACTATGCACCCTGGTGGGAATAAGATGTACCAGGATTTGAAGTAATGTTATTGGTGGCCTTGCATGAAAGATGTGGTAGCATATGTCTCCAAATGTTTGACTTGTCAGCAGGTGAAAGCATAACACCAGTTACCCTCTGGTTTGTTGAATCCCATCCCGATTCCACAGTGGAAATGGGAGGATATCACCATGAACTTTGTAATAGGATTGCCCCTTACACAGAAAAAGCATGATGCAGTGTGGGTTATAGATGATAAGCTGAATAAATCAGCTCATTTCATACCAGTTTGGATGGATTACCCTATGGATAAACTGGCAGAACTTTATGTAAATGAGATTGTTAGACTGCATGGCATTCCGGTGACAATAATCTCTGATCGAGATCCGAGATTCACATCGAGATTTTGGCAAGGTTTGTAACAAGCATTGGGAACTTACTTTCGTTACAGTACAGCATTCCACCCTCAGATAGATGGGCAATCTGAACGGGTTATCCAAATTCTATAGGATATGATGAGAGGATGTGTTTTGGATTTTGCAGGAAGTTGGGATAGATATCTACCCTTAATGGAGTTCGCCTACAATAACAGTTATCAAAGGAGCATCGAGATGGCACCTTATGAGGCCTTGTATGGCCGAAAATGTAGAACTCCTTTTTACTGGACTGAATTGTTTGAGCGCAAAGTTATTGGTCCTGATATTGTCAAAGATACAGAAGAAAAGGTGCAAGTTATCAAGCAGAGATTGAAGGAAGCTAGTGATAGAAGTCGTATGCTGATTTGAAAAGAAAGGATATTGAATATCAAGTGGGTGACAAAGTATTTTTGAAAGTGTCCCCTTGGAGAAAAGTATTGAGATTTGGAAAAAAGGGTAAACTGAGCCCGAGGTTTATCGGCCCATATGAGATTCTTCAAAGAGTTGGGCCAATGGCATACTGGTTGGCTCTCCCAATGGAACTAGCTAAAATTCATGATGTGTTTTATGTTTCTATGCTTCGGAGATATCGATCAAATGAATCCCATGTGATACCAGCTCAAGATGTGCAAGTACAGCCGAATTTCACTTATGATGAAGAGCCTATAGCAATTCTGGCTAGAGAAGTTAGACAGCTAAGGAATAAGCAAATTCCACTTGTTAAAGTGCTCTGGCAACATCATGATTTACAAGAAGTTACTTGGGAGCCAAAAACAACTATGAAGGAGCAATACCCTCATTTATTCAAAATAGGTATGAGTTTCGAGGACGAAATTCTTAAGGGGGAGAGAATTGTAAGGCCCCTAACATGACCCTAATTTACTTTGCATATTTTTGTGTTTAAGTAAGGGGGTAAATTATCATGATATTATGTTAATTGCATGAAAATAAAATACAAGAGTATGGTTTAATATTAATTAAGGGTGTAATTGACGTAAAAGGTATTAATTTGGGGTAAATTTGTAATTGTGGCATATTAGTGGCCAATTGTGAATAGAAGCATTTAATTCAAGGTTAATTTGAAAGAATGATTAAATGGATAGGTTAATGTTTGAAAAAGAGTTAGTGGAGGGGTTAAAGTCTATCATGCATAAAGGTTTGTGGCATTTGTGTGGCATGCAAGATGTTGAGGGAGTAAAAGGGAAATTTAGCCACTTATATAAATAGAAGGAGTTAGTGGAATGTGGAGGTGGCTGTGTGAGACTTGGAGATCGGCATTGTGAGAGAAAAACCAGAAAAATCATCTTTTTCATCCTTTTGATTTTCATTGAATTACCTTAAGCAACTTGATGATAATGTTGTGAGTTAATCAAGAGTATAGTGCAGTTAATTACGGTAATTAAACTCTTAATGTAACCCTTCATCATCTCCATCTTCTTCTTCTCTTCACGTTGACTAAAAAATGTAAATGTGCTGGAAACTGATGATGATGATGATGGTAATTGTGAAGGAGAAGAGGAAGGAAGAAGGAGCAAAGGAAAGGATATTGCTAGAGGTTGAAGATATAGGATTTGTCAGCAAAGGTATGGGAATTTAGGTTGTTCATAATGCATGTGAAATTGATTGCTGAAATTGGGTATGATTTACAGAATTTAAAGTTACATTTTGCTGGTTTTTAACGATGTGAGGTTGCAGAAGATTGTTCTTGCTGAGTCGTGAATGTCTTCACGAGTCGTGAACTTTTGTCCGACTCATGAAGCTCTTCACGAGTCGTGCATCTTCTTCCATTGTTGGGTTCACTCGTGAAGCTCTTCACGAGTCGTGAAGTATATATGCCTTTCTCCTCCACTTGTGAACTCCTACACGAGTTGTGAGGTTTGCCCTTTTTGCTTCACTCATGAAGCTCTTCATGAGTCGTACGCCCCTTCACGATTGAATGAACCACCTAGATTGTTTTGCTCATAAATTGAGCTACAAAACAACAAATTGAGTGATTTTTTTGCATTGAAAAATATACTTCCATACCTATATTTCATATGAAGAAACCTAAACTTAAATCTATCTCTAAGTACATGGAATCTAGGGTCGAATTTGGACTAGTTTCCTAAACTGCTCATAGAAACAGAATTTACTATTATGTGCAGATTGTTGCTACACTGCATAATATGATTTTTAATAAATTGAGATAGATATCTGTTTATGTGATAGTAAAGTTAATTGGGTAGAGCATGTAATATGGCTATCAATGAAGGATTTATATGAATACATATGCATTCAATTGCATATATGAATAAAGACTAGTGATCAAATAACTAAACTATACATGTCAATAGTTTTGTGCATGGTTGTCACATGCCAAATTGATATATATATACACATGTAATCTTATGACATGATAGTACAAATTTTGACATGTACCTATGCTATGAAATAGGGACTATAGTAGTACGACCTTGGCATGTGTATGTGCCCATGTGGAAACATGTTGATATTTTGTATAGCACATGATGTGAATGATGATAAAGGCATATATATATATATATATATATATATATATATATATATATATATATATATATATATATATATATATATATATATATATATATATATATATATATATATATATATATATATATATATATTGGTAACATGCTCATAAGAATCAGTCAACTATATGCGAATGTACCCACAGGTATGTACATTTATGATTATGTATATGAGTATATGAGCATGTAATTGCCCTATGAGATAGAAGATGTTTTGGTATGACCACGAACATGTGAAATGCTTACTGAGAGCATGATCAAGTACATGATATGATGATTATATGTCATGCTTAAATGTTATGATGTAAATTGTAAAGTCATACAGATTTGAACAACTAGATGTATAACTTGGCATATGAAATGTGTATATATATGATTATGCACCAGAGAACTCATAGTTTTACAAGACTCTGTATATGTGCTACAGTATACTATGAATACAATATTAACATGTGAATTGAACACGAATATAGTTCTGCCTGCGATAGAGTTTTAGATGTGGATAGATAGGCGCCTATAGGGAAATTGCAGCTGTCATAGTTTGGCCCAATTGGGTCCATAGTATATATGATCCCGTTTGGATCATGATCAACCCCATTTCGGTTGATAGGCAACCCCGTTTGGGTCTGCTTGACCGGTCCACAGTACAGTTTGGCCTTGTTTGGGTCTATAGATCTGATATCTTCAGATATCCTTCTTTTGATACCGATGTGTATCCATAGTTCCCGTTATCCACTGATAAAGCTAAGGCAGGCTAAACTTTATTCATAGTAATGATCAAATTAAACAGTTAAAGTTATTTGACGAAAGATTGATAGTGTGGTTTACATTATTGGTTTACCCACAAGGATTATGTTTCATTTGAATATGTTCACATGAAATATGGTCATCTATATGAATTATGAAAATGAAATACGTGTTTTCCTCTTTGGTACAAGGTTTATGTACATGAGAATATGCTTTATGCCTAAAATTATATGTTATTATTGCCATGATATGTGGTACATGTTGTTTATAGTATTTATATATTGTATATGTATGTTTTGATGACCTTTGTGTGTGGTCATCCATCTTTATTTTTTCCCCACTAAGCTTTATAGTTTAGCACGGGTTATTTATCCGTGTAGGTTCGGTTAGCAAGACTTTTGCTCAAGGATGATCTCTGCATCAGAAAGGGCCAATTACCGACTGTTAATCTTGATGTAGGATGTAATTGTAATAGTATTACCATATGTTTTGCTTTATGGCCAGTTATGTTATAAGATGTATATAGCTTATGAGAGATGTTGTAACTCACAAGTAGTAAAACTAAGAAGAGTATGCATGCATGTGATACACATAAGTGATATTCGTATAGTATAGTATGCATGATACTTAGTACGAAATGCAATATAGGAATAGACTAGTAGCACATATATAAGTATATGAACCGTATGACATGATTAAGGGCAAATTAATAGTTAAACAAATATATTGCATATGCATGATTAATAGTAATCAATTTATCAGTTAAATAGGGTTTTGCTTAGAGGGTGCTACAATGGAACACATGGCCACGTGAGAGAACAAATGAAGAAACCTAAGTAGACACGTGACCACATGTGACACAAGGCTAGTCCACACGTGACCACTTGTGAGGAAGGCTTAATGGGACATGTGACCACGTGTAGAAATGCAGTGGGAAAGGCGTGGCCACGTGCTGAAGACTCCCACTTCGCGAAGGATTTTCTCGAGCTTCCTGATTTAGCAGAGTTCACTTCCTATTTGATGTCTTGTGTTTAAGAATGAATCTACTACATTTTTGCCCTATAAATAGCAATCTAAAACACCAGAGAAAGGAGGATCAACCTTAGAATTAAGCATTACTTCCTTAGTTTAGTTTTACGTTGTTTTACTTTCACTGTTTTTCTTCAACATTTTGTTTTAATTTTAAGTCTGTCTTGTGAGTAGTTTTCTTTAACTTTTGCTAAAGGATATTTGAATCCTTAACTTGTATTGTTATGACTTAATGTTTGTTCTTCAATTGAATACAAGTTGATTATTTCTTAGTTCTTAAACATAGTCTTGTCTTTACTCAATTTTAAGTTGATTGTTAACTTGATTATGCATTGGTTAATTAATTGGTTTAAATTGATTAATGACTTGCATGCTCTTAGGTTAATTTATTTAGGTTAATGCATGATTATAATTTGAACAAGCTATAATTGTGTGTTGATTTGAGTGAGTTAAGATTGAGAAAAGTGTAACTAAGAATAGGTGAAAGTTAAATCTCTTGAGAAAGGCTTTAATAGACATCTAGAAGAGTTAATTCAGTTCTTTATGCTAAGTGTTAAGTTTATCTGAATAAGAAAATTTTGATGCTTGGAGTGATAATCTTGAATAAAGTTATCTAGGCTTATTAAACTGAATTTTTCCATAATCACTTGTATGTTTTCTTTTAATTAAGTCATATCAATATTGGTTAAGGTGGATAGTCCTTTAGTGAAAGTTGTTTTTAATATTGATTTTTACCTTATTCAATTTACTTGCTTTCATTAGATCTTTATTTATTTTAACTCTTTGTTTTATTTTAGTTTGTTTTTAGTTTTAAATCCTCAGTTAACACAACTTTGGGATTTCTCCTCTTTCTTTTTCACACACAATTAATTTTGAAATTACGATAGCACATACAAACACTAGTTTCCCTTGGGTTAGATATTTTGGGTCATAACTATATTTCCCTATATTACTACCCGATCTAGTACACTTGCTAGCATCCGATCAAGTTTTTGGCGCCGTTGTCGGGGAATACATTGGCGTTTGTTTATTTATTTTGATTTTAAAGTGATTTTTATGTGTTTTCTTCTCTTCTTCACCTATTCACAGTTTTTCTTTTTAAGGTGACTAGTGGTTTATGGTGAGAAACAACCCCATCCTACCATTAGACCCTAAAATTGAAAGGACATTTCATAGGATTAGAAGGCTAAGAAGCAATATGAATGAACCAGAAATAGAACAACCTATGAATGATCCACCACCTAGGATCGAAGAGCAAAACATACCCCACCAAGCTCCCGGGAATGGGTATAGACCTAGAACCATTAGGGATTATGCTATTCCTAGGTGGAATGAAGAACATAAAACCATTAGGATTCCTCACCACCAGCCTTTTGAGATTAAACCCGCTACCATCACGATGGTACAAAGAAACCAATTTTCGGGTTCGGACATAGAGGATCTTGCACAACATTTGGATATGTTCTTAGAAGTTAGTGACACTGTGCAAGTTCCTAATGTATCAACTAATGCAATTAGGTTGATACGCTTCCCATTCACCTTCATAGGAAAAGCTAGGGATTGGCTACAAATGCTACCAAATCAATCCATCCATTCTTCATTAGAAAACAAATTAGTGATTTCAAACAATTTTATGATGAGCCATTCCATGAAGCATGGGAAAGATTTAGGAGACTTTTAAAAAGTTGTCCTCATCATAAAGTTCCTGTTTATCAACTAATGCACATTTTCTATACAGGTGCCCATCCATCAACAAGGTCTTTGTTAGACACAACCTCAAATGGTAGTTTTATGAACAAAATTTCGGAAGATGAATTTTTGGTTCTTGATGAGATGGCTACCAATGATGCTCAATGGGCAACCTCTAGAGCAGCTCAAAAGAAACAGGGAGTTCATAATATTGATGAAGTAGCTATGTTGAAACCTCAATTAGAATTAATGGAAAAAAGGCATTTAAAAGAAATAAATGAGCTTAAAGCTAAAAATGTTTCTATGTTATCTAATGAATTTGATTCTTATGCAGGAATTCTAGGACCTTTGGGAATGAAGAATAATGAAGGTATGGTAGAAGAAGTAAATGCCTTGAACCCATATAGCAACACTTATAACCCGAGATAGAGAAACCATCCAAATTTTTCATTGAGGGAAGGTAATCAAGGTTCTTCTTCTAACCCTAATCCTAGACCTCAATTTAACCATAATCAACCTCCCAACAATCAACTTTCATACCAAAACCAAGCTCCACCACATTACCCAAACCAATACCCATCACAATCATACCACCAACCACCCGAATTTCAAAAACCTCAACCTCCCCCTCCTCAAGAAAAGAAATCCAACATTGAAGAAATGATTGCAAACTTCATAGCCTCCCAAAACTCAATTTTAGCTAGCCAAGATGCTAGATGGAAATCGCATGATATTTGGATGAGGAACCAAGAGGCATCCATTAGAAATCTAGAAAACCAAATGGGGCAACTTGTTAGTTTGTTATCAAACCGTATTCAAGGGACATTTCCATCCAATGTGGACAGAAATCCAAAAGAGGAAGCCAAAGCAATTACCTTAAGGAGTGGGAAAGAGTTAGAGAAAACTGAAATTGTTAAGAATTCTTCCCCAAGGGTGGAACGAACAACGGAGGTAAGTGTTTCTAACTCTGAAAATAATGAAAAAGTGCCTCCTACGGTTAAGAAGGATAAAGGTAAAGAAAAACTTGTTTCTACTGTTCTTGATGAATCTTAATTACCATTTCCTGTTCTAGCTAGAAAAAAAAAGACAAAATGAACAATTGAGTAGATTTTTAGACGTCTAAAAAGCTACATATAAATTTACCATTTGCTGAAGCTTTACTACACATGCCTAAATATGCTAAATTTATGAAGGAATTGTGCACTAATAAGAAAAACCTAGAAGGTATAGGAACGATTCAATTATCCAATAATTGTAGTGCCATATTAACCAATAAAATTCCTAAAAAATTAGAAGGTAATTTTGTTGGGCATGCTTTATGTGATTTGGGTGCTAGTATTAACTTGATGCCTTATTCGATTTGCAGGAAATTGAACTTAGGTGACCTAAAGGAGACCCAAATGACACTACAATTGATGGATAGATCGGTAAAGAAACTGAAAGGAATTATTAAGGATCTATTGGTGAAAGTAGGAAATTTCATCTTTTCGGTTGATTTTGTGGTCAAGGACATGGAGGAAGATAGGAAGGTGGGTCGGCCATTTTTAAATACGTTAAGAGCCTTAATTGATGTTCCTGGACAACCGATCACTTTGAGATTCAACAAGGAGGAAATGATTTTTAATGTCAATAAAATTTTAAAACACCCTTCGTATGATTTTGAAGAGTCCATTTATTTTGTTGATGAAATTCAAGATTGTGCCAACATAAAGCAAGAGAAAATCATTCTCAATGATGAGCTTCAAAGTTGTTTAATGCATCCCAAGGGAATGGAAGAGTTGGAAGCAAAGGAGAAGAAGTTGGTACAAAATCTGGAAAAAGAGCACAGTGAACAAGATGAAATAGAGGATGAACCGTCCCCTCCTAAGGGAGATTCTGAACTTAAAACACTTCCATCTCATTTTAAATATGTATTTTTAAAAGATAATGCTGAGCCAGTAATTATTTCATCTTTATTGACAGGTTTGTAAGAGGAAAAGCTCATTAAAGTCCTCAAAAAGCACAAGGAAGCAATTGGTTGGGCAACATCCGACTTAAAAAGGATTAGCCCCGGCTATTGCACACATCATATACCCATGGAGGATAATTTTAAGCCGGTAGTGCAACCTCAATGAAGGCTCAACCCAACTATACAAGAAGTAGTGAAAAAGAAAGTATTGAAATTACTTGATGCAGGTATTATCTATCCTATTTCTGATAGTAATTGGGTAAGTCTTGTTCAATGTGTGCCTAAAATGGGGGGAATGACTGTAGTGATCAATGAAAATAATGAATTAATTCCTACACGCACTGTAACGGGATGGAGAGTATGCATTGACTATAGAAGGTTGAACAATGCCACTAGAAAAGACCATTTTCCATTGCCCTTTATTGACCAAATGTTAGAAAGATTGGCAGGAAATAAATTTTATTGTTTCTTAGATGGATATTCGGGGTATATGCAAATACCTATAGCCCCGAAAGACTAAGAAAAGACCACATTTACATGTCCATATGGAACATTTGCATATAGGAGAATGCCTTTTGGTCTTTGTAATGCACCTGCTACATTTCAACGATGCATGATGGCCATATTTCATGATTTTATTGAAAAATTTATGGAGGTTTTCATGGATAATTTCACTATTTATGGTCATGATTTTGAAACTTGTTTGCATAATCTAGAATTGGTTTTAAAATGGTGTCAAGAAACTAATCTTGTTCTAAATTAGGAAAATGTCATTTCATTGTTAGAGAAGGCATTGTCTTAGGGCATAAAATTTCTAATCAATATCTTAACTATATTTTGTTCCAATTATGTAAACTATATACTATAATATTTATTGACTATTGTATTCACTATCACATAAGACAATGAATTCATTAGATCTTAACTGCTAATAATTTATCAAATGATGCTTAAATAGACTTAAATAACATGAAATTGCCCTTGAACTCTACTAGGGACTATTTTGGGTCCTTACACAACCTTTAGATTCCGTTGCTGAAGGAGAGGCCTATGGTGTTTCTAGTGTTTCAAGTGCAAAACCATTTGTACACTTAGGTGTAAATTCATTCCAAGCTTGGCTATGTAATTACATTGATTCATTCCAAGCTTGGCTATGTAATTGCATTGGTATTTTGGTTTTTAAAATGCCTTAAAATGTTTTGGTCTTGCACACACACATGGAAACTAGCTTATATCTTCTTGATTAAATCTATTTTAGCTGGATTTTGTTAAGTGCTTTTGTTAATTGCTAAACATAGTTTTGAAATGCATAATTCTTGGTTAAATTTTGACTATTTTGAGGAGTTGGATTGTTTAGATTTGCTCGGTGGCAAGCAAAAGCTAAGTGTGAGTTATTTGATAAGTGTGAATTATACTATATGTTTAGTTTGTTTTTAATATTTTTATTGTGATAATTTAGTGTTTATTTAGTTAATTTAGTATTTAATATGTTTAACTTGTGATTTGAGGACCTAATTGAGTATCTTAGTGCTTTTAGGGGTTTATTTGAAGGAAAAAGAAGAAATTGAAGGACTAAAAGGTGGATTTCATTAATTAAGGAAAAAAGAAGAAGAAAAACATCGACATTTAGTCCAGGAGAGGACCATTCAATGGAATCACTTTTTTATTCTACTGTATGGCCCTTTCAAAGTAAAAAAAAAGACCATTCGGTGGAATTATAAATTCATTCTATCGAATGGACCTCTTTGCAGGCTAAACATTGGCTATTTGGTGGAATACTGCTTGTCTACTCTCCCGAATGAGTTTTTATTGAAGTTATAGATCTTTTGATTTGGTGGTTTCAAATTCTATTTTACCGGTTCAAGGGTGTTTGATTAAATTTGAAGTTTGTTTTAACTAGAATATGAAGTTTTCTATCAATTGAAATAGGAATTCTTCTGTTGCTTAGATTAGGAAGTTTCAAGGCACATAATTTATTCTTGTGGTAACTTAATTCAACTATAAAAGTGCACCAAGACACCAAAGAAAAGAAAATAAAGGAGATGTAGAGAGCAAGCCACTTTACTACTGTCATTTCTTTAGTTTTAGTTTTAATTTTCTTTAGTTAAATTTTGTACAATAGTTTAGCTCTGTTTTTATATTTTGCTTAGTTTGCAATTATCTTTATTTTAATTATTCTTTTATTTTCATCATGTTTGGTAAGTAATTTTCTTCTCTTTTTCTAAGGGAAATATGAACTCTCAGTTTTTTATTGTAATGACTTAGTTCTGCTTTAATTCAATGCAAGTTTGAATATTTCTTAGTTTTGAGCACATTCTTCTCTTTGATTATGTTAAAATTTTGTATTAGTTTATTGGTTCAATAACTAAGAATTGATTTAAGAATAATGTAAGATTTGCATGTTCTTAGATTAATTCTTTAGTGTCAATGCATGTTTTTTTTTTGATTTTGAGGTAATTGTGTATTGGTAATATTGGTTAATACAAAGAGAGGAGGAACTGTAATATCCATATCCTATAATTAGTTATTACCACTATATCTTGTATCATAAGACATGTTTTACTACGTTCTCAAGTTGAAAACATTTCTTATTAAATAACTTATAGAAGAAATTAAAACAATATCATGTGGACTTAAGAGTAATACCCTAATTATATAAGAGTCCTTAATACATTACAATCATTTGTACTTATACAAAAATTCCAACATAATTAAAATTTCCATAACCACAAAATAAAAGAATAAAAAGAAAACTCTACTTTTCAATCTTCTAAGACTTGTGTTGGCCAACCTGCTACAGATATCGATCCTGTGAGAAAGTCCTATCCTTGTAACATACATGGATAAAGAACCCGTGATAAGCTATAAAGCTTAGTGGGGGACAAAAAATATGACAAACGGCCACTCACAGTGGTCACCAATAAACATACATCATAAACTATAAATGTACCTTATGCTCAAATGAAAGAGATACTAATTCAAAAAAATAATAATTGTAAGGTCCCAATAGTGACCCTAGTCAAAATTGCAGGACTTAATGAATGATTATTTGATTTAGACTAAAATAAATATGTAAATTATTTGATATAAAAATGTTCAAGGGTAAAATAGAAGTAAACAATATAAGGTTGGGGTAAAATTAGGAATGAATGGGAGGAGGTTAAGGTAAATGTTATTATTTTGTAGATAAGTTTTGTTAGCCATAAAATTTACAAAGAAAAGAAAAAAAGAAAAGAGAAATAAAATAAGAATATATAATTATTAGCCACATATTGTTTTTGAAAAAAAAAGAAGGAAAAAAAGAAAATAGGAAGGGAAGGAGAATCGGGGAGAGAGGGAGAACCAGAGGATCCGGTGCCATCGATCGGTGCGGCCATATGTCATCGGTCACCACTTCATTGTCGGCCACCCTCTGATCTCCAATCCTGCCACCAGTCATGGTGTTTAATGCCTTTCTTTTTCCCTTCCCCGTTTCTCTCACCTTGCCATGGTTTTTCTTTCTCCCTCTGGCAATGGCGATGGTAACAGCAAGCAACGATTTGGGCAACTCCAGTGAGACTTCTAAAGGTGCAGGCTATCTTTGAAGTTTGCTCCTATCTAATCGCCGATAACGGATGGATCGGAGGAAAGAAACTTGGCAATTTTTCGGAGCAGATCCCGCTGAATGAAGATGGCAGCAAGGCGCATGACCACCGTCGGCAGGCTTGGGGTGGCGTGGACTTCATTTTGACACTGATTGTGCTTCTCCGGTGAGGCTCCAACGAAGCTCCAGTGATCAGTCCGGAAAGCAACAATAAAAGGTAGATTGAAGCTGATTTTTGACACTATATAGGTATGGGATACTGAAATGATCTCCTTCAAATTTAGTTAAATAAATTTTAAGATTTAATGGAAAATTTATTGCATGTTTAATATAAATGTATGTCTGTGTGTGTGTGTGAATTGATAGAATGTAGGAATTAATTTTAATATAAATGGTAAATTATGATATTATTATGGGATGATTTCAAGGCTTATGAATTGATAACATAAGAAAAAAAATGTTGGAAATGATAAATAAATGAACAACTTAATTGAAGAAGTTGTAAATTTGTTCAGTTAAGTCATTAATTTAGTTTTGTTATTAGATATGAGTGAACTTATGGTAAATGGGTTATGAGAATTATTAATAATTATTAATGGCATGTAAGAGTTATTGAGAGATTTTGAAACTATTATTGGATAGTGAATTTAAGAAATATTTTTAATGGAATTTCAAGAAAAATTTATGATATGGGATTTAGATAAGTTGTTGAAATTAAAATAGTGATAGGATGTTTAATCTTGGATGCAAATTCCTTAGGTTGAGTTGGGTAGTGGTGGAGCCAAAGCAAATGAATGAATATGATAGTGAGAAAATTTGTTTTTATATGTGTAATTCTTGAATTGAATTGAATTATTTAAGATAGAGTTGCATGATAGAATTTTAGATTTAATTGTTTTTAAGTGTTTATCATATAACTAAAGAACAATAAATTGTATTTGTTAATAAGATAGAAGTTTCCATTTGTTTTAATGGAATTAAGGGTGAAACTTGCTGCAATATAAATAAAATACTTCCTTGTACTCTTGAATCTTGTAATGTTGTCTTGATTAATTCTTGGAATTAATCTTCAAATAGGTTATAGTTGAAGTTTTGAAAAGTTAATCAGGGGAAAGTTCATAGATAGTAATAGAAAACAATGCTGGAAATTAGTGGTTCTAGGTAAAAGATCATACTTTGAGTTTGTAGGGTGAATTGGGGAAATATAGTTTTCTTGTTCTTGATCAAGAGGTGACACTGTATCCTATGTTCACTTAATTTTTTTTTAGCAATAAAGACATATAATCATAAAAATTAATGTGTAATTAACCTTAGGGCAGCCCTTGAAGTTTGATAAGCATTGATCATAAGCATTTGGTTGGTAAATTTTAGTTACATGTTAAAATTATTAATAAATTAAGGAGCTTTTAATTGACAATGGGCTTAAGATGTAGATTATAATTGACTTTCAATTGGAATTTCTGAAATAAGTTGAGATTTAATGTGTTATTAATATTAGATTTATTTAAGGATGTTTAAAGGTAAGTTATTGTTAGATAATAGAGGTTTAATTCTAGAATGTGAACTTATTTTGAAATAAAGCTTGATGTATAAACCTAATGATATAAAACAATAAGGATTCTAGTGAGACAATGTAAGGATGAACAAGGTTGATTATGACATAATTTTTAGAGCTTGGGAAGTATGGTTAACATAAATATTGTTCGCAACAAATAAGAAATGCATAAAAGTATAAATAATACAACGAAAAGAAAGACATACATAAATCAGACTATTTGTAAGGACCCAATCATGACCCTAAGAGGATTATTGTTAATTAATGAGGATTACCATTAATTACAGTAAAATTTGATTATTTTGCAATTATCGAGGTTAAATTCCATGAGAGGTATTTTGGTAATTTCAGCATGTATGTAATTAAAGATGGGTAAGTTGAAATTTTAAGAAAGTATGTAATTGGAATTAAATTAAAAGTCTTGGGGTTAAAAGGGTAAGGAATGGAAATTTAGAAGATTATAGTGTATAAGGGTAATTTGGGAATTTCTCTTAGTGAGATATTTATCCCACTCAAGCATTTGGAGAATGCAGGAATTAGCATTTGAGGGAGACCTCTCTCTCTCTCTCTTTCTCTCTGTAATCTAAGGAAACTAGGGTTTTTGACGTTTGGCTTCATGAAGGAAAAGAGAGGAACCATGAGTAGTAGAGCTGGATCAAGATGATTGAAGGAAGATTTGAAGCTTAAATGTTCGGTATGGGAATTAGGGTTACTGTAACGTTCATATGATTGATTTTAGGAGTCTTTTTTCCTTTTTATGTGTATGTGTTTCCTTAAGAATGTATAGGCTAAATCTATAGATTTAGATGAGTGTTGCATGATCTAAAACTTAAATGATCACATAAGTAAGAGGGGAAGTGATATCTGGGTTTTAAATTTATGTTTTTCATGATCGAGATTCTGGATTTTCTTTGTTCCTTCTCACACATGGCCACGTATGTTTCTCTTCTTCCCTATGCGTGGCCACGTGTTGCTTTCTTCATCCCCATGTATTGCCATGTGAAGTTCCTTTTCTTCTTGCACACAGCCATGCAGGTTTTCTTCTTTCCTATGCGTGGCCAAATGTGGTTTCCTACTTCCCTATGTGTGGCCACGTGATGATGTTCTTCTTCTCACACATGGCCATGCACTATTTTTCCTTGAGGATACACGGCCACGTGCATTTTTTCTTCCTCTTGCACATGACCACGCTTGTGTTTTCTCTTTGGAAATTACACACGGCCATGTGATTTTCTTTTCTCCTTGCACACGGCCACTTATGCTTTCATTCATGGGAAGGCACGGCCACTTGTCTTTTTCTTCTTCCTCATACACGGCCAAACATGCATTTTCTCCTTTAAGTATTCGGCCATTCACTCTTTCTCTTTGAGAATGCACGACCACTTGTACACTTCATTCATTGAAGGCATTGCCAAGCATGTTTTCGCCCCTCTACAGTATATTCACACCTACGATTTAAGCCTTGTAATTAGATATGGAACACCATATTATGTGGTCCATAAAATCGTTCAAAGAGTAAAAATTGAGGTGAAATGACTAGTAATAAGTTAGACGGAGGATAAATGGCTAATAAGTAAAGTTTGATATGTTACTTATTAGAGTAATAGATTATGAAAGTCTATCCTTAAGGCTAAAGTCTACAAAAATACATTTTAGAAAGACATGAATTATTATGAAAATTTAAAAGACATAAATGCTATAATAAGAGGAAGAAGAGTGAATTAAGCTATAAGTTATCCAAGTCACCTGTCAGGTGAATCAATGTATGATTGCTTAATATGAAGACCTATCTATTTATATATATATTTATATATACCTTGATATACACAGAGTAGAGTGAAAAGCTTTAGGACAATAATCCTATAAAGTTATGAATTAGAGTCCACTTGAACTCTAATTAGGAAGACTTACATATGATAATGCTAAAATAATTAGGCTGCTAAAATGTGTTTTAGTGCATAATGGCATGAAACTATGAAGAGTGAAAAGAAATATAAGAATCACAAGAGTATGCTAATTGATATGCCCTTCATAGTATAGTATAAAGTATACGCTCGACCAAAGCGAATGATTCTACCTAGATACTATACTTTGGTAATCCTTTTCAACGGCATGGGAATAATTTGATTTAGCCTAGTTGATAAGAAGATGGTCATAATGTTGCATGTAATCTAGTAACTGTAAATTTACATGCTAATTAATGTATTTTATACGGGTATAAGGTATGTAATATGCCTAAGTTAAAAGAAAAGGAATGTTTTTAAGGGATATTATAAAACTATAGAATCTTAATTATACTTCAAGTCATAATGGGAATTGATGGTGAACTTTGATGTAAAGGATCATACTTATATGTTATTCATACCTTATGATGTAAAATAAAAGTTACAAGTGTGCATGTTCTAATGATTAAGATGATATAATCTTATACAACTCCTCTAAGAAAATAATGTTATAAAATAGAAAGTACAAATAAGATGATCATGATATATGTGATAATATTAAGGTAAATAATCTATTGCCTATGATATAATAGACTATAAAAGTGAGCAAAAGAGGCTATATATGAAATAGTGTTGACCTTAAGTCATATGAGAACATAGTTATTCTATCATATGAATCATGAATGCTTGAGTTCTACTATATATGATTATGTTTAATGTAATTAATTATAGGAACAGGGAAACTACTCACGGCAAGCAATAACAAGGTACGTCCTTGAAAACTATTCTTGAGTTATGTAAGTATATATGGTAGAATTGATTCGAGCATACTATGAAGAGTAGCTTGATTTAATATGCGAACAAGTATGAGTAATGAAATCATGTATTGCCATGTTTAAACTGCACATATATGTACTAGTGCATGTGGGTACGCGTAATGCTAACCATGAAAGATAATGTGTTGTTATTATTGCATAAACATGTAACTATTATATGATATGAACGAAAGAAATTAATGCAAGCATACGATCATATGACAGCATCCATATGTAATGGAGCCTAAAGCTCAGCATTGATGTATGAAAATAATGATATGCATTCTTTTATGAAAAGTGGCTTTAAGCCAAATGATGTGCTTAGTAAAGAAGAAAATGTTAAATTAAGAGATGTCTTAAAAAGTTAAGCCTATGGGTCTTAGTTCAGTTGTGGATTAGATAGGCATGCCTAGAGGGATACAGTCGCAGCTGCTATATGTTGATCCCGTTTGGGTCTTGTTCCTTAATAGAACCATCGTTTGACCCCGTTTGGGTCCATAGTTTGTTCCTTGCTGGAACCATTACTTGACCCCATTTGGGTCTATTGTTTGATATCTTCAGATATCCATAGTTTGATACCTTCGGATATCCATTACTCCTGTTATCCACCTTTTGAACTAGTACTTAGGCAGGCTATTAAAGATATAAATGGTTCAAGAAACAAAGTAACGTATGTATCAATCGCATCACTTATATATATATTGGAATTATGATAATGATTTATTCTATTACTTTACTCTAAATTTTAGTTAGCTATAAACTATTACTATGAAATGAAATGCCATGTTATGTATTACTTGATTGTGATGTCTTACATCAACCATGAGAAAGGTCATCGTGTGACTGCCAGTGTAAGTTGGTTTCACGGTGAATAGTTGGGTTGCATGGGCCACTAGCTTACAAGATTGAATTAAACATTATATGAACTATGACATGCATAATAACATTCATGTATGGGAAAATTAGAAAATGTTTGCATGTGGTATGGAGACCGTGTCAGTTAATCATGAGGTGTAATACCTATTCATTGGAATGACATGCAAGTTTGTGTGTATATGAACATTTATATATATGTACGTGTATAGGTACAATTCTAATATAAATCAAAGTGCAAAGCATGATATGATATTAATCTGTATGATGTTTAAAGTGCTATGATAATATAGCAAGAAGGAAGACATGTGTAAAATCCCAAACAAAAATGATAAGTTTGTAAATATGTAATGAAATCATGTCTAACAATATCTCTTTCAAATGTTATATAACATGAGCACTTCCTTTTGGCTATGAATAAATGTTAAATGAACATGTTAGGTAACCAAATTGGTTAATGTTATTAAGTTGATGGTTGTACGAATATAATGATGATATCAATATTCTTGAATAGAAGATTTATAAGATGTATGAATCTTCTAGGCAATAAGAGAGGGATTAAAGATGATCGTTAACTAACAAGTTTCAGGGATAAGATAAGTTTATACAATGCTTTCGGATTTGGTAATGATGGCATCAATGGTTAAGGTTAAAAACTCCCTGGAATGCCCAACGTGGCAGAATAAATAATGCAATCTCATATGTTATGTTATTGTGATAGCTGATTTTGGGTTTGATGAAGAAAATTGTATGAGCTTGTCTATAGTTTTTGTTTCCCACTAAGCTTTATAGCTTAGCATGGGTTTGTTTATCCGTGTAGGTTTTAGGATAAGCTCTAGAGGATCAGTTGTAACGCCCCAAAAATTTGAATTGATTATATTTGGTAAATAGTCCCTTTTGGTACTAGTTTTGCAAGGGTCAAAAATAAAGATTTCAATATAAGTTAGTATTGTTGTCGGGTTTTAATTTAATAATTGTGAATTAAAACATAGTATGAAAATTAATATAACAGAATAATAATAATAATAATAATAATGGTAAAAGGATAGGATTTTAAAAGAATTGTGTGGTTGTAATTTAAAAAGGGAAAGGAAAGAGAAATTGTGGGGTGTGATTAAAATAATAAATGAAAAGAAAGGAAAAGACGTCGGTGGAATTCAAAAAGAAAGAAAAGGAGTTGAATTTTAAAAAGGAAATGTGTGGTTAAAGAATAAAAGACATATGAGCAGTAGGTGAGTGATTAAAAAGAATGTGTAGTTAAAAGAAAAAGAAAGAAATAAATAAAAAACATAAGAAGATGAAATGGAATGGTGGAATGGACCACGAAAATGGAAGGGAAAACAAAAATTGGCGCCGCTGCAACTCACAACGCTGGCGAGGAAGCTCAAACTCCGACCATCGCCGCCACCGTCTGTCCTCCGATCTCCTTAGTGTCGTCGTCCCCATTAAGGCGTCATTTTCTTCCGGTTTTTTCTCCACCATCGTGACTCCCCTTTTTCTCTTTCCCTTATTTTTCCGGCCATCTTAATGGTGATTGAAGGGGCTGACTGCACCGATGAGATCACGAGGCTGAGGTGGATCTTTCGGTGGCCGCAAATCGTCCCCCCCACTCGCCGGCGAAGTGCAGATCGGAGCACGTGGTAGCCGGCGGTTCTAGGCGGTTTTCCCGGCTAAACCATGATGTTTTGAGGCGCGTGAAGACCACCGGGAAACTACCGGCAACTCTGGCTTAAGGTGTGAGGCTTCGACGGGTCTCCGGCGGGTCTCCGGTGAGGCTCCGAATATGCAGAATGAAGAGGGCATTCTGGGCTTCGACTCAACGGTATGGGAACTATATTAACAGTTTGATGTTTATGTATAATTTTGAAGTAAATTTTGGTTAATTTTTATGATTGATATTAGCTTTGTATATATTGGATTTGTATACGAAATTGATAATCTGTAAAAGTAAATAAATCATAGGGTTAGTGAAGAAACAGTTTTTGAAAGTATAATAGTTGCAGTGAATTTAATTAGGCTGAACTAAGCGAGATAGAGTTTGAGTTTGATTTGATTTAAGTGTTAATGGTATAATTGAATAAATAATGAATTATAACTATTAATAGAAGTGACGTTGAACTTGGTTAACATGGAACTAAGGGAAAAATCTATTGATATATATAAAAATAGAATATATGTTATCCTTTGAAGTTTGTGAAATGAGTTGTAAAAAGAATGCAGTTTTACAGTTCCTTGGTTATAAACTAGATAAGTTAATTACATTATGTGTTAAAGGTTTATCTTTGATATCATTATTAAATTTAATGTGGTAACACGGGTTTATCTTTGATATCATTATTAAATTTAATGTGGTAACCCAGGTTTATCTTTGATATCATTATTAAATTTAATGTGGTAACACAGGTTTATCTTTGATATCATTATTAAATTTAATGTGGTGGTTTACTAATCACTGTTCTAGGCTTTGCCTAGTTGGAAAGTATAAAGGGAATTCATGATTGAGTTTTCAATAGAAATGTTTCAGATCCTTACCAATTGATTTTGAAATTATTCCTTGGTAATGAAATTATACGTTGCTACTTTGTTTAATGTATTTGTTGAGTTTAATTAAGAATTTAGCTAACATGTTTATTTGAAAAATGTATAAATAAAACTCTAGGTTATGCTATTAAACGTTAATAGAGAAATTTTAAAAGCTAATGATTCATTTGGCAATAAAAAGTATAGTTTTTGCCAGTTGATTTATGATTGAACTTAGATAGCTAAGGAATCAATATTATTAAGATTGTTCTTAAATAAGTTTAATTTGAAATATGATGGCATAATGATATATAGATATACTATATGAATATATGATTTGATACAACTATAGTATAGTAAGAAATCTATTATAATAGTAAGAAATTATATCAAATAGTCGTTGTTGCTATCATTGCATAACTTCCAGTTTAGTAAAAGAAAGGTGATTAGGTAATGAGGGTTAAAGTTTTAAGAAATTAGTTATATGTACAGTATTTGATTAAGACAAAAAGGAATAAGAGATAACTCTTTGGAGATAGTTAAAATTAACTTAAGTTTTATTCTCATTTCTTACTATAAAACTTGTACAAGTATCGGATTAGGAAGTATTTTAACTTCATATATGCTATTATCTTTCATGATGCAATTTGCTAAGATATTAAACAAAGAAGTTATTTGATATGTAAGAGATCATGATAGAGTAAAAAGATGATTATTTGGAATTTAATATACGGTAATTGAAGATTATAATGTCATAATACAAAACAAGTGAGAATGTAACTAGTATAGTAGTAGGCTATTAGTATAAATGTGATACAAACATGTAAAGAATGGAAATACCTAAAATATAATGAATTGAGAAATATTGGAAAATACTCGTTTCTTTATGAATCTTTGTTTGATACTTGAATAACAAAAATGAATATCATTATTATAAATGGAGTAGACATAGTTTTATGTTTACGCTCTTATGGTATTGTGAGAAAATCGACGATTAAATGCTATGTACTTACATGTGTTTGCTTTAACATATTGGTGTTTTAAGATTATGTATTTAGATATGTGATTATGACATTGAACTTATATGCATCTATAGGCGCTAAAATGATATGAAGTGGTGTAGGTAGATATTGATATCAGATTTGTAACTGAATATATGTATTTGATGTATTGGTTGAATATATATGTGGTGATTAAATTGAGTACAATAGAGCAGGTAAGATGGCTATAATGAACCATGCAGGTACGTCTTTCTGAAATGACAATGTGTTTATGTGCTGTTTTAGACACTCATAGTGGATGTGATTATATATGATTTCATGTTCATGAAGGCAGTCGAACAATGCATAAACTATTATGACAAGTATAAGTATTGTTAATATATGGTTATTAGAAAGTTTAAAAGTAATTTGAAAGAATGTATATTAAGTAAACTCCTTTGATGACTGAAGAGTAATGTAAAGAGAAATTGCTGAATTATTGTGAAATAATTTATGACATAAGTGAATGATGGTTCACAAACTGTACAAAAATATTGAATGTTCTGAATAATTGTATTATCTGGATTGAAATTATGATAAAGTTGATAAATGTAATGAAAGTAAGTGATCTTTTGCGCCCTTAGAAAATAGTCTGACAGTAAAAACTAGCTCAGGATATAATTGGCTAGCCATAGGGATTTTGTACCGCGGTGCAAGTCATAGCGACTTGCTTAGTTATGGTAGGATCACTGATCTCCATAACTTCTGTTTGTACTTGGTATCTGCTACGTGGAAAAATGGTCTTTGAGATCATTTTTCAGTCTGTTTGTCGCCCATGGGGTCCACATCCCGTATATCCAGTCTGAGTATTTCTGTCGGTACTGTTCTAGGGGCATTAATATGAAAATAAGTTAAAAAGTATAAAAAAAGTAAGAAATGTTATAGTTCAGAACTAATATGCATAAGAATTATCCTCTTATATAAGTACATCAAATGGATAATAAATTGCAAGTTATAATATTGATGAGCATGTGATTCTTTAATTCTATATAAGCATTATGTATCTATATATTTATGTATAGGTATGTATACCACTCTGTTATCGATCAAGTACATAACATATGGCACACTATAGTGTTAAGTATTATATTGTTCACCTTGTTAAGAGTATTTAATGATTATATGAAAGTGAATTTTGAATGCATACTATGTTTTAAATGATGTAAATATATGAAAGAAATATGCCGGATGTCTTTTGTGGTAATAATGAATGATGCATTGATTACTGCGTTATTAAGTTTTATTGACCATGTAAGTAGACATTCTGTCGCTTATGCTTGTAATTTATTGCTGAATGTAAGAACTGGGATCTAAGGTAATTGAACGTATTTATTAAGAGTATTATCAACTTGTATTTGTATAATTGATATTACATGTTTAAAAGATTATCTATAGATTACCCTGTTCCCCACTAAGCTTTATAGCTTAGCACGGGTTTTGTTATCCGTGTAGGTAGCAGGATAGACTTGTTTTTAGTTACGACATCTGCTTCGGCTCAATCATCAGAAAAAGGGATCTAGTTTCGAGCAATTCATCTTTTGAGGTTCACAGATGTAGCGAGGCGATTTTAAATGTAAAATTGTTTCTATTTTGGAGTATTATAGTGACTTAAGAGTGTAAATTGTAATATTGACTTATCTTAGGAAATGTGATTAATAATGAGAATGGATGTATGAGATGCATGATGAAATTTTTTTTTTTTTGATGTGCCCCTGATGGGCTGAGGGAATTGTCTGATTTTCAGGTGGATTAGATAAGTTTTTAGACGTTATATTGCTGGATTTTTATTTGGTAATTAGTTACTTGGACAATTATAGTTTATTGGCTTACTTAAGTTATAAGTATTTCCTTTTTGGACAAGCTTGAAGTCGTTGGGTTAGTTAAGATTGCAAGAAAAAAAAATTTTCGTCTTATCACTTGTTTCATTTAGACTGTTCAGGAAGGGTATTACATCAGTCATGTTGTAGTTGCCTTGGGGATATTAGGATACTTGGATGCCATTTATGTTATGTTTATCTTATCTATAAGCTTAATTATCTTACTATGGCATGTAATGATGGCCTGTATTATTATTATTATTATTATTATTATTATTATTATTATTATTATTATTATTATTATTATTATTATTATTATTATTATTATTATTATTATTATTTCTGCATGACTATTACTAGGTTGATGATTGATGATTATCCATGGTTAAGGAATTAGGGTGTTACACTATTTATGGAATTGGGAATATTGGTTCCATCATGTATATTTATGAAATTCTTTTGTATTATTTTTGGAATAAAATAGGACATTGGTTCATTTTATTAGAAAAATCTAATTAATTAGTAGAAACATTTTTGTGTGATTTTTAAGTGCATGAAAAAGCTTTTATCATTGCATTTTTGCAATAAATAAAGGAAAATAAAGGGGAAATTATAAAGGCCCAAAATAATAACAAGTGAGAAAATAAAGCCTAAGTTAACCGGCTATGCCTTATTCTCCAATCCAACCTAAAATGGTGATGTGTATGTTAAAATATGGTAGGAAAAAGATAATTAGTTAGTAATGAATGAAATTAAATAGTAAATAATAAATCATTCGAATAAATTAATATAGCAATTAATCCTAAATAATAAAATAGGGAAATCTAGTAAAATGTGTGATGCAGTCCAAATTTCTTGTATCATGCATTAACATAAGCATGCTAAAGCATTTAATAATTAAGCAAAATAATAAAATAAATTAATAAGTCAAATGGGCATAAATAGTAATAGCAACAACAACAACAACAACAACAATAATAATAATAATAATAATAATAATAATAATAATAATAATAATGATGATGATGATGATGATGATAACAATTATAAATATTATCATTACAAGTACTTATAAGAATAATATCAACAATAATAATAATAATAATAATAATAATAATAATAATAATAATAATAATAATAATAATAATAATAATAATAATATGTTTGAATATATTAAATATTGCACAAATTTATAAATAAACTATTTGACAATTAAATTACAAATATCATTTAAGCATATAAAATAAACATGAGTAAAATAGCATTAAATGGGAAATTAATGTTGGATTTTAACGGTTACATGCATCACATACATGAGCAGAATTTTAAATTTTTTTAACCATTAGATCTGATCTTGCCATGAATACACAATATAACTATATGAGAATAAGAAAAATCACCTTTGATTTTTGTTGAACAGTTGATTTTACTTCGCACCGGGTTGTCGCAAACCACAGTGTCCAAAATCGAACACCTCCAATGAGTAATCCACACTAGAGAGGGGTAAATTGAACCAACAAATTGGTGTTCAACTAGGGCTGGCCGAAATCCAAGAGGCTAGCAATGGAAGTGGCGCAAAAAGGGAGAGAGAATTAAGAGAAAAAGACTTTCCTTTTGTTTTAATCACTTAACCCTAATTCTCATTAGTTGGCCTTTTATAGTTAGGTTAAAATTCCAACTCCTTAATGAGATTGGGCTCTTTAAAATTGCTGGAGAATTATTAATTGGGCTTCTGGAATTAATTATAATCATTTGGGCTTAATTAAATCCAAATTAAATCTTTTCATAAAAGACCATGCACAAAATCCACAAACTAGGCCCTTTGTGCATCTAATTGGATTTAAATACCCAAATGGATTCCAAATCCAACCAAATTAAATATGTGAGTTCCATAACACTTATGTAACATATATAAATTAATTTGGTCCAAGAAAAATCCCTCCAAGCCCTTCTGTATGGAGTTGGCGTGTAGCCCTCTTCTGGAGGGCTTCCTCCAACTTCTTCATTCCTTTGGCCCTTTATAATTTCTCCAATGGTCCTATTCATTATTATATCAGTCCTATAACACTTATAGTAGTCTTATAACACTTATAAGACAATAATAATTAATCATGAAATACATTATTTCATTTAGGTCCAATTTACAGAACATTTCTCAAAAGTTCCGCGAACAATTTTATTTGATCATAATTAATTAAACTCTTTAATTAATTATTATCATATTCTCCTCTCTACCTTTATAATAATATCAAATATTATTATCCTTGTCATTTTACCATTTTACCCTTTTCTCTATATGTGTGTGACCTATTGGGTTCCTGTCCATGTTGGCAGTATAATATGTAATCGTGAGTTCTATTCAAAACTTACATGATTTAAACTCCTTTAAATCAATTTATCAATCTCTATTGATATTTTGATACATCATTATACAAGTCATGATTGGCCTATAGCTAGGCATCATGACTACCCAAATGTCAGGAAAGTCATGTGGTTTGACTGTACCCTTCCATAGAAACAGTTACCGTGCAATTACTCCTTTCACCACTCTTATCTCAATTAGATTCTGAGTATGGATTTCTGTCAACTTATATAAATCTAATTATGTATGTTATATTAATTTAACCATTGTTCCTAAAATGCCCTTCATGGATCTCCATCCATCTCGGCATATTACTCTGGCCAGAGATTCACTGAACAAGGTAATTATAGAATCATGTGAGATAACTTCCCTTGTTAAATCTGGGATGGTGAATCCTTTGTCAATCACTCAACTATCTTCAAGTAGGTCATGATATACCCAATCTCCTAACTATGTTCACTCCCAGTTGGAAGTAATCAGTTATGGAGTCAAAGTATACCACTTGCTACTTAAGATAACTTTGGTGATCTCAAGTCTAAGGATACTTGCACAACCGCTATGAAGAGATTCCTCACTGACATAGATTTAATATCCATATGAGGATTCTCTTTGCAGGTCTCCAATGAACTTGTTCCTCTAACAAGCATCCACATGTTAGTTTTGATTATCATCCATAATCACAATTATGAGAACCATTGCTTGAACCATTCAAGAAGCATAACATGTGCTAGTCTGTCCGAATTAACAATGTCCTATCTTGTTAATTCTATGACTAGGGATATTTAGATATTAACACATTTGCATGCGATAGACATCTCACATCATGAACACCTTCATGATTGCCTTTGCACTGTGTTTATAATATCTAGGACTTCATTTATTAATTTAAGATTTACAAACTCATGTATTCAAACACAGCATTAATAAATGAATGATGCCTTTTATTAAGAATATAAATTTCATACATATGAAAAAACATCCCTATTACATGGGCTCTAGGGCATACTCTCTAACAATTAATAGACAATATTATAACTTGAAAATAAAAATGATAAATTAGTATAATTAATTTATCTAAAATATCACTTGATTAGGCTAAGTAAGCAAATACATATATAAAAGAATTAATATCAAAAAAATATATTAAAAGGATATTAACAATATAATATTAATGAATTAACAAAATCTCATATAAATATAATATTAATAGAATATATTAGAAATTTGGATAAAAATAACAAATTAACAAATATATATGCTAAAACAATTAAAAATAAATTAATTAATATAATAAATTAATCAAAAAAGAATTAACAAATTAATATAATAAAACTATTAAATAACAAATAAACTAATATAATAAATAAATATGTATGAGTTAAAGTATAAGAAAATGTGATGTAGACCAAAGAGATTTAAAGCAAATAAATTCAAATTGGAATTGAATTAAGGTGAAAATTAGCAAGTACCAGTAACCAAAAAGCACAAAAGGATAAAAAAAGCAAAGGAATAAAGGGATGTGAGGCGCGCGAGTGATGCCCAAGAGAGAAAGGGAAGGGGCGAGTCACGGTCAAATCAACCAAGTCAAGGGCGTGACTCAATTGACCCAAGGTCATGACTCAACCCAAGAAATTATTCTAGCCCTTAAAACAACACTAAAAGCCATGGAAAAAAATTCTAAAACTCACCAAAGCTCAATTTTAATCATTTTAATTCATAAAAAGGCCAAAAAAACTTTAATAAAACACATGAAAAACATGATTTTAATTATAAAAACCAAGATTAAACTAGGAAAAATAAAAATCAAAACTTGACTCCAAGGAAAAAGATAATGAATAGTAAATTCCAATATATACTAAATCTCAATTTTTAGCATAATTTTAATTAATTAATATGATTTAATGCATAAAATGAACACAAAAATCAATTAACAATAAATTTACAAGTTTAAATTTAAGAAATCAAAATTAATAAATTTAAACAACAAAAATGGAAAATAAATATTTACATAGCAAAACTTAAATTAAACACAAGATTTATAGGTTTTAGGGACTCAAAAATATTACCTTTAGTTTGGTTCTATCAAAAAGCAAGGATTTCTAGTGTTCTATGGCCTTTTCCAATTTTTATTTCTCTATGTCTCAAGTTACAGAGGAAGAAAGAAAGAAGAAGAAAAAGAAAGAGAGAAAGACATAGGAGAGAGAGATAGAGAGTGCTTTAAAAATCTCCTTTTTTGATAATTATCCCCATAAAAAATCTTAATATGATTAGGAAGAAAATCAAATTTTTTTATCCCATTTTGTTTCCTCTATTCCCATGTCTAGAATGCATTTTAGAACTGAGTCATAGCCTTGACTCATGAGTCATGGCCTTGACTTGTGCCCTTTAACCATTGATCACTTTCTTTTTTTTATCCCTAGAGCCCAATTTGACCTTGCTAACAAAGGGAAAAGAGGAAAAAAATACCCAAAAAGGATTTTTAAACATTTAAAACCCACAAGAGAGCTTAAAAAATATTTTGAAAACATAAAATCTGGGAGAAAGCCTAGCATTTCCATTCATTGTCTATTTATGAAAAATCATTTTCTAATTAGGTAACCCTAATCAGGAGCCACCTTAGGACCTAGTGTCTACAGTTGCCCCCAACTTTAGGGTGACTAGTGCACTAATGCCTAGGTTAGCCAAAGTTTAAAGTGAAAGAGTTAGGGACAAATACCTAAAGTGGCTATCTCCTTAACTGCAAAGGTTTATTGATGAGTCGATTCACATAAGCTCACCGAAAAAAACCGCGCCACACAATCCTCACTTCAAGCTCATGACCTAGTTATTTGTAGAAAGTGCCTCCTAAAAAGGACTTTGGATTTGTTTGCTCCAGAGAGACTTTAAATGTAGTTTGCTCTGAACAGACTTTAAATGTTGTTTACTCTGAAAAGACTATGAATTTTTGTTTGTTCCAAAGAGACTTTGAAATTTGGTTTGCTTCAAAGAGACTTTGAAATGCCTGAAAAAGTTTTAATGCTCATCAAAAGACTCAAAATTCCTTGAGAAAGGACTTAAAGCTCATTAAAAGACATAGAATGCCTTGAAAAATGACCTAACAATGCTCATTAAGAAGATGGGAATGCCTTGAAAAAAGGTATTGATGCTTATTAAAAGACTGAGAATGCCTTGGAAGAAGGTATTGATGCTCACTAAGGGACTAGGAATGTCTTGGAAAAAGGACTAAATGCTTGTTAAGAGACTAGGAATGCCATGGAAAAAGGTCTTGATGCTCGTTAAAAGACTAGGAATGCCTTAGAAAAAGGTCTTGATGCTCGTTAAGAGACTGTGAATGCCATTAAAAAAGGTCTTCAAGCTCACGAAAAACTTTGGATGCTTTGTAAAGAGGACTTTGCGCTCTCAAAGAGACTTGGAATGCCTTGGAAAAGGACTCAATGGCATATGGTTGAGACCTATAGTCTTGCACAAAAAGCATTAGTTAGCTTGCTATTTTATCGTTCACATAAGGGATATTACCTGGCTATTTCCGATGCGAACAAGCAAAATATCATCTCATACTTTGAGGTGAGCAAAAATCATCCCAATTTTCGAGAGGATTTTGCAAATGAAAGCCTATTGGCTTACCCCTTTAGGTAATCTTTTTGCATTTTACCTGCAAAAAATGATTTTTTCTATTTTCCTTTTTTAGCTGGGTTTTTTTTAGTTATTTGCATCTTAAGTGTACATTGAATTTTTACATTTTATGTGTATATTGAATTTTAATAACTTGGGAGCATTTCAAGGCCTTGAAACTTTTAGTGTGTTAGACATTTATAGAATTTGTATTCTTTGTACATTTTTATTTTCTGAATATTTAAAGAAGCCCTAAAAATTTGGATTTTAACTTTTGAATTTTTGTACACTTGACGAAATTGAAGTTTTGTACATTTATATTTTCATACATTTGAAGAATTTGATTTTTTTTTCATTTATTGGGTTGTGTATTTGAGTGTATATTTCAAGATAAAGAGTCTTACCCAGATTGCCAGCCATAGTGCATTTCGACGGTCTAGCTCCACGAAGGATGTCCTTTTCATGGATTTGCATGATCTTTACCTTTGGAGATTTTGTCTTTGAGCAAGATAATTATCCCCTTCAAGTTGTTTCCAACATGGCATGCATATGTGACCTCGCCTTGTAAAATATTCCTTCTGTTTGAACTAGGTTGATCTTTCCCAAAGGAGTTCTCCATATGGTTTCGCTATTTATTACTTGGGGTTGTCTTCGACACATAAAGTTCATTTGAATTTTCCTTGCAAGAAGCTATCCATATGAGTATGTGCAGGAAATTATATATGTACAACATATATGCAAAATTAACATATGCGTGCACAATTAAGTATGTGAGTTATGTGTGACAAGTGCCATGTGTGTGATGTGTGTAAAGAGTAGCTCACCAAGAGGTGTCCAAAATTTAAAGTAATTGCAACTCATTAAATACTTTAAACATGAATTTTATTCATCCTTGAATAATTTGAATGGACCACATTCTCAACTAATTTAATCTCAACAAGAGAAATTAACGGGCCATTCTTAATGAGGGAATAGGAGAGTAGGCATGTTAATACCAAGGTCTACTGAGTTAGCAAATAAATACCAAAGCAACTTCTATGTATGTGTTCTGAAGGCCAAAATAGAATTTTAAGGGAAGAGATTCAACTCGAATGCATAAATGCATTCATGGCTTCTCGCTTAAAGCTCAAAAAGTACCATATGCCTCTTCTTACATATCAAACCTTACTATAAGGTCATCCCTACTGGGTTAGATGAGACCAAAGCTAGAATTAAACGGTCTTACATTGGTTGTAACGTTAGGCTAATTAGGTGAATGGCTATCAAAAAAGGGTTAGGTTACTAGAGGAAAATGACCATTATATTTTCTTAATTGGTAAAAGGATTATTCTCTACCCATTTGCCTGCTCTCAAAATACTCTTACATTTGGCTTTGGTGAATTTCAATTTACTAGAAATTGTTTAAGGAAAATAACTCAAGGTCTCTCTTTTCTTTCCATTTTTAATTCTTATTATAATGATGTTGACCTCAAGGGTTTTCTATTTCCCTCTTCTTTTCGATTTATTTCTTTTTCTTCTTTCCTCTTCTTTTTCATTTCTTTGCCTCTTCTTTTATTTCTTTTTCTTTTCCTCTTCTTTCTTTATTTATCTTTTTAGGCTTATTCCATCTAACAAACAACATTTCCCAGAAATGGAATTCATAAAAAAATTAGTAGAAATTTATCTCCCCTATTCTTAAAATGTGAAATTAGTGTTTTCATAGTGGTCATCTTCCTAAAGGGAAGCCAAAATTATTTTAGGCTATAGGTTATTTCAATGTGTGTAACAATAAAATGTGTACAAATTTAGCATGCTTGAAATAAAAGGCTCAATGGGGTGGCAAATGATATGAAATCAGGGTAGAAAAAGAGTCATTTAGAAGGCTATATAAATAAGGGCTGCCTAAATCATTTTTCAGGTCATGTCTCATCATACGGTCACTTTGATGGGTAGTCATAAAGGTTCTAGTGCTCTTGTTAAATTTTACTCCATCCAACCAATTGCAAACAATTTTTTTAATTCTTAAAAACTAGCCTAAGGTGCTTAAAATTTAGAATTTACATGGTATTGCGTAGGCTTTTATGCAATTCAATGTACCCAGACAAAATATGACTATCTCCTATTCAGTTCATATTTGAATAAAGAATAAATTTTTAAAATTGAGATCAAACCCATTCACAGTTGAAAACTACTAGGATAAAGTAAAATTTCAAATTAAAAGTAAATTAACAAGAAGCAATTATGATGTCAAAACTTTAGATATTGCTTTGTAAGGCAAATTGAACTTTAGGACACAAATTATTTTAATAAAAATACTTCCTATATTTGGGATAAGAACGATGCCATGGCAATCATTTTGAACACTGATGGGAGGCGATGATCCTCATATCTGCATTTAAGCAAAGGATATCACCATGGTCATCTTGAATGCATTAGGGAGGCAGTGGTCCTCGAATCTTCATTTAACAAAAATAATTATTTCAAAATCTTGGGATATTACTTGATAAGGTAAATTAAGCGTAAGGCACAAGCTAATTTAAAAAGAGTACTCCCTATAATTGGCAAAAAGATGGAACTATAGAAGTCATCTTGAATGCATAGGGGAGGCAGTGATCTTTGAGTCTCTAGGTTGTTGCACATGAAGCCCCAGGCAAATCAATGAGGGAAGAATAGTAACATATACTTTCACTTTATTAGTAAAGCCATGTATATAGCAACATATACAAAAGATTGTGTATGCAGGAAGAATTATTTGTAAAGAAACACACACAAAATTATATAGGAAATGCATATAAGAAATTATACATGTAATGCATTATGTGTAGAATATGTGCAAAATGATTATGCGTGTCAATACATGCAGAAAATCATGTATCACTACAAGAAAATAGCAAAATAGAAACGGAATTCATTCCGTTGCTAATTTAGCAACGGAATATCAATTCCGTTGCTAAAAAATTTTTTCCGTTTTTAAAATTGGTTGAAGTTCTAGGGCTTTAGCAACGAAATACAAAATTGTTGTATTTCATTGCTAAAAAAGAGGGAAATTTTAGCGAAAAAATATAGCAATGGAAAATCATTTTCGTTGATAAATATGGTGGCACTTGATAGCGAAAAAAAATTGGGATGAAAATTAGCAACAAAATTTAAATTATGTTGCTAAAATAGCAACGAAAATTATTTCCGTTGCTAAAATAGCAACGGATATTAATTTTGTTGCTAAAGTAGCAATGAAATTTAAATTATGTTGCTATTATATGTTGAATTTAGTGAAGGTATTATTTTTTGCAACGGAATTAAAAATGGTGGTATTTCATTGCTAAAAAAAGAGAGAAATTTAGCACCAAAATATAGCCACGAAAAATATCAATGGAAAATAAATTCCATTGCTAAAATAGCAACGAAAAATATTTCATTGCTATTTAGCAACAGACTTTAAATTTCGTTGCTATTTAACAACGAAAATTTGATTCCTTTGCTATTTAGCTACAGATAAAAATTTCCATTGGTATATTGGTCCTAAAGAGGTGAAAAAAATTTTGGTCCAAAAATATCAACGAAAACTATTTTTCGTTGCTATTTAGTAACCGAAAATAATTTCATTGTTATTTAGCAACGGACTTATTATTCCGTTGGTAATTTAGTCCCAAAGAAGTGAAAAAATTTGGGCCCAAAATTAGCAATGGAAACAAAATTTTGTAGCTAAAATAGCAACAGAATTATTTTTTGTTGCTATATTACTTAGCCTTAGGAATAATTTTTCAAAAATAGCAACGAAAATTTATTTTGTTGCAAATTTGCAACGGAATTAAATTTTCGTTGCTATTTTACCTAACCCTAGGTATAAATGGTCCCTTTTTCTTTGTTTTTTTTATTTTTATGCCTCTAGCCTCCCTCCTCTCTCTCTCACGCTCTCTACCCTATTTTCTCCCCACCGGCTCCTTGCTTTGTCCCTCCGATCTTCATCAATTTTTGAAGAATAACTAATTTTGGGAGAAAAATCACATACTAATGAGTTCCTTGCTATCATCTTTCTTCAAGATCTGATCCTTTTTATAGGTAATTGGTCTATGCTCTCTGTGTTTAAATCTCGACAAAATGTGTCTCTACTTCGTTTGATTTTCTGTTCTTTGATTTTGTTCTTCATTTATTTTCTCCTCTTCTACCAATACATTGCCATGTGAGTCATGTTACGAGTCCTCTGTTTATAATGAAGGATCTATGAAGGTGTCCTCTGTTTATAATGAAGGATCTGTGAAGGTGATCTCCCCCCCTCTCTCTCTCTCTGTTCTGTTATTGTTCATTTTTGCTAGGATCGACGTTTGTTGATTTTGATAGCTGACATAGCATAAGGAAATGACAAGAGTTCTTTTATTATTGTTATTATTATTAGATTTTGTGTTGTATCTTGCTTTAGTTTCTAGTAAAGGAAAAAATTTATTTCACTGAGAGTTTTGTGACTGTGAATATGTTGTTGAATGACCCTTTTTTTAACAACCAAAAGTAGCATCAGAACATGTTTTGGTACTTATTAGACAATATTGTGTGTATATATTCATCTTATCTGAGAATTCAAAGACTTTTGTTAATAGTTTAAAGTACTCGATGGTATATATATATGTGTGAAAATTTTTAAATTGATGTCGTATGTATCTGAGAGAACACAATGATTGATATTAGATCAAGCACAATTTTCTTATATAATATTGTAGAGTACAAGTGCTTCTTGCATACTTCATTCTATTATTAACCAGATTTTGAATATCTTGTCAGTTAAGATACAGTTACTTGATGTGTAATGCAAAGTGCTTGCTTCTGCTTAGTTGATTGTAGGCTATTTTTAGGTGTATAATTTCTTAATTTATTATTCAATTACATCACTTATAAATATTTTCATATAGTTTTTTCTATCCTAGTCAATACGTTTGCAGTTCCATTAGTTCTTTATTCTTTAAGTAGCATTATGTATTATGGTTGTTTGCTTTAATTGTTGGGTTTTGGTTCATTCTTCATATTTTTTCAATTATTACAATTTCTCTTGTTATGTTATTTTAGTTTTGCTAAGAGCTTAATTAATTTTAATTTCTCCTTTTTTCTCTATCTATTGCTTCACTTGAGATGGGTTTTGGTTAATTCTTTAAAAAGTTCCTTTTTTTAGTTGGTAATAAATTCTATTGTTGTCCTATCTGAACTGTGCTAAACAACTTGATAAATTTCTCCTTGCTATCTCCTTTACTGTACTTAAGATAGGTTTTGGCTTATTCGTCATAAAGCTCATTTTTTTAAACTAATGATAGTTTCATTTCTGTTATTTGAATTGCTGAGAAAGCTTACTGAATTTCTCCTTCAATTAAATTCATCTTTTGATAGATTCTTTCTTCTAATGTTCATCACATTCTTTATGATGAATTGGATGATGCAAGTGAGAATAAATGATACATGAACAATTAAGAAGCAAGCCAACAGTTATTATGAATCTTCCCACTGCTAAATTTAGAAGCGGTGCTTCCATATATCCTTCTTCACACCCAAAATTATAATATTGTTTAATTAACTAATTTATGTGTTAAATTCGATTTTGGTGTGTGTGAACCTTTTTAAATAGAATTTTTATGTTCTAATTTAATAAAGTCTATCTCTTACAAATTAACACGCTATTTTCCAATCTTGATTTTGGCTGCCTCTTCTTTTTTGATAAGTAGTAGTTTTATTAATTTCTTATTGAATTAATTTTTACTAATATTTTTAATGAACAAACTTCTTATTTATGGCAAATCTTATAGGATTATATAGCATATTTCTATAGATTATTATCATTATTTAATTATGAGAACAATCTCTTATGGATTGCTGCAATCATGAAATGTGTATATTGGTTGGTTAGCTATATGTTTTTACTTGAATCTTTCTTTATTCACATTATGCTTTCTTTTACTTGTATAGATAATGCCTTAATGTACCTCTTTCACTGCTTAAAACACTTATTTACCTCTCCGCTAGTTTAATAAATTGGAGCATACTAAGCCAAATTTCAATTGAAATAGGAATAGTTTTAGAGCTTGTGTTGATTTATCCTAGTATTTATCAAATTTTAGCTTGGCCCTTTGCTTTTAATTCTAACTAGTTTCTCTATCTATTTATGTTTTGTTTTAGTGTCACATGTGAATCTTCAAATAATTATCTTGATTTTTTCCCTATTTGATCATTTGCTTTTAGTGTTCGATTGTCATTGAGCTTGAATTAGTAACAAGAGTTTGAAGTATATGATGGCTAATTTGCTTATTTAATGAATTAGATTATAGTTTGTTTGAGGTAGTCACCGGCTGCCATTATATTTTAGGCATATGCTATCATTCAAATGCTTTTAGCCTCTTTGATTTACCTGCTAGATTTGTACTAGTTACTTCTAATCCAAAATGAGCCTAACTCTTAAAGGTAACAAAAGATGTTCTACTATTGTCCTCTTCTTTTTTCCTCTCCTCGTCAAATACTATGTTGTAGTATTTCATTCTACAAAAATAAAATAATATTGTGTTTTATAATTTATTATATTTATTATATTATGTCTTGAACACAGCATTGTATGTACAGCTCTTATTTCTATTTTAGAGAGAGAGAGATTTCTAAACATCCTTATTGAATCCTCCCTTTTTATGTGGGTGAAGATAATGCTATTTACTTTTCTTTGATGGATTTGAGGTGAAAAACTTGTTCATTTATTATCATCTCACAGCACTGATCACAATATGGTACTGATGCTTTTGGAGACTAATTAGAAAGAAGAGTCCATGTTTTTGAAGGAGACAGCTTTAGTGCAATATTTTCTCTTGACAAGGCTGTTCAATTGTGTTTAGGTACTTCTAGTTTATTTTGTAAAAAATTAAGGTATTAAATCTTGCACAAAATGGATGTTTTTAATGTTGAATTGCATTATCTTTATGAAAGCTAGAGATTATTGTGCTAAATGAACTCAATGTGAGGAAGACATTAATCAAGGGTTTTTCTGGTTAAATACTCATATATATAGACTGATGGAATATAACATGGCATATACATGATGATCATGCAGTGAAAAAATAATAAAATTGATCATACATACCACACAATCCATAACAAGAATCGAAAACATGAAATTTTAGGGTTTTGAAACTTACAATCTTAGATGCACTTTAAATCTTGATTTTAATGATGATCGGCAAATAGGATGAACTTATATGCTTCAGATCTTGATCTCCAATACTAAAGAAACAGCCTTTACACCACTCCTCTCTATGTTCACACACACAATTGCAATGAAGGCTTAAAACTTAGAGTGTTAGCTCTAATCTTTGTGTATATGGCAATGGATATTAAACTAAAGACACAAGACCTAATCTTGTTCTTCCTAAGATTTCTCAAATGCTGCCCAAAATCCAAGAGAAGAAAGAAGAGTCCTTTCCCCTTAAGAGTGGCCGCTTAGAAAGAGAAAAACTTAACTAGGTCAAATAAAATTAACTTATTTATATCACTAGATTAGAAAAGCTTTATGGTTGCCGAAATCCCTTAGAATTAGGTCTTATATTCAGCCACCATCACTTCCTAATCAATTGATTTAAATTAGTTCAAATTCTATTAAATTTTAAATTCAAATTAATTTAAAATGGCATAAGACATTTAATCAAAAAACTACCACTTAATTAGGATATACACTTGTGCCAAAATTAACAATTATTTTATCTTTCAATTTCAACCAATCTCTCTCCTATTTAAGTGTTTTATTTTAATTTAAATGCTATTAGGCTTTAATACTCAATTAACTTAATTGATCCAATATAATTAATTAATTGAAATTAATCGTTATGGGCCGAATTTCTCTCTCTCATGGATCAAGGTCCATTTAGCAATTTTAATACCCATTACATACATTAATTTGACTTTAATTAAAAGCCTAAATTAATGTCCAATACTTTATTTAAATATTTTAATCCTAATGCTTTATATGCGATCATATAGGTCCATTTAATATTGGCAATGAATTAATAAATTAATCCAAAGGCTATCTATATTCTCTAGCAAGATATTATAGCATTCCAAATTAAATGAAAATGCAAATGGCATTTAGTGACCTAATGATATTTTTTATAATCCCTTACCCTTAAATATCAGAATTAATATAAGGCATGGAATTAGTCATCCTTATATATATTAATTCCTTTCTTGATATTCCAGTGACACTGAACTCTCAGATAAATAATGATTACTCATTATTTCATCTTGGTATGGCCATACACTTCTCAGTTCACTGATCAAGTGGCCGGTGATATTTTCTCTCTTATCGAAAGGTGTAATCCCTTCACTTTTCTCATGCTCTCTAACATGGATCAGTGCATACCCATACTTGTCACCCTATTACGAGTAAGGTAGGTGTATGTCAAAGTATACAGTAATTCATTAAGAGTTTCATAGAGATTTTAGGTCTAAAAACTCTGATGAAAAACTTACACATGAGAAACACTTATGACTTGTACCATGTAGTGTTCTCATGAACGGATCGAATCCAGATACCATGTTCTAGACATGTATCTATGATCTCTGATTGACACTCTTATCCTTATGATCTGTAAGACAGAACTCAACTTATCAGAGAGAGCATATTAGCTTTAATTTATTTGTTATTCCCATAACAATGACTGACTAGGGATATTTAGAATGAAGTCTCTATTGTTTCAAGGTCTTACAACCATATGCCTCACACATGATAACCTAAACTGAAACAACATTCTTGGATAGTTCTATCAATTGATATACACAGGAATACAATAGGTAAAATAAATGCCTTATTTTATTAAATTAAATGCTTTATAACAATGTATTAAGGCTAGGGCTTATACTAACAATCTCCCACTAGCACTAGTCCCAATTGGGCATAGCCCTAAGACCGAATGCTCTCAAATGAGCTTCGTACAAATTTGGATGCAACTATTTCATCAAAGGATCTGCTACATTGTCTTCACTTGTTATCTAGCTAACCTTGCTAACCTTGACGTCCCCACAATCAATGATCTCTCTAATCAGGTTATACCTCCTGAGTATGCATTTGGATTTTTGGTTTGATTGGGGCTCCTTGGCCTATGCGATGGCTTCGATGTTGTCACAAAAAATTTCTAATGGATCTAGGATGCTTGGGACCACTCTTAATCCAGAAATGAAATTTCTAATATAAACAGCCTCTTTTGCAGCCTCGCTCTGTGCAATATACTCAGATTATGTTGTTGAGTCGACAACAGTCTCTTGCTTCGAGCTTCTCCAGTTGACAGCACCACCATTCAAAACAAAAATAAACCCAGATTGCGATCTTGAATCCTGAGTGCTGGTATGAAAAGCAGCATTGGCATAACCTTGTATGACGAGCTCTTTTTGACCACCATACATCAAGAAGTGATCCTTAGTCCTTCGCAGGTACTTTAGAATCCCCTTTACAGTAGACCAGTGCTTCTCACCAAGGTCTTGTTGAAACCTACTAGTTATACTCAGTGCATGAGAAACATCCAACCTAGTAAATAACATAGCGTACATGATAGATCTAATAGCAGATGCATATGGAATTCTACTCATGTTGTCCCTTACCTCTTTGGTTTTATGGCACTATTCTTTAGTTAAAGGAACTCCCAAAGCCAAAGGTATATACCCTTTCTTTGAGTCTCCCATGCTAAAACACTTTAGTACTTTGTTTATGTACTTTTTTTTTACTTAGTCCCAAAAGCTGATTCGATCTATCTCAATAGATCCGAATACCAAGTATTGTCTCGACTTTACCTAAGTCTTTCATTGAGAAACACTCCCCCAACCATTGCTTAACCTTTTGCAATGTTGGAATGTCATTCCCAATGAGAAGGATGTCATATGCATATAGGACCAGAAATACCATTATGCTCCCACTTAACTTCTTATACACACAAGGCTCATCTTCATTCTTGATGAAGTCAAATTCTTTGACTACCTCATCAAAACGAAGATTCCAACTTTGGGATGCTTGCTTTAATCCATAAATGGATTTTTGAAGCTTGCATACTTTCTTAGGATTCTTGGGATAGACAAAACCCTCAGGCTGTGTCATATACACATCCTCAAGTAAATTTTTGTTGAGGAAAGTAGTTTTGACATCCATTTGCCATATCTCATAATCATGATATGCAGCTATGGCAAGCAAAATCCTAATGGACTTGAGCATGATAACAGGTGAAAAGGTCTCATTATAGTCTACACCATGAGGTTGCCAAAAACCTTTTGCTACTAGTCCACCTTTGTAGGTCTTATCAGCTTTGAGTTTAAATAGCCACTTGCATTCAATTTCCTTAGCACATTTTGATGGATCAACCAAGGTCCAAACTTGATTATCGTACATTGATTGTATCTCGGATTTTATGGCTACAAGCCAATTTTTCGAGTTTGGGCTCTCAATAGCTTCTCGGTAGGTAGTAGGATCCTTACGATCTACTAACTCAATAGTGTTACTGTCGGTGATTAGAAATCCGTATCTCTCAATCTCCTGACGTACCCTATCGGACCTTCTAGGTTCTTATGCAATGGATTCTTGTTCCACAACTGGTTATGAACTTGATCCCATTTCCAACCCATCCTCTATAGGAGTTTGTGGCACTTGAATTTCTCCAAGTTCTACTTTAAAACAGCCTTTCGAGTAAGAAATACTTTGTTCGAGGCTTGTGAGTAAAAGTAGTATCCGTTTGTTTCTTTGGGATAACCCACAAACAAGCAGACGATGGATTTGGACTCTAGTTTATCAGATGTTAATTTCTTAACATGTGCTACACAGCCCCAAATCCTGAGAAATGACATATTGGGTTCTTTCCCAATCCTTACTTCATATGGTGTCTTCTCAACTGCTTTAGTTGGAGTACGGTTTAGTAGAAATGCAGCAGTTTCTAATGCATAACCCCAAAAAGAGACAGGAAGATTTCCTTTACTCATCATTGATCGAACCATGTCTAACAGAGTTCAATTTCTCCTTTCAGATACACCATTCCATTGTGGTGTTCTAGGAGGAGTGAGCTGTGAAATAATACCACACTCCTTCAGATGACTGTCGAACTCTTGGCTTAAGTATTTGCCACCTCAATCTAATCGAATGGCTTTTATACTTTTTGCAAGTTGTTTTTCTACTTTGTTCTTAAACTCTTTGAATTTCTCAAAAGTTTCAAACTTTTACTTCATTAGATAGACATAGCCATATCTACTGAAGTCATCTGTGAACATCACGAAGTAGCTAAAACCACCTTTAGCTTATGTACTTAATGGTCAACATACATCGATATGTATTAGTTCTAATAAGTCATTAGTCCTCTCACCTTTCTTGTTAAAAGGACTTTTTGTCATTTTACCATGCAAACATGGCTCGCATGTGTCATAAGATTCCAAGTCGAATGACCCAAGCACTCTAGATTTGTGGAGTCTTGAAATGCATTTTTCGTTTGCATGCCCTAAATGACAAAGCTAGAAGTGAGTAGGGTTCAATTCATTTGCTTTAACCCTCTTTGTATTAATGTTGAATATGGACTCTTTGTTTTGTAGATCAAGGATATAAAGGCCATTTTGCAACATGGCATTGCCATATGAAATACCTTGGCGACGAATATGAACATTGCCATTATTAATAGCAAAATCAAATCCATCCAAATCCAAACAAGAAACTGAAATAATGTTTCTACTCATAGCAGGCACATAATAATAATTTTTCAAATCTAAACAATGTCCGAAAGGTAAAGTGAGTTGATAGTCCCCTATCTCCATGGCACCAACTTGTGCTCCATTCCCCAGACGGAGGTCCACTTGATTCTTCCCAAGTAACCACCTATTTCTTAGCCCTTCCACATTTGAACAAATGTGAGAACCACAACCAATATCCAATACCCAAGTGGTAGAAATAGAAAGGTTAATTTAACAACAAAAATACCAGAATTGGATGCCTTTGCTCCATTCTTCTTTTATTCTTCCTTGAAGAGAGCGTAATTCTTCCTCCAATGCCCTATCTTGTTACAGTGGAAGTATGTGCTCTCGCTCTCCTTGAGCTTTTGTACCTTGGGTTTGGGTTGGGCCTGAGGTGCACTCCCATTTGACTTGAGCCGAGCCAGGTCATACTTGGGTTTTGCCTTTCCCTTTCCCTTAGCGGGTCCCTTCTTAATGTCCCCTTAAACCATAAGTACGGGATTAGTCTTTCTAATGTTCTCTTTAACATTCTTAAGCATCTCATGAAGCTCAGTGACTATCTTGTTCATTGAATGCATGTTATAATTCATAACAAATAGATCATAATCATCAGTCAATGAACCCAAGATCAAGTCAATGGCCAATTCCTTCGGGACTTATACCTCAAGCTTCTCAAGAGTATCAAGATACCCTTTCATCTAGAGTACATGGGTACTAATAGGAGTACCCACAGTCATCTTACAAGAAATTAAGGCCTTTGTTGTCACGAATCTCTCGTGATGAGCTTGCTCTTGGAACATCTCCTTAAGGTGCACCATTATCGCATAAGCCTCTTGGTCCATGAATTGGTTTTGCAAGTCAAGTAGCATAGTGGCCAACATCAGATAGGTAACATCATTCGAGTCGCTCTTCTTGTTCTCAAAAGTTTTCTTTTGAACCGCAGAGGTGTTCCTAGCAAGTTCTTCGGGCAAAGGTGCATCCAAAACATATGAATTCTTCTCCTGCTTAAGAACAATTCTCAAGTTTCGAGACCAGTCTATGAAATTGGTGCCATTTAGTTTTTCCTTTTCCAGGACCGATCACAATGAAAAGTTGTTGTTTGAAGAAGCCATTTTCAATCTACAATAAAAAAACTTATCAAGATTAAATGAGGTCTTATTTATAATCCCACAAACCAAATTAATATCCCTTTAAATAATTCACGTTAGTTATTTAATATGGGCCAAGATCCACTTTTCACAACAACTTATCAGTCAAGCTGAGCTTTTACACCTAACAAGTTAAGTTACTTAGGTAGGAAAACTCCAATCATGTCTCGTACATAATTCTTCGATCAAATGGGCTAACATCTTAAGATGTTATAGCACAAACCCATTTATTAGTTGCCTAGGTCCGAGCATCCCTTTCCATGTTAAGTCTAACCTACATTCACAACCCATGCCTCACAAAGATAATAGGGCACATCTAGGACTCCTAGTCTACGTGACCGATGATTGATGCCTTGACATGTTTCGAATTAGGAAGGCAACTTTGAGACTTACTATTTTAAGGATTCATTTTATTATGGCTTACATGGCATACACTTTGTCATCCATTCATAGCATGACAAACATGGGCCCAAAAACCTACAACTAAGATTCTATACTATTACATAAGAATCTTCGAGTTGGGCTTCTCCACTCCGGTGGGCTTCGTCTTGATTTACAAAGTCTTTAAATAAATTCTACACTAAGAAATAAATGAAACTTTTACAATAATACATAATGGCTCGTAGGCCATATTTAATTAAAAAAACCTAGGGCCTATGAATGCACCATGCATATCCATTCATCACACAAAACAAACAAATAAATATACATAACATTCATGGATAAAACAAAGTCCTATTTTAATTAATTTAGCCAAGCCCATTAATGGAAATTGTGTACTTGAACTTTTTAGAGAAGATCCCATGATGGGTATAGGCCGAAGCCCAATGGATTAAATTCTCTTATTGAATAAGTTCTCTTAAAAGCCCAAAACACTAACCAGTTAGATTTGTGCCATAAATCAACTCTAGTATAATTTCCAATTTTGCCATTTTTAATTTTATGTCATACAACCTGTAAACATTAAAAATACATATAATATGTTCTAACATGAATTAAAACATAAAATCGTGAAGAACATATATCATACATGGCATTCATACTTAAACAAACAAACAACAATGAAACTAGTTGTTTAATGCTCATATAATGCCACAAAAATGCACAAACACTTAAAACGATTTTATGAGACATTTAATAATTTAAATAAGGTCATAAATATTGAGTTAATGTTCTATTTATAACTTATCTAAATGTGTTTTTGCCATTTTATTCAAAAGAAATCAAACAATGTTGATTAAATATGCAACAAACACAAAGTAGTCATAGTTTTAAGTGATTTTAAAATTAATCAATTAAATTGTCATGGTCCAGAATTAAAACAAATTTTAAAATATGTCCAAACCTGTTATTAATCTTTAAAAATCACTTAAAAATATGCCAAACATGTTTATACATTTAATTTTGAAAACTAGTTGTTAAATAAACACATATCATGCAAACTAGCACCTAGTTTCAAGATTAACATGTACCATCAGGTATTTATAATCAAATCCGACCATGAATAGCTCTAAGAAAATATTAGTATGGTATATTAATATGTCATAATAATTATAATACCCATCTAGTCATTTAAATTTGTTTTTACACCAAAACAATACAAAAACTCAAAATAGAAAATTTTAGCATTGCATGTTTTTAAACGAATGATTTTTGAATAAATATTTAATGCATCTAAAGCACTAAAATAAGCATGTTTAGGCTCTGATACCACTTATGGAATATAACATGGAATATACATGATGATCACGCAGCGAAAAATAATAAAATTAATCATACATACCACGCAATCCATAACAAGAATCGAAAATATGCAATTTTAGGGTTTTGAAACTTACAATCTTAGATGCACTTTAAATCTTGATTTTGATGATGACCAGCAAATAGGATGAACTTATATGCTTCAGATGTTGATCACCAATGCCAAAGAAAAAGCCTTTATGCCACTCCTCTCTATGTTCGCACACACAATTGCAAGGAAGGCTTAAAACTTAAACTGCTAGCTCTAATCTTTGTGTATATAGCAATGGGTATTAAACTAAAGACACAAGATCTGATCTTTTTCCTCCTAAGGTTTCTCAAATGTTACCCAAAATCCAAGAGAAGAAGGAAGAGTCCTTTCGCCTTGAGAGTGGCAGCTTAGACAGAGAAAAACTTAACTAGGTCAAATAGAATTAACTTATTTATATCACTAGATTAGGAAAGCTTTATGGTGGCAAAAATCCCTTAGAATTAGGTCTTATATTTAGCCTCCATCACCTCCTAATCAATTGATTTAAATTAGTTCAAATTCTATTGAATTTTAAATTCAAATTAATTTAAAATAGCATAAGACATTTAATCAAAAAACTACCACTTAATTAGGATATACACATGTGCCAAAATTCACAATTATTTTATCTTTGAATTTTGGCCAAACTCTCTCCTATTTAATTGTTTTATTTTAATTTAAATGCTATTAGGCTTTAATACTCATTTAACTTAATTAATCCAAGATAATTAATTAATTGAAATTAATCCTTATGAGCCGAATTTCTCTCTCTCATGGACCAAGGTCCATTTAGAAATTTTAATACCCATTACATACACTAATTTAACTTTAATTAAAAGCCCAAATTAATTTCTAATACTTTATTTAAATATTTTAAGCCCAATGCTTTATGTGCGATCTCATAGGGCCATTTAATATTAGCAATGAATTAATAAATTAATTCAAAGGCTATATATATTCTCTACCAAGATATTATAGCATTCCAAATTAAATGAAAATGCAAATAGCATTTAGTGACCTAATGCAATTTTGCATAGTCCTTTACTCTTAAATATCAGAATTAATATAAGGCATGGAATTAGTCATCCTTATATATATTAATTCTTTTCTTGATATTCCAGTGACACAGAACTCTCAGATAAATAATGATTACTCATTATTTCATCTCGGTATGGCCATACACTTCTCAGTTCACTGATCAAGTGGCCGGTGATATTTTCTCTCTTATCGAGAGGGGTAATCCTTTCACTTCTCTCATGCTTTCTAACATGAATCAGTGCATACCCAAGCATACCCATACTTGTCACCCTGTTACGAGTACGTTAGGTGTATGTCAAAGTATACAGTAATTCATTAAGAGTTTCAAAGAGATTTTAGGTCTAAGAACTCCGATACAAAACCTGCACATGAGAAACACTTATGAATTGTACCATATAGTGTTCTCATGAACGGATCGAATCCAGATACCATGTTCTAAACATGTATCTATGATCTCTAATTGACATTCTTGTCCTTATGATCTAGATGACAGAACTCAACTTATCAGAGAGAGTATACTAGCCTTAATTCATTTTTTATTCCCATAACAATGACTGACTAAGGATATTCAGAATGAAGTCTCTATTATTTCAAGGTCTTACAACCATGTGCCTCACACATGATAACTTTAACTGAAACAACATTCTTGGATAGTTCTATCAATTGATATGCACAGGAGTACAATAGATAAAACAAATGCCTCATTTATTAAATTGAATGCTTTATAACAATGTATTGGGGCTAGGCCTTACACTAACAATCTCCCACTAGCACTAGTCCAAATTGGGCATAGCCCTAAGACCGAATGCTCTCAAATGAGCTTCGTACAGATTTGGCCGCAACTATTTCGTCAAAGGATCTACTACATTGTCTTCACTTGCTATCTTGCTAACCTTAATGATCCCATGATCAATGATCTCTCTGATCAGGTGGTACCTCCTGAGTATGTGTTTGGATTTCTGGTGTGATCGAGGCTCCTTGGCCTGTACGATGGCCCCGTTGTTGTCACAGAAAATTTCTAATGGATCTAGGATGCTTGGGACCACTCCTAATCAAGAAATGAAATTTTTAATCCAAATAGCCTCTTTTGCAGCCTCGCTCGCTGCAATATACTCAAATTCTTTTGTTAAGTCAGAAACGATCTCTTGCTCCGAGCTTTTCCAGCTAACAACACCATCGTTAAAAACAAAAACAAACCCAGATTATGATCTTGAATCCTGAGTGCTAGTATGAAAAGCAGCATCGGTATAACCTTGTATGACAAGCTCTTCTTGACTACCATACATCAAGAAGTGATCCTTAGTCCTTCGCAGGTACTTTAGAATCCCCTTTACAACAGACCAATGCTTCTCACCAGGGTCTTGCTAAAACCTACTAATTATACTCAGTGCATGAGCAATATCCAACCTAGTACATAATATAACGTACATGATAGATCCAATAGCATATGCATATGGGATTCTACTCATATTATCCCTTTCCTCTTTGGTTTTAGGGCACTGTTCTTTAGTTAAAGGAACTCCTAAAGCCAAAGTTATGTACCCTTTCTTTGAGTCTCCCATGCTAAAAAGCTTTAGCACTTTGTCTATGTATTTTTCTTGACTTAGTTCCAAAAGCCAATTCGATCTATCTCTATAGATCCGAATACCAAGTATTGTCTCGGCTTCACCTAAGTCTTTCATTGAGAAACACTTCCCCAACCATTGCTTCACCTTTTGCAATGTTGGAATGTCATTTGACTGCCTCATCAAAACGAAGATTCCAACTTTAGGATGCTTGCTTTAATCCATAAATGGAGTTTTGAAGCTTGCAAACCTTTTTTGGATGCTTGGGATAGACAAAACCCTCAGGTTGTGTCATATACACACCTTCAAGTAAATTTCCATTGAGGAAAGTAGTTTTGACATCCATTTGCCATATCTCATAATCATGATATGCAACTATGGCAAGCAAGATCCTAATGGACTTAAGCATGACTACAGGAGAAAAGGTCTCATCATAGTCTACACCATGAGTTTGCCGAAAACATTTTGCTACTAGTCTACCTTTGTAGGTCTTATCAGCTTTGAGTTTAAATAGCCATTTGCATTAAATTACCATAGCACCTTTTGATGGATCAACCAAGGTCCAAACCTGGTTATGGTACATTGATTGCATCTCGAATTTCATGGCTTCAAGCCAATTTTTCGAGTCCGAGCTCTCAATAGCTTCTCGGTAGGTAATAGGATCCTCACAATCTACTAACTCAATAGTGTTACTGTCGATGATTAGAAATCCGTATCTCTTAATCTCCCGACGTACCCTACTAGACCTTCTAGGTTCTTATGCAATGGGTTCTTATTCCACAAATGGTTGTGAACTTGATCCCATTTCTAACCCATCCTCTATAGGAGTTTGTGGCGCTTGAATTTCTCCAAGTTATACTTTAAAACAGCCATGCAAGCAACAAATACTTTGTTCTCAGCTTGTGAGTAAAAGTAGTATCCCTTTGTTTCTTTGGGATAACGCACAAACAAGCAGACAGTGGATTTGGACTCTAATTTATCAGATGTTAATTTCTTAACATGTGCTTCACAGCCCCAAGTCCTGAGAAATGACATATTGGGTTCTTTCCCAGTCCATACTTTATATGGTGTCTTCTCAACTACTTTAGTTGGAGTACAGTTGGGTAAAAATGAAGCAATTTCTAATGCATAACCCCAAAAAGAGACAGGAAGATTTGCTTGACTCATCATTGATCGAACCATGTCCAATAGAGTTTGATTTCTCCTTTCAGATACACCATTCCATAATGGTGTTTTAGGAGGAGTGAACTGTGAAATAATACCACACTCCTTCAGATGACTATCAAACTCTTGGCTTAAGTATTTTCCACCTCAATATGATCGAATGGCTTTTATAATTTTGTCAAGTTGTTTTTCTACTTCGTTCTTAAACTCTTTGAATTTCTCAAAAGTTTCAGACTTGTACTTCATTAGATAGACATAGCCATATCTACTGAAGTCATCTGTGAACGTCACGAAGTAGCTAAAACCACCTTTAGCTTGTGTACTTAATGGTCCACATACATCGGTATGTATTAGTTCCAATAAGTCATTAGTCCTCTCACCTTTCTTGTTAAAAGGACTTTTTGTCATTTTACCATGTAAACATGGCTCGCATGTGTCATAAGATTCCAAGTTGAATGACCCAAACACTCCAGACTTATGGAGTATTGAAATGCATTTTTCATTTGTATGCCCTAAACGACAATGCTAGAAGTAAGTAGGGTTCAATTTGTTTGATTTAACCCTCTTTGTATTAATGTTTTATATGGACTCTTTGTTTTGTAGATCAAGGATATAAAGGCCATTTTGCAACATGGCATTGACATATGAAATGCTTTGGCGACGAATATGAACATTGCCATTGTTAATAACAAAATAAAATCCATCCAAATCCAAACAAGAAACTGAAATAGTGTTTCTGCTCATAGCAGGCACATAATAACAATTTCTTAAATCTAAACAATGTCCGAAAGGTAAAGTGAGTTGATAGTCACCTTTCTCCATGGCAGTAACTCGTGCTCTATTTTTCACACGGAGGTCCACTTCATTCTTCCCAAGTAACCGCCTATTTCTTAGCCCCTGCACATTTGAACAAATGTGAGAGCCACAACCAGTATCCAATACCCAAGTGGTAGAAATAGAAAGGTTAATTTTAACAACAAAAATACCAGAACTAGATGCCTTGGCTCCATTCTTCTTTTGTTCTTCCTTGAAGAGAGCGTAATTCTTCCTCTAATGCCCTATCTTGTTGCAGTGGAAGCATGTGCTCTCGCTCTCCTTGAGCTTTTGTGCCTTGGGTTTGGGTTGGGCCTGAGGTGCACTCCCATTTAACTTAAGCCGAGCTAGGTCATACTTGGGTTTTGCCTTTCTCTTTCCCTTTCCCTTAGCAGGTCCCTTCTTAATGCTCCTTTGAACCATATCTTTTGAATTTTATCTTCAGCATTCTTAAGCATCCCATAAAGCTTGATGACTGTCTTGTTCCTGTCATGCATGTTATAATTCATAACAAATTGATCCTAATCATCAGTCAATGAACCCAAGATCAAGTCAGTGGCCAATTCCTTTAGGACTTGTACCTTAAGCTTCTCAAGAGTATCAAGATACCCTTTCAACTTGAGTACATGGTTACTAACATGAGTACCCGCAATCATCTTACAAGAAATTAAGGCCTTTGTTGTCACGAATATCTCGTGATGAGCTTGCTCTTGGAACATCTCCTTGAGGTGCACCATGACCACATAAGCCTCTTGGTCCATGAATTGGTTTTGCAAGTCAGGCACCATAGTGGTCAGCATCAAATAGGTCACATCATTAGAGTCACTCTTCTTGGTCTCAAACATTTCCTTTTGAACCGCAGAGGCCTTCCTAGCAGGTTCTTATAGCAAGGGTGCATCCAAAACATACGACTTCTTCTCTTACTTAAGAACAATTCTCAAGTTTCAAGACCAGTCTATGAAATTGGTGCCATTCAGTTTGTCCTTTTCTAGGACCAATCGCAATGAAAAGTTGTTGTATGAAGAAGCCATTTTCAATCTACAATAAAAACTTAGCAAGATTAAATGAGGTCTTATTTATAATCCCACAAACTGAATTAATATCCCTTTAAATAATTCGCGTTAGTTATTTGATGTGGGCAAAGATCCACTTTTCACAACAACTTATTAGTCAAGTTGAGTTTGTACACCTAACAAGTTAAGTTACTTAGGTAGGAAAACTCCAATCATGTCTCGACATGATTCTTGGATCAAATGGGCTAACATCTTAAGATGTTGTAGCACAAACCCATTTATTAGTTGCCTAGGTCCGAGCATCCCTTTCCATGTTAAGTCCAACCTACATTCACAACCCATGCCTCACAAAGATAATCGGTGCATCTAGGACTCCTAGTCTACGTGACCAATGATTGATGCCTTGACATGTTTTGAATTAAGAAGGCAACTTTGAGACTTACTATTTTAGGGATTCATTTTTTTATGGCTTACATGGCATATGCTTTGTCATCCATTCATAGCATGCATATATATATAATTGCATAAAGTAAAGCATGACAAACATGGGCCCAAAAACCTACAACTAAGATTCTATACTATTACATAAGAATCTTCAAGTTGGGCTTCTCTACTCCGGCGGGCTTCGTCTTGATTTACAAAGTCTTCAAATAAATTATATACTAAGAAATATATGAAACTTTTACAATAATACATAATGGCTCGTAAGCCATATTTAATTACAAAAATCTAGGGCCCATGAATGTACCATGCATATCCATTCATCACACAAAACAAGTAAATAAATATACATAACATTCATGGATAAAACAAAGTCATATTTTAATTAATTTAGCCAAGTCCATTAATTTAAATTATATACTTGAACTTTTAATATAAGACCCCATGATGGGGCTGGGCCAAAGCCCAATGGACAAAATCCTCTTATTGAATAAGTTCTCTTAAAAGCCCAAAACACAAACCAGTTAGATTTGTGCCATAAATCAACTCTAGTATAATTTCCAATTTTGCCATTTTTAATTTTATGTCATACAGCCCATAAAAATTAAAAATACATATAATATTTTATAAAATGAATTAAAAGATAAAATCATGAAGAACATATATCATACACGGCATTCATACTTAAACAAACAAACAATAATGAAACTAGTTGTTTAATGCTCATATAATGCCACAAAAATGCACAAACACTTAAAACGATTTTATGAGCCATTTAATAATTTAAATAAGGTCATAAACATTGAGTTAATGTTCTTTTCAGAACTTATCTAAATGTGTTTTTTCCATTTTAATCAAAACAAACAATGTTGATTAAATATGCAACAAACACAAACTAGTCATAGTTTTAAATGATTTTAAAATTAATCAATTAAATTGTCATGGACCAGAATTAAAACCAATTTTTAAATATGTCCATACCTATTATTAATCTTTAAAAATCACTTACAAACATGCCAAACATGTTTATACATTTAATTTTGAAAACTAGTTGTTAAATAAACACATATCATGCAAACTAGCACCTAGTTTCAAGATTAACATTTACCATCAGGTATTTATAATCAAATCCGACCATGAACAGCTCTAAGAACATCTTAAGATAGTATATTAACATATCATAATAATTATAATAAGGCCATATCATGTATTTTTTATCACTGTGAGTAACATGTATTTTTGCTTGTGTGTGAAGATGTTTAAGACCAGAAGAAGAGAGAGGGAGGAGGGTTTTTAGTTCTGCTAGATATTATTTCTTATTTCTATCCTAGGTGCTTCCCTAGAAGCTATTTATTTAATAAGGCCATATCATGTGATTTGGGAGGTTAAGTCAGGTCAGGTTCTGGTTTTTTGATGTGATTCTATAGTCTAGTACTGAAATTATCAAGTTAAGAAGCCAGTACCTCACTTTTAGATGCCCACTAGCTAAGATAAAGGTATATACTTTAATGTTCTGAAATATAAAATTCTCATCTAGTAGGAATTCCTTAATTTTCACAATATTTTTCTTATCATATAATCACAGGTATGTTGTTGTAGAAAATGAGCCATTCCTCACGAGTTACTCAGGTCAATTTCAATCTTATGTAGTCCCTGCCCTGCAAAATATAGAGCAGGCTTTGACTAACGCAAATCTGGCAATCAATTTCATTTTGGTTTAACAGCTCTTTGGATATATTTCTATGTTTTTAACATGTTTTTCTTCTTATCCAGATTGGTATTAGTTTTAGGAGCAGCTACTGCTGCTATTAGTATCATTAAGAAGCCTGAAATTGGTAGAAAGCTCATTCCATTAAGTCAATTCAACTAACTAAAAGTAAGTGAAACTATTTGGTGAGAGGTATGTATCTAGTGTTCATTTTCATTTAATTTAATTTCTCTTGATGTGTTCATTTTATATGGACAAAAGGTCAGTTAAGATGAATTACGCAAGGTGCAACATGGTTCTTTTGGAAGCTATTTTTACACATGGTTGATTCTTTTGGACTTATAGGTGAATCTATACAAGTTTGAACTTTATTAACTGTAACCATTTACCAAGTTACTTTATAGTTCCTTAAATTTTAATTTTATTTAATAAAGTCCTTTATGAACTTTTAATTTCTTCTTTTTTCCTACAAATCAACATTTATATTTCCATGACTAGCCTCTTATACTCTTTTGAACACCTATGATTTTTAGGATGTTACATTAACTAGGGATGTTTTAGGTATAAATAAACTTACATGCAATAGGAATATCACATCATATCCAGTCTATTTCATTAATGGATACAAATTGCATACAGAAAATTATGGGCATAGCATGGCAACAGCAAATATCAGGGTTTGTATACAAGGGGAACTGATGGATTATTTTGGCAAAATTATTGAGATACTTGAAATTGAATACCCTGCATTGCTGATGAAACATTGTGTACTTTTTATTTGTGTGAATGGCTTGATCCCACTCCTAATGGTGGAACAAAAGTACATAACCGATATAATCTCATTGAAATCAACAAATGGAGAAGATTTAAACCATTTGAACCGTTCGTGTTGGCAATGCAAGCGACGCAGGTGTATTATATCCCTTATCCTAGTTTAAGACGGGATAAGTCAGATTGGTTGGCAGTCTGCAAAGTAAAACCAAAAGGTATTTTTGAAGGACAATTAAAAGGAGAAAATAAGACAAATGAAAGTAAAGCATTTCAAAAAGAATAACCAGGTGCCTATGAAATAAATGCATGTTTTGAGAATGAACCTTTAAATGATCCAAATAATGAATTTGTGAAAATTTTATCTGGAGATGATGACGAATCCATAGATGGGCCTGAAGGGATATCATATGGCATATAAATGATGATCACGCAGTGGAAAAATTAAAAATTTGGATCATACATGCCATGCAATATACAACAAAGAATCGAAACAAACAATTTTAGGGTTTTTAAAAACTTACAAGTTTAGATACACTCAAAACTTGATTTCGAAGATGACCAGCAAATAAGATGGATTTATATGCGTTATATCTTGAACACCAATGCCAAAGGAGCTACCTTTATGCCACTCCTCTCTATGCTCACACACACACTAGCAGGGATGGCTTAAAACAATAGTGCTATCTCTAATCTTTTAGTATTTGGTAATGGGATTGGTTTGACACCTCAAGATCTGATCTTGTTCTTCTTTTAGGTTGCCATTGCTGCCCAAGAACAGAAGAGATAAAGAAAGAATTCTTTCTCTTGAGAGTGGCTGCACTAGAGAGAGAATTGTTGCCCTTAGGTCAAAAAGAATTAATCAATTTATATCATTAATTTAGGAAAGATAGGTAATGCCAAAATCCCTTAGAATTAGGAATATTTTTAGCCTCCATCACTTCCTAATTAAGAAATTTAAATTGATTCAAATTCTCTTATGTTTTAAATTCAAATTAATTTAAAATGATATAAGACATTTAATCAAGACAAACTTACTTCTTTAGGGTAAGTGGTTGTCAAATTCAACTAGGGTACCTAGCTTGAATTTTGGCCACATTAATTCCCTCTTAAGCATTTTATTTTGATTCAAATATAATTTAGGATTTAATACTCAATTAATTTAATTAATCCAAGATAATTAATTAATTAAAATTAAACCTTATGGGCCGAATTTCTCTCTCTCATGGACCAAGATCCATTTAGCAATTTTCATATCCATTACATACATTAATTTGACTTTAAATAAAAGCCCAAATTAATGCCCAATACACTATTTAAATATTTTAAGCCCAATGCTTTGTGTGCGATCCTATAGGTCCAATTAATATTGGCAATGAATTAATAAATTAATTCAAAGGGTATTTATATATATATTCTCTAGCAAGATATTATAGCATTCCAAATTAAATGAAAATGTAAATGATATTTAGTGACCTAATGCAATTTTGCATAGTCCCTTACCCATAAATATCAAAATTAATACAAAGCATAGAACTAGTCATCCTTATATATACTAATTCCTTTCTTGATATTCCAATGACACTGAACTCTCAGATAAATAATGATTACTCATTATTTCATCTCGGTATGGCCATACACTTCTCAGTTCACTAATTAAGTGGCTGATGATATTTTCTCTCTTATTGAGAGGGGTAATCCATTTACTTCTCTCATGCTCTCTAACATGAATTAGTGCATACCCAAGTATACCCATACTTGTCACCTTGTTATGAGTACGTTAGGTGTATGTCAAAGTACACAGTAATTCATGTAAGGACCCAATAATGACCCTAATCGAATTATTGTTAATTAATAAGGATTACCGTTAATTAAGGCAAAATTGGATTATTTTGCAATTGTTAAAGTTAAGTCCTAAAAGGGGTAATTTGGTAATTTCAACATGTAAGTATATGAGTTAAGTTAAATTAAATTGAAGGAAAGGATACAATTGAAGTGAATTAGAAAGTCTTGGGGTTAATTTGGAGGAAATTGGAATGATGGGGGTTTAATTGTATGTAAGGGTGTAGTGGTAATTTCCCTATGGAGATATTTACCCCACTAAATCCTTTACATTAACTTCTTGGAGAAGGGACTCTTGAGGGTTTTTGAGAAATGGGATCGGCATTTGGGATTGCTGGAGATATCTCTCTCTCTTCCTTAGTGGTTATCGGATGAAGAAAGGGATCTAGGGTTTTGGTTGTTCTATAAAGGTAATGTTTTCCCTCTCATAGATCTCTTCACTTCTTGATTTATTTTGATATTAGGGTTGTAGAGAGATGATAAGCTATTGCTTGTTGACTCTATGTATAAGGAAAACAAGAGCTAGATCAGTGGACCTTGAAGGAGGTGAAGCTCAAATATTAGGTACGGGAATTATGTTTACTTACCTATTCATATGATTGTTGAGAATCTTCACTTGCTTCCTATGTGGATTCTTTTATGAAGATATAGACTAAATCTTAGGGATTTAGATGAGTGGGAAACGTTTTAAGGTCTAATGAATACAGTTAAGAAAGGTGAGGGAAGAATCTTTAATTTAAGTAGTAGATCGACGTAACACAGGCTTTTAGCATTTTGGTGGCCGATGATTGATGCATGGCCATATGTGATTCTCCCTCTAGCAGTGCATGGCTACACATTTCTTCTTATCTTTGAGTGGCCACGTGATCCCACTATGTTTCCTCCCCACGGCCACGTATCTTTTGTTTTTCACCCACACACGGCCATGCATGGGAAGTTATTCACCCATACACTGCCACACATGGGAATTTCTTCACCCATGCACGGCCATGCATGGGAAGTTCCTCACCAATGCACGGCCACGCATGGGAAGGTGCTCACCCATGCACGACCACACATGAGATGCCTCTCGTCCATGCACGGCAGCGTACTTCCTCTCTTTTCATTGCTTGGCCACATGTGCCTTTTCTCTGTTCTTCTACACGACCGCTTGGCCATTTAACCCATGTAAATGCACGACCACCTGACCTTTATTTCCATGAATGCACGGTCATTTGTGCACTATTCTCATTAATTTTTCTTCTCCCCAAAATTATAGTTCATTCATAAATTGTGAACTAGTATTTTATAGTATGTGCATATGAAGATATTGATATGAATAGGGTGAAATGAGCTAGCAATAAGAAATGTTGATTATGGTTAAGTATACAAGTGGTGAGTACTATGTTAATTGATTAGTGAGGAATGATTATAGTTCTAAAAGTCTTTCCAATGCTAAGGTTTAAAATAAGATATAGTTAAGCAAGACTTGCTTTGCATGACTACGACAGTTAATATGCTAGTTGAATATTGATGGGCTAATAAATCATGAAGTCTCTTTTATTGATAAAGACTAGAAAGACCTAGTCTATAAAGACCTGGCTATCAAATGAAGTAACAATGAAAGATTTAGAGTAATAACATATTGAAATAAGGAAATGTGTTCACTTAAAGGCTGATATGAGGGATTTGACAAGGGCACTTTGTATATGAACTGTTGTAAGTAGAATGTGTTTTGGTGCATAATGCGCACAAAACTAAGTAGAGTAAGGAGCAACCTAGTAATCTTAAATTTGCATGCTAGTTGTCGTGTCCTATAAAGTTGGGATATGGTATGTACTCCACCATAGTAAATGATTTGGCCTAATATCACATGCTAATATTCCGTTGCTATGGCATGATATACTATGATATAGTCTGTGGCAATTAAAAGGTAGTGGTAAGGTTGCATGTTTAAGTTAAGAAGGGGTATCATGCAATGCACTTAATCATGAATGATAAGAGTTGGTTATACTATAAGTCATAATGGAAAATAATAATTAGCCTAAATGTAAGGGAAAACTACTTGCTTGCCTATTTATGTCCTATGACTTAAATAGGGAAACCCAGTCTGCAAGTAGTGTGCTACTCACAAGATGAAATACTTTTGCATGTTTTACCAGGGTATAATATGTTATACGATGTAAAAAGTATTAAGAAGCTATTGAAGCATGCATGATGGGGTTAAGGTAGATAACATGTTGCCCATGTTCTAATAGACTATAAAAGTGAACTAAAAGATGAAAGTTGTACAAGTGTCGATCTTAATTCAAAAGAGAACCTACTCGTATTCTTATATGGATTATAATTGCATGCGTATTGTTTAAAGTAATTATTCATTGATGGGAGTTATGATGCTATGAAAGCTACTCGTGGCAAATAACAACAAGGTACGCAATTAAGAATTATTTATGAGTTATGTAAGTTTATATGTATAATTGATTTGACCATGCTATGATGAGTAGTCTGTGTCATAAGATAAACAAATATGAGAACCCCAAATGTATGAATTCCTATGATTATATATATGGACATGCCTATAATCTTAGGAAGACTTTTAATTGCAAGAACTACACTTTTACAGTTATTTTATTGACTTCATGCATAATGCTAGGTATGACAAGATTAACCAATGAAAGTAATACTTTATTGAGTTTGCATTATCATGTAAATTACTATGATATGTATGAAGGATGTTTATGCGGCTATGTGATTACATGATCGGCAACCATGTATATAGGAGCCTATTGCTCAACATTGATATATGATAAGAATAATATGCACTCTTTTACGAAATGTGGCTTTAAGCCAAATGATGTACTAAGTAAAGAAGATTATGTTGAATCTGAATATGCTTAAGAATGGTAAAGCCTGCAGGTCTTAGTTCAGTTGTGGATTAGATAGGCATGCCTAGAGGGATACAATCGCAACTGCCATAGTTGACCCCGTTTGGGTCTTGTTCCTTAATGGAACCATCATTTGACCCCATTTGGGTCCATAGTTTGTTCCTTGCTGGAACCATTGTTTGACCTCGTTTAGGTCCATTATTTGATATCTTCTGATATCCATAGTTTGATACCTTCGGGTATCCATTGCTCCCATTATCTACCCTTGGAACTAGTACTTAGGCAGGCTATCAAAGATGATAAAATGTATATAACATAAAGGAAAATATGTAATGATTGCTCCATTTATATGATGTAAGCACGATGAATGGCCTATTATAGTGTTATATCCTAATTCTTGATGACTTTAAACTATTTCTATGAAATGAAATGCCATATTATGTGTTACATGATTGTGATATCTCATATTTATTATGAGGAAGGTTCTCTTGTGAGTGCCATTATGAGCTAGACTCACCAATGGGCTCCACGATGAATAGTTGGTCCATTTGAGCCACAAGCTTACAGTACGATATTAAAAGTTATACGAACCATAGTATACATAATGATCTTCATGTACATGGAAATTATAGTATATTGAATACGGTATGAGGACTTGGTCCATTAATCATGATATGTGGCACCTGTTCGTTGAAATGCATGCAACCCATTAGTATGTATATGAACATTTCACACGTATCTGCATATGTATAATTCGGATATAACCCAAATGAAAACCATGATATATTATGGTGTGGTATGATGTCTTAAATTGCAATGATAAGATAGTATTAAGGAATAAGTGTGTATGAACCTGAAATGAGAATTAAGTAAAGATATATGAAGAAATCATGTCTAACAATATCGCTATGTTTGTTACATAGCATAAGCACTTCGGTGTGCATGTTTTTAATATTGAATGCAGGAATTATGTAACGATATGATTAATGCATTACGTTAACATTTTGTACTATCAACAACCTGGATGCATGAATTATGGAGTAGTAAGGATTAGGAAGGGTATAAATCAAGCTAGTTTTATGAAAGAAGGGAAGTAAACTTATAATAGTAATTTGACAAATTTCGAGATAAGATAATTTATAGAATGCTCTAGACGTTGGTAAGCATGGTTTTATTATTAGGTTGAGGACTTCCCCAATATGTCCATTGTGATACAATCATTATAATAGACTCATATGTTATCCCATGTTATGGTGAAAGTTTACATGATGAGATGAATTGTGTAAAGAGGTTTTGCTTAGCACAGGTTTATTTATCCGTGTAGGTTTCAAGTTCAACTCTAGAGGATCAAGCTAGATGCAGTTGCTTTGAGGATTTCGAGATTCTTGAAGGCCATTTATGTTATAATTATTTAATTATAAGCTTGATTATTTTTATTGTGGCATGTAATTATGGCCTGTTCTAGTATTATTATTATTTTTACCTGACTTTACTAGGTTTATGATGATGATGATGATGATGAATGATGGTTATCCATGGTAAAGGAATTAGGGTCTTACAATTCATAAAGAGTTTCATAGAGATTTTAGGTCTAAGAACTTCGATGCAAAACTTGCACATGAGAAATACTTATGACTTGTACCGTAATGTTCTCATTAATGGATCGAATCCAGATACCATGTTCTAAACATGTATCTATGATCTCTGATTGACACTCTAGTCCTTATGATCTGTAAGATAGAACTCAACTTATTAGAGAGAGCATACTAGTTTTAGTTCATTTGTTATTCCCATAACTATGATTGATTAGGGATATTTAGAATGAAGTCTCTATTATTTCAAGGTCTTACAACCATGTGCCTCACACATGGTAACTTAAACTGAAACAACATTCTTGGATAGTTCTATCAATTGATATGCACAAGAATATAATAGATAAAAATTGCCTCATTTATTAACTTAAGTGTTTTATAACAATGTATTGGGGCTAGGGCTTACACTAATAGGGCCAAATTCTGAAGATGAGCTAGATTTTAATTTTGAATATTCTGAAACAGAGGATGATTTTGATGTGCAATTAAATGATGAAAACGATTAATTTGAGTATGTTTTATTTTATTATATCATAATCCAAATATGTTATTGTTGCATCAATGAATTATTATTATATATGATGTAATTATATTGTTCTATTACAAGAAGAATGATCTAGTTATTTGATTTTCAGGTACGAAACATGGCACCCAAAAGAAAGAACAATCTGTTGCCGCCCAAGCTCAGATTAACATCGGATAAAGATGATAGTGTACAAGTGTACCCATCTCAACCTATAGGGTCTATAGGTTTAGGTCTGTATTAAGATCCTCAATAGCCATATCAGGCATCACCTTCACCTACTACAAACCCCAATGGCTCTCCTAATCTACCAAGTGATTTAGCATCCAACAATCCAAATATATCAGCACACACTACTCCTACACCAGACTTTGGATCTATACCAACAAATGAACCGATGGTAGATGCTGAGAATGAAGAAGAAAGCTTCCAACCTGGTTCGAAGGGAGTTGATGGAAGAATTTACATTAAGATTATCAATGATATGTGAGTACTGATCTAATTTTGTATTAGAAGATAACATTAGTTTATATATGTTGCTATGGATATCTAATTTAAAATTGATCTAATTTTGTTAATATTAATAGGTTTATTCCATCAAGTATTTGCTCAAGAAAAATTAGATCCAAGTTCAAAGAGAGGATAAAAATTGAGGGTTATGTATGGAAGAATCTCCCTCTGTGGACAAGAGATTTTTACTATCAAGAGTTTGAGGTAAGAAAACAAATTGCATTGCATTATTTGTGATGAAATAGCTGATTTCATAGATTAATGGCATATCTATTCTATTTTACATTAATTACATTATGTTGTTTTTAAGAAAGAATTTTTTTGGGATTCAAAATTTAATGGTGTCATCTATCAAGTTTTGGAAAAGCGTTCTCGTTAACGATATAAAGAATTTGTTGCCAAATTACACAACTATGGTGAACGAACTTCTTTTATTTCTAAAGAAATATGGGCTTGTTGGTAGGAATAATAGGCATCACCTGAACCAATTACAATTTCAGAGAGAAATTCTTTAAACAGACGGGGATGTTCAAATGGAGAGAGTTTAGCGGTGCACATTGGAGGAACTTTGAGCCATTATGAGCATGTAGATAAACTAATAAGTATTTAAATTTTAGGAAATTTAGAATAATGTTTCAATGTATGAATTTAGAATAATGTTTGATACTGTTGGATAATGATGGTTTAATATACATAAATTTCTATGTCACAGGAGGTAATGATAATGTTTGATAATGATGGACAATGATAATGTTTGATAATGTTGGACAATGATAATGTTGGATAATGATAATGTTTGATAATGATAATGTTTGATAACTGTTGGATAATGATAATGTCTAATAATGATGCATTTTTTAGATAAATTTTTCATTTCACAAGAGGTAAATGTCATAAATTTAAAGGAAATTCTACTGAATTTTTTATAAACTTTAGTTTAATTGGTTATGCAGGAAAAGTCCTTGGGTAAGAGGCCAACATATCTTAAAGTTTTTATGTGCAACCATACAAAAAAGCATGATAGTCAGACATTTGTTAATGCCCATTCAAGACAACTTAATGTACGTTAAATTTATATTTGTATATTAATTATTTAAAGAAATATAGTTAATTCATTGTAACTATTATAATTATAGGAGCAATTACAAGAGACTCTCACTCAACAGCGACAAAACTCTGAAAATGTGGATGAGAGTTAGATATTTCTTGATATAGTTAGTGGTAAGAATAACCGAGGAAGGATTTTTGGCTTAGGATCTATTGTAAATACATCCCATTCGCATTCCTCTGCATCATCCACAACTGCTTGTAGTAGGCATTCGGAACCTTATGAGAGAGTCATTCAGCTTGAGAATACTGTCAGCATGTTGCTCGATATTGTAATCCAACTAATGAAAGAGATGAAAAACAAGGACAACAGCTCTTAATAGCCAGATTGTTCTTTTTCACCAACTACATAGTTTCTATTTGTAATATTTAGGTATTGGTACTAATTTTGAGTTGTGTTTCTATGGATTCTACTATATTATTTAGGTATCTATACTGAGTTTATGTTATGTTTCTATGGATTCTTATTTAGACTATGGATTATACTATGTTATAATCAAATTAATTTTATTATATTTTTTATGACTAATCAATTTAGATTGAAGTTAAAATCTTATTCAGATCCTCAAAATTATGATGATTTCAATGGCTAAATTTAGTAACGACAATTATCGATGGGAATTTATGTATCATTACAATTATCGATAGGAATTTATGTATCATTGCGAATTTTGACTTTTGGTTGCTAAAATTAGCAATGGAATTGCATTTTTCTTTGCTAAATTTAGCAACGGAATCATTTTTCGTTGCTAAAATTTACCAATTCACCGAAAATGAGTTGGTTGAATTTAGCAATAGAATATTATTTTCATTTCTAAATTTAGCAATGAAAATTAAAATCCGTTGCTAAAAATAGGAACCGCCAGATTAGCAACGAAAATTTTTGTTGCTATTTTTTAGTAGCAATGAAAAATACTAATTTTTCGTTGCTAAATTGTATTTTTCTTATAGCGTATAAAATATTCACAAAGTGCACACAAAGGGGAATGTGTGTGTGCAAACACATGTAAGGGGTTATATGTATCTAAATACTCATGTTAAAAAGAAAGTGTGTAGAAATGTAAGAAAATGCATTAAGAAATACAGGAGTGTATGCAAAAATGCATGAAATTACATATAAATGTTAGAATATACACATAAAATGTGAGAATGTATGCAAGAATGCATGTAGAAATGCAAAAAAAAAATATAAGAATATAAGAAGAAAATGTAGAAACACACAAATGTATGTCTAATGTGTGTTGGAGCCATTATTCGTTTTTCAGTTTGCTATTGGAGGCCCATTTTTAGGGTCTTAGATCGAAAGAGACTCTCTATTAATCATAATTGGCTATTTTGCAATAAAAAATGGATCAAGCCCGAATTATTGGTGGTAGTCAACCTATAAAGGCATCTACTAATGGGCCCAAAAAGGTAGGCATCATGGAGTCGCCACCCAACAGAATGTTGAAAAATGATTCTAGACCTTAGGGATGGCTAAAAGAAGTGAGGAAAAGCCATCCATAAAGCGAGGTACGACCAAAAGGATGGAGAAAAGATGTCTCGTCCCTCGAATGAGAGATGGCCATCTTTCAACCCTTCTTCCTATCCTTTACCTCTGGAATAGAATAGAATTTTGCAAAACAAAGGCAAAATGTAGAAAATTGCTCAAATAAATGCGTTAGTCCTAGATATGCAATAACTAAACATTAAATCATGCCAAAAAACACATTAAAAAACTAAAACATACATCGTTTCACATTAAAATTGTGGAATTACAATATATATATATACATAAAAAAAAGAAAATATTTATAATAACAATGGAGAAATCCTCATAATCCATCATACCTCTAACATATTACACAAACCAGAAATGAATTCTACTTTAAAGAACATGCATATTGCTCAGTTTTAACAATCAAAATGAATTAAATCAACACTTAACGATCATAAAAGCATGTGAATGAATTATAGAGAGATAAAATATAAATAAGCCTAGAATATTACCCTCAGTAGATATTCTAACTCTGTGATTTCTATAGTCTAGATCTCCATTCTAAATCATGCTTTTCTAATTCTCAAAGAATGTATGAAATTCATTATGTTTCTAAAAGATTGCTAGAATAATAACCTCTTAGAAAGAGAAAGAAATTAGTTTTCTTCCTTCTCTAATGGTTGCTCTCTAAGAATAATGATCTCCCCCTAAGAAAACCCTAGATTTTTGCTTTTATATCTCAAAAAGTGTTTTCATCCAAGTACAACTCAAAATTGCCAAATTAGGAGATAAAAGCACTAAAATCCAAACATTATCTCTTCAAGCAACTTCCCTCTTTTTGAAAATCCAAGAAAATGTGGGAAAATCTGGGTTTTGACCTATAGACGGGCATCTATTAGTGAGGGATAGTCGTCCCTCATCACTAGACCACACTTTCCATAAAATGCCTTTGATTTACATAGTTACGAAGGTGAAGACACATAGATAGTCGTGCCTCTGATGAAAGATGGTTGTCTGTCACCATTGTCAGTCCAAAAATAGGGTTTTTTGAGTATTTTGTTAAAACACTTGAGAAAATTTGAAAGCATTTAGAAAATTATGGAAATCTTTAAGATAAAATGACAAATCCACGATTGGAGCTTCGAGATCCAAACCTACTGTCAGTAATATATTGTTTCCTCATCATCGGGTAACCCCGATCTAGGCTGCCTCAGGTTACGATGTCTATAGATGCCCCTAATTTTGGGGAACCAATGCACTAGTGCCAAAGTAAGCCAAAATTCAAAGTGAAGGTAAAAAGACGGGTACCTAAGGCAGTGAATCTCTTGTTTGATTGTAATACGTACCTTTTGAGGCAATAAGTCTCTTGATCGGGTAGTTATTAACATTTTGCCAATGCATTAACCCTAAATTTGAATATTTAACATCAGTTTATCAATGTGTTAATTCTATGTTGATTGTCCGACTAGCGCTTAGGGCATGTAGAACTGGGATAGATTAATTAACTCTGATTAGTGCATGGGGCATGCAGAATCAAGTTATTTAATTATGTCTAATTAGCACCTGGGTCATGAAAAATCAGGATGGCTTAAGACTAACTCCATTGAAGACAACAAGTCTCTACTTGTCCAATTAGCACCTAGGGCATGCAAAATTGTGACAAGAACATAGGTCTTCCCTGATTAGCTCCTAGGGTATGCAAAATCAAGTTAACTTGGTTGCATTTGATTAGTGCCTAGGGCATGCAGAATCAAATTGCTGAAAACATGTTGTTACTACCACCAGTTTGTTGGCATGCAGAATCAAGATGATAAATCATACTTGAATGTTAGAATTGTCCTACAGCATTAAACGAGGTGATTAGAATAGCATTTAATGGGTGTTATTCATTAACTGACCTATTGGTTGCTCTTTTCTGAAAGATTTGATTGATCTATCTGAGGTAATGATCCATCAGGGATCTTTCTGTCCACTAGGAAAACACTTAAAATGTCTGAAGTTATCCTATACTTTTGAGAGGTACTACTAGGGTGCTGAAGCCCATCATGGCTATCCCTTGCTCAGTAATTCTTTGTTCTCAATATCACCCTCATGGCTTTTAGTGTGTCCAGATCAAAGTTTCTTTCACTCTAAAAGATGGTGATAATTGTTTTAGTTTTGTTGATGAAGAGAATATATGTCCCCTTAGTGGGTTTTTAGGTACCTGATATGAAAGACATTGAATGTTATTGGAATGCTTATTGTATTAATAGAATATATTAGAAATTTGGATAAAAATAACAAATTAACAAATATGCTAAAAAAATTTAAAAAATAAATTAATTAATACAATAAATTAATCAACAAAGAATTAACAAACTAATATAATAAAACTATTAAATAATAAATAAACTAATATAGTAAACTAATATAGTAAATAAATATGTATGAGTTAAAGTGGAAGAAAACGTGATGCAGACCAAAGAGATTTAAAGCAAATGAATTCAAATTGGAATTGAATTAAGGTGCAAAGTAGCGAGAAACAATAACTAAAAAGCACAAAAAAAAGGGTCGTGAGGCGCACAAGTGACGTGCAAAAAAAAAGAGGGCAGGGCCGAGTCACAGACAAATCAACCGACAAATTTACCATTCTTAAAATACAAAAATGTCCCTATCAATCTTCACCCTTTTATCTTTATATTCAAGGATTGTTTAGTAAACATATAATTAAAATTTCTAATAATTAATATTTGATCAAAATTTTAACAAAATAAAAATAAATTATTAAATTTTTCAAAATTATTTTAAATGAGATAATAAATTTTATATTATTATTTTACAAATCTTTATTTTTATTAATCTGCATAATGTAATTATAAAATAAATATAACAATTAATTTATTATTATTAAAAATGTAAATTTTCTAAATAAATAAGTTTATATTTTGGGATAATTGATAAAAAAATTATTAAAAATGTAAATTTTCTAAATAAATAAGTTCAAAAAACATATCAAGTATTCACATATTAAACTCACTTCAAATCACTCTCGATTCTGCTCTACTGAAAAATACATCACTGGCATAATAATCCATGTTTTAGATTAACAAAAATTATAGAAAACCAAAGCTTCTATAAAGTATAGGAATAGAAACGTCTTTACTTATACTCCAAATAAAAATAAAATTTACCCAAAAAGAATAAACAACCTCTTTTTTGCAACAAAAACTGAACTTACAGACCTTAAAAACTAATCTTCACCGTTCAAAATTAACAAAAAGGAGTTTTGGATGTAATCACCAAAAATTAGGCCAATCTAACGACAAATGATTTTCCGATCGCTTCGTATACAAAACTGGTCATTACGTAAAAAATTCAGAAAATAACCTCTTTTTTGCAACAAAAACCAAACTCACAGACCTTAAAAACTAATCTTCACCATTCAAAATTAACAACAAAGAGTTTCGAACGTACTCACCAAAAATTAGGCCGACCTAACGGCAAATGATTTTTCGATCGTCTTCATATACAAAATTGATCATTATGTAAAAAATCCAGAAACAGCCTCTTTTTGCAACAAAAACTGAAAATAGCAGATAATAAAAACTAATCTTCACCGTTCAAAATTAACAACAAAGCGTTTCAAATGTACTCACCAAAATCAGGCCAATCTAACAGCAAATGATTTTCCGATCATTTTCGTATACAAAATTGGTCATTATGTAAAAAATCCAGAAAATAGTCTTTTTTTTGCAACAAAAATTGAACTTACAGATCTTAAAAACTAATCTTTACCGTTCAAAATTAACAACAAGGAGTTTCGAACGTACTCACCAAAAATCAGGCCGATCTAACGACAAATATTTAACCGTTGAATCTTTACTTATACTATTTTGTATAAAAGCTGTTCAATTTGTATTTGAAGATCCAACTAAATCGTAAACATGCTTATTCAAATGGATTATATATTTGGATTTATCAAATAATATCTTAACTTATTTATTAATCTCCGGCCATGTTTAGAATTTCAAAGCCATTTCTCCATTTTCAAATCAGTAAGTTTTCTCAGTCTTCCATACCACTCAATTAGGTAACCGCAGTAGTGAAGTAAAATGGTAAGGATGAGTTTAGATGGAGCTTTGAATATTTAGAAAAATAATAGAAATAAAATTGAAAAGTGTGTGTGTGTGTGTGTGTGTGTGTGTGTGTATTAGAAAATTTATTCATTTAAAAAAATAATAGAAATTAAATTGAAGAAATTAAATTAGAAAATTTATTCATTTTGACTTGTATGAGTTTAAGTCTTGGATTGAACTCTATTGTCTTATTCAACTAAATAATAAATTAAGCTTAAAATCATATACGCATTAAATTGAAATGGTGGAGAGATGTGAGGGAAGAGAAAATGTTATTTTTATATGTAGGGTAAATTTTTGAAATTACTAAAATGCCCCTACCAAATTTCATCATTTTATCCTTGTATTCAAGGATAATTTTATAAATATATATTTTAATTTTTTTAATAATTTAAAATTTGCTCAAAATTTTAACAAAATAAAAATAAATTATAAATTTTTCATAATCATTTTAAATGAAATAATAAATTTTATATTATTATTATATAAATATTTATATTTATTATTTTTCATAATTTGACTATATAATACTTATAACAATTACTTTATTATTATTATTAAAATGTAAATTTTTTAAATAAATAATTTTATATTTGGGGATAATTGATAAAGAAATCAATAGAATTCCTAATAATTTAATATTTGATTTAAATTTTATAAAATAAAAATTAATTACAAATTTTTTATTATTATTTTGAAAGAAATAATAAATTTTATATTACTGTTTTATAAATATTTATTTTTTTAATCTTGAACACGCAAATATATAATAATCGTAACAATTAGTTTATTATTATTATTAAAAATATAAATTTTCTAAATAAATAACTTTAGATTTTGGTATAATTGATAAAAAATTATTATCAACTTATAAAATAATTTCTAATTTTCTGTTACAAAATAAAATATTCATTTCATATGGTCTATATTAAAATTACTTAAAACTATACATAAATCATGTGAGTGAAATTAAAAAAAAAAAATTATTTCTTAATTTATTTGCGATGGATTACGACTAAATACCGTCGTTGCTAATTGTATTACTGTAACAAATTACTATTAGCCACAGAACAATTTCCGTCGCTAAACCATCGCAAAAAAGGCGCTATATTTTTCCTCCAAAATGAGCAACTAAATGTCCGTCGCTACATTTTCTAGAACTAATTTCATGAATAAAAAATTATAAAATTTAGCGACGGAAATATTCATCGCAAAAGCCGTCGCAAAAATGGCACGTATTCTTCCCTCCAATAATTAGCGACTGTTTATTCATTCCGTCGCTAATTCATCGCAAAAAATAGAAAATATCCTCCCCACGATGGAATTATAAAACAGTCGCGAATCCGTTGCTAAATATGCGACGAAAATAGTGCCATTGCTAATTGGTAGTTTTTTGTAGTGGTAAATCTAATGTTTATTGATTCACTTTATGTCATGTGCTTACATAGCTTTCCATGCATTTTGCATTATGCCTATATTCCCATATGTTCATCTCTCACACATTTGCACCTATCATGCTCATTTTCATACTAACATGTATAATATCACTCAAACATGATGAAATTATGTCATAACCCTAGTACATCCCATTTGGTCACCATATGTACACAAGCATAAATCATGGTTTCTCACACATTATAATATCTTACATGCTTTTATGATCATTCCACACCTTTAAATAATGATACACATTCAATTATCCCTAATAACCATTTTATACATGAATGAACCTCATTATGTACAACTTATGTAATTCTCAATCATTCAGCATTATTACATGTGAATTCGTAACAAACATGGTGAATATCATTTAAACTTGATGAAAAATGCTATTTTCTATAGGTATACCATTTGGCCTTATGAAGAACTCATGCACACAATATGTTTCTTCATGCTTTCTCATGCCATATACATTCCCAAGGTCACATTATGTGTTCATATGTTAATATCCATCCATTTTGCATTAGTAACATTTTGTTACATACATGTACCTCATTATATTCACTTACATAATATCATGTCCATGTGTTGTTTTTAGTTCTAATCAATCATGTTGTGTGTACTCATCATTATATTATGCATTTCATGTATAGTATGCAAATAATCATCAAATTATTATGTGATACAAAATAGGTTACCATTCGATCACTATTGGAACATGTGTGTATAAATTTATTTAATTCATCTAACACATTCTCAACATATTTTTCATGCATATTAAGCATAAATCTAACCTTGATTTAATTTAATTCTTTATTAAACTTTAATCTCATTTACATACATAATGGGTTCCATAATTAACATACCCTTTCTAAACATATTCTCACACATTTTACATCATATATCTCATAATTTTTCCTTCAATTACATTAATATATCATTAATTAAAAATTAACTAACATTTACTTAATTTATTCAAGAGGAGCATAATAGGTTGCACAACTAACATGTGATACCTAATTATGTTTTCTTGTATTTGATATCAAATATCCCATTATCCAACATTTACTTTCATTAATTTACCATTTATTTGATTTAATACTCACATTATATAATTTTTCTTAAAGTCACATAATGCTTTCCTATGCCATTTTCTCACATTCACTCATAATTTCATGCAATTTTCCACACTAATCTCATTAATTCATATCTAATTTCATCTATGTATCATTAATTAAATTTTTATTCAACTCATTGCAAAAATTCCTAACTTACATAATCTTAAACACATGAAATAAACTAATTTGGGTATCCACATACCTCTTTTTCAAGCTCTCATCTATGATTTCTCTTCTTTTCCATCGTTTCCTTCCCATTTCTCCTTGTTTCCATTTATTTTCCTTTGAATTACCATATGAACCGAATTCTTCATGAATTATTCCTCAATTTTTCTTCTTCAATAAATCAAAATAAACTCAAAATATAAATCTCCACATCAAAATCTACCTAAAATTCTATTAAAAATATTAAATTATTACTAAATTAACTTGAATTTTTGCTTCAAACTTCTTTTCACAATTTTATCCACTTTGTTCACTCCAAATCTGATTTTTTTTCATAATTTTGGGGCTGCTAAGAGATGATAAGAGTGATTCCAATTGATAAAGCATGAAAAATTATGGTGGAAGAGCTTGAATCAAATGAAAATGGTGAAATTTCACTAAGTTTTGGATTACATTTTTAGAGGAGAAGCATAGCTGCTTTGTGAGGTCCTTACTTATACCCTATGAGATTTACTTTGTAATGTATGATGCATGTATTTAATTGATGGTATAATTTATATATGCTTACCTAGTTCATGTATTGTAAGTTTGGACCTAGAGGGACACTACAAGATATTATAATTTTTGCAATGTAAAAAATTGTCATAAAAAGTTTCATTTTCGTCACTAAAAAGATAAAGTGATGAATTTTCATCATCACATAGATCATCACGAAATCTGCGTAACAAAAAAATTTATGTGATGATTTATTTATTTGTCATTATAAGTATCATTTTTTATGACAAAATTGATCAGTCACATTAATTTCTTACTTTTCATAACAAAAATACTGTCATAAATAAAATTATATTTTGTCACATAATATTATTTATCGTCGCAAAAGATTGATATTTTTATGACATATTTAAAATTTATCACTAAAGAGTATTTTTAGTGACGAAATTCTCACTAAAAAAAGAAAATTAGCAACTACAAAAAAGAGTCAGTCACTAATAATGAAAATTCTGTCTCTAATTATTTTTAGTTATGAAACAACCAAAAGTTGCAATTCTAACAGTTGCAAGCAAATTTGTTGGCCGTAGATTTAAAAATTATTAGCAACAATGTCTGGCATTGCTAAATTACGTCACAATAAAATTTATTATACTTTATTATTATTATTATTATTATTATTATTATTATAGCACCACCTAGAATTTAATTAATAGAAATAAAAATTCTCCAAAACTATTAATTTAAAAAATATCATAGTACATTAAATTGTATAATATAAAATTTAAACTAAATATTGCTACTTAAAATCACCACTGACAAACTTTTATACAATATGCTATCCAAAAAAAAAAAACTTTACAGTCTTCATCATTCCTCACAGCAACCAACGCACATGCCTTCATGTTCTTATTATACCATTTGAAAGTCCACTGTTCCACTAAAAAGCAATGCAGTTCACTTCTCAAACCAGTGAAACAAGATTATCATGGCCAAAAATATAATTTTAGTTTACACAAGTAACACATAAATATGTATAAGACCAATGTATCCCAAATGCTAGGAGATCTTCTATACTCAAATGACCATTTGAAATTCCAAAAATAACATGAGTCAAAACACATTCATCTATTAATTAAACTGTAATTGAGAAATTCTAGAGAAGAAAAAAGCCTGATAAGCAGAGGTGCCTGACCGAAATACAAATCCTGGAGGAAAGTCTTCTCTACTATAATTATCACTGCAAATTACACTTGTTGATAAATTCAGCAAAGCAATAATCAAATTTGCCAACATTATCAATAATCAGTAAAGCAATATCAGAGGGAAACATATATATAGAAGGCTGAGCTTTTTACTGCATTGTACACAAAGAAGCCACATGGTGCCTCCGCCCTACAGAGCCTACACAAAGATGTCTCTTTCTTGTCGATTCTGATGAGTAGATATACAAAAATGATGAGTAGATATGCATTTCGCACCAAAACTATTTCAATATATAAATCTAATATCTCTTAGTAACATACCAACCAAGCAGGAACTTATTTTGAAAGTGTGACCAGCTTGATAATGCACTATAAGTGATAAGAACGGTTAAAAGAATGCACTATAAATGGTGAGAAATCTTATCCTTTTCTTCTTTGGGCATCCCTGCAAAACTACATAAAAATTTAAGAAAACTTAGTTGCACCTAACCATTAATGTTTATCAAATATATAGCCATCAAACAAGGACCCAAAATACAAATCTTTAACATATGTTTAATCATAATCATCAGGTTTAAAGACTGGATCCCATAAAAGATCCCTGGGTCCGCTTGGAGGAACTATCTCACCCTGAAAAATTAAAAAAGAAATAAAAAGGAAATCAAAAAAAATATCAATATGTATACTGCAACATATTTAAAGATTTCCTAATTTGTCAAGATGATTTTACATTCAATTTACTCAACTTAGGCATACGGGTTTCAAAACAAAACAAATTGACCTTATGAAATAGATACTTCAGCTTAAGAATTCTTCTTCTTTAGCTATGAAAGAAGTGTAATAAAAGTTATACCATGGTTTTCCCCTCAAATGTAATGGGTTCTAAATCTGGACCATAAGCAAACGAAAACACACATAGAGCATAACTAGATTTATCACCATATGCCTTCAACAAGTTGTAGCGACCTTAATTAAGACCATAAAGAATATGTTAACACATTAGAGAATTTCAAAAAATAACTTGAAGAATATAGAAAAAATAAAATTGTCAAAATACCATATTCAATTTGATAAGGAAAAACAAAAAACAGTCAGCTGGTAGTTGCTTTTGTAAAGAGAATCCATTTCAAAATAAATTCAGATTCCAAGCAAAATAATACTCAGAGAAAGGGATTCACCTACCTAGAAATTTAATATTAATGAAAAGGGGAATGATGGGATCACTATATTAATTATTTAAGATATACAATAGATAATATGCCAAATCAACTACAACATCAATTCATGGCAAAGCAAAGTCCGATTTTAGCCGCTCAATCATACCCCGTAATTAGTTTTTAACTGCTGCTTTTGTTTCAGTACAAATTGAAAAGTTGATATTCAATTTTTTTTTATTTTAATTAATTATATGTTATTAGTGATCAGTATTTAATCATAATAGTTTCATTTTTTTTGCATAAAGCTTTGGTAAAAGAACGCAGTAAGAACATTTAAAAAGTAAGAAGGAATTAACGGATTGCAAACAACTACAATGTTTAAAACAAAAGCATAAGCAGCCATGTTCAGTTGTTCATGGCCTCAATCATTATCATTCTCATCTTCAAAAGCAAGCATCCAACAGGATTACAAACAAATCATGCTCTATTCACTTTTCCATCCTATCTCCAGGCATCATCAATTAATTTCTGAAGTGAAGCTACCACAAAGAAGGATCCAGCCTAAACCAGAAAATGCATCTACATAGGTAAATATGATGGAGAAACAAGAGCGCATGATTATATAAGTAGAAATTGGCCATAAGTAAAATTTAGCCTGAAAGGCACGCACGTCTAGACTCAGAACATGAGTAGCTTTGCCCTAGCTTGGCAGTAAACTAATTTCTGAATCAAGTAAGGTGCAATCTAACTAATTTCTAAATTAAGGTGCAATCTCCATACTTGTTGACGACACCATAGAAAATGAAAACATCTAAAACAAACTAACATTTATAAAAGAAGCCTTACACATATAACATTTACTAATTAGACACTAGATTAATTAAAATTTAAACCATAACTTTGCAATCATCATTTTGACAAACGAAGCTTCTTCATTTGTAGTTGAAAGAAATTCACAAAGAAAAAAAAGTATTAATTCAACAATTTGAATAGGTTAAAAAAACACTAAAACAGCAGAGTTCACCTCATCAACAGAAGAAAGAGATTGCACGGCGCGTTGGTGTCGTTGACGGTGTTAAGAGAGGCATTTAAGGCGGTGGCGACAGCGTCCAAACCGAAAGCGGCGCGAGCAACATTTGTTAGAAAGGAAACCGCTGCTTGGCTGCCGCCTATGGCGTGAGATGACCAGTGAGAACAGAATGAAAGAATTTTTTTCCAGGGTTTTAGAGGGGCGATTGGGGATTTGGGTTTTAGGGGACTTAATAAATAAAAATATTTTAACTAGAAAATTATTTACTTGTGAGTAAACAAGCCCGCTAATATTTTTATTTTAACAAATAATTTAATTTATTTTAAATTATTATTAAATTATTAATTAATTAACTTTAGTTATTTTTGCCTAAAAGTAGATGGCAAACTATTTTTATCATTAAAAAATTTGTTAGGAATAAAATTATATTGTGTCCTATAAAGAATTTTTTTATAACATAATTTAGTTAGTATACATTTTTATTACAGTTTATGACAGAATATTATTTTCATCATAAACAGAATGTATTGATAATGAACTTATATTTTGTCACAATGCATTCATTTTTTTATGACATATTTATTTGTCATAAATAAAATTATATAACATAATTTATTTGTCATATATCAATAACTAATTATAACAGAATATTATTATTGTCACAAATTGATTATATTGACGACGAAATTACATTTCGTCACAATATATTAATTTTTTGTGACATATTTATTTGTCATAAATAAAATTATTGTGACGAAATAATGTTATTTTCACTAATTCATTAAATTATAACAAAATAATTCATGTCATAAAAAATAAATACATCATGATGAATTTATATGTTGCAAGTAGTTATTTTTTGTCATCAAATTTTTTCCTCTAAAAGAAAAAATTTGAAAATTTTTTCACCATGTCAAAGGTGACAGAATTGTATTTCGTCCCAATATATTCTTCTTTTATGATAAATTTATTTGTCATCAATAAAATTAATTTTGAAACTAAAACCTTTTGCAAAAAAATATATATATAATTTTTTTTATCTTGATAGCTTATTTGTGACGAAATGATTTTTTTGTCATAATTTATTTAATTATGACAATAATAATTCGTCACAAAAAATAAATATTTCATGATGAATTTATATGTTACAATAAGCTATTATTTTATCATTAAATTTTTTCCCTCCACAAAAAAAGTGGGAAATTTTCCCTCCGAAATAAATCATGACGAAATATATTTTTTGTCACAAAATTAATCTATTAGTGACAAAAGTTAAAACATAAACTGAATCAAGATAATTTTGTCATAGAAATAAATAGTATGGTGATGTTTTAAGAAATTTGTTGCTGTAAGTAATAATTAATGATAAAATTTTATGCGTCACTAAAAAAATTGCCAGAAAAGTAAAATTTCTTATTGTGGGATTTGTTTGCCAAAAGAAGGGCAAAATGGTCACCTTATATTAAGTTCTACATGGATATAATTGAGAGAGAGTAGGGTTTTGGATACTCAATTGAAATAAGAAAGTGTAAGTTTGTGGTGAGAACAAGGATTTAAGGGAAGTTAAGGGACTAAATACAAATTAATTGAGTCAACAAAGGGAACCAATGGGAGAGTGACATTAGCCACTCTAGATACTTCATGAGATTTGAAGAAAAAAGTAAGGGAATTCTTAAAGAAGTGGCCGAAAATTCAAGGGTAGAAACCCAGCCATTCCACTCCCTAAATAAACTCCAAAAGAGGAGTGGCTTGTTGCTTCAGAGAAGAGAGAGTTTAGGGTTAGAGTGTTAAGGTATAAGCTTTCTTTTCTCCTCTTCTACCTTGATTGCTATGTTGGGAAGGTATATATGATTATATATGTGTGATTTTCTATGTAGAAGTAGAATCAAGTAGGAGAAAAGGGAAAGAAGTGCAAAAGGAATAAAAAGGAGTGTTATTTTTGCTTAAAAAGTAAGGGAACTTTCCATAAGTTCGATTGAGTTTTTGACATGATAAATGAGTTATTAGGTGCTAAAAAAAGATTAAAGATGGAAATTAGGTCTATGAATGCTTGGGAACCGAATTAGGTAAGTTACTGTTGAAATCACAAAATCTGCCTTAGGACTCAACTAACCAACCTAGACTGTTTTGCTTATAACTTGAGCTACAGAATCTAAAATTGAGTAATTCTAGTTGGAATAGAAACTAGACTTAGTGAGCATTAATTCACATGAGAAGTTGAAAATTGAATCCCTTTGTAACTTGATGAAAATTGAGCTTGAACTTTGATTGTGTCTGATGCCTTATCAATAGGAGCAGTTTGTGTTATTTTGTGAATATAATTAAAAGTATAAATGGAGTTATTTTTAATTTTTTAGAAACTAGAGACATAGTGTAACAACTTTGTAGAAGGCCACTTTGGCTGAAAATGTCTTTTTCTTGGTTTAAAATAGTATACAAACTGAACCTGAGAATCTGCCTTCAGAATTTTTAGAGCAAAATGGACCTCACGGTCAACACCCAAATCACTGTTGAGCATGACCCTCAGTCCAGAATCGAATGTACATTTATCTCAAGGTTAGTACCAAATCAGTAATGACCATAACCCTCTCCTATTTTCTTCTAAACTTAATTTTTGGTCCCAAATTGTTCTTAAAGCTCACTTAAGCCTTCCTAAATGTTTTTAGAACCTTTTAAACATAAAATTAAAGAAAATTTGTGCCATCATCTATGTGATTAGCATGTTGAGATTATAAAAAGATAGTTATGCAATTGTGAATATGGTTAGTCATTGATGACGATACTACACTGTGATAATTACTCTAAGCATTTACATGCATAATTATGCAATTTGATGAATTTCATGACATGAAAGGAATGACGTGTAAAATGATAAATGCCTGCACATGGAACTTGGTGGTGGATAGATAGGTATGCCTATAGGATTATAGATACAGCTGCCACAGTCTTGACCCCGTTTGGGTCCATAGTAAGTCCCCGTTGGGACCACAATCATGACCTCATATGGGTTTATATGTTTAATGTCTATGGGTATTCAAAGTTATATATATTTGCTACCTCCGGGTATCCACAACACCCATTATCCACTCCTACAGAACTTAGGTAGGCATTCATAGGGCATGATAAATAGTAAATATTTGATATTAAGTAATTACATGCTGTATATATATACGTGTGTATGTGCAACTGTCTTTGTACTACAAGCCAAATATAAAGTGATATCCTATAATCGATTGTGACATATTGTTAAATGAGGTAAATAAATCTTATTATTATTATATGTTACGTGCGCATGGGGATGGCTGCTGTGAGTGGTTGTTCTCATATTCATTATTCCCCACTAAGCTCTACAGTTTAGCACGAGTGTTCATCTGTGTAGGTATCCAAGATAGGCCTTTCTAGTAGGGATAAAGCCAATAATAATAAAGCCAACCACAGCATACACAGCATAGAAAAAGCAAAGTATGAAGATGATATTATTTTTGGATTATGTTTTGTTATTATAAATTTTATATGTAAGTTTTGCTAAAAGAAATGTACTGTAAGGGCACAATATAAAAGAGAAAAATATTATTATAACCATGATGTGTATGGAAACTCACCCTATACATAGGTATAACCTATTCTCGTGCATGAAATTGATTATGAATTGTAGAGAATTGTATGATATGTTAACAAATGAAATACAATATGCATTATTATATGAAAGATGATACTCTAATTAACAGAAAACAGGAAAGGATTAGATTAGTCCTTACATCATTGGTATCAAAAGTATGGTTTAGGCGGTTCTGGATTATAGGAGTTTATTAATGTATACATGCATGTATGGAGTTTTGCCTATGTTGGCTTAATGTTAATGTCCCTGTGTTTTTTTAGATAGTAGATTATAGAGGAAAATTGAGAAGTAATAGAAGAGGCCGCGAAAAGTAACTTGCCTGCAAGGTCAAATCCCTCTAATCCTGAAGCTTTAGCATCTTTCCAGGGAGATATACCTGTTATGGTACCTAGGGAAGCATTGCTGAAGATTTCACATGATATGGCTCAGATTTTACAGAGAATGACAGCACCAAAAGCTCCTATTACAGAAGTTCGAAAGCATAGAGCAAAGGAATTTCTGGGTGCAACATGAGGGGAATTAGAAAAAGGCAGAGTTATGGTTGGAAAAGATAGAATGAGTCTTTATGGAGATCCAATGCCTAATCAACCAGAAAGTGACTGTGTTGTGTCCTTACTTCAAGGAACAGCTTATTATTGGTGGAAGTTAGTATTAAGATAGCCTCAGTTGCCTGACCCTCTTACTTGGGAGTTCTTCAAAGCCAAGTTCAAAAAGAGATATGTAACTGAAGAAAATAAAGAAGAACGACTGAGATAGTTTTTAAATTTAAAATAGAGGGGCAGGACAGCAGCAGAGTATGAGGCAAAGTTTAGTCGCCTGAGCAATCATGTACCTAAATCCATGTCAACAAGAACTTTTAAATGTCTACAATTCGAGGATGGCTTGAATGACCAGGTCAGAGAACACTTGATTGGACCCACTTTCTTATAACAGGTCGACTACCATCAACTAGTACAGGCAGCTATTCGGGTGGAAAATGAGGAATTAGCAAAAAGAGAAAGAGAACAAAGAAGAAAAAGCTTTGCTAGGGGTGGTGCATCAATAGGAAAGAGACTCAGAGGTGTACAAGGAGATCGATCAGTAAAATATGGTAACCATCTTGCCTTCAGGGGTAGACAACGGGGAGCATTTACTTTAGCTATATTAGGTAGGGAGGCTTCAGTAGAGAAGGATAGAGGAAAATTACTTGAATGCACGTACTGCTATAGGAGACACTAGGGCACTTACAGGATACTGACAGGTGCTTGTTTCAAATGCGAAAGTACCGATCATTTTATGGCCAACTGCCTAATGAAACAAGAGTAAGGGACCACACCACAAAGTAGTAGAGGAGCCTCTAATGCACCTCCCACCAGCAAAAGACATGAAAAAGGTAAAGGCAGATCCAGTCGGTCTAGAGGATAGTTTAGAAACATTTTTGAGACTGTGGATTGGCTTTTTTTTGCTACACCCCTACTAAAGCCTATGCCATGAAAGCTAGAGAAGATGTTGATGCTCCAAAAGTCATAGCCGATACCTTTTCTCTCTCTGATGCTGATGTATACGTGCTTATAGATTCAGGTTCTACTCACTCATATTTATGTAATAGGGATTTAGATAAAAGCATGTTCACCGTGAGTCAATTGAACTTTGATATATGTGTAACTAGCCCCTTAGGCCACAGTATGTGTGTAGATAGAATATGTAGAGATTGCCCTATTAGGATATAAGAGAAAGAATTTCTAGCTGACTTGATTGTATTACTCTTCCGTGAATTTGATGTAATATTGGGCATGGATTGGTTGACTAAACACAAAGCAATAGTGAATTGTAGAGCTAAGACTGTGGTATTAAAGGATGTCGAGGGTAAAGAAGTAGTGGTGTAGGGTTTTAGATCTAAACCCTTAGCAAATGTTATATCGACTATGAAAGCCAGGTGGTTTCTTAAAAAGGAATGTGAAGTGTTTTTAGCTTTGATACTTGATTCCAAGAGAGAGATTGTAAATCTTTAAGATATACCTGTAGTCAAAGAATTTCCATATGTGTTTCCAGAGGAATTACCTAATCTTCCACTTGAGAGAGAAGTAGAATTATCTATAGAAATTCTACCTGAAACAGCTTCCATTTCTAGGGCACCATACAAAATGGCACCTTCAGAGCTAAAGGAATTGAAAGCCTAATTGTAAGAGCTACTAGATAAAGGCTTTATTAGGCCTAGTGTGTCACCTTGGGACGCACTAGTGTTGTTTGTCAAAAAGAAAGATGGCATCTTGAGGATGTGTATAGATTATAGGTAGATTAATGAGGTAACAGTAAAGAACAAATATCCCTTACCCCAGATTGAAGACTTATTTGATCAATTAAAGGGTGCCGGTGTATTTTTCTAAGATTGATCTATGCTCGGGATACTACCAACTATGGGTAAAAGATGTAGATATTCCAAAGATTGCCTTTCGAACTTGATATGGCCATTATGAATTTTCGGTGATGCCTTTCGGGTTAATAAATGTACCAGCAGCTTTCATGGATCTAATGAATAGGGTTTTTAGGCCCTATTTAGATCGATTTTTGGTGGTGTTCATTGATGATATATTAGTTTACTCTCAAAGTGAAGCTGAACATTCAGAACATTTGAGAATTGTGCTGCAGACCTTGCGTGAGAAATGGTTGTATGCTAAGTTGAGTAAGTGTGATTTTTGGCCAAAGAAAGTCTCATACCTTAGGCATATAGTGTCATTATAAGGCATTAGGGTAGATCCTGAAAAGGTTGAGGCCATAGTTGATTGGAAACCACCTCGAAATGTGCCGTAAGTAAGGCATTTCTTAGGACTGGCAGGTTATTATCGTAGATTTGTAAAGGAATTTTCGGTTATTGCCTCTTCACTAACTAAATTGCTTCGAAAAGGTGTCAAATTCGAGTGGACAAATTGATGCCAAGCAAGTTTTGAGCAGTTAAAAAAGATGTTAACAGAAGCTCTAGTCTTTACGTAGCCAGTATTAGGTAAAAAGTATTCTATGTATAGTGACACTTCTAAAAATGGATTGGGTTGTGCATTGATGCAAGATGTGTAATGCCCCAAAAACTTTTATTAATTAAATTTGGTAAATAGTACCTTTTGGTACCAGTTTGCAAGGGTTAATTATTAAGAATTCGATATAAGTTAGTATTGCTTCGGGTTTTAATTTAATAATTGTTAATTAAAATATATTACAAAAATTAATATAAATAATAATAATAATAATAATAATAATAAGTAGTGAGTTTTTAGAAGAACTTTTTAGACCACAAAAAAATAAATAAAATAAAATAATAAATAAAAAGAAAAGAAGAGAAGTAGGTAGGATTTAAAAAGGTTAGGTGTGGTTAAAGTTAAAAAAGAAAGAAAGAAATTAAAAAAAAATGAATGAGATAAAATCGTGGAGCAGACCACGAAAATGGAAGGGAAAAAGGGAAGAGGAAAAACGGCCATGCCATCGTCGTTCACAATGCCGGCAAGGAGGTCGGGATCAGACCACCACTGCCACCGCCCTGTCCTCCGATCTCCTTAGCACTGTTGTCCCTGTTGAGGTGCCGTTCCTTTCGACTTCTTCCCCACCACCGTGGCTCTCCTTCTTCTCTCTCTCCCTTATTTTTTGATGATCTTGACGGCGATTGAGGAGGTTGATGGTACCGACGAGTCATCAGAGCAAAGGTGATTGTTTCGGCACCTTCCTTCGCCCTCCACTCACTGGCAACCAGTAGATTGGGGCAAGGAGGTGGTCAACATTTCGGGCAAGATTTCGGCCAACTCCGATGGTCGTTGGGCACATGACCACCTACTGTGTGACCCTTGGGCCTGGATCTTCAAGTGGACAGCTTCGGTGCATTTTTCGTTGAGTCTCTGATAAAACTCCGAAGATCGGTCTGGCGACCCCAAGGATGATAAGATGTAGAAAAATGTGGAGATCAAAGCTAACAGGCATGTGGATACAAACTACCCTTAATTTCATTTAATTTTGAATATTATGGTGAATTATTATATTTGGTAACTATGTAAATTTAAGAGATAATGAGAAATAATTTGAGATAGTAATAGAAAATAATGATATAACATGAAATAGATGAGAATAAAAGAAGAAATCAAGTAATTAGTTGAAAAGCTAATTGATGCCTAATGATGCCTATGAAAATCTTAAATGAAATATGGTGATTTATTAGGAATTAAGTGCAAATATAACATCCTAATGATAAATATATGTGTTATGATGGAATTGAGTTAAAGATAATATATGGGTATGAAATTATATATAAAACATAATTAAATTCATGAGGGTAACAAAAAGATATTTAAATAAATTAAGTGTTAATTATATATAGACTAACATACGTGGTGTAGAAATATAAATAGCTTAAAACAAAGCATGAAAAGATTGGTGAGAGTGAAAAATTATATGTTGACCGAATTGTATATAATGGTAAATGAATTGAAGAACTGATATTAAATAGTACTTTACGTATAAAATATGTTATATTAATTTAGAGGAGTATAATTAGAATAATTTGAGTTAAATAAATTTATTAACATAATGTGCACTATAGGTATATATATATAGTAATGTAACATTGTGTAACTATATATAAGTGAACAAAAAGGGTAAAATAAATTGATATAAATTAATAAGTTGGTGAATTAATATAAGATGAACATAAGTAATGTGAGAAAATAAATTAAAAGTACTAGACTACATAATGATTGAATTAAACTTCTATAATTAATATAACAGAATAGGTCAACTTATTGGAAGTATTTAATAATAATTGAGTAATATAGGATACAAGGAAATAATGGCCAAAATATATATCTATAAGGGGATGTAAAATGTATAAATGATGTTTAGTTGAACAATTAATAATAATTAGGTAAAATAAAGCATAAGAAATATAATATTGTTAACTGAGTGAAAACATAATGAGGAAGGACCTTAATTACATTATAATTACATAATGTAAAAAGGTAATGACATTTGGAATTTATTGTGTAGTTAATTCACCATGAAATGACTATAAACAGCGGATAGAAAATTATGTATGATATGAAATTGGAAAGAGAAACAAATCATAAATGGAAAGAAAAATCTATTGATGCTGAATGATGAATATGAGTAAATTTTATAGTTTATTTACAGTTATCTGATAATGAGCATTTATGTGATGAATGTATGATTGATGTGCTTAATTGAATATGTTGAGAGCCTGATGTAATTAAAATAGAATAATAAGGAAAAAAAATAATAATGCATAAGTGTGATAAGAAATGAAAATTTAATAATGCCCTTAATTTAGAAATGAGAGAATTTGAATGAATTTTTATAAATAATGAATGAAATCATAATATGGTCAAAGGAAGAACAAAAATAAATAAATAAATTATGAAATTGTGAAATGGACCAAAGAATGAAATTAAGGAACAAATTAAAAGAAAATAATAAATTCATGGCGAGAAATATTCAAAGAGAAACGAAAGATAAATTAGTAGTTTTGAGAAAATAATTAACGAAATATTGATTTAGCTAGACAGGAAAATTTAAATTATAAGTTGAACAAAAATAAGTACCTAATTGAAAGTATAAAAGGAAAAGAGAAACTAATAGGAGAATGAGGTATGACAAAGTATGAATTAGCGAATGAGAAAAGAAGATTAGAAAGAGAATAGTAATGGAATGTTACAAGTAATGAACTCTGACTAGTCAAAATTTAGTGTATAAATTATAGTGAACCAATATAGAATTCCAAATAAAGTAACATAAGAAGGAAAATTTAAATAAAGAGACAGATAAGGACCAATAAATAATAATGGAATTGCAGGGATAAAGTTAGTCAAATGAATAGACTTGCTTAATATAATAAAGATAATAAAAATTGAAAAAAAAATTTATTCGAATGAAATTTTGAGTAGTTGTATCCACCACTAAGCACATAGTTGCTTAGCGTGTGGTTGTTGACTGCACGCAGGAATAGAAGATTCGAGATATGAAGGAGAAATTTCGAATGGCATATGCATAAAGATATTGGGATCACATAAACTGAGGTAGAACGATTTTATATTTAGTGCCTGATATTTTATGATTACAGCTATTATTATATTAGTAAATGATTTTGGATTAATAGATATGTGTATATCTGATTAGTATCTCTATATAATGTACGGATATATGGATGAGAGTAGGGTGTTACAAAATGGTAAAGTAGTGGTATATGCATCGAGGCAGTTAAAACTCCATGAACAGAATTATCTTGCTCATGACATGGAGTTAGCAGCAGTGGTTTTTGCTTTAAAAATTTGGTGCCATTATTTATATGGAGAAAGATGTAAGATTTACACAGATCACAAAAGTCTCAAATACTTGTTAACATAGAGAAACCTCAATTTGAGAGAACGTGGATGGTTGGAATTGTTCAAGGACTATGATTGTATGGTCGATTACCATCCAGGCAAAACAAATGTGGTAGCTGATATATTAAGTCAAAAAATGGCGGCGACCTTAATATTACAGCAATGCAAGTGGAGATTCACATCTGATAGAGCCTTGATCGCTCAAGTAAGAGCCCAATCTAATATAAGGCAAGCAATACTTGATGCTCAGAGGGGTGATGAAAAGCTATAGCAAATAGTTCAATCAATGCAAGAAGAAGGTCCATCAGAATACTCACTAGGAGATGATGGTGGTGTGTGTTACTTGAATAGATTGTGTGTGCTAGATGATAGAGAACTGAAGAAAACTTTGTTATGAGAAGTGCATAACACAGTTTTCACTATGCATCCTGATGGCAACAAGATGTACCAAGACTTAAAGCAGTTTTATTTGTGGTCAGGATAAAGAAAGATATATCTGTGTATGTTTTTAAGTGTCTAATTTGTCAGCAAGTAAAGGCAAACACCAATTTCCTTCGGGGTTGTTGAATCCTATTTCGATCCCACAATGGAAATGGGACAACATCACCATGGATTTTGTTACTGGGTTACCCTTCACTCGTGGAAATATGATGCAATGTGGGTGATTTATGGATAAACTGACCAAGACAACTCACTTCATACCGGTTCGGTCTAATTACTTAATAGATAAATTAGCAAAATTGTATGTGGATGAAATTGTCCAAAATTGTATGTGGATGAAATTGTCCAACTACATGGAATTTTGATGTCAGTAATTTTCAATTGGGATCGAAGGTTCATTTCTAGGTTTTGGAAGAGTTTATAGCAAACTTTGGGTATGAAGCTCCACTATAGTATTGCATTTCACCCACAGACAGATAGGCAGTTCGAGAGAATTATACAAGTGTTAAAAGACATGTTAAGAGGTTGTGTCCTAGATTTCTCGGGGAGTTGGGATAAATATTTGACTTTAATGGAGTTTGCCTACAACAATGGTTACCAGACTAGTATAGGCATGCCAACTTACCAGGCATTTTATTGTCACCAGTGCAGAACCCTAGTCTGTTAGACAGAATTAGCCGAGAATAAGATGATGGGCCCTGATATTATCAAAGATACCAAGGAAAAGATTCAAATTGTTAAACAAATGTTAAAGGAAGCAAGCGACGGCCAGAGATCATATGTGGATTTAAAACGAAAGGATATTGAATAACAAGTTGGAGATAAAGTGTTTCTAAAGGTATTACCATGGAGAAAAGTATTACGATTTGGAAAGAAAGGAAACTTGATCCAAGGTTTATATGTCCTTATGATGTTGATCAATAGGTTAGACCTGTAGCCTATAAATTGGATCTCCCCTCAGAACTATCAAATTTGTATGATGTTTTTTGTGTTTCTATGCTCCGATAGTATCGATCCAATGAATCTCACATAATACCAGTATAGGATATAAAAGTCTAATCTGATTACAGTACTTATAATGAAGAACCAAAGGAAATCTTGGCCAGGGAAATTAAACAGTTATAGAACAAAGAAATACCTTTGGTTAAAGTATTATGACAGCATAATGGTATGCAGGAAGCTACCTAGGAGCCTGAGTCAGTAATGCAAGCACAATATCCATATTTATTCAAAACAGGTACGAATTTCGAGGATAAAATTCTTTAAGTGGGAGAGAGTTGTGAGGCCCCTACTTATACCCTAGGAGATTTACTTTGTAATGTATGATGCATGTGTTTAATTGATGGTATAATTTATATATGTTTGCCCAGTTCATGTATTGTAAGTTTGGACCTAGAGGGAATTGTTTGCTAAGAGAAGGGCAAAATGGTCACCTTATATTAAGTTCTACATTGGTATAATTGAGAGAGAGTACGATTTTAGGGACTCAATTGAAATAAGAAAGTGTAATTTTGCAGTCAGAACAAGGATTTAAGGGACTAAATACAAATTAATTGAGTCAACAAAGGGAACCAATGGGAGAGTGACATTAGCCACTCTAGATACTTCATGAGATTTAAAGAAAAAAATAAGGAAATTATTAAGGGAGTGGTCGGCCATTCAAGGGCAGAAACCCAGCCATTCCACTCCCTAAATATCCCCTAAATACTCCCTAAATAAACCCCAAAAGAAGAGTGGATTGTTGTTTGAGAGGAGAGAGAGTTTAGGGTTAGAAAGCAAACATATAAGCTTTCTTTTCTCTACTTCTACCTTGATTGCTACGTTGGGAAGCTATATATGATTATATATGTGTGATTTTCTGTGTAGAAGGAGAATCAAGTAGGAGAAAAGGGAAAGAAGTGCAAAAGGAGTAAAAAGGAGTGTTATTTTGGCTTAACAAGGTATAAGAACTTTCCATAAGTTTGATTGAGTTTTTGACATGATAAATGAGTTATTAGGTGCTAAAACAAAGATTTAACATGGAAATTAGGTCCATGAATGCTTGGAAACCGAATTAGGTAAGTTACTATTGAAATCACAAAATCTACCTTGGGACTCAACTGACCAACCCGGACTATTTTGGTTATAACTTGAGCTACAGAAACTAAAATTGAGTAATTCTAGTTGGAATAGAAACTAGACTTAGATACCTTGAATTTACATTAAGAATTAAAAAATTAATCCTTTTGTAACTTCATGAAAATTGAGCTTGAACTTTGACTGTGTCTACTACCCTGGCAATGGGAGCAGTTTGTGTTGTTTTGTAAATATCTGAAGATTTATAGGTCTAAATGGAGTTATTTTTAATATTTTATAAACTATAGACATAGGGTAACAACTTTGTAGGAGGCCACTTTGGCTGGAAATGTCTTTTTCTTGGTTTAAAAAAGCATACAAATTAAACCTGAGAATCTGCCTTTAGAATTTTTAGGGCAAAATAGACCTTACGGTCAACACCCAAATCACTGTTGACCATGACCCCTAGTCTAGAATTAAATGTGCATTTATCTCATGATTAGTACCAAATCAGTAATGACTGTGAACCTCCCCTGTTTTCTCTTAAACTTAATTTTTGATCCCAAATTATCCTTAAAGCTCACCTAAGCCTTCCTAAATGTTTTTAGAACCTTTTAAACATAAAATTAAAGATAATTTATGGCATTATCTATGTGATTAGCATGTTGAGATTATGAAAAGATAGTTATACAATTGTGAATGTTGTTATTCAATGATGACGATACTACACTGTGATAATTACTCTGAGCATTTACATGTCTAATTATGCAATTTGATGAATTTCATGACATGAAAGGAATGACATGTAAAATGATCAATGGCTGCACATAGAACTTGATGGTGGATAGATAGGCATGCCTATAGGGTTATAGATGCAGCTATCATAGTCTTGATCCCATTTGGGTCCACAGTAAGTCCCCGTTGGGAACACAGTCATGACCCGTATAGGTCTTTATGCTTAATACTTACGGGTATTCATAGTTATATATATTTGACACCTCCGAGTATCCACAACACTCATTATCCACTCCTATAGAACTTAGGCAGGAATTCACAAGGCATGATAAATAGTAAATATTTGATATTGAATAATTACATGCTATATATATGTATGTGCAACTGTCTTTATACTACAAGCCAAATATACAGTGATATCCTATAATTGATTGTGACATATTGTTAAATGATGTAAATGAATCTTATTATTATTATATGTTACGTGTGTATGGGGATGGCCGCTGTGAGTGGTTGTTCTCATATTCATTGTTCCCCACTAAGCTGTATAGCTTAGAACGGGTGTTCATCCGTGTAAGTACCCAAGATAGGCCTTTCCAGCAGGGAAAAAGCCAACAATAATAAAGCCAACCACAGCATAGGAAAAGCAAAGTATGAAGATGATAATGTTTTTGAACTATGTTTTTTTATTGTAAATATTATTTGTAAGTTTTTCTAAAAGAAATGTAATAGAAGGGCACAATTTAAAAGAGAAAAATATTGTTATAACCATGATATGTATGGAAACTCACCCTATACATAGGTATAACCTATTCTCATGCATGAAATTGATTATGAATTACAGAGAATTGTATGATATGTTAACAAATGAAATACAATATGCATTGTTATATGGAAGATGATACTCTAATTAACAGGAACCAGGAATTGATTAGAATAGTCCTTACATGCTTTCTAGCCCAATTTTTGTCTAGAATTCTCTGGGTATTGGGTAAATATTCATCCCAAAAATCAGTGCCAAAATTAATGGTTTAAAGGGTAGACAAATCAAACCACTTTATGTGGACATAATTGTGAGATATCTACAAAATTTTATCCTTTTGAGTGACTTTGATTCAACTATTACTTATAGGTGAAATTTTTGTGAAGTGTAGGAATTTGGCATGGGTCACAGTGGGTAAGAAGTGGTAACCATCACGAGCCCTAAAATTTTACCAAAACGTAGTGTTTCATCATAGGTCACGGTGGGCAAACAAGTGTGACCACCATGTCATAATAGATTACTGCACAGTAGCATCCAAATTCAACACTCACTATAGGCAGAGATTGGTGACCGTCATGATTCCTTCTGAATTCAACCTGTAATAGCAATTTCACAATGGTTAGGATCTAGTGACCATCGTGTCTCTTTCACTATTTATGGCAAAAAACTTCTATTTGGTAAGGGGTTTTAGGTTATTTTCCTTTATTTTCTCTGAATACTTTTAGGGTTTTAAACTTCTTTTGTTTTCGATTCATTATGGATATTAACTTCATTACAAAAATAATATATTAGACTTTCACTTCCATTGATTTAGTTAAGTTATTCATCATTTTATGGAGGTTTGGAAAAGAGAAGCTTGGATTTAGATTGGATCTTCATCTGCGCAATGGGTTTTAGGGGTTTATCTTTCCTCTTTTCTTTTTTTATTGTAATGGATAGTGAGTAGTACTTTAGTTGCTAAGGGATTTATAAATTCCCATACCCATGTAATGACTTAAGCTTATTTACAATTATATATGTGATTTGATGTTTTTTTCTTCATTGTAATTTTATATATCTCAATGTTTTTTGGTGTTTTTTCAATTGATTTCAATGGATGATTGATGATGGAATATGACATTATATGTTCATGGTAATCGTGCAGCGAAAAATGATAAAAATGATCATACATGCCAAATAATTCCATGACAAGAATCGAAACATGCAATTTTAGGGTTTTCTAAAACTTACAACTTTTGATGCCTTTTAAATCTTGAATTTAGTGATGACCAGCAACTAAGATGACTTTATCCGCCTTAGACATTGATCACCAATGCCAAGGAACAGCCTTTATGCCACTCCCTCTATTCTCACACACACAATTGCACCGACAGCTTAAAATCAAGATTGCTAGCTCTCTTTTAAGGTATTGTGTAATGGTAATGGTTTTAAGCTACAAGATCTAATCTTGTACTTCCTTTAGATGCTATTGACATCCAAGAATACAAGAGAATGAAGAAGTATATTTCTCCTTGAGAAATTCGGCCAAAAGAAATTTTGTGAGTGAGAGAAGAAATTCACGCCAAAAACAAAAAGAAAAACTAGTGTTTTTTTCTTTTCTCTCTCATTCAATATATATCATTTTATTTTTAAGTGATAAATCTAAAATCCACTACTTAAAGATAATTAATTTTAGTCTTTATCCCTTCTTTAAAATAAGAGATATATATTGATTCAAATTCTTTTTGATTTAATCCAAGATAAAAACATAAGCCATATTAATCAAATAAATCACTTAATTAAATAAGCATCTGCCGAAATTCCTTGGTATTTATCTAGGAATTTCGGCCAAGTCTATTTCCATTTAAGTGTTTTAATTTGATTATAATTCTTTTAGGTATTAATACTCAATTAATTAAATTAATACAAGACATTTAATTAATTGAAATTAAATCTTGTGGGCTGAATTTCTCTCTCTCATGGACCAAGGTCCAATAACAATTTTAAAACCCATTACACACATTAATTTGACTTTAATTAAAAGCCCAAATTAATGCCCAATAGTTTATTTAAATATTTTAAGCCCAATATTTTGTGTGCGATCCTATAGGTCCATTTAATGTTGGCAATAAATTAATGAATTAATTCAAAGGCTATATATATTCTCTAGCAAGATATTATAGCATTCCAAATTAAATGAAAATGCATATGGCATTTAGTGACCTAATGTAATTTTGCATAGTCCCTTACCCATAAATATCAGAATTAATATAAGGCATGAAACTAGTCATCCTTATATATATTAATTCCTTTCTTGATATTCCAGTGACACTGAACTCTCAGATAAATAATGATTACTCATTATTTCATCTCGGTATGGCCATACACTTTTCAGTTCACTGATCAAGTGGCCGATGATATTTTCTCTCTTATAGAGAGGGGTAATCCCTTCACTTCTCTCATGCTCTCTAACATGAATCAATGCATACCCAATCATACCCGTACTTGTCACTCTATTACGAGCACGTTAGGTGTATGTCAAAGTACATAGTAATTCATAAAGAGTTTCATAGAGATTTTAGGTTTAAGAACTCCGATACAAAACTTGCATATGAGAAACACTTATGACTTGTACCATATAGTGTTCTCATGAACGGATCGAATCCAGATACCATATTCTTTAACATATATCTATGATCTCTGATTGACACTTTTGTCCTAAATATTCGTAAGACAGAACTCATAATATCAGAGAGAGCATACTAGTCGTAATTCATTTGTTATTCCCATAACAATGACTGACTAGGGATATTTAAAATGAAGTCTCATTTGTTTCAAGGTCTTACAACCATATACCTCACACATGATAACTTAAACTGAAACAACATTCTTGGATAGTTCTATCAATTGATATGCACAGGAATACAAAAGATAAAACAAATGCCTCACTTTATTAATTCAAAGTGTTTTATTACAATACATTGGGTCTAGGGCTTACACTAACAATCTCCCATTAGAACTAGTCCCAATTGGGCATAGCCTTAAGATTTAACGCTCTCAAATGAGCTTCATGCAGATTTGGGCACAACTGTTTCATCAAAGGATCTGCTACATTGACTTCACTTGCTATCTTGCTAACCTTGACGTCCCCACGATCAATGATTTCTTTAATCAGGTGGTACCTCTTGAGTATGTGTTTGGATTTCTGGTGTGACTGGGGCTCCTTGGCCTGTGTTATGGCCCCGTAGTTGTCACAAAAAATTTCTAATGGATCTAGAATGCTTGGGACGACTCCTAATCTAGAAATAAAAATTTTAATCAAAACAGCCTCTTTTGCAGCCTCACCCGCTGTAATATACTCAAATTCTGTAGTTGAGTCGACAACGGTCTCTTGCTTCGAGCATCTCCAACTGACAGCACCACCGTTCAAAACAAAAACAAACCCAAATTGCGATCTAGAATCCTGAGTGTTGGTCTAAAAAGCAGCATTGGCATAACCTTGTATGACGAGCTCTTCTTGACCACCATACACCAAGAAGTGATTCTTAGTCCTTCGCAGGTACTTTAGAATCCCTTTTACAGCAGACCAGTGCTTCTCACCAGGGTCTTGCTGAAACCTACTGGTTATACTCAGTGCATGAGCAACATTCAACCTAGTACATAACATAGCATACATGATATATCCAATAGCAGATGCATATGGGATTCTACTCATGTTGTCCCTTTCCTCTTTGGTTTTAGGGCACTGTTCTTTAGTCAAAGGAACTCCCAAAGCCAAAGGTATGTACCCTTTCTTTGAGTCTCCCATACTAAAATGCTTTAGTACTTTGTCTATGTACTTTTCTTGACTTGGTCCTAAGAGCCGATTCGATCTATCTCTATAGATTCGAATACCAAGTATTGTCTCGGCTTCACCTAAGTCTTTCATTGAGAAACATTTTCCTAACCATTGCTTAACCTTTTGCAATGTTGGAATGTCATTCCCAATGAGAAGGATGTCATCCACATATAGGACCAGAAATACTACTATGCTCCCACTAACCTTCTTGTACACACAAGGCTCATCTTCGTTCTTGATGAAGTCAAATTCTTTGACTGCCTCATCAAAACGAAGATTCCAACTTCGGGATGCTTGCTTTAATCCATAAATAGATTTTTGAAGCTTGCAAACCTTCTTAGGAAGCTTGGGATTGACAAAACCCTCAGGCTGTGTCATATACACATCCTCAAGTAAATTTTCATTGAGGAAAGCAGTTTTGACATCGATTTGCCATATCTCATAATCATGATATGCAGCTATGGCAAGCAAGATCCTAATGGACTTGAGCATGACTACAGCCGAAAAGGTCTCGTCATAGTCTACACCATGAGTTTGTCGAAAACCTTTTGCTACTAGTCTACCTTTGTAGGTCTTATCAGCTTTGAGTTTAAATAGCCATTTGCATTCAATTACCTTAGCACCTTCCGGTGAATCAACCAAGGTCCAAACCTGATTATCGTACATTGATTGCATCTTGAATTTCATGGCTTCAAGCCAATTTTCCGAGTCTGGGCTTTCAATAGCTTCTCGATAGGTAGTAGGATCCTCACGATCTACTAACTCAATAGTGTCACTATCGGTGATTAGAAATCCATATCTCTCAATCTCCCGACGTACCCTACCGGACCTTCTAGGTACTTGTGTAATGGGTTCTTGTTCCACAACTGGTTGTGAACTTGATCTCACTTCCAACTCATCCTCTATAGGAGCTTGTGGCACTTGAATTTCTCGAAGTTCTACTTTACTCCCACTGTCTTTCTTGAGAAGGAACTCCTTTTCCAGGAAAATAGCCTTACGAGCAACAAATACTTTGTTCTCGGCTTGTGAGTAAAAGTAGTATCCCTTTGTTTCTTTGGGATAACCCATAAACAAGCAGACAGTGGATTTGAACTCTAGTTTTTTAGATGTTAATTTCTTAACACGTGCTTTACAGTCCCAAATCCTGAGAAACGACATATTGGGTTCTTTTCCAGTCCATACCTCGTATGGTGTCTTCTCAACTGCTTTAGTTGGAGTACGGTTTAGTAGAAACGTAGCAGTTTCTAATGCATAACCCCAAAAAGAGACAAGAAGATTAGCTTGACTCATCATAGATCAAACCATGTCCAACAAAGTTCGATTTCTCCTTTCGAACACACCATTCCATTGTGGCATTCCGGGAGGAGTGAGATGTGAAATAATACCACACTCCTTTAGATGACTGTCAAACTCTTGGCTTAATTATTCGCCACCTCGATTTGATCGAATGGCTTTTATACTTTTGCCAAGTTATTTTTCTACTTCGTTCTTAAACTCCTTGAATTTCTCAAAAGTTTTAGATTTGTACTTCATTAGATAGACATAGCCATATCTACTGAAGTCATCTGTGAACGTCACGAAGTAGCTAAAACCACCTCTAGCTTGTGTACTTAATGGTCCACATACATCGGTATGCATTAGTTCCAATAAGCCATTAGTCCTTTCACTTTTCTTGTTAAAAGGACTCTTTGTCATTTTTCCATGCAAACATGGCTCGCATGTATCATAAGACTCTAAGTCGAATGACCCAAGCACTCCAATTTTATGGAGTCTTGAAATGCATTTTTCGTTTGCATGTCCTAAACGATAATGCCAGAAGTAAGTAGGGTTCAATTCGTTTGATTTAACCCTCTTTGTATTAATGTTGTATATGGACTCTTTGTTTTGTAAATCAAGGATATAAAGGCCATTTTGCAACATGGCATTGCCATAAGAAATACCTTGGCGACGAATATGAGCATTGCCATTTTTAATAACAAAATCAAATTCATCCAAATCCAAACATGAAACTGAAATAATGTTTCTGCTCATAGCAAGCACATAATAACAATTTTTCAAAACTAAACAAAGTCCGGAAGGTAAAGTGAGTTGATAGTCACCTATCTCCATGGCAGCAACTCGTGCTCCATTCTCCACACGGAAGTCCACTTCATTCTTTCTAAGTAACTGCCTATTTCTTAGCCCCTGCACATTTGAACAAATGTGAGAACCACAACCGGTATCCAATACCCAAGTGGTAGAAATAGAAAGGTTAATCTCAACAACAAAAATACTAGAACTGGATGCCTTGGCTCCATTCTTCTTTTGTTCTTCCTTGAAAAGAGTGTAATTCTTCCTCCAATGCCCTATCTTGTTGCAATGGAAGCAAGTGCTCTCACTCTCTTTGAGCTTCTGCGCCTTGGGCTTGGATTGGGCCTGAGGTGCACTCCCATTTGACTTGAACTGAGCCAGGTCATTCTTGGGTTTTGCCTTTCCCTTTCCCTTTCCCTTAGCGGGTCCCTTTTTAATGCCCCCTTGAACCATTAATACGGGATTGATCTTTCGAATGCTCTCTTCAGTATTCTTAAGCATCCCATGGAGCTCAGTGACTGACTTGTTCATTGCATGCATGTTATAATTCATTACAAATGGATCATAATCATCAGTCAATGATCCTAAGATCAAGTCAGTGGCCAATGCCTTTGGTACTTGTATCTCAAGTTTCTCAAGAGTATCAAGATACCCTTTCATCTTGAGTACATGGGTACTAACAGGAGTACCCGCAGTCATCTTACAAGAAATCAAGGCCTTTGTTGTCACGAACCTCTTGTGACGAGCTTGCTCTTGGAACATCTCCTTAAGGTGCACCATGATCGTATAAGCCTCTTGGTCCATAAATTGCTTTTGCAAGTTAGGCACCATAGTGGCCAGCATCAGACAGGTCACATCATTGGAGTCACTCTTCTTGGTCTCAAAAGTTTCCTTTTAAACCACAGAGGCATTCCTAGCAAGTTCTTCAGGCAAGGGTGCATCCAAAACATACGACTTTTTCTCTTGCTTAAGAACTATTCTTAAGTTTCGAGACAAGTCTATGAAATTGGTGCCATTCAATTTGTCCTTTTCAAGGACCGATCACAATGAGAAATTATTGTTTGAAGATGTCATTTTCAATCTACAATAAAATTTAGCAAGATTAAATGAGGTCTTATTTATAATCCCACAAATCGAATTAATATCCCTTTAAATAATTCGCGTTAGTGATTTAATGTGGGCCAAGATCCACTTTTCACAACAACTTAATAGTCAAGCTGAGCTTGTACACCTAATAAGTTAAGTTACTTGGTTAGGAAAAACTCCAATCATGTCTCGTACATGACTCTTGGATCAAATGGCCTAACATCTTAATATGTTATAGCACAAACCCATTTATTAGTTGCCTAGGTCCGAGCATCCCTTTCCATGTTAAATCCAACCTACATTCACAACCCATGCCTCACAAAGATAATCGGGCACATCTAGGACTCCTAGTCTACGTGACCGATGATCGATGCCTTGACATGTTTTGAATTAGGAAGGCAACTTTGTGATTTACTATTTTTAGGGATTCATTTTATTACGGCTTACATGGCATACGCTTTGTCATCCATTCATAGCATGCATATATAAATAATTGCATAAAGTAAATCGTGACAAACATGGGCCCAAAAACCTACAACTAAGATTCTATACTATTACATAAGAATCTTCGAGTTAGGCTTCTCTACTCCGGTGGGCTTCGTCTTGATTTACAAAGTCTTCACGTATATTCTATTCTAAGAATTAAATGAAAATTTTACAATAAAACATAATGGCTCGTAGGCCATATTTAATTACAAAACCCAGGGCCCATGAATGCACCATGCATATCCATTCATCACACCAAACAAGCAAATAAATATACATAACATTCATGGATCAAGCAAAGTCCAATTTTAATTAATTTAGCCAAGCCCATTAATGAAAATTGTGTATTTGAACCTTTAAGAGATGACCCCGTGATGGGCCTGGGCCGAAGCCCAATGGACTAAATCCTCTTATTGAATAAGTTCTCTTAAAAGCCCAAAACACAAACTAGTTAGATTTGTGCTATAAATCAACTCTAGTATAATTTCCAATTTTGCCATTTTTAATTTTATGTCATATAGCCCATAAACATTAAAAATACATATAATATGTACTAACATGAATTAAAACACAAAATCATGAAGAACATATATATGATACACGGCATGCATATAAAAACAAACAAACAACAAAAATAGTTGTTTAATGCTTATGTGATGCCACAAAAATGCACAAATACTTAAATCAATTTTATGAGTCATTTAATAATTAAAATAAGGTCATAAATATTGATTTAATATTCTGTACCAATCTGATCTAAATGTGTTTTTACCATTTTAATCAAAACAAAACAAATAATGTTGATTAAACATGTAACAAACACAAACTAGTCATAGTTTTAAGTGATTTTAAAATTAATCAATTAAATTGTCATGGACCAGAATTAAAATCAAATTTAAAATATGTCCAGACCTGATATTTAATCTTTAAAAATCACTTACAAACATGCCAAAATCGTTTTTACATTTAATATTTAAAACTAGTTGTTAAACTAACAATTAACATGCCAAATAGCACCTAGTTTTAATATTAACATGTACCATCAGGTATTATTTATTAAATCCGACCATTAACAGCTCCTAGAACATCTTAGGACAATATATTAACATGTCATGTTAATTATAATACCTATCTAATCAATTAAAATCATTTTTACACCAAAACAATGCAAAAAACTAAAAACAGAAAATTTCAGCATTGCATGTTTTCAAAATAACGATTTTTAATTAATTTTTTCATGCATTTAAAGCACTAAAATAAGTATGTTTAGGCTCTGATACCACTGATGGAATATGACATGATATTTTCATTGTAATCGTGCAGTGAAAAACGATAAAAACGATCATACATGCCAAACAATTCTATGACAAGAATCGAAACATGAAATTTTAGGGTTTTTTAAAACTTACAACTTTTGATGCCTTTTAAATCTTGAATTTGGTGATGACCAGCAACTAAGATGATTTTATCTGCCTTAGACCTTGATCACCAATGCCAAGGACAGCCTTTACGCCACTCCCTCTATTCTTACACACACAATTGCACCGACAGCTTAAAATCGAGATTGCTAACTCTCTTTTAAGGTATTGTGTAATGGTAATGGTTTTAAGCTACAAGATCTAATCTTGTACTTCCTTTAGATGCTATTGACATCCAAGAATATAAGAGAATGAAGAAGTATATTTCTCCTTGAGAAATTCGGCCAAAAGAAATTTTGTGAGTGAGAGAAGAAATTCACGCCAAAAACAAAAAGAAAAACTAGGGTTTTTTTTCTTTTCTCTCTCATTCAATATATATCATTTTATTTTTAAGTGATAAATCTAAAATCCACTACTTAAAGATAATTAATTTTAGTCTTTATCACTTCTTTAAAATAATAGATATATATTGATTCAAATTCTTTTTGATTTAATCCAAGATAAAAATATAAGACATATTAATCAAATAAATCACTTAATTAAATAAGCATGTGCCGAAATTCCTTGGTATTTATCTAAGAATTTCAGCCAAGTCTATTTCCATTTAAGTGTTTTAATTTGATTATAATTCTTTTAGGTATTAATACTCAATTAATTAAATTAATACAAGACATTTAATTAATTGAAATTAAATCTTGTGGGCTGAATTTCTCTCTCTCATGGACCAAGGTCCAATAACAATTTTAAAACCCATTACACACATTAATTTGACTTTAATTAAAAGCCCAAATTAATGCCCAATAGTTTATTTAAATATTTTAAGCCCAATACTTTGTGTGCGATCCTATAGGTCCATTTAATGTTGGCAATGAATTAATGAATTAATTCAAAGGCTATATATATTCTCTAGCAAGATATTATAGCATTCCAAATTAAATGAAAATGCATATGACATTTAGTGACCTAATACAATTTTGCATAGTCCCTTACCCATAAATATCAGAATTAATATAAGGCATGGAACTAGTCATCCTTATATATATTAATTCCTTTCTTGATATTCCAGTGACACTGAACTCTCAGATAAATAATGATTACTCATTATTTCATCTCGGTATGGCCATACACTTTTCAGTTCACTGATCAAGTGGCCGATGATATTTTCTCTCTTATAGAGAGGGGTAATCCCTTCACTTCTCTCATGCTCTCTAACATGAATCAATGCATACCCAATCATACCCGTACTTGTCACTCTATTACGAGCACGTTAGGTGTATGTCAAAGTACATAGTAATTCATAAAGAGTTTCATAGAGATTTTAGGTTTAAGAACTCTGATACAAAACTTGCATATGAGAAATACTTATGACTTGTACCATGTAGTGTTCTCATGAACGGATCGAATCCAGATACCATGTTCTTTAACATATATCTATGATCTCTGATTGACACTTTTGTCCTAATGATTTGTAAAATAGAACTCATAATATCAGAGAGAGCATACTAGTCTTAATTCATTTGTTATTCCCATAACAATGACTGACTAGGAATATTTAAAATGAAGTCTCATTTGTTTCAAGGTCTTACAACCATGTGCCTCACACATGATAACTTAAACTGAAACAACATTCTTGGATAGTTCTATCAATTGATATGCATAGGAATACAAAAGATAAAACAAATGCCTCACTTTATTAATTCAAAGTGTTTTATTACAATGCATTGGGGCTAGGGCTTACACTAATAATTGATTGTTATGCTAACATGTATGATATAATGCTTTGTTTTTGCATCATGTTTGCTATAATTTTGTGACGATTCCAGAATGGAGCTCTTTTTAGTTATGGTTTATTCGGTGTGTAATCCAAAGATAGTTGAAGAATAGATGGGTAATGAGTTAATTGGCTCCCGAATGGGAAATGAATCTTTACCCAAAACTTAAAAGCCATGTTTAGGCTAGTTAACCAATTGGCTCCAGAATAGGAAATTAGTTAATTAGGATTGTTTTCTCCAAAATGGGTACTTGGGTTTAGCTACGTTGTTCACATCTTGATGATATGGATTTTCATGTTAAAATTTATTACAATTGGGTATAGAGAGGATTAAAGTACCTTGGCAACGTTTTTAGTAATTGTTTGAACCTTTAATTCTATTTCTAGATTCCTTTAACGTCATTAATTTGCAATTCTGTTTTTAGATTCAATTTTTTTATTATTTGTTTAAGTTCTTGTTTAACAATTGAAAACTCATTCAAAAATTGGGAAAATTCTTTAGCATACTATCATTGTTCAATTACTTGCAATCTCCATCCCTTGGATTTGATATTATGGGGTCTTATTCTTATTTCACTTATATTACTTAGCCAATTCAATATACTTTTTGAGGTCTGATCAAACATACTCATTGGGTAACTCTTATCAAGGCTGTTTCAAGACTCGATGTCTACAATTGGCCTTTACATTAGTTAGATATCAAAAATGCTTTCCTTCATGGCGATTTTCAAGAAGAAATATATATGGAGCAACTTCTTGGTTTTGGTGCTTTGAGGGAGTATGGGAAAGTTTGTCATCCAAAGAAATCTCTATATGAATGAAGTAGAGTCCACATGCTTGGTTTAGCAAATTCAATGAGTTTTTCCAAAAGTTTGGGCTAAAAGAGAGTTTGTGCGATCACTTAGTTTTATATAGACAATTAGAAGATATCATTATTCTTCTTGTAGCTTATGTTAATGATATTATAATTACAAGGAGTGATTCTATAGGCATCTTTGCACTTAAGTCTTTTATGCATGGTAGATTTTCCACTAAAAAGTTAGATCAGTTGAAATATTTTCTTAAGAGTGAAAGTTTTAAGAAGCAAGAAAGGAATTTTTCTATCCCAAATGAAGTATGTTCTTAACTTATTTTTAGAAACTGAAAAATTAAGAGCTAAATTATGTAGTGCTTTTATGGTTTTTCGATGTGCAACTTACAAAAAATGATGACGATCCTTTTTATAATCTAGAATTTGACTTTAGTGCAATTTACCGGTATTTTACTAAAAAATAAAATGATGTCATGCCAATACAGAGATTGAAATTCCGATGTTATTAAAAGAAATATTTATAGTCAGAGAGAAATAAGGACATAATAGTCTTTTAAAATGCTTATGTCTAGATTACGTGCAAATGGTTATGTCAATTTAGCAAGTTCTCAACGTTTCAAAGATGGGTTGGCAGCTCAAATATGCACACACATTTATCTAGTCTTGGAAACCAATTTATTGTAGTGAATATAAAAGATGTGAACAGAAAAAGAGTTAGGCTAGCCTTCCGAATAAAAAAATCATTAAAAAAAAAGAAGAAAAAAGTGTAAAAACATCCATAAATATTTTAAAATACATGCAATCATAATAAATAAAATCAGGAACATGGAATGGGCAAAAAATTAAATTTTGGGTATCAAAATTTCTTCTTTTTTTCCCCATATCTATCTCCCATCTACTTGGTGTACAATAAAAATACAAAATCAAGATAACAACAAAATAAATAACCTCAAAGTAAAATAATTAATCTCAACCACAAAATTTTTTAACGTTTTGAGATCATTAGCCTATATATCTCATGAGTTGAGGCTCCATTTATATATTTTTTTTCTTTTTTTTCTTTTTTTAATGTATTTGTATTTTTAACATTTTCTTCGAGGTTTGCATTTAAGTGTACCGGCATAACGTGTCATGGTGGTCGCATATGCACCAGGCTTAGCTGTGATTAAGTACTTCTTTTTGAATTTCATATGCACATTAGGATCCCCAGATTGTACGAAAAATGCTCCATTCATTAGCAAATCTCCTTCTGACCTCCATATCCAATTCTTCCATTCACTTTCCGCCGCATAGTCTCTTTTGGTCACCTATTTTCACGCACAAACTTTATTTTTTCAATTTTTTTTACTATACCTTAAACTTCTATTTCAAGTGTTTATTTGTTTTTTCAAAAAATATAAAATATTATTTAATCATTTTCCTTTTAATTCTGGTTTTGAAACTCTCTAAAAAAGAGTCACTAGATGACTTTCTTTCAATTTCAAATTATCACTATTTAACAAATTACTTCTAAACTAATTGAATGTAAAATTTATTTTTTAAATTTATTAAAAATATTAAATTATTTCAATATGGGGACATATAGTACATCATAAAAAGTGCATCAAATAAAAAGTAAATTGATATTTTTAATAAATTCAGAGAATAATATGATATTTTAAATAATATATTGATATTACCAACACCTTTTATAAATTTAAGAAAATTTGACATTCAATTAATTTAAAATTAGTATATTATAAACAGTGATAATTTAAGGAAAAATTATGTAAAAAAAAAAAACCATTGAAGAAAAGGGGAGGAGTGAAGTAATTTGAGAAGAAGATGCATGGGCGTACCTCTTTTAGATATTTGTCGTCAGGAGCAATGAACCTGTTACCCTGGCTAATAATAGTAGGGTGCATGCTACCACCAATGGCATACAACTGCCAATGTGTGTAGTCATTGTTAACCACATGGAAGAAACCCCATCTGCATCTTGGCATTCTCTGTACTAATCCTTGCCCAAAATGGTTGAATGCCACTGTTACTTGCATAAATTCATCTCCGGAAAAGGTTTCGCTAGCACCCAATAATATTACCTGCACAATTTTCAGTTTTTTTATTAAATCTCAACATTAATAATTATAGTAAAATCCAATATTATGTGCTTTTTCAATTGATAACCTATTCAAACTCTAATATATAGAGTTATTTTCAGTTCAATATGTGAATAATCGTGGGCCCATAGGATCTATATTATTGGGCCATTTGTGATACGCCTTCTAAAAAGGTCGTCATAACACCTCCAAATCTGACTTTTTTGTAACTATACCTATTATTCCTTTCAATAGGAAATATCTACCATACTTCTCAGTTATATTTCACTTTTTGATCGTAAGATCAAAATAGTATCAAGCTGACGATCAAAAAGGAAAAAAAAATCAATAGAAAAATATGCTAATCAAATCTTTTGAATGGCAATGGTTACCTGAAATTTATTGATTAAACTCGAGGGTAATAAGCAGATTTTTGTCAAGTTCAAGCAATAATATTTGTAGATTTAGAAAGTCAATAAGTAATAGGTTCTTTGTTTTTTTCTCCAACTTTAGATGCGTCCAGAATCACTAGGAAAACCCGGAAGGCAATAATATAATAATAACAAAAAGTATACAAGTAAAAACATGTAGCTTACATCATTATGGTGAGTGAAGTGGCAATTTGAGATGGTTATTGCAGTTGAACCTTGAATAACATCAATGAGTCCATCTTGGCAACGAGACATTGAAACATGATCAATCCAAACTCTTGTAGAACCAAAAATTGAAATACCATCACCATCACTTTGAGTTCTTAATCCCAAGTGGTCTTCAGAATCTCTGATTAAGCCACCAGCAGAAGCACTAATGTGATGGATTTTTATCCCATGAATGATCACATTAGTCACGTATTGTATAGTAATACCAGCACCATAAGCAATATGCACATTAGCTCCACGTCCATCAATGGTCTTGTGGCTTGTAACAATAAGCTCTTTTGTTAACATGATATTCATATCCTTACCAAATATGATCCACAATGGCCTCTTTTGAATCACAGCGTGGCGTAAAGTTCCTGGCTTGGGATCAACCACATTATCATCTGAATTATCAGTAACCACATAGATTTCTCCAGCTTTTCCTCCTGTAGTTTTTCGGCCAAAACCAAGTGCACATTTAGCTAGACGTTTACGATTTGTAGCCCAATTCTTTTTGCAGCGCCAGCATTTATCAATTGGGTTAGTTGCTTTGCATGGACCATTATCATAAGTCACTCTTTTCTGCCCTAGGTTTCTTCTATTAGTAATGTTTCTTGCTTCAGGCCAATCATCATCCAACTTTCCATTGATATTCTCTGGCTTAGTGCCATTTATTACAGTTGGTTGATTACTTGTAGTGATGTTTTGAGTTTTATGCCTGCTTCAATCATGCACCACATAATCATATGTAATTAAATATGCATAATAATATGCATGTTTAAAACTTCTAATTCGCATGTCTAATCATTTGAATATCTTAACCTCTTAAACAACCATATAAACATGTAAAGTTTGCAATTTTCCATTACTTTCCATTCAGTGCAATGTCAGCTGTGTCTAAAAAGTAATGAAATTGACAGGTTTAAACATTTATATTTCTGTTTTGTTTTGAAAAATTAACCATGTAAAATTCAGGCAAGTGCAAATATATTAAACCTTTTTAGACGTGGCAAGTGTAAATATATTAAACCTTTTTAGACGTGACAAGTGTAACTAAAAAAATAATACGCCTACTTTATTTGACTTTGAATTTTAAATAAGATACTTCAGAAACAGTTTGGAGATTCGTGTGCTAAAAATCTTTCAACTAGAAAAAGTCTTTCTGAAAAACTATAATACCGTGTAATTGTAAATAATTTTAGTTTTATAACAATTAAAAAAAAACTCATATAGGTAGAATATTTTATGGGTAGAATATCTTAATTACTCCCATAGTCTAAGGTAATTCGTATTTAAATTTAGTTGTGTATTATAAGATAATATTTATTAAATCGATTTAAATAATCAAATTTTAAATTAAACTAAAATATTTTTCGGGTCAAAATATAAAATATTTAAAATAAAATTGAAAAATATTTCAAAATATTTTTTCAGTTGTTTGTTAAATTTTTTAAAATAAACTAAAAATACATTTTTTTTAATTTTGAAAAAAAACTATATATATATATATATAACGCAACTTAAAAGGAATATTATGATTCCGACATTTCTAAATTAAATATTATTTTATTTCAAACTATCATTTTGCTAAAAAAAAGTGATGTTTAAAAATATCTATAACACTATTATTCAGTCAATTTCACCTATAATAACTGAAATTATATCATATAACGAATTAGTCAAACAAATACTTTTTGTTTTATAAAAATATTTCAACTTTTGAAATATTATCACTAAAGTTATAAATCTGGTGTTGAAGTGCTGAAATGACATGACACATCAGCTTAAAATATTTCAAAAATACCAAGAGCAACTTTTCAATACATGTCCCTTGAATATTTTAAACTGACATTACTTTTGATATATATTTATAAGTTTTCTATCAAAATAATTTTAGTGGTAATATTTTATAAATTAAGGTATTTTTGTGAAACAAATCTGTTTTTAATTGAACCGTTATTAGAATATAAATTCAACCCACAACATCTAAAGTTCATGACTTTCTTATCACATGTATTCCCAACCCTTCTAATTACAAAAGCATGGACAATGATGATAATAATAAATACTGCAAATCTGAATTAATAAGGTGAACTTTCCTTCAAATAAATCAACAGGCAAGAAAAAGAATATGAAGAAAATAGGATAGTAAATTATTAATTACTTGTTAATTTTATGGTTGAGTTCCTTATTGACTTCAAGAGGGTCTTTTTCGTATGCATCCATCAAGTGCTTCTTGGCTTCTTCTGCTCTTTTCAGCCATACATCATCATAATATCCAATGCCTGCATTGAAGCTTGGAATAATTGAAGCAAAACACAGCACAAAGATCACCACAAGCTTGCCCATGTAAATAAATCTCTCTTCTTTACTCAAAAACAAATGAACAAAATAGAGAGGAATATAAAATAAAGTAATTTATATTTTCTTCTTTTCTTATTTTTCACCTTATTTATTTATTTGTTCTTCCCGATAAAAACATTAACAGACCCCTATTTAGGTTATGGAATTGTGGTCTAGGGTTGAACCGTCGTTGGAAAAGGAAGAAATGGGTTCACACCAGGCTAGACCGAAACGAACGGGACCTAAGTAAAACTTAGAGTTAAAGCTGCATACCCAAGGCCCTGTTGATTCCGATTTTGAAACCATAAAGTTGTTTAAATACATTCCTAAACATAAGCTTTTTACCTATAAATAGATGCAACAAAAGTGGACAGCCGTATTTCTTAGAGCAATTGACTGTTTTATAAATGGTTTTTTGTCATCCAATAATGACAACTAATCAATGATCTAATTGGAGAGTACTCTTCACCACCACAAAAGCTATCTCTTGAATTTCTTTATATATATATGTGTGTATTTATTGCTATGTTAGATTTTGTACTAACATTTATAAATTATATATATGAATTTTTCATTGAAAATAATTTCTGGATCCGTGCTGATAGCACCTATTACCCCCTTGTCCTTTTAGATTGTATATACATGCTGGCTCTTGCTCTATATATCAGTGTCTGAGATATTATTCTGTTAGGGTTTGCTCTTTCTACAATTATGAATGATTGCATACTCAATTATCAGTTACGATTGTAATAATTAAAATATCTTATATTTGATCTTATATGTGACCTCACTTTTACAATTGTCATTTTTTCACTTAATTTCCAATATTATTAAATTTCTTTTCCTGCCCATTATATTTCACCTTATCATTTATGGGTTTAGGCCATGTTTAACTAGAGTTGTCTTATTAATTACAAGGCTTAAGCCTGCCCAAGACTGTAAAGGGAAAGTGAATGAGGAAATTACATCATTTACCCACTTTTTTTTTTTTAATTTTGTTTTCAAGGATTGCATGTAGTTTATTTTTTGTGCATTTTCACATTTCAACAATACCCTTTTTTAATTTCAAAATTTCAATTTTACATTATCCATTTTTATTTTTTCTGGAAATCAGACCTAGTAAACTTCTTTCTCGCAATTCACACTGCCACCACCCTCCCTCTGCACCCCACTTCTGACCACCATCTGGCGCCATTGAGTTTTCATAGCATCTAAGCACCCCCTATTGGCTCAATGAGGAACACAATGCAGTAGCCGCCATCAAAGTATATCCTAGTGGAATTAGTATGTGATTGAATAAGAGGTTGAAAGAGTTTTAGTATGAAAGAATCATTAATCATGCAATCAGGACATAATTGGTATTAATGTAAAAGTGAAAGGTAAGTCCGTGAATTGTTAATTTGGATTTAAATGTGTTTTACTATTGAAGAAGTAGGGATTAATGTATTAAAATGAGTTAGTATGTTGTGTGAGTGGTAATAAAGACTAACTAGAGGGAGGTAAAGTGCAATTAACAATGGCCAAACAAGCGAACCAATTGCTTGCAAGCACGTGTCTCTCTCTAGGAAAGTGAAGAGAAAACAAGAAAATAAGGAAAAAATCTATCCTCTTTTTGATGGTATGGCCGACCACTTTATGGCAAAAAGTCTCCAGCTATTTTCTTCTTTCTCATGCCACCTCTTACTCATAATTTTACCAAAAGAAGGGCTCGTGTATATTGGTTGTTTCTTTATCACAAGTTGTGTAAGGCCCTAATTATGACCCTAGTTAAAAATGCATGATTAAATGAAATTATATTGATTAAGATCAAATTAAATATGTGAAATTCGAATTTAAGCTGTAGGGCATGTGAAAATTTAATTTTATTATATGATTTAAATGTAAATTATTTAGCATAAAAATATTTAAGGGTGCAATTGAAGTATAGAATAATAAATGTGGGGTCAATTTGTAAAGGTGGCACATGTGGGGTAAATTTTAAAAAGGTAGAAACAAATTGGGGTTAATGTTATAAGGAATTAAAAGAAAAAGGGTTAGTTTCATTGCCTGCAAATTAATAGAGGATCAAAAGGGGACTTTTTCTTCCCTTTTAAAAAGGCTAAATTCATGCATGAGGAGAGAGAATTACATGCATTGGGTGTTCTTTGAGTTGGGACGGCATCTTCTCTCTCTTCATCTCTCATCTCTGATTTCTCTCCTAAGAAAATTCATCTCTTCATCCCAAAAATTTTCAAGGAAAATCTTTTGCATGAGAGTGGATTTAGAGGTTTTTAAATGGAGTTTGAAAAGGTAAGGGATTCGATTTTCATCTCATTTCTTCTTCTTCTTCTTTCTTAAAGACAAAATGAAGGTTAATAAAAAAAATGGGAATTTGGTTTTAATGTATGGGTGCATGAATATATGTAGAAGACGAAGAAGTAAGAAAGAAGGATAAAGGAAAGGAAGTTGAAATAGATTGAAGTTTCAAAGAAGATTTTGGCCAAGGTATCAGAAATTATGTGTTTTCCTTGCATGCATATGAGCAATGATGAGAGATATGGAATAGTGTATGAGATCAAGAACAAAAGAACCAAATTAATATTTGATGGCTTTAAATAAGAACAATTATGTAAATGGTTGAATGACTTGTTGTATTTTTCGTATAACTTGGGATACAAAACTCTAATTGAGTTCATTCCACTTGGGAATTTTACATAAAACTTGAACCTACATTCTTGTAGAAGAAACCTATGATTGGTTTTGTAACACCCTTATCTCCTACATATTTGTAAGCACTATATCCTATATCATTAAGCATGCTTGCCAGGCTTAATGCTCGAAATATTTTTTTTGTCAAACTTTAAACATAAATCCGACATATAAACTATACTATTAACACTTTACTGCATACTTAAGAGTATTTTTAAACAATACAATATTTACATCTATTAATCATTTATACATCACATCATTGTCAAAGTAAATAAGAATCTCGTAATCAAAATGCATTCAATAGTGGACTATACTTTCAATCTCTCTCTTGTGTTAGCCATCCCGCTGTAGATATCATCCTAGGAAAAAATCCTTACTTGCAACCTACACGGATGAAACACTCGTGCTAAACTATAAAGCTTAGTAGGGAACAAAAACATGTCGATGACTCCTTTTAAAGGTCGTCAAGATGAAAACCTATATATACACATCTTAAAGCAAATAAACCAATCATTATAAATAATATTCACAATAATCTCCCATAATTATATTCTCTTTTGCTATACTTATAACCAATATCAATACCTATTGATATTTCCTTTGCTTATCAATTTATTACTTTTATCATTCTTTATTCATTACTTTAAATCCTATACATCAAGCTTATTTTTTGGATTTTTATATGTTACTCTTGACCAATTACTTTGAATTATTAGTTGTCAAACATTGATGACTATATTATTCATGTATTAATATCAATTGCCAAACATTTTAATAACTATGCCATATTTCTATCACTTATTTACAAATATTTATATATACTTCATCTATACTTTATGAGTTTCCATATTTTAATTTTAGTGATCACTTTGATATAATTAACTATCTTAGAAACATGGTACTGTATTCAGATAAATTATATTTCATATACATATGTATAATATATTCCATGTATAAGATGTATTCTCATTCGTTTGAATACTTACTATTTTTATTAAACTATTATATCTTTACCTTGTATATTTTTCAACTTTTAAAGCATTTCAATATTACCATTGCTTCATCAGTAATCACACTCAGCACACTTTCTATATATACATTTATTTAACATGTAATCAATGGATTATAAAATCTTAAAAAAATCTAATAACTTCATGTAGTAAACAATAAAAGCATTTGAAAAGCTTAACAGTTAACTTAGCATGCTTGTATTGTATACTGACTAAGAATTCTTCATGCATTTAACTCATTTAAGTAATTTCAAACATTTGGAACCAACTATAAATAGCATACATATCATGTGTTACTTGGTAACCTCTATTTATTTAAACTTGTGAAACAATACAAGCAAATCATGTCAGACATGTAATCAAGCAATATCCTTAACTCTTATATGATGCTTGCTTTGTACTTTATACTTTAATGTCTTTACTATACTTATAGTTTAGCCTGCCTAAGTTTGAAAGGTGGATAACGGGATCGGTGGATACTCGAGGGTATCAAAACGGTGGATATCCAAAGATATAAAAACTATAGACCCAAACGGGGTTGACTGTACGGTGGACCGATCATATGGACCCAAACAGGGTCAACTAATAACCCAAATAGGGCTATGCATGATCTAATAGGATCAACTGTACTTTAGACCTAAAAAGGTCAACAGTGGCAGCTGAAACATCCCTATAGGCACCTATCTATCCACAATTGAACTCTGATTGCAGGCAATACTTTATTTAATTTTCTTTTCATATATCATGCTTGCACTCAACTAGCCAATTTGCACATGTATAACCATAAAGTAGACATATTATTGCCATGGCATAATTATGTATGCAAGGTTCCTATAATGCTTCACATACTTTATTAATCATGCTATCATTAGATTTCACATATTAACATGATCATACTATGAAAATCGTGTAATGTGTCGTACCTGTTCAAGTGCTCATTATAAAACATGCCTTGTTATAAAAACTTTGCACTATAGCACATCATATGGATGTGATCATGTAAAAAGATTCATAATCACAAGTGTGTGTGTGTGTGTGTGTGTATATATATATATACACATGTATTCATATAGGCATATAACAAGACAAGTACTTACTATTAAGCATATGTCATCACATTATGTACTTTAACATGTTATCAATAAGACATTATATGTGAACATAATCATACTAATGTATTTCTTTATTTCATAGTATAAGTGCATGTTGAAACACACATTTACTCTTCATAGGAGTACATACATATAAATAATTTTGCATATAACAAGCAAGTATTTAATTTCAATCACATATGCATATTTGATATAATTGTCAGCAATCTTTACTTAAATACATATGTGAACATGTATATATGTATTTATATTTAGGGAATTTTATCAATAATCATATCACATGCTATATCCAATCCAATGTGTTATCATATAAACACATATTTAACATAACTGTATTTCAAGCAAATATAGAAAATAAATTAAAATTCTGCCTACACAAATCTGCATAGGGGCAGCATTCTAGGCCCAACTTGTGAGCCACTTATGATTTTGAAAACGTCATTTTTAGGCTAAATGACCTTCTACAATCTTATTCCCTTTTATGTCTAGTTTCCAAAGCATCAACATTAACCTTAATATCTTATTTATAGCTCGAGATATATGAGAAAAACTATAGGCTATTCATAGAACCAAAATATTGTTTGTTACCACTTATAAAAATTCATAGAATAAAATTATGAAGGAATTAGACCAACATTTATTCATCAAAGTTATACTTACATGTCTCTAGTTTTACCATAATTTTACTTTGTAGCATTTTAACCGCTCTACCAAAATTTATGTCCAATTTACTAAGGTCTATTCCCTAACAGTACATCCAGTCCCTATGAATTTCAAGTCAACATTTGACATGTTTGCATATGATTTTAATTCATACTACCTGCATAAAAAATGTGAATTTAGGAGTCTATTATGCATAGGAATTAATATCATAGCATTCTGACCATTTTACACAAAGATATCTCATTTTTACCACAAACTATTCCATAATTAGCTTGTATAGATGTTTCTTTAATAGACACTTGCAATTACATTAAATTTAAGTTATAGATAAACTCATGGTATAATAGGAATTAAGCACACAATTACATTTATTCCAACCCCAGTCATAGTATGGCAACAATATTCAGATGAGGTAGCTATAGAGGCTTCAATATCGATAAAATACAATTACAAGATAAATTGCTTTCAATATTATCAATGTTGATACACTATGACTATTGCTATTATCTTTTCTTTTTATGAAGGCAATTATATTGTTTCTACTTTTTCACATAACTCTAAGCCAATGAAAAACATAATCTATTATTAATGTCAACTTATCTTATATATACCTCATCATCTCTCTTTATTATGAAATCAATTTTACTATATTGCACTCCTAAACACTGTATATTATTTATGCTATCTGTATTTTCCATACGTTGTCAAGCAATTTAAACTCTAAATCATTTAATGGCACTTATCTGTATATACTTAATGCTATGACATTAGACTCTAATTTGATACATAAAGATATCAACATATAATTACTCTCATATAATGACAGGCTATTAATAATCATTAAGCTCAATTATATACTTTCATTTATGTACATATCTATGCCATACTATAGATTAAATTATTAAGTTAAATTAATCTAAAAACCCTTAGTTCCTACTTTATAGATATTATAACTATCCATTAACATGCTCATCCTAGTAAGGTTGTTGATTGAGAACTTGTTAATTGAGTCCTTAAGTGATTAACAATGTATTTACAATTGTTCCTTCATGCTAAACATACTCACTCTCTACTGCTTACTGTCCGATTTTTGCATAACATTTTTCACATGGAAAACGACATTTTTCAGGAAAAATTTCTTCTTAAAAATTTATACTTAAGATCTTAAATATATACTATAAAAATTTCAAGTCATTTTGATAAATATCCCAGGAGTTATAACATAAGAAACACCTACTGCTCCAATGACTCGCCAAATGCAAAAGGGCTACTATTTTGGGCATTTTTGAGGACCTTAGAGGCAAAATTTCATTATTGTTATTTCTATAACATTTGTAAGCACATAAGTCCCAGTTCTATCCCAACTAGAATTATCAAATTTGGAGTTCAAAAACTCAACTTATGATCAAAATAGCCATTGGAGGTCAATTTGAATTTTTGGACAACACTTTCAAATTAATGCCTAATATCTTAATTCAAGTCAATATACTTATAAAATCCATAATCAACACAAATATTAATGAATGCAAGAAATAATAGTTCCCAAACTTGGACATGTAACTCAAATCTTCTTCGAAATTCTCATTTTTCTCTCACTATCTTCTTCTTTCAAGATCCTAATTTTCTCCTTCTTTTCCTTTCACAACAATTTCATCCATTAACACAAACTTCCAGCATTTAACTCAATCTACTATCAACCAAAACAAGAAGATGAAGAAAAAGAATTACTAATTAATAAGCTTACCTTAATGATACATACTAACTTCTCTTGATTAATTAAACATGAATGAATTTCTCTTCAAGGATTTTTCTTAAAGAAAGATTAACTATAGAATATACGAGATGAGAAGAAGAATAAATTTCTATAAATCTCTCTTTAGAATGACTTCCCCCCACTTCTCTCTCTTTTTTGTGAATTATAATATATATATAGTGGCAAGGTAAATTTCTTTCTTGGTCCCTCAAAATTTTGCATGTTCCACTAACTTTTCTTAATTTCTTACATGTTACACCTTTGCCTCTCATCTTCTTGCATGTTATAAATTGGCCTATCCAATTATTCTTTCTCTTAAATCAACCTTTCAAATATCTCTTTTATTCACATTTGGCCCTTAAGATGCCGAATTTACAAATTGACCCCTAAACTAATACTTTATACTTCAATTATACCCTTGAATATTATTAAACCAACAATAATAATTTAATTATGCCTTATAAAATTCATACCATATAATTCACACATTTATCACATAATTAATGATAACTTAATAATATTTATGCCCTAAATAATATCTTAACTATATTTTTGCTCTAATTATACACACTATACACTATAATATCAATTGACTATTATATACTCTATCACATAAGACCATGAATTCATTAGATCATAACTACTAATAATTCATCCAATAATGCTTAATTAGACTTTAATAATGTATAATTGCTCTTGAATTCTACTAGGGCCTATTTAGGGTCCTTACAGGTTTTGCCTCTTTGTAGCCTTAATCTTTAATTGAAATTAAAAGTGAATTGCAATCAATTTTAGTAGACAATTTGTAGTATTTTGAGTATTATTATTTGTATAAAGGGCATTTTTTGGTTAAACTAAACTTATATGTCTACAATTTATATGAAGAAAGCATAAATTGATTTTATTTCTAAGAATGTCAAAAGTTAACTTGAATTCAGAATAGTTGATAGCACTACTTTCAAAAATAGTTCTTAGTATTTTTGTAATATCTTGAGATTTAGATATGCGAATTAGATAATTCTAGTTGATTTATAAAATAGACTCCCATATCTACCTTTTCCATGAAGAAAGAAAAGTCTAAATATGCCTCTAAACCTACCTAAACTTAATTTGAAAATCGAAATCTTGTGCTGCCTACCATAATGAACAATCATTAGTAATTTCTATTTATCTTGAGTTATAGAAATGATATTGCAATAATTTTTGATGTTTCAAAAACTAGAAACATAGGAAAATAAGTTTGTGGGGACCATATTTTTTTTCTAACAATATTATTTTGGAGGTCAAAAATTGCTCACAAGATGAACTTGGAAAATTGTCGCTGCCCTATCACAACTTACATAACTGTCACAACTCGTGATAGTGTACTTTCTGTAATGACTCGGCCATTTGTCACAAATCGCGACTCCTTCTTGTCTGAGTCGTCCCCTTAAGCCTATAAATTAATACTAAAGCATTTTTAGACCTTTCTAAACACTTTTAGTGCATCAGAAGCATAAAAGATAATGATTTTAAGCAATAATAACATGTGATTTCCAAGTCCCAAATTGATAGTGAGGTTCATCTAAACCTTTTTAAATAATTATAGAGTATATCTTGGTATAGAAACAACTCATAATGAGGAACACATACTTTAAATATTTGATAATATCATTGGCATGATCAAAAGTTGAAATAAGTATATAGAAATTTTAAGCTAAGGTAAATTATTACTTACCATATATATATGATAACATGAATATGATATGATGAGATGATTATATGTCATGCCTATATGTTGTTATGCCAAATGTATAGTCACAAGGATAATGTGAGCAAAGTGTATAAATTGTTTTATGAATTGTGCATATATTTTTATGCACTAGAGAAGATGTAATTTTTACATGATTATGTATATATGCAAATGGTATAATATAAGTATAGTCTTGATGTACGAAATAAATATGAACATAGTATTACCTATAAATAAAGTTTAAATATGGATAGATAGGCACTTATAGGGAAAATTGTAGGCACCACAATTTGGCCCAATTGGGTTTAGAGTATAATTGATCCCATTTGGATCATTAATAGCCCCGTTTGAATTGTTAGTCGACCCTATTTGGGTCTACTTGACCTGTCTAGAGTACAGTTTAGCCCTGTTTGGGTTTACCGATTTGATATCTTTGGATATCCACCATTTTGATACCTAAGTGTATCTATAGTTCCCGTTATCCACTGTTAGAACTAAGGCAGGCTAAATTATATTTATAGTACTGAACACAGTTCTTCAATCAAAGCATGTTTTGCTTATTTATTATTATTGGACCATATGATTGGTTTGATTATAAGAATTATGTCTCAAATGTAAATGTTCAGATGAGTAATTGTCAACTATATGAATTATGTATATTGGAATATTTGTTGTCCTTGTTGCTTTAATGCTTATATACTTGAAATATTGTTAAAGCTACAAACTTATTCTTATTGATATGTTAAGTTGCATGTGATACGTATTGATTATGTATGCTGATGATCGCTATGAGTGGTCATCCATCATGAGTTATTTCCCTACTAAGCTTTATAGCTTAGCACGAGTTATTTTATTCGTGTAGGTTTAGCAGACAAAACTTTTGTTCAGGGACGTTCTTTGCATCAAGAAGGGCCAACTCAAGACTGATAGGAATTGATGTAGGGAGATTTTGTATTAATATTTTGAAATGTTTTGTATTATGGCTAATCGGCATATGAGGATGTATTTAATATGTGTAAAATGAATTGTAACCAACTCACACTATGACTAAGCAAGACTATGTGTGCATGTAGTATTTAAATTAACATATACATAACATGGTATGCATGATGCCAAACATGAGATGAAGCATGCGAACAGTCAAAGTAGCACCCATATGTTTGCATAATATAGCATGATATGAGTAATAGTAACATGATGACTATATGATTGATAATATACAGGCATGATAGAAATGAAAGACATGATTAATTGATTAAACGGATGTGATTAATGAGGTATTAGTATAGGGGTGTTACAATTATGGTATCAAAGCCTAGGTTTAGCCTTTTTTGGGTAATAAGAACCTAGGATTCTATAGTATGGTATAGTGTCTTGTTGGCCTAATATAGAAGTCCCTGTTTTCTTATAGATAGTAGATGGAGAACTCCAAAGATGTTATTGAGGAATCAGCTGAAATTAATAGGCCGACTAGAACAAATCCTTCCAATCTTGGATCTTCATCATCCAATCAAAATGAGATCCCTGCAGCCATTCCTGTAGAAGCATTGCTCAAAATATCTCAAGACATGGCCCAAATTCTTTAAAGGATGACAACACCCAAAGCTCCAATATCTAAAATAGTATGTATAGTGCAAAGGAGTTTTTAGGCACTAATATGGAATAGTCAGAGGAAGCTAAATTTTGGTTAGAAAAGCTAGAGAGAATTTTTGATGAAATTCATTGTCCATCAAGTCATAAGGTGTCCTGTGCCATGTCCTTACTTTAGGGAGCAACCTATGACTAGTGGAAATTAGTTCTAAAGCAACCTCAATTTACAGATCCCCTTACATGGGAATTTTTCAAAGCCGAATTCAAGAAAAAGTATGTTACTGAAGCAGACAAGCTAGAGAAGCTAAAATAATTTCTAAACTTGAGATAGAGAGTTATGTCTATGGCCGAGTATGAGAAAGAATTCATTCACCTGTGCAAATATGTTCCTGATGAGATGTTAACTGATGCTTTTAAATGTAGATAGTTTGAAGATGGATTAAATGATCGAATCAGAGAGAATTTAATTGGACCTACATCTTTGCATATGGTTAATTTCACTCAACTTATTACAACAACTTTGTGGGTCAAAAAGAATGAGATAGCTAAAAGAGAGAGAGAGTAGAGAAGAAATGGGTCTAAAGGTGGATCTTCCACTGGGAAAAGAGTTAGAGGAGCTCAAGGAAATTAGCTAGCTGAGTCTGGCTATAGTTATGCAAAAAGGGATAGAAGGCAAGAATCTTCTCTAGCATCTAAATAGGGTAAAAAAACTTCAGGGAAGTAGATTAGGGGGAAACCACTAGTATGTCCCCATTATACTAGGTAGCATTAGGGCAATTGCAGGAAATTGGCTGGAGCAAGCTTTAGATGCAGCAGTACTGATCATTTTATGGCCAACTGTCCCTCAAAGCGGGAGTAGGGTTTTGGGCAGCATGGTAGTAGAGGAGCTTTTAATACACCCTCTTCTGGTAGAGGTAGAGGTAGAGGTAGAGGATGTGGTGGATCGAATCATCAGGGATCCCAGTCCAGGAATGTGTCTGAATAAGTTGATAGACCTACAGCTCCAGTTTTTTCTAGTTGGGCTTATGCAATGAAAGCTCGAGACAATCGAAATGCTCCAGAAGTTATAGCTGGTATTTTCTCTCTCTTTAATTTTTATATGCATGCACTGGTTGATTTGGTTCCACTCATGCTTATGTTTGCACCGGGGATATAGGTAGAAATATGTCTACTATACATGAACTGGATTATGATATTTATGTAACCAACCCTTTGGGTCACAGTGTTATTATTAATAGTGTATAAATATTGTTCTATTGTAATTCAAGGGAATGAATTCCTTATTGATCTTATTGAATTACCCTTTTGGGAGTTTGATATTATACTAGGTATGGACTGGTTGTCTATGATGGGATATCACATGGCATAAACATGAAGATCACGCAGCAAAAAAAATTAAAATTTGATCATTCATGCCACGCAATATACAATAAAATATCGAAACATGCAATTTTAGGGTTTTATGAAAACTTACAACTTTGGATGCCTTTAAAACTTGATCTTTGCTATGGCCAATATATAAGATAGAATTATATACTGTTGATCTCAAACACCAATGCCAAAGGAGCAGCCTTTATGCCACACCACTCTATGCTCACACACACACTTGTAAAGAAGGCTTAAAATCGTAAGTGCTAGCTCTATGTTTGTGTATTCAGCAATGGGAATGGTTTGAAGCCACAAGGTCTGATCTTGTTCTTCTTTCAGGTTTTAATTACTGGCCAAAAACACAAGATAAGAGGGAAGAATCCTTTCCCTTTGAGAGTGGTGGCACAAAGAGAGAAAAAACCTAATTGACAAAGTTACTTCTTATCCATATATATCACTTAGCTTAGGGTTTTGTATATTCCAAAATTCACTAGCATTTAGGTAGTAATTTCAGCCTACATCACTTCCTAATTAAGTGGTATATTTTGATTCAAAGACATATTGGAATTTAAATTTAATTAAATTAATTATCTAAAGATAAATAATCAATTATCTAAAGATAAATAAATAATCAATTAACCATTCCTTTTGCCATGTTTTTCACTCATGGGCCAAAGTCCATTTAGCAATTTTAATACCCATTATCCACATTAATTTGACTTTAAATAAAAGCCCAAATTAATGCCCAATACTTTATTTAAATATTTTAAGCCCAATACTTTGTGTGCGATCCTATAGGTCCATTTAATATTGGTAGTGAATTAATAAATAATCCAAAGGCTACATATATTCTCTAGTAAGATATTATAGCATTCCAAATTAAATGAAAATGCAAATGGCATTTAGTAACTCAATGCAATTTTGCATTGTCCTTTACTCTTAAATATCAAAATTAATATAAGGCATAGAACTAGTCATCCTTATATATACTAATTCCTTTCTTGATATTCCAGTGACACTGAATTCTCAGATAAATAATGATTACTTATTATTTCATCTCAGTATGGCCATACACTTCTCAGTTCACTGATCAAGTGGCTGATGATATTTTCTCTCTTATCGAGAGGGGTAATCCCTTTACTTTCCTCATGCTCTCTAATATGAATTAGTGCATTCCCAATTATACCTATACTTGTCACCCTATTACGAGTACGTTAGGTGTATGTCAAAGTACACAGTAATTCATAAAGAGTTTCATAGAGATTTCAAGTCTAAGAACTCCGATGCAAAACTTTCACATGAGAAACGCTTATGACTTGTACCATATAGTGTTCTCATGAGCATATCGAATCCAGATACCATGTTTTAAACATGTATCTATGATCTCTGATTGACACTATTGTCCTTATGATCCGTAAGACAGAACTCAACTTATAAGAGAGAGCATACTAGTCTTAATTCATTTGTTATTCCCATAATAATGACCGACTAGGGATATTTAGAATGAAGTCTCAATTTTTTTCAAGGTCTTACAACCATGTCCCTCACACATGATAACTTAAACTGAAACAACATTCTTGGATAGTTCTATCATTTGATATGCATATGAATACAATAGATAAAACAAATGCCTCATTTATTAACTTAAGTGTCTTATAACAATGTATTGAAGCTAAAACTATAACTCTTATTGATGCTGATGGTAAATAAATTGTAGTTCAGGGCATTCCAACTAAACCGTTAGCTAATGTAATAACGGTTATGCAAGGTAAGCGATTTCTTGGAAAAGGGTGTGAAGCTTTCTTAGCCCTAATACTTGATTCAAGAAGAGAGAAAGTAAACCTTTAGGAGATTATCGTGGTGAAAGAATTTCTTGATGTATTCCTTGAAGACTTACCTAGCCTTCCACCTAAAAGGGATGTTGAGCTATCTATAGAAATTCTACCGGGTATAACTCCTATTTTTAAGGCACCATATAGGATGGCTTCTTTGGAATTGAAGGAACTAAAGGTTCAATTACAGGAGTTGCTTGAAAAAGGCTTTATTAGGCCTAGTGCATCACCTTGGGGTCTGCTAGTTTTATTTGTAAAGAAGAAAGATGGGTCTATGAGAATGTGCATAGACTATAGACAGCTAAATAAGGTGATAGTGAAGAACAAATACCCTTTACCTATAATTGTAGATCTATTTGATCATTTGAAGGATATAAGAGTGTTTTTCAAGATTAACTTGCGATTAGGATATTATCAACTTTGGGTTAAGGAGGTGGATGTTCCCAAAATAGCCTTTGGAACTCGATATAGGCATAATGAATTTCTAGTAATGCTATTTGGATTGACAAATAAATCGGCTACATTCATGGATCTTATGAATAGGGTATTTAGACCCTACTTGGACCAATTTGTCATTGTGTTCATAGATGACCTATTGGTTTATTCAAAAAATGAAGCAGAGTATGCTGAACACCTGGAAATTGTCCTACAGATTCTAAGGGAGAATAAATTGTATGCTAAGTTGAGCAAGTATGATTTTTAGCTTAAGGAAATTTCTTTCCTTGGGCCTGTAGTATCTTCTGAAGATATTAGAGTGGATTTAACTAAAATAGAGGCCATTATGAATTGGAAGCTGCCTTGGAATGTGACAGAAGTGAAAAGTTTTCTGGGCTTAGGAGGATATTATCGCTGCTTTGTGAAAGGCTTTTCAGTTATTGCTGCACCAATCACTAAATTGTTGAGAAAGGATATCAAATTTGAGTGGACTGATCGAAGTCAGGCAAGCTTTGATCAGTTAAAGAAAATATTAATAGAGGCTCTATTTTTGACACAACCAGTTTCAGGAAAGGAGTATGCCTTATACAATGATGCTTTTAGAGTTGGTTTGGATTGTGTGTTAATGCAAGATGGAAAACTAGAGGCTTATACATCTAGATAATTAAAGATGCATGAGTAAAATTATCCAACCCATGACCTAGAGTTGGCAGCAGTAGTGTTTGACTTGAAGATTTGGCAACATTATTTGTATGGGGAAAGATGCATAATCTATACAGATCACAAGAGTCTCAAGTATTTGCTCACTCAAAAGGAACTCAACTTGAGATAGCGAAGATGATTAGAACTATTTAAGGATTATAATTGTATAGTGGATTACCACCTAGGAAAGGCTAATATTGTAGCAGATACCTTAAGTTGCAAGATGATGGCTGCTATGATATTACATCAATGTAGATGAAAATTTGCATCTGATGGTGCTTTAATAGCTTAATTAAGGGCTAGACCTTGTTTGAGGCAATCAGTGATCGATGCTCAGAAACATGATGAAAAGTTACAACAGATTGCGAAGTCTTCACATGAAGGGATCCGGTCAGAGTATACAACGAAAAAAGATAGGGGTGTGTATTACCAAAATAGATTATGTGTTCCAGATGTCAAGGAATTGAAAAGAATAATGTTGTATGAAGCTCATAATATAGTATTCACTATGCACCCTGGTTGGAATAAGATGTACCAAGATTTGAAACAATACTATTGGTGACCTGGTATGAAGAAAGATGTGGTAGAATATGTCTCCAAGTGTTTAACTCATCAACAAGTGAAAGCATAATGCTAGTTGCCCTTCAGACTGTTGAATCCCATCCCAATTCCACAATGAAAATGGATAGACATTACCATGGATTTTATGATAGGATTGCCCCTTACACAGAAAAAGCATAATACAATATGGGTTATAGTGATAAGCTAACTAAATCAGCTCATTTCATACCAGTTTGGATGGATTACTCTATGGATAAACTAGTGAAACTTTATGTAAATGAGATTGTTAGGCTACATGGCATTTCGATGTCAATAATTTCAGATCGAGATCTAAGGTTTACGTCGAGATTTTGGAAAAGTTTACATCAGGTGTTGGGAACTTAGCTTCGTTACAATACAACTTTTCATCGTCAAACAGATGGGCAATCTGAATGGGTTATCCAAATTCTAGAGGATATGATGAGAGGATGTGCTTTGAATTTTGTAAGAAGTTGGGACATATATTTGGCTTTAATGGAATTTGCTTACAAGAATAGTTATCACAGGAGTATTGAGATGGCACCATAAGAGGCCTTGTATGGCCAAAAATGTAAAACTCCTGTTTATTGGACTGAATTATCAGAGCGTAGAATTATTGGTCCAGACATTGTTAAAGACATAGAAGAGAAGGTACAAATTATCAAGCAGAGATTGAAAGAAGCTAGTGATAGATAGAAGTCTTATGCTAACTTGAAGAGAAAAGATATTGAATATCAAGTGGGTGACAAAGTGTTTTTGAAGGTGTCCCTCTGGGGAAAAGTATTAAGATTTGAGAAAAAGGGTAAATTGAGCCCGAGGTATATTGGCCCATATAAATTGAGCCCGAGGTAAATTGAGATTCTCTAAAGAGTTAGACTAGTGGCATATAGATTGGCTCTCCTTATGGAACTAGCCAAACTTCATGATGTATTTCATGTGTTTATGCTTCAAAGATATCGTTTGGATGAATCTCATGTATTACCAGTGCAAGATATTCAAGTACAACCAGATTTCACATATGATGAAGAGCCACACACATGCTCGAGATGGGTGAACAGTATTTGAAGGCCATGACAAATGATTCAAGGTTATTATATTTTTATTTAAATTTTAGTATTTTATTTATTTATTTCCATAATTGGTCTATAATAGTAAATTATTTTTTCGAACGCTAACTTAAAAACTCATCGGATGATTTTATACAAGTTTGAGTCGGACTTTTCTATAATAAAGGGGACCAATGTCTCCATCTTAATGGACATTAAAATTGAACTCCCCATTTTATGTATGGCTTTTTATATTTTGCCTTTAAAAATGTATGGCTTTTTATATTCTGCTTTGTTTATTGCTTTTCTTGATTAATTTGCTTTACCGCTTCCAAATGTGGACATATGTGCCTTTTAATTCTTTGCCATGTTAATGCAAGAGAAGAAATATAAAATAATAACCCTTGAAAATTTATTTATAATAACACTTATAAGAAGGGGTCCTAAACCATCTCTAGTTTTGGCCTTATAAGGTTAGAACTCATTTCTCGATGTTTTAGTGGATGGAAACTATATAATGCCTACCTTCTGGTGCCCAACTAATTCTCTTATAGGTTAATCACCAATAATGGAATAAGGATACCTTGAGGTAGTGTCTCATGCCTTTTTAAAGCCTGAGATTTGGAATAGTAGATAAAATCCTTATCCATTATAAAATGACAAGCCTTCACGAGTTAAATAAACCTTTATCCGATCTAGAGCCCTAAAGCAAGCCTTTGAGTACCCATCAGATGCCTAAAAGGGGTTCAGCGCATGTTACACATCCCTTCTTTTAGACTGAATGAATCTATATTCAGTAAATCTAATTTGACAATTTTTGCCTATGATATTTCTAGGAGGCAAGCTGCTCAAACTTTTAAGGTGATGCTGGAAATGGTCTAATTGAGTCTAAAGCTGAGTTTATGGTGCTGCCAATCCTGTCAAATTTCACAATCCTATTAGGTAGACCATAGTTCCACAAGCTTTGAGGTGCGCTCTCTACCCTTCATCAAATGATTAAGATTCCATATAAGGGTTAAGTGGTTACAATTATAGTTACTAAGGAGAATCAGGTTCCTATCCTAGGGATAGCTAATTAGCCTTTAAGTTAGTTTCATATGCTGACAATTGATGATGTTTCGATAGACAGTCCCCAGGTTATCGATATGATGAAGAAAATGCACTTCCTACCAGGTGTTGGTTTAGGGAAAGAGTCTCAAGGACCACAGATTGCAGTTGCCACAAGAGGGAAAAGTAACATAAGGGGCTTAGGCTATACCATGGCAAGTAAAAAGGGTTAGACCATAGTCAAGTCAGTTGAGATAACACATATCTTCGATAGGTTTGTGCTAACATCAGTAGTATGTAACTATTTTAGGTAAGAGGAGACATAGTTTCTTGGAAGAAAGATCACCCATGGGTTTGAGATGTTCAATGATGTGATTGATTGGACAAATAGAGTTATTAAGCAAGTTAAAGGTTTTTGGGATGAGGAAAATCTAATTCATCATTCCACTTGGGATCATAAGGTTCAAGAGGAGGTATTTACCCCTAATTTGCTAGCCACCTGACTGAAGGGGAAATAGAAGATAAGAACTAAACCAATAGTGCTTAAACCAAAGATGGAAGATTTCAAGGAAGATAAAGTGACTTCAGCTACAACACCTGTACTAGATGATGAAGATGCATTTTTAGATGTTATTTATGTTCCAGAACTTTTCAGTGATGATGTTGTTGGCTTTGATTATAATAATAAGATGAAAATTTTTTCTTACTTGTGTGATGTTTCTCATGATTTCAATATGCATAATTATGAGCATTAATCATTCATATTTAACATTAATTTAACAGATACTACTTTATTTAATATTGGCACTACAAAAAAATCCTAAAGAAAGCCCAATAACATCTGACATAACTCCTATAGAGAGAGAAAAATTTGAGAGAATATTAAAAAAATATGAAAATATCATTGCCTAGACCTTTGAAGATATGTTGGAAATTGACCATGAAATTTTGAGCATGTTATTCCTACATACTCGGGTTATAAGCCAGTCAAGCAAAAGCTTAGGAGACTTTGGCTAGAGTGGGCAAAAAAGGTTAAGAAAGAAGTGTGGAAAAATATTGGTGCTAAGTTCTTGGTAGAGGTTCAATATCCTATTTGGTTAGCCAAAGTCATTCCCATTACCTAAAAAGATAGAAAGGTCTGATTATGTGTTGACTATTAAGATATAAACAAAGCCTGAATATAGATTGACTTCCCTTTACCTCATATTAGTGTTTTAGTTAACAATGTTGTAATATGTAGTATGTGCAGTTTTCTTGATGGGATTCTCAACAAGATTCTGGATTAGATCAAGACAACTTTTATCACTGAGTGAGGGACTTTTGATATCGAGTGATGCCTTTTAGATTAAAGAATGCGATGTTACTTATTGGAGGATGGTTGCTAGGATTCTAGATAACTTGATTCATAAGGAGGTATAGGTGTACGTCCATAACATGATCATCAAGTTGAAAACCCAAGAAGGTCATTTTGAGGTTTTGGAAAAGTTCTTTTAAGGAATCAACAAGTATAATCTTTGCCTTAATCCCTAGAAGTGAATACTTAGGGTAACCTTAGAAAATCTGCTAGGACATGTGTGATGGGATATAACATGGCATATCAATGATGATCATGCAGCGCAAAAATAAAAATATTGATCATACATACCATGCAATTCACAACAAGAATTGAAAACATGCAATTTTAGGGTTTTGAAACTTACAATCTTAGATGCACTTCAAATCTTGATTTTGATGATGACCAGCAAATAGGATGAATTTATATGCTTTAGATCTTGATCACCAATGCCAAAGAAACAGCCTTTACGCCACTCTTTTCTATGCTCACACACACAATTGCAAGGAAGGCTTAAAAACTTATAGTGCTATCTCTAATCTTTGTGTATTTGGCAATGAGTATTAAAATAAAGACCCAAGACCCGATCTTGTTCTTTTTAAGGTTCACCAATGGCTGCCCAAAATCCAAGAGAAGAATGAAGAGTCCTTTTCCCTTGAGAGTGGCAGCATAGAGAGAGAAAAAACCTAACTTGGAAAAATCATTTCATTAATTTATACCACTAGGTTTAGGAAATATTGTGGATGCCGAAATCCCCTTGAATTAGGTAGCATTTTCAGCCTCTATCACTTCCCAATTAAGTGATTCAAATTAATTCAAATTCCTTTTAGGTTTTAAATTTAAATTAATTTAAAATGGCATAAGACATTTAATAAAAAATCCTTCACTTATTTAGGATATACATGTGATGAAATTCACTATGATTTTATCTTTGAATTTCGATCACTCTCTCTCCCATTTAAGTATTTTATTTTGATTCAAATGCTATTAGGATTTAAAACTCAATTAACTTAATTAATCCAAGATAATTAATTAATTGAAATTAAACCTTGTGGACTGAATTTCTCTCTCTCATGGACCAAGGTCCAATTAGCAATTTTAATACCCATTACATACATTAATTTTACTTAAATTAAAAGCCCAAATTAATGCCCAATACTTTATTTAAATATTTTAAGCCCAACACTTTGTGTGCGATCCTATAGGTCTATTTAATATTGGCAATAAATTAATAAATTAATCCAAAGGCTATATATATTCTCTAGTAAAATATTGTTGCATTCCAAATTAAATGAAAATACAAATGGCATTTAGTGACCTAATGCAATTTTGCATAGTCCCTTACCCTTAAATATCATAATTAATATAAGGCACGGAACTAGTCATCCTTATATATACTAATTCCTTTCTTGATATTCTAGTGACACTGAACTCTCAAATAAATAATGATTACTCATTATTTCATTTCGGCATGGCCATACACTTCTCATTTCACTGATCAAGTGACCGATGATATTTTCTCTCTTATTGAGAGGGGTAATCACTTTACTTCTCTCATGCTCCCTAACATGAATTAGTGCATACCCAAGCATACCCATACTTGTCACCCTATTACGAGTACGTTAGGTGTATGTCAAAGTACACAGTAATTTATAAAGAGTTTCATAGAGATTTTAGGTCTAAGAACTCCGATGCAAAAATTGCACATGAGAAACACTTATGACTAGAACCATGCAGTGTTCTCATGAGCGGATCGAATCTAGATACCATGTTCTAAACATGTATCTATGATTTGTGATTTACACTATTGTCCTTATGATCCATAAGACATAACTCTTCTTATCAGAGAGAGCAAACTAGTCTTAATTCATTTGTTATTCCTATAACAATGACTGTCTAGGGATATTTAGAATGAAGTCTCTATTATTTCAAGGTCTTACAACCATGTGCCTCACACATGATAACTTAAATTGAAACTACATTCTTTGATAGTTCTATCAATTGATATGCACAGGAATACAATAGATAAAACAAATGCCTCATTTATTAATTTAAGATTTTTAAAATAATGCATTGGGGCTAAGGCTTACACTAACAATCTCCCACTAGCACTAGTCCCAATTGGGCATAGCCCTCAAATCGAATGCTCTCAAATGAGCTTCATGCAGATTTGGATGCAACCGTTTTGTCAATGGATCCACTACATTGTTTTCACTTGCCATCTTGCTAATCTTGACGTCCCCACGATCAATGATTTCTCTGATCAGGTGATACCTTCTGAGTATGTGTTTGAATTTCTGGTGTGACCGGGGCTCCTTTGCCTGTGCGATGGCTCGTTATTGTCATAAAATTTTTTTAATAGATCTAGGATGCTTGGGACCACTCCTAATCCAGAAATGAAATTTATAATCTAAACAGCATTTTTTACAGCCTCACTTGCTGTAATATACTTAGATTATGTAGTTGAGTCGGCAGCGGTCTCTTGCTTTGAGCTTCTCCAGCTGATAGCACCACCGTTAAAAACAAAAACAAATCCAGATTATGATCTTGAGTCCTGAGTGTTGGTTTGAAAATCAACATCGATATAACCTCGTATGACAAGCTCTTCTTGACCATCATACACCAAGAAGTGATCCTTAGTCCTTTTCGCAGGTACTTTTGAATACCCTTTACAGTAGACCAGTACTTTTTACCTGGGTCTTGCTGAAACCTACTGGTTATACTCAGTGCATGAGCAACATCCAACATAGTATATAACTTAATGTACATAATAGATCCAATAGCAGATGTATATGGGATTCTACTCATGTTGTCCCTCTCCTCTTTAGTTTTAGGACATTTTTCTTTAGTCAAAGGAACTCCCAAAGCCAAAGGTATATACCCTTTCTTTGAGTCTCCCATACGAAAATTCTTTAGTACTTTTTCTATGTACTTTACTTGACTTAGTCCCAAAAGCCAATTCGATCTATCTCTATAGATTCGAATACCAAGTATTTTCTTAGCTTCACCTAAGTATTTCATTGAGAATCCCCAACCATTGCTTAACCTTTTACAATGTTGGGATGTCATTCCCAATGAGAAGGATGTCATCCACATATAGGACCAGGAATACTATTATGCTCCCACTAACCTTCTTATACACACAAGGCTCATCTTCGTTCTTGATGAAGTCAAATTCTTTAATAGCTTCATCAAAACGGAGATTCCAATTTCGGGATGCTTGCTTTAATCCATAAATGGATTTTTGAAGCTTGCAACCTTCTTAGGATGCTTGGGATTGACAAAACCCTCAGGCTGTGTCATATACACATCCTTAAGTAGATTTCCATTAAGGAAAGCAGTTTTGACATCCATTTGCCATATCTCATAATCATGATATGCAGCTATGGCAAGCAAAATCCTAATGGACTTGAACATAACTATAGGCAAAAAGGTCTCATTATAGTCTACACCATGAGTTTGTCGAAAATCTTTTGCTACTAGTCTACCTTTCTAGGTCTTGTCAGCTTTGAGTTTAAATAGCCACGTGCATTCAATTACCTTAGTACTTTCCTGTGGATTAACCAAGGTCCAAACTTGTTTATCGTATATTGATTGTATCTCGAATTTCATTGCTTCAAGCCAATTTTTTGAGTCAGGGCTCTCAATAGCTTCTCAATAGATAGTTGGATCCTTACGGTCCACTAACTCAATAGTGTCATTGTCGGTGATTAGAAATTCATATCTGTCAATCTCCCGATGTACCCTACTGGACCTTTTAGGTTCTTGTGTAATGGGTTCTTGTTCAACATTTGGTTGTAAACTTGATCCCATTTCAAACTCATCCTCTGCAAGAGTTTGTGGCACTTGAATTTCTCCAAGTTCTACCTTACTCCCACTATCTTTCTTGAGAAGGAATTCCTTTTCCAAGAAAATAGCCTTGCGAGCAACAAATACTTTGTTCTCGGCTTGTGAGTAAAAGTAGCATCCCTTTGTTTCTTTGGGATAACTCAAAAATAAGCAGACAGTGGATTTGGACTCTAGTTTGTCAGATGTTAATTTCTTAACATGTGCTTCATAGCCTCAAATCCTGAGAAATGACATATTAGGTTCTTTCCTAGTCCATACCTCATATGGTGTCTTCTCAACTGCTTTAGTTGGAGTACAGTTCAGTAGAAACACAACAATTTCTAATGTATAACCCCAAAAGGAGATAGGAAGATTAGCTTGGCTCATCATCGATCAAACCATGTCCAACAAAGTTTGATTTCTCCTTTCAGACACACCATTTCATTATGGTGTTCCAGGAGGAGTGAGTTGTGACATAATTCCACACTCCTTCAGATGAGTGTCAAACTCTTGGCTTAAGTATTCGCCACCTCGATATGATCAAATGGCTTTTATACTTTTGCCAAGTTGGTTTTCTACTTCCTTCTTAAACTCTTTAAATTTCTCAAAAGTTTCAAATTTGTGTTTCATTAGATAGACGTAGCCATATATACTTAAGTCATCTGTGAACATCACGAAGTAGCTAAAACCACCTCTAACTTATGTACTTAATGGTCCACATACATTGGTATGTATTAGTTCCAATAAGTCACTATTCCTTTCACCTTTCTTGTTAAAAGGACTCTTTGTCATCTTTACATGCATAAATGGCTCGCATGTGTCATAAGATTCTAAGTCAAATGACCCAAGCAATCCAGATTTATGGAGTCTTGAAATGCGTTTGTCATTTGTATGTCCTAAACGATAATGCCAAAAGTAAGTAGGGTTTAATTCATTTGATTTAACCCTCTTTGTATTAATGTTGTATATGGACTCTTTGTTTAGTAGATCAAGGATATAAAGGCCATTTTGTAACATGGCATTGCCAAATGAAATGCCCTAGAGACGAATATGAATATTGCCATTATTAATAACAAAATCAAATCCATCCATATCCAAACAAGAAATTGAAATAATATTTCTACTCATAGCAGGCACATAATAACAATTTTTCAATTCTAAACAAAGTCCGGAAGGTAAATTAAGTTGATAGTCGCCTATCTCTATGGCAACAACTCATGCTCCATTCCCCATATGGAGGTCCACTTCATTCTTCCCAAGTAACCGCCTATTTCTTAACCCCTGCACATTTGAACAAATGTGAGAACCACAACCGGTATCCAATACCCAAGTGGTAGAAATAGAAAGGTTAATTTGAATAACAAAAATACAAGAACTGGATGCCTTGGCTCCATTATTCTTTTGTTCTTCCTTGAAGAGAGCGCAATTTTTCCTTCAATGCCCTAATTTGTTGCAATGGAAGTATGTGCTCTCGCTCTCCTTGAGCTTTTGTGCCTTGGGCTTGGGTTGGGCCTGAGGTGCACTCCCATTTGACTTGAGCTGAGCCAGGTCATACTTGGGTTTTGCCTTTCCCTTTCCCTTTCCCTAAGCAGGTCACTTCTTAATGCCTCCTTGAACCATAAGTACAGGATTGGTCTTTCGAATGTTCTCTTTAGCATTCTTAAGCATCCCATGAAGCTCGGTGACTATCTTATTCATTGCATGCATGTTATAATTCATAACAAATGGATCATAATCATCAGTCAATGAACATAAGATCAAGTCAGTGGCCAATTCCTTCGAGACTTGTACCTCAAGCTTCTAAAGAGTATCGAGATACCCTTTCATCTTGAGTACATGGGTACTAATAGGAGTACCCGCAGTCATCTTATAAGAAATTAAGGCCTTTGTTGTCACGAATCTCTCGTGACGAGCTTGCTCTTAGAACATCTACTTGAGGTTCACCATGATCGCATAAGCCTCTTGGTCCATCAATTGCTTTTGCAAGTTAAGTACCATAGTGGCCAACATCAGACAGGTCACATCATTGGAGTTGCTCTTCTTGGTCTCAGAAGTTTCCTTTTGAACCGCAGAGGCATTCCTAGCAGGTTCTTTTGGCAAGGGTGCATCCAAAACAAACGACTTCTTCTCTTGCTTAAGAACAATTCTCAAGTTTCGAGACCAGTCTATAAAATTGGTGCCATTCAGTTTGTCCTTTTCCAGGACCGATCGCAATGAAAAGTTGTTGTCTGAAAAAGCCATTTTCAATCTAAAATAAATACTTAGCAAGATTAAATGAGGTCTTATTTATATCCCCACAAACCGAATTAATATCCCTTTAAATAATTCATGTTAGTGATTTAATGTGGGCCAAGATCCACTTTTCACAACAACTTATTAGTCAAGCTGAGCTTGTACACCTAACAAGTTAAGTTACTTAGGTAGCAAAACTCCAATCATGTCTCGTACATGACTCTTGGATCAAATGGGCTAACATCTTTAGATGTTATAGCACAAATCCATTTATTAGTTGCCTAGGTCTGGGCATCCCTTTCCAACTTAAGTCCAACCTACATTCATAACCCATGCCTCACAAAGATAATCGAGTGGATCTAGGACTCTTAGTCTACGTGACCGATGATCGATGCCTTGACATGTTTCGAATTAGGAAGGCAACTTTGTGACTTACTATTTTAGGGATTCATTTTATTACGGCTTACATGGCATACGCTTTGTCATCCATTCATAACATGCACATATATATAATGGCATAAAGTAAAGCGTGAAAACATGGGCCCAAAAACCTACAACTAAGATTCTATACTATTATATAAGAATCTTCGAGTTGGGCTTCTCCACTCCGGTGGGCTTCGTCTTGATTTACAAAGTCCTCGAATAAATTCTATACTAAGAAATAAATGAAACTTTTACAATGATACATAATGGAAAGTTGGCCATATTTAATTATAAAAACCCAGGGCACATGAATGCACCATGCATATCTATTCATCACACAAAACAAGCAAATAAATATACATAACATTCATGGATAAAACAAAGTCCAATTTTAATTAATTTAGCCAAGCCCATCAATGGAAATTGTGTACTTGAACTTTTAAGAGAAGACCCCATGATGGTCCTGGGCCAAAGCCCAATGGACTAAATCGTCTTATTGAATAAGTTCTCATAAAAGCCCATAACACAAACTAGTTTGATTTGTGCCATAAATCAACTATAGTATAATTTCTAATTTTTTGCCATTTTAATTTTATGTCATACAGCCTATAAACATTAAAAATACATATAATATGTTCCAACATGAATTAAAACATAAAATCATAAAGAACATATATCATACACAGCATTCATACAAAAACAAACAAACAATAATGAAACTAGTTGTTTAATGCTCATATAATGTCACAATAATGCACAAACATTTAAAACAATTTTATGAGCCATTTAATAATTTAAATAAGGTCATAAACATTGAGTTAAGGTTCTTTTCAGATATGATCTAAATGTGTTTTTGCCATTTTAATCAAAATAAAACAAACAACATTGATTAAACATGCAACAAACACAAACTAGTCATAGTTTTAAGTGATTTTAAAATTAATCAATTAAATTGTCATGGACCAAAATTAAAACCAATTTTAAAATATGTCTAGACCTGTTATTAATCTTTAAAAAATCACTAACAAACATGACAAACACATTTATACATTTAATTTTGAAAACTAAATGTTAAACAAACACATATCATGCAAACTAGCACCTAATTTCAACATTAACATGTACCATTAGGTATCTATAATTAAATCCAACCATGAATAGCTCTAAGAACATCTTAGGACAGTATATAAACATTTCATAATAATTATAATACCTAATAAAACATTTAAAATCATTTTTACACTAAAACAATGCAAAAAACTTGAAATAGAAAATTTCAGCATTGCATATTTTTAAACGAACGATTTTTAATCAAGATATCATGCATCCAAAGCACTAAAATAAGCATTTTTAGGCTCTAATACCACTGATGGGATATAACATGGCATATCAATGATGATCACGCAACAAAAAAACAAAAATATTAATCATACATACCACCTAATCCACAACAAGAATCGAAAACATGCAATTTTAAGGTTTTGAAACTTACAATCGTAGATGCACTTCAAATCTTGATTTTGATGATGACCAACAAAAAGGATGAATTTATGCTTTAGATCTTGATCACCAATGCCAAAGAAGCAGCCTTTATGCCACTCCTCTCTATGCTCACACACACAATTGCAAGGAAGGCTTAAAAACTTAGAGTGCTAGCTCTAATCTTTGTGTATTTGGCAATGAGTATTAAACTAAAGACCTAAGACCTGATCTTGTTCTTTCTAAGGTTCACCAATGGCTGCCCAAAATCCAAGAGACGAAGGAAGAGTCCTTTTCCCATGAGAGTGGCGGCTTAGAGAGAGAAAAAACCTAACTTGGAAAAATCATTTCTTTAATTTATACCACTAGGTTTAGGAAATATTGTGGATGCCAAAATGCCCTTGAATTGTTTTCAGCCTCCATCACTTCCCAATTAAGTGATTCAAATTAATTCAAATTTCTTTTAGGTTTTAAATTCAAATTAATTTAAAATGGCATAAGACATTTAATAAAAAATCCATCACTTATTTAGGATACACATGTGCCGAAATTCACTATGATTTTATCTTTAAATTTTGGCCACTATCTTTCCTATTTAAGTATTTTATTTTGATTCAAATCCTATTGGGATTTAATACTCAATTAATTTAATTAATCCAAGATAATTAATTAATTGAAATTAAACCTTGTGGGCTGAATTTCTCTCTCTCATGGACCAACGTCCTTAGGTCAAGGCCATGGGCACTTATCCTATAAGATCCAATTAGCAATTTTAATACCCATTACATACATTAATTTGACTTTAATTAAAAGCCCAAATTAATGTCCAATACTTTATTTAAATATTTTAAACCCAATGCTTTGTGTGTGATCCTATAGGTCCATTTAATGTTGGCGATGAATTAATAAATTAATCCAAAGGCTATATATATTCTCTAGGAAGATATTATAGCATTCCAAATTAAATGAAAATACAAATGGCATTTAGTAACCTAATGCAATTTTGCGTAGTCCCTTGCCCTTAAATATCAGAATTAATATAAGGTATGAAACTAGTCATCCTTATATATACATATCAGATTTAATATAAGGCATGAAACTAGTCATCCTTATATATACTAATTCTTTTCTCGATATTCCAGTGACACTGAACTTTCAGATAAATAATGATTACTCATTATTTCATCTCGGTATGGCCATATACTTCTCAGTTAACTAATCAAGTGGTCGATGATATTTTCTCTCTTATTGAGAGGGGTAATCCCTTTACTTCTTTCATGCTCTCTAACATGAATTAGTGCATACCCAAGCATACCCATGCTTGTCACCCTGTTACGAGTACGTTAGGTGTATGTCAAAGTACACAGTAATTCATAAAGAGTTTCATAGAGATTTTAGGTCTAAGAACTCCGATGCAAAACTTGCACATGAGAAACACTTATGACTAGTACCATGTAGTGTTCTCATGAGCGGATCAAATCCAAATACCATGTTCTAAACATGTATCTATGATCTATGATTTGCACTCTTGTCCTTATGATCCCTAAGACAGAACTCATCTTATCAGAGAGAGCATACTAGTCTTAATTCATTTGTTATTCCCGTAACTAGGGATATTTAGGATGAAGTCTCTATTATTTCAAGGTCTTACAACCATGTGCCTCACACATGATAACTTAAATTGAAACTACATTCTTAGATAGTTATATCAATTGATATGCACAGGAATACGATAGATAAAACAAATGCCTTATTTATTAATTTAAGAGTTTTAAAAAATGCATTGGGGCTAGGGCTTACACTAACAATCTCCCACTAGCACTAGTCCCAATTGAGCATAGCCCTCAAACAGAACGCTCTCTAATGAGCTTCGTGCAGATTTGGATGCAACTGTTTCGTCAATGGATCTACTACATTGTTTTCACTTGCTATCTTACTAATCTTGACGTCCTCACGATCAATGATTTCTCTGATTAGGTGATACCTTCTGAGTATGTGTTTGGATTTCTGGTGTGACCGGGGCTCCTTTGCCTGTGTGATGGCCCCATTATTGTCATAAAAAAATTTCTAATGGATCTAGGATGCTTGGGACCACTCCTAATCAAGAAATGTAATTTCTTATTCAAATGACCTCTTTTGCAGCCTCACTTGCTGCAATTTACTAAGACTCTATAGTTGAGTCGGCAACGGTCTCTTGCTTTGAGCTTCTCCAGCTAACAGCACCACCGTTCAAAATAAAAACAAATCCAGATTGTGATCTTGAGTCCTGAGTGCTGGTTTGAAAAGCAGAATTGGCATAACCTTGTATGACGAGCTCTTCTTGACCACCATACACCAAAAAGTGATCCTTAGTCCTTCGTAGGTACTTTAGAATCCCCTTTACAGCAGACTAGTACTTTTCACCAGGGTCTTGCTAAAACCTACCGGTTATACTCAGTGCATGAGCAACATCCAACCTAGTACATAACATAGCGTACTTGATAGATCCAATAGCAAAATCATATGAGATTCTACTCATGTTGTCCCTCTCTTCTTTAGTTTTAGGACATTGTTCTTTAGTCAAAGGAACTCCCAAAGCCAAAGGTATATACCCTTTCTTTAAGTCTCCCATATTAAAATATTATAGAACTTTGTCTATGTACTTTTCTTGACTTAGTCCTAAAAGCCGATTTGATCTATCTCTATAGATTCGAACACCAAGTATTGTCTTGGCTTCACCTAAGTCTTTCATTGAGAAACACTTTCCCAACCATTGCTTAACCTTTTGCAATGTTGGGATGTCATTCCCAATGAGAAGGATGTCGTCTACATATAGGATCAGGAATAGTATTATGCTCCCACTAACCTTTTTGTACACACAAGGCTTATCTTCGTTCTTGATGAAGTCAAATTCTTTAACAGCTTCATCAAAATGGAGATTCCAACTCCGGGATGCTTGCTTTAATCCATAAATGGATTTTTGAAGCTTGCAAAACTTCTTAGGATGTTTGGGATTGACAAAACCCTCAGGCTGTGTCATTTACACATCCTCAAGTAGATTTCCATTAAGGAAAGCAGTTTTGACATCCTATACCATGAGTTTGTCGAAAACCTTTTGCTACTAGTCTACCTTTGTAGGTCTTATCGGCTTTGAGTTTAAATAGCCACTTGCATTCAATTACCTTAGCACCTTCCGGTGGATTAACCAAGGTCCAAACCTGGTTATCGTACATTGATTGCATCTCGGATTTCATTGCTTTAAGCCAATTTTCCTAGTTAGGGCTCTCAATAGCTTCTCTGTAGGTAGTTAGATCCTCATGATTCACTAACTCAATAGTGTCACTATCGGTGATTAGAAATTCGTATCTCTCAATCTCCCGATGTACCCTACCGAACCTTCTAGGTTCTTGTCCAATGGGTTCTTATTCCACAACTGGTTGTAAACTTGATCCCATTTCCAACTCATCCTCTGCAAGAGTTTTTGGCACTTGAATTTCTCCAAGTTCTACCTTACTCCCACTGTCTTTCTTAAGAAGGAATTCCTTTTCAAAGAAAATAGCCTTGCGAGCAACAAATAATTTGTTCTCAGCTTGTGAGTAAAAGTAGTATCCCTTTGTTTCTTTGGGATAACCCACAAATAAGTAGATAGTGGATTTGGACTCTAGTTTGTCATATGTTAATTTCTTAACATATGCTTCATAGCCCCAAATCCTAAGAAAAGACATATTAGGTTCTTTCTGTAGCACCCTCTGTGCCTATTCCCAATTCTTACTATTTCTTAATTAATTCCACCATTTTTACTTTTATCTAATTATAAAAAAATTGGCAATATAACGGCTTAATTTTCTTAGTTCCCAAATATGTAAAAAGATAGAATTTACACTCTCAATTATATTTCCTCCAACTCCCAAAACTCTAGGCAACAACTCAGCACTTTTATATCATTATACATCCTTCACACTCACATACAAAATTCAGATAAAATCCATTCATACACATCACTGTCAATTATCCACGTTCAAACGTATCAAATTTTTCTATAGTATTTATATTACAACCCATATAAATAAGTTCTCAAACTTATATATATACATTATAAAATTATTACACAAGCCAAAAAATCCAAATACCATCTCTATTATAGTATATGCTATCTATTAATCTTCATTGCTGGGCTTGCATTCCTATCCCTACATGCAGCCACAAAACTACACCCTAAGCAAACTAGTTGCTTAGTGGTTGATGTATGTACATAAAATTTCACCTACTTAAAAATTTAATTAAAAGTCACTTTTTTTTCTTATAATAATTTAATTAAACTTTTACTCTTTAAATAAAGTCACCATTTAATCTATATACATAAAAATTATTATCCATTTATTCTGAAATACATTATTCCTATTTAATTTTAATAATTTATCGCTTTAATTGTCGAATTACCTCTTTACCGCTTAAGTTTGACTTTTTTCTTTTAGTTGACCAATTTTTACTTTTTCTTTAAACTAACTTATTTAAGTTCAATTTAAACCCAATTAACTTCTTTTAATTATTCAAATTTCAATTTAGTCCCTAATTTTTTTTGGGATGGTAAATTACGATTTAGTCCTCAAACTTTAACTCAATTACGATTTTGTCCTTTTTTATCAAAATGTCCATTTTACCCCTTATTACTATATATATATATTTTTTCTTTAGTTGACCGCTTTACCCTTGAATACTTGCATAATTATAATTTTACCCTTAACTACTTAATTAATCTCATTTTTCATTATTTTCCAATTCTTTTCACATTAATAATATTTTTATCATCATTATCTTTCTTTTTACTCGGTATACATTAAAATTTACCATTTTGTCTCTAGTTTACAATAGTGGGCTACCACTAGATTGGATAAATTGAGCAGAATATCCCATACGTTGGATGGACCATACCACTAAGGTATGATATTCTACTCCAGTATCACATCAGAGTGAGCTGGCTAATATCAGTCCCATACAGTTACAATTACAATACCCATATCAAATACAACAACAGAATAAAAAATTCGTGGGCTAGTACAGTATCCCTATGGCTAGCCACACTATCCTAAATCCTTGGTTACCCGATCGAACACTAAGGACAATACATTCATTATATTTTTATATCTCAATTATTCTTATCACAATATTATAATCACATTTTAGCATAATTTGTTCTTATATAAATTTGTTACTTAGTACATCTTCGTATAATTGTATTTCATATCATAAAATTTAATTAAGCACACCATTTCACATATAATTCCATTCAGCTACAAATGAAAATTCAGCTTCTAAATTCTTTATTTCTCTAATTTCATGCCACACATATTTTAATAGTTATCTCATAACATAATATAAAGAGTTACAACAAATTCATGTAATTATCCCTTAGTTACTACACTTTCCTTTATTATGTAACTATTACATTATCACACCCTTCTCGGAACAGTCTTTTTCGAAGCGAAACTTAGCCGAAGTCGGTACTTTTTTTTTAACAATACGAAACACTTAAAATACCTTTTCATTAATTTCCGAATCAAACAATAGTCTTATAAACAATTAAAACAACTACCAAACATTATACCAACAACTTGCACTAGCCATTCATCCATTGACAAATAAAAATATAATCAAAATACAATTCAATCTTTTACCTTAATAGTTTAAGTATATACATGCCAAAAGCTTACACCAACTAATACCAAAAATATTCTCTTCCTACCTTGACCCACCGTGTACTGTACTCTCGCAACATTTCAAAACCTATACGCAGTAAATACTACGTGCTGAGCATTAAATATGCCCAGTGGTGACAACTAATCCAAGAATTTCCCAAGATAAAGCATAATTTCGTAATTTATGCTACTACTATTCTTATCTCATTAAACTTTTTTTTATTTAGACTATCGATAATCATGTTATTAACTCGTATTTTAATAATCGTTCTTTGGTTTCCAAATTTTTAACTTTACTTTACAGTATCTTCTTCAGTGGATCGATATTGGATTTACCTTTACCTTTACGTTAATCTTTACTTTCGTTTTATCTTTTAGCCACATCGATTTAATTATCGTTTCATTTAATAATGTGCATTGGTACTCGTGTCTTTACTAGTACCAAAATAAACTATTTTTAATTCTTGATTTACTGTTCGCTTATTCAATCTGTATTATAATTACACTTATCGCTATTAATTCTTTTATTTTGCTTTAACTTTTAACTAATAAATACATTACTATTTAAAGGCTTTTAAACTGTATTGCAAAGTGATATAGTTATGTCGGGACATTATGCTGTCAAATTCTCTTTCCTTCATTTACACATTACTTATGTTCAAATATTTATTGAGACATATGTCTTTTACTTTTTTCTCATTGGCCAATTTTGTGACTTTCTATTGTTTTACTCTTCAATTAGCTTTTCTTTCAGAAAGACGTTACCCAAGCATTAAGTTTCACTTCATGTCAATATCATCACTTTTTAACTTTAAGCAGGAAATTAATATTATTTTCTAAATTTGTCACTTTTCACAATAGTAATTGGTACAAGAAATACCAATTAATTAAATTATCTTTTTCAAGTAAAACAAAACACATTACAAATCCTTATAAAAGCTTAACTAAACATTGATTTAATATTTTATTCTTATAAAACTTTTCTTATTCTTTTTCTTATTAATTACATTTTTTTTAGAAATCTTTACAGATTTATTTCAACTTTGCATTTTCTTTCAAATGAAATATTTTTCGTTATAACTTTTCATATTCAATTCAATTAAACAATACTTATTTATTCATTATGATGTGCCTCTAGTGCAATATAACATGATTCTTAAAAAGGATACTCGGGACTGGACCCGAAGGTCCACTGAACATATAGAAAAATGATCTTGAAACATCAAGTCTCACAAAGTAGAAAACAAATAAACTTTCACTTTCACTAAAGCTATAGAGATCAAAGATCCCACCCATAGCAAAGCAAGTCGCCATAACTTGCACCGCGGTACAGAAGTGTCCCTATGGCTAGCCAATTATATCCAAAACAAGAATAATAATACCTGCTTATCGCTAAGGGCAAACATAATCAATCATATTTGCAAACGTTTTTAAACATTTTTAAAAATCTTTAATTTCTTTCTTTTATTTATTACTACACTTTTGTCCTTTTATTTACTTTCTCTTTTTCAGTCACTTTTGTGAATTATTCTTCGATAATTCATTCAGATACTTAAACTTTTCAGTCTTTTATACAGATTATAAATTATGAATTATGACCTTATAATTCATAATTTTTTTTATTCTTTTTGTATAATTCTTTGCGAATTATTTTTCGCTACTTCTAAACTTGATCTTTTTACACTTTTTTTTTCTTTTTGTTCAAAACTTTTTAATTATTCGCTTAACCGACTTTTATTTCGTCAGCGAAATATTTTATACTCTTTCCCTCTTTTACTGCTTTTTATTGACTAATTTATTTTGATAAATTAGTCACACCTTTATATTACTACTTTTTATGCAATTAGGAATTCTATTAATATAATTTATCATTTTATGTCAAATACATAATTACAATTTTGCCATTATAATTATTCATTTTCATTTTTATTATACAATTTATTCCATTATTCATTGTTTATTCTTTAATTTACCATTTTTGGGTAAAATTATATTTTAGTCCTCATACCATGGAAACTTTACCTTTTGACACAGTTAGGTCTCCAAAATTACCATTTTGCCCTTATTAACTCTTTCTTACTTATTTTCACTCATTAATTACCTACTTTGACAAAATTATCATTTTGCCCCAAAACTTTTATTTTCTTTCATTTGAGTCCTTTTTCCATTTAAAACTTCATTCTATCTTTCTTTTTATGTACTTATCCATTTATTTTCATCATTTTCATTCATTTTATGAATTATTTATTGATAATTCATTATTCTTATTATTTTCACGACTTAGTAATTATTTCAAAAAATTCATCGGTTGACTTTTTACTTCTTGTCATTGACATTAATTTAATTTCATATTAATTCATCGCTTTAGTCATTTTTATACAATTATGCATTACTATTTCAATTATTTTAATTATACATATTCATTTGAAAATTCCAATAAAATTCCAATAAATTCAAAAAATTCCAATAAAATTTATTTACACATTTTTTATTGATCATTATCATTTTTCATCAAAATAGTCACTTAATTCACTATAAATCACAATTTTCATTCAATACATACACTATACAAAATATTAAAAATTCCCAAATTAATTTTAAATATTCTCTAAAAATTCATAGACATCAATTATCATGTCTATTATTATTTTAAGCTAACATACATTAATTTCATGCATTTTTCTCACTATTTTCTCTACCTAGATAATTCGGCCACCAACATTTTTCTTCTAAAAAATTTTATTTCTTTCATTTTCACTTTTCATTTACCTTATCTCTAGTCCAATTACAATTACCCTAACATAATCACATCAATTAACAATTTTATATATTTTTACCTTAATTACATAATTAAGAAAAAATCATATTAATAGGGAAACTAAAGGATTTTGTAGTCACTTACCTTTTTTCATGCTTTAGCTTCCTAAGGCTTCCTTTTTCATGCCTTAAACCAAAGAAATCCCTCTATCACCATGAAAAATTCATGGGAGCCAGATTCTTCATCAAAGAAAACACTATGATATCAACCTTTTTAGCTCAATTTAATCACAAAAATGGATTTCAGGCACCTAAAACTACTTATAGGTACCCTTCAACAAATTTAAAACCTTGAAAATCCCTTACCTCATTTTGACTCCTAAACCTTTCCCTCTTGATTTCTCTTGCTTCATTCCTTCAAATCAAAGGCTTGAGGCTTGATTAATCATCTAGAGGGATGGAACTTCATCTTTTATGTTGAAGTTTAGGGGAGATTTTGGAGTGAAAGGAGAAGAAATCAAAGAGAGAGAGGGAGAGAAGGTGGTTTGGCCATCATAGGGGGAGAAGGAGCTAGAGCTTTCTGGAGAAAATCTCCAGATTTTTAGCTCTATAAATACTCTTTTGATGGGTCGAATTTGGGCTTAAATGAGTGGACTTTGCCCACTTAAACATTAAGGCCCATTTAGGCCTTTTTAAAGCCCAATGCAATTTCTCTCTCTTTCTTACTTCAAATCACTTCAATTTTGATTTCATCATTCTTAAAACATTAAAAATAGATAGTACGTAAATTTTTGGCTCAATCAGAGTTCGTTTTCGGTCTGATTCAAACTTATCGATCCTATTCGACAACTATCAATGTCACCAAAAAATTCTATTCCCACTACCAAAATATTCTACATAAAAATTCATGTAGGCACACAAAATCTGACAATATTTGGAGTTTGTTTATTATTTTAATTATTTATGCAAAATCAAGTCCCCTTCCCTACCATGAAAATTAAGTCGCTACTTTTTTTTTTCGTATTTTTGACTTTTGGAGGTCTGTTTGACCTCAAATTCACTTCAAATTTCAACCCTAGGCTCACTATGACTATTCCTTTCCAATGGTCCAATAAAATATTTTTGACTTTCGGGTGTCCTTTCGGACCCGATAAATACTATTTACTGCCAGAAAAGTACTATTTACGGCTGACTCGGTATCGAGGCCATTACATACATAATTAGTATAAATTCTCATATTTAAGTTTTGTCATCATAATTTCATTCTTCACATCTTTAATTAGTTATTTATCATCAAATGCTCATTTTTATATTTTTCTACATTAAGGCACCCTAAGGTACCATATTTGGCCACATGACTCCCATGTATTTTTATTTTAATTTCTTCACTTAATTAAGTTTCTAACAACTTATTATAGCATTATATAATGTTACTTTAAATTATTTCACACTTACATGTAATAAAACATAATTACATAATAGGAAATTTAGGGAATTTCAATTAGAATAGTGAAATTAAATGTAATAAACATCCACTAACCTCACTATAGCTTGTTTGGCACCTAGATCTCCTTCTCCTTGCCCTTTTCCTCTTTTCCTTCCTTGTTTTCCTTTCTTTCCCCTTAATGGCAGAAAATTCAAAGAATTTAAACACCACATTAGCTCATCAATTTAAGTAATATAAAATCACTAATACACTCTCCTAGTCCTATACTACATGCTATTAAAATTTTCCTTTTAATTTCTACTCAAATCTCACAAAACCCTAAATTTTCATCTTAGAGTTTTTACCTTAATCACTTGATCTCTTGGCCTCTCCTTGTTGTAAGCCATAATTAGAGTGAAAGAGGATTAATTTCTGAGTATAAGAATAAAATTTGGGGGCTGAAATCAAGAGAGAGAAAGCTTAGTTAAAGAAAGAAATGGACAAAGGTAAAAGAAAATGGTGTCTCGGTTAAGCTGGAAAAAGGAGAGGAAAATGATGGGATTTTGAAGTGAATTCTAGATATTGTTTTGGTTATATAGGGTGCTTTAATCATGCAAAAGGAAGGGCCAAGATTCATCCATTTACTATTGAATCCAATAGCTTTATTTTTTACCACATGTCACTCATTTAGGTACTTAGGCTTATCCTACTTACTTGAGCTCATACCCACTTGATTACAGCCATAAATTAACCCTTCCCACGAAATTTCATGGTCAAATTATCTAATTTGGCCCTCCGATTGACCTAATTTAGATTTTTCACTTTCAAATATGAATTTTTGATTCTGATGTCGGATTATCCTAATATTTTGTCCTGAGTGCCACTATATATTATAAAATATGTGGTAAAAATTTCAATCTATTCTGACATCATTTCGATATACTTTGAGCTTAGATAGCCTGTGCGGCCAGTTCGAAACCTAAATTTCCAAAATTACCAGAATTATCATTTTTCAGTTCCCTTGATGTCACTACACTATTTATAGCATATATATGAAATTTGAAGTCAATCGGAGATCTCTAAGGTCTCCAAATAGTCAGTCAAAGTCTTGATCAAACCTACACCGAACAGTGAAATTTTTCTTTTTTTGCCCTTTTGAAAGTCTATTTGACCTCAATTTCAACCTAATTTGTACCATTTAACTATAATTAAAATTTATTTCCATATTTTATGTTAAAATCATACTATCCACCAAGTCACCCCTCATCGGATTTCCTTGGGCGGAACGTTTAACGAGGCATTCATTTCAAATTTTTGAGTCTTAGTCAACCCCGATTAATTCTAATTTTGACCGAGGATATCTATTCATATTTTACAACATGTTATGCAATGCAAATGAAAAATTTGGGGGCGTTACAATACTCCCTCTCTAAATAAAATTTCATCCTCGAAATTTACCTGGACTGAATAAATGGGGGTATTGTTGTCTCATAGTCTCTTCAGGCTCCCAAGTGGCTTCTTCCACATTATGACATGTCCAAAGTACCATGACTAATGAATTCTATTTGCTTCGGAGTTGTCTGATTTCCCGTGCCAAAATTCTCACTGATTCTTCATCATATGACATATCAGATCTTAACTGTATATCATCTGAAGTGATAACATGAGAAGATTCTGAGCGATATCTTCTTAGAATAGAAACATGAAATACATCGTGAATCCTCTCCAGTTCAGAAGGTAATTTCAACCTATATGCCACTGGTCCCACTCGCTGTATTATCTCGTATGGTTCAATGAATCTGGGACTTAGCTTGCCTTTCTTACCAAATCGAAAAACCTTTTGCCATGGTGAAACCTTTAGAAATACCTTGTCGCCAACATTAAATTCTATGTCTTAAATCTGTATAAGACTTTTGTCGATCTGTCACTGCTTTCAAATTATCTTTAATCAATTTCACCTTTTCTTCTGTTTCTTTTATCAAATCAGGTCCCACTAACTTGCCTTCGCTTAACTCTGTCCAACACAAGGGTGTTCTGTATTTTCTCCCATATAATGCTTCATATGGTGCCATCTTGATGCTGGACTGATAACTGTTATTATAAGCAAACTCAGCTAATGGAAGATATTTCTCCCAGCTGCCTCAAAATTCAAGTATACAACACTGCAACATATTTTATAATACCTATATTACCCGTTCAGATTGACCATCCGTCTCTGGATGAAATGCTATACTGTAGTCCAGATGGGTTCCCAATGCTTCCTGAAGTTTTTTCCAAAATCGAAAAGTGAACCATGGGTCCCTATCAGAAATTATGGATACAAGAACACCATGAAGCCTTACAATCTCATTCACATAAATCTTCGCAAATTTTGATAGGGTGAAATCCGATCTCACTGGAAGAAAATTAGCTGATTTTGTCATTCTATCTACAATCACCCAAATGGAATCATGTTATTTCCTTGTCAGTGGTAAACCAGATATAAAATCCATAGTGATTCGTTCCCATTTCCACTGTGGTATAATGATAAGATGTAATAACCCTGAAGGTACTTGGTGTTCAGCCTTGACTTGTTGACAGATCAAACACTTTGTCACAAAATTTGGGATTTCCTTCTTCATACCCGACCACCAGCATAATTTCTTTAGGTCTTGGTATATTTTATTGCTACCGGGATGTATAGCATAAGGACTTTTGTGAGCTTCTGTCAGAATATTTTTCTTTAAATCTGCATTATTGGGTACACATATTCTACCTTTGTAATACAAATAGCCATCACGACTCAAGGAGAATTCCATACTCTTACCCGCTTGCACCTGGCGATGTGACATTATAAAAGCCAATTTATCATCTTATCTTTGAGTAGCCTTAACTTGTTGAAGCCAGTCCGGTCTCAGTTACATTTTAGCCACAAGTGCTCCATCTTGTGTCATATTTAACTTCACTTTCATAGCTCGCAGGGCCATCAAATGTTTCCTGCTAAGTGCATCAGCTACCATGTTTGCTTTGCCTGGATGATAATCTATTAAGCAGTCGTAATCTTTGATCAACTCTAACCATCGCCTTTGTCGCAGATTAAGTTCTTTCTGTTTAGGCAAATACTTTAAACTTTTATGATTAGTATAGATGAAACATGTCTCCCTATACAAGTAATGCCTCCATATCTTCAGGGCGATCATAATAGCTGCTAGCTCCAAATCATGTGTGGGATAGTTTCTTTCATGCGATTTTAATTGTCTAGAAGCATACACCACTACTTTTCCTTATTGCATCAACATGCACCCTAACCCGTTCTTAGAAGCATCACTGTAGATAGTGTAAGGTTTACCTGAAATGAGTTGAGTGAGAATAGGAGCTTCGGTCAACATATTTTTTAGCTTCTCAAAACTGTGCTGGCACTGTTTAGTCCATTCAAATCTTGCATTCTTCTGTAATATCCTAGTAAGTGGGAAGGCTATCATAGAAAATCCTTTCACAAACAGTCTATAGTATCTAACTAATCTGAGAAAGCTGTGAATTTCTGGAACATTCTTTGGTGGCCTCAAATTCAGAACAACTTCAACCTTCTTAGGATCAACTTTAATACCTTCAGCTGAAACCACGTGACCAAGAAAAGAAACCTCATTTAGCCAAAATTCACATTTGCTGAATTTGGCGTATAGTTTTTTTATCTTTGAGTGTCTGCAGTACAATCCTGAGATGCTGATCATGTTCCTCAGGTGTTTTAGAATATACCAGGATATCATTAATAAATACTACAACAAACAAGTCCAAATAAGGGTGGAAAATGCGATTCATGAGATCCATGAAAGCAGTCGGTGAATTAGTGAGCCCAAAGGGCATAACAACAAACTCATAATGCCCATATCTCGTGCGAAATGCCGTCTTCGGAATGTATACTTCCTTTACCTCAAGTTGATAGTAACCCGACCATAAAGTCAATCTTTGAAAAAGTACTGGAACCTTTTAATTGATCAAACAAGTCATTGATTCTAGGCAACAGATATTTGTTTTTAATGGTGACTTTTTTTAGCTGCCTATAGTCGATACACAATTTGAGAGATCCGACTTTCTTCTTTACAAACAGCACTGGAGCTCCCAAGGGAGAAACCCTAGGATGGATAAAACCTTTCTCTAATAGTTCCTGAGCTAGATCTTCAGTTCTTTCAATTCTGCTAGTGCCATGCGATAAGGAGCCATAGCTATAGGTGCTGTGCCAGGTAATACATCAATACTAAATTCAACTTTTTTTTGGTTGAGGCAATCCTGGTAATTCATCCGAAAAAATATCAAGGAAGTCCCTGACTATAGGCACCTCTTTAACCTGCAGTTTTTGGGTCTCAGATTCAGTAACAAAAGCCAAGTAAGATGCACACCCCTTTCTAATACACCTGTGTGTTGCATTGGCTGCAATAACATTAGATAAGAAATCAGATCGTTCTCCCACAACCAAAATTTCTTGGTCATCCGAAGTCTTTAAGGAAATTCTCTTTAGGCGATAATCTACTATCGCTCGATGCTCATAAAGCCAATCCATTCCGAAGATAACATCAAACTCGTGGAATGGTAATTCAATCAGATTTGTAGGAAAAAGTAGCCTGCTATATCTGTATAGGACAATCTCTAAATACCGTGTTCACAACCACGCTGTGATCCAAGGGGTTGCTCACGAGAATGTCCTGATCTAATTGTGCTTTTTCTAACCCCTTTTCTTGTGCAATTCTAGTGCTCAGATATGAATGTGTGGACCCGAGATCTATCAATGCACAAATAACATCATCAATTAGGTAAAATTTACCTATAAGCACATCTGGCGCATCCTGGTCCTCTCGAGCTCTAATTGCATATGTCTTTGAAAAAGTTGGTCTGTTAGGAACTAGTGGAGCTAAGGCTCTACCTCGAATGGGAGCAGTCCCACTGGATCTGCCTCTACCTCTACCCCTAGCTGATGAAGTACCCTATCTGCTAGTAGGAATCTGTGTAGTTTGTGTAGCAGGCTGCGTAACTATTTTAGGACAATCCCGTACTACATGGTCTTGAGATTCGCATCTCAAACATGCCTCTATCTTCCTCCAACACTCGCCAGAATGTTGTTTCCCATAATACTCACAAGTAGGAGCCTCATATCTAGCAGAACCCTGACCCCGAAAGGCATTAGCCACTGATGCTACAGATAATGGTGGCCGTGTAGTGGTATGCTGACTAGTTGCTAGGGTAGCTGAGAAATCCTGAGGGGAAGCTATAGTAGGACCCCTAGCTCTCTTACTGGATCCACTGCCTGTTGCCCCTGAAGTAGGCCTCCTCCTCTGCTTAAATCTTGCTCTCCTACTCACTTCTTCTTGCTGGATGGTTTCCATTCTGATAGCTGCATCAGTCAACTCTTTTCTATTTGTATATTTTTTCAGTGCTAATATTTTCCTCAAGTCATTGTGGAGGCCTCTCTCGAATAGTTGACACATTTTTGCTGGAGGAAATTTATAATCTCTCGTATAAAAATTAAGCCCCTCAAATTTCCTATCATATTCCTGTACTGTCTTGTTACCCTAGCGTAGTGGCCAAAAAGATTCCTCCATCGATCTCAAATATTCTTTACCCATATACTTCTCCCTAAACTGCTCAGAAAAATAATCCCAGGTGACATGTTCTGGTGGAGTCTGACGTCTGACTGTATCCCACCATATATACACTGGGCCCTGAAACAACGCTACTGCTCCCTCGAGCTTCTGTTCAGGTGGACTGTGGGTAACTTCATATATTCTTTCTAACTTCATAAGCCATTCCTCTGCTTGAGTAATTATAATCGACTCTCGACTATAGAAATCCTCAGTACCCAATCTTTTAATTGCTCCAGTATAAATCTTCTGGATGACTGAGGTGGGTACTTGTTATTGGGTTGAAACTTCTATAAAAACTCTGCCATCAACCGCATTACATCTGATGAAGTAGGCCAGGCGGAGAATTATGTGCCATTGAAGCAGGTGTAGGTATAGGAGTGGGCTGAGAGGGCTGCTGTGACCTAGTACTCGGTGTAGTCTTATGTGTTTCTAGAATTGCAGAAGCCTCACTCCCAGCGTCACTCGCCAGTTCAATAATACGCCCGGAGCCAAAACCATAGTCAATACTAAAATATACAAGGGAATGTAAGTATTAAATCCAGCATTATATTTTTATATCTCAATTATTCTTGTCACAATATTATAATCACTTTTTTAGCATAATTTGTTCTTATATAAATTTGTTACTCAGTACATCTTCGTATAATTGTATTTCATATCATAAAATTTAATTAAGCACCCCATTCCACATATAATCCCATTCAGCCGCAAATGAAAATTCAACTTCTAAATTCTTTATTTCTCTAATTTCAAGCCACACATATTTTAATAGTTATCTCATAACATAATATAAAGAGTTACATCAAATTCATGTAATTATCCCTTAGTTACCACACTTTCCTTCATTATGTAACTATTACATAATTAGTGTAAATTCTCATATTTAAGTTTTGTCATTATATTTTCATTCTCCACATCTTTAATTAGTTATTTATCATAAAAGCCCAATTTTATATTTTTCTACATTAAGGCACCCTAAGGTACCATATTTGGCCACATGACTCCCATGTCTTTTTATTTTAATTTATTCACTTAATTAAGTTTCTAACAACTTATTATAGCATTATATCATGTTACCTTAAATTATTTCACACTTACATGTAATTAAACATAGTTACATAATAGGAAATTGAGGGAATTTTAATTAAAATAGTGAAATTAAATATAATAAACATCCACTAACCTCACTATAGCTTGTTTGGCACTTATATCTCCTTCTCTTTGTCCTTTTCCTCTTTTCCTTCCTGTTTTCCTTTCTTTCCCCTTAATGGCCAAAAATTCAAATTAGCTCATTAATTTAAGTAATATAAAATCACTAATACACTCTCTTAGTCCTATACTACATGTTATTAAAATTTCCCTTTTAATTTCTACTCAAATCTCACAAAACCCTAAATTTTCATCTTAGAGTTTTTACCTTAATCACTTGATCTCTTGGTCTCTCTTTGTTGCAAGCCCTAATTAGAGTGAAAGAAGATTAATTTCTAAGTATATGAATAAAATTTAGGGGCTGAAATCAAGAGAGAGAAAGCTTAGTTGAAGAAAGAAATAGAGAAAGGTAAAAGAAAATGATGTCTCGGTTAGGCTAGAAAAAGGAGAGGAAAATGATGCGGATTTTGAAGTGAATTCCAGATATTTTGCTGATTATATAGGGTGCTTAATCATACAAAAGGAAGGGCCAAGATTCATCTATTTACTATTGAATCCAATGGCTTTATTTTTTGCCACATGTCACTCATCTAGGTACTCAGGCTTATCCTACTTACTTGAGCTCATACCCACTTGATTACAACCATAAATTAACCATTCCCACGAAATTTCATGGTCAAATTATCTAATTTGACCCTCCAATTGACTCGATTTTTTTTACTCCGAAATATGAATTTTCGATTTTGATGTTAGATTGTCCTAAAATTTTGTCACGAGTGCCATTATATATTATAAAATATGTGGTAAAAATTTCAACCTATTCCTACATCATTTCGATGTACTTTTAGCTTAGATAGCCTGTGTGGCTAGTCCGAAACCTGAATTTCCAAAATTACCAGAATTATTATTTTTTAGTTCCCTTGATGTCACTACACTATTTATAGCATGTATATGAAATTTGAAATCATTTGGAGATCCCTAAGGTCAACAAATAGTCAGTCAAAGTTTTGGTCAAACCTATACTAAATAGTGAAATTTTTCTTCTTTTGCCCTTTTGAAAGTCTATTTGACCTCAATTTCCACCTAAATTGTACAATTTAACTCTACTTAACATCTATTTCCATATTTTAAGTTAAACTCATACTACTCACCAAGTCACCCCTCCTTGGGTTTCCTAGGTCGGTAAGTTTAACGAGGCATTCATTTTAAATTTTTCAATCCTAGTCAACCATGATTAATTCCAATTCTGACCGAGGATATCTATTCATATTTTACAACATGTTATGCAATGTAAATGAAAAATTTGGAGGCATTACACATTCCCAGTCCATACCTCGTATGGCATCTTTTCAACTGCTTTAGTTGGAATACGGTTTAGTAGAAATGCAGCAGTTTCTAATGCATAACCCCAAAAGGAGACATGAAGGTTAGCTTGGCTTATCATCAATCAAACCATATCCAACAGAGTTCGATTTCTCCTTTCAGACACACCAATCCATTGTGGTGTTCTAAGAGGAGTGAGTTGTGAAATAATTAGACACTCATTCAGATGACTGTCAAACTCTTGGCTTAAGTATTCGCCACCTCAATATAATCAAATGGCTTTTATACTTTTGCCAAGTTGATTTTCTACTTCGTTCTTAAACTCTTTGAATTTCTCCAAATTTTCAGATTTGGTCTTCATTAGATAGACGTGGCCATATCTACTGAAGTCATCTATGAACGTCACGAAGTAGCTAAAACCACCACTAGCTTGTGCACTTAATGTCCACATACATCGATATGTATTAGTTCTAATAAGTCATTAGTCCTTTCACCTTTCTTGTTAAAAGGACTCTTTGCCACCTTTCCATGCAAACATTGCTCGCATGGGTCATAAGATTCTAAGTCAAATGACCCAAGCACTCCAGATTTATAGAGTCTTGAAATGCGTTTGTCATTTGCATGTCCTAAACGACAATGCCAGAAGTAAGTAAGGTTCAATTCATTTGATTTAACCTTATTTGTATTAATGTTGTATATGGAGTCTTCTTTTTGTAGATCAAGGATATAAAGGCCATTTTGTAACATGGCATTGCCATATGAAATGCCTTGGCGATGAATATGAATATTGCCATTATTAATAACAAAATCAAATCCATCATATCCAAACAAGAAACTGAAATAATGTTTCTGCTCATAGCAGGCACGTAATAACAATTTTTTAATTCTAAACAAAGTCCGTAAGGTAAAGTGAGTTGATAGTCGCCTATCTCCATGGCAGCAACTCGTGCTCCATTCCCCATATGAAGGTCCAGTTCATTCTTCCCAAGTAACTGCCTATTTCTTAACCCCTACACATTTAAACAAATGTGAGAACCACAACTGGTATCCAATACCCAAGTGGTAGAAATAGAAAGGTTAATTTCAACAACAAAAATACCATTACTGGATGCCTTGGCTCCATTTTTGTTTTGTTCTTCCTTGAAGAGAGTGCAGTTCTTCCTCCAATGCCCTAATTTGTTGCAATGGAAGCATGTGCTCTCGCTCTCCTTGAGCTTTTACGCCTTGGGCTTAGGTTGGGCCTGAGGTGCACTCCCATTTAACTTGAGACGAGCCAGGTCATACTTGGGTTTTGCCTTTCCATTTCCCTTTCCCTTAGCGGGTCCCTTCAGAATGCTCCCTTGAACCATAAGTATGGGATTGTTCATTTGAATGTTCTCTTCAGCATTCTTAAGCATCCTATGAAGCTCGATGACTGTCTTATTCACTGCATACATGTTATAATTCATAAAAAATGGATCATAATCATCAGTCAATGAACCTAAGATCAAGTCAGTGGCCAATTCCTTTGGACTTGTACCTCAAGCTTCTCAAGAGTATCAAGATACCCTTTCATCTTGAGCACATGGATACTAACATAAGTAACCACAATCATATTAGAAGAAATTAAGGCCTTTGTTGTCATAAATCTCTCGTGATAAGTTTGCTCTTGGAACATCTCGCTTAAGGTGCACCATGATCGCATAAGCCTCTTGGTCCATGAATTGCTTTTGCAAGTCAGGCACCATAATGGCCAGCATCAGACAAGTCATATCATTAGAGTCTCTCTTCTTGGTCTTAAAAGTTTCCTTTTTAATCGCAGAGGCATTCTTAGTAGGTTTTTCGACCAAGGGTGCATCCAAAAAATATGACTTCTCTTGCTTAAGAAAAATTCTCAAGTTCTGAGACCAGTCTATGAAATTGGTGCCATTCAGTTTGTCCTTTTCTAGGATCGATCGCAATGAAAAGTTGTTGTTTGAAGAAGCCATTTTCAATCTACAATAAAAGTTTAGCAAGATTAAATGAGGTCTTATTTATATCCCCACAAACCAAATTAATATCCCTTTAAATA